>WOVY01009998.1:0-600000 GCA_013436015.1 Rhipicephalus annulatus | reverse complement strand
GGTGACGTTACATCGCGTGACGTGACATCACAAACGTTGCTTATCCGTGACGTCCTCGTGAAGTCATATGATGACGTCATCATGTGATGATTTTTTTGCTTACTCGATTTTCTCCAACACCGTGGCACACAAGATGTCAATAGTTAAATTAATTTGCGATTGATGAGACATTTGTGGCTTTCGCTTAATTAGAGAACAGCGACAGGCTACACGAGGCCACCGCTTCAAACGTGTATCTAATATTATGGAGGTGAACTAACGCCTATATGTTCAAGCAGTTTATTGGCAGAGCCTGCAACAAAATTCAGGAAGCTCGCTCCGTAGTGTTCAAACCATTTCTGAGGGCTAAACATACGAACACGGCTATTCACGTTCAATGCCAATGATTCAAGCTTTTTCGTCTCCCGTCTTACTTTGTTTCACCCAGGGTTTTAACAATGGTCTCCTTCTTTTGCACTGTCATCTTGCGTAAGTCGTGCGTTGTTTAATTTCCTATGACGTCCAAACTTTGCTCAACCTTGATAACACACTAGATGGGTCATCGCGTACTCACTGCGAGAACATCACAGCGTTATCACTGAAATCATGCTGTTTGTTCAGCGGCCTTTCGATACTCACTGCTCGGTGAATTGCGATAACACGATACTGCACACAGCAAACTTTGGTGCTTGTCTTTATAACCATTTTCATAATGCTGAGCTTTCATGTCAAAACCAACAGTCATTCATCGATATGCATGGAAAGAAGCGTTAAAACTAAGTTACGTTACGGGGTTTCACGCGCCAAGCATGTGATTCGCGGGCCATTACTGCTGCAAGCCAGAAACAATCCTTATTAAACTGCGCTCGATAATTTGTGCGTACTGTAAGAGGAAAAGGGCGACACACTCTGACAAGAGTGCGATCGGTGATGAAACAAGGAGGGGTCGCCACTGCGCGCGCTGTCACAGCATGCGATCGCATCGCGTATCACTGTTCGAAAAAGTGAAGTGTATCTCGAGAGAGAAATCAGGTGACGAACGCTATTGTTCTCTTTTGTTTACACACAAGGCATTGGGAGGCATTAAATGCACCTGTAGGTTGGTACAGGTCGGTGAACTCACTCGCGAGTCGACTCACTTAGACGCAATCGGACTCCGATTGAGCCTTGAGTCTAAGCCTGAGGGAGCCGGGTGAGTTCTATTTCGGTGAGTCTGAGTCCACGTGAGTCCGTCCACCTGAGGAAAGTTTTGGTGTCTGAGCCCGAGCCAGTCTGGGGGCGAATATTCGTGAGTTTAAGCCCGGGTGAGTGCACTTGGGAAACCTATTGGCGAGTCCTGCTGAGGGAAAGTTTCGCGACTCCGAGTCCGAGTGAGTCCTCTTCAGGAAAGCTTTGGCGAATCTCAATGCAAATGAGTTCTAAGCAAAAAATATATTTGAGAAAGTTTGTGTGAGCTCCATTTTTCCGACCAATACCAGTTAGCCCAGGATAAATAGTTAGTTCTAAACTTTCCCATTAATTCGCTAGAGTACTGGCCACCCGATGTTTTTCAAAGTGCACATATATCGTGAACACGAAGTTTCTTTTCGCATTTAACATCCATCGAAATGTGGCTGCTGGGGCAAGGAATCCAACCCGCGTGTTCGAGCTAACAGCGCTACACCGCTGCCGATACCACAGCGTGTTGTGAAAATAGCCTAGCGATAAATCACTGTTGGCCCCACCACGTGATTCATGCAGTGCATGAGTCGGCTGCTGTTGGCTCAATCATCTCTTTGGAGCCTGTCAGGACTGACGTATAAACGCACGTAAACATTGAACACTGTTCGTATACGTGTACAGAAGCAACAAGTGATGATGATGATGATGATGATGGTGGTGGTGGTGATGATGATGATGATGATGATGATGATGATGATGATGATGATGATGATGATGATGATGATGATGATGATGATGATGATGATGACGACGACGGCGGCGGCGGCGGCGGCGGCGGCGGCGGCGGCGGCGGCGGCGGCGGCGGCGGCGGCGGCGGCTTCTGTATGGATGACACACACTTGGGAGGCTGGCCCAGAAACACATGCTGTATAAGTAAAATTTAGCACATAAGTTTATGCGGCAAATGAATTATACAATAGTTAGAATAAGTCAATGACGCTAACTTAGATACTTGACATGAAAAGCACCCTGATTAGTTTGGAAGTTCGCCTACCGTGGAACAAAGATCTCGGTGATAATGACATTCTTCTTCTTGTTGTTGGCTCTTACCCAATGCCGGGGATTGGTCGAGTGTTAGGTGAATTTCTTTTGTGTTTCTTTGCATTACTATTCGTATATGCTAGCGATAGGTAACACAATGAGCGAATCCTCGACAGGCTTCGTTTTCTTCTACGGGTTACAGTGAATAACTGGAATTGCACGAAAGAGAGTGTTTATTATTATTATTATTATTATTATTATTATTATTATTATTATTATTATTATTATTATTATTAATATTATTATTATTATTATTATTATTATTATTATTATTATTATTATTATTATTATTATTATTATTATTATTATTATTATTATTATATATGCGAAGCATTTCTTAGCGGACTTCGGCGACATTGAGCGTATCTATCTATCTATCTATCTATCTATCTATCTATCTATCTATCTATCTATCTATCTAGCCGCCTAAGACCTTTAGCTTTCCTGGCCGTTTCGATAATGGTATCGCTACCAAACTTGGTATGGCATAACATGACTGTATGAAGAACACATTTGTCTAGTCATAACATGAAAATCATGACATGTATGTCATGAATGTCATGGTTTACATTTCATGGTCCTGCAGCTTTGCGATTGCTTCGCTCACATGGATTGTTGCAAAATCGGTATCGTATGAGATGACTGCATAGCGAACACAAGTGACAGACCCTAACATAAAAATTATGACATGAGTGTCATGTAACAACATGACTACATGCCACGCTTATGATGCGCTCGTCGCCGTTTCGCCAGGGTCACGCATGGCAAATTTGGTATACGGGACGTGAATGGATGACGAAGGTATGATACATGTGCAAACATGATAAACATGAGATGCGTGTCATGTAACAACATGACTACAAGCTACGCTCATTATGCGCTCGCGGCTGTTTCGCTAGCTTCACGAGTACCAAACTCGGTATCATGCGACGTGAACAGACGACATAGGTAAATGACCCATCCGAACATGATAATCACGACATGCATGTCACGTAACAACATCACTACATGCCACACTCATGATGCGCTCGCGGCCGTTTCACTAGCTTCACATATGCCAAATTTAGTATTACGTGATGCCAATGAATGACGAAGCTATGTGACTGGTGCAAACATGATAATCATGAGATGCGTGTCATCTGAGAACATGACTATATGCCACAGTCAAGGCGCCAATACATTTCGACGTGAACCGGCGCGCGTGCTCGCCTGCGTTCATTTCGTGGCTTCACGCCGGCGTTTCCACGCCAGGCTACGGTCCTGCCACATATTCGCAGGCGCGAGCCGCGCTGCGTTGCTTTGACGCATGCGTGTTTCAGCGCGTCCAGCGTCCCTCCGTCACGAAAAGAGGAAGATTCAGTGTTGTATAGGTAACGCACCGGCGCGAAATGCAGCATGTCGCATTTCGCCCCGGTTGCCGTCGGGCCGCGGCGACGGACGCTGGTCGCGCCTGGCGTCAGACTATAGAGTGCTCGCGTTTTGCTAACGTATATAGCGTCGCTGTGCCTAGCGTGCGCTTGCGTCAACGCTACATTGGAGTATATTGGGCCCTTCATGATGCGATCGCGGCCGTTTTGCTCGCTCCACATATGCCAAATTTGGTGTTACGTGACGTCAGTGGATGTCGAAATATACGACTGGTTCAAATATGATAATCCTGACACGCGCGTCATGTAAAAATACGACAACATACTACGCTCCTAGCGTGCTCGCGGCCATTTCGCTAGCTCCGCATATACTAAATTATGTATCACGTGACGTGAATAAATGGCGAAGGTAAACGACGCATCCAAACATGATAATCATGATACGGAAGTCATGTACGGCATAATTTACCTCCATGTCGTAACATTGTGCTGATTTAAAAGTATACACATTTCTCATTCGTGCTTCGCATGTCATTGATTCCCACTGTACGTGGGATCTGCCAGTTTTTATTATTATATACATGTACACACGAGAAAACAGAGGAAGTAGGGAGGGATAGCTGCCACCTATATAGATAGCCAGATAGCTGCCACCTATATAGAAAGTCACAACGCCTGCTTACTCCTTCGGGAGTACGGAAGAAAAAGGCGAAATTAACAGGAAAGAAAATTGGAAACAGACGCAACTGCTCCTTTTCATTCACTGCCATCATGTTCGCGAAACTTGAATGCGACGGTAGAGTACTGTGAGGAAATGAGATAGAAATGTAATGTAGAGGAAACCCATGCCCGTTAATTTATCTGTGCGGCTGCTGGTTTCAGCGTGTCCGTCTATGAACCGAGGCGTGATTGTGCACCGTATGTGAGCATCTGTTTGTACGGTGTCACATTTCAATTACTTCTAATAAAACCCCGCGTAATTTCCTTGGCATCATTGTCTGTTAGTTCTCATTTATATGCATCTTTGTTACCCTAAATAAAGACTTGGTTCGTTGAATTGGCATACGTAAAACAATCCATGAATGGAGAGCTCTGACGACAAGCCCCATAAAACTTTGAACCCATGTCACGTGTTGGACGAATGTCATCTTTAGGGCAGGGCAAGGTTGCTGCGAATGCTGACGAACACGAAGCGTTTGTTTGAGCAGCTGCGATAACGGACGCCTCACCACATTTTACGGCTCAAAGAAAGTGCGAGGTAAAAGAAGGCTGTTAAAGCAAATTACCTTTCGCCTTGCTTAGTGGCATTCAGAGTAAAAAAATAGCATAAATTAAAGAGTGTGTGCGGAACCTCACTAATGCGCTGAAACGTCTAGAGAGAGGCAGCAGTTTTTTTATATACGAAGCAGCTCTTTAACTAGCCTTTGTAACGCTGTCCGTCCATGTCTCCGTGCCAACGCGCCGCATCACGTTTCCCCTCCGCAGTCGTTAAAACGAAGCCAATTAGGTAGAGTCACAGCTTTGCGTTGACGTCACTCTCTCCCTGTGGTGGCTGCATTTCCAATGGAGGCGGAAATGTTGTAGGCCCGTGTGGTCAGATTTGAGTGCACGTTAAAGAACCCCAGGTGGTCGAAATTTCCGGAGTCGTCCACTACGGCGTCTCTCATAATCATATGGTGGTTTTGGGACGTTAAACTCCACAAACCAATCAATCAATCAATCAATCAATCACTCTCTTTCTCATCCGTATCAGCTGCCGCATCCTCCCAACACACCTAGGTGGTCTTGCTCCTACGCCCACTCGCAACACACTTCTCTCTCGATTAACCCTCTCTACCGCCCGCATCGCTGGACCACACGTCGAGTGGAAACGCTCTTTCGATTCGTTTATCTGCGATGAAACGTACACGAAACCCAACTTACCTCCAGTGTTTTTGCGTGTCAAAGAACCGTTTACTCGGGTAAAAGCTACATCAAGTCTCGCTTCAGACTGTTCTTTAAGCACCCACGTCGACGTCCATTTCAGTCAGGTCAATGGCATGCGCACCCTGCTGCTCTACATCCCATCATGGGTCCTTTCGGGGAGATGGCCCATAGTTTTTTTGTATAGTTTAAGTAATGAGACGCATAGAAAACTACATGGCTGAATGTTCTGAGGAAAAAAATTGCCTTCGGCAATCATGAACCAACTAGCCTTCAAAAACGTTTTGCTAGGCCAATAGTTACATTGCCATGTAAACAGCGATACATAAAGTTAAACATAGTTATGATAATACGTAAAGCTATCGCAAACTGCCTATCGTTTAAGAACACTCAAGTGGTGTTGTTTACTGAAATCAGCAAAATTCAACTGATAGTGATGGCGGCAGTAAATAGAAAACCTTGTTTACGTATTGCCTTCTTTGCCTTGGCGTTGGCCAGTGACTGTACACTTTCTCCGGGGCAATCAGTCCTCGTGGAGTAAAGTCTGCGATACAGTACAGGACAAAAAGAAAAGGTTCCAGCTTTTCGAATGCTCCGACATACATCCTCTTTAGGGTGTTTCGAAATGTCCCATTTTTAATAAATTTCGTACACGTCCACATTAAAGCTAGAATTTTTTTTTTCACTGGGCCCCGGCGATTTCAGAACTAACATGCACCTACTCTTGTCGTGGCATGTCGGTTTTGGTGTAAATCAACTTGATAAAACGAACATGAAAGCCCCAAGACCATGCCATGTATATAGTGACGTACACGGCATCCATAACACAATTTTCAATAAATGAATTGTTCAAAACAAATTTTCATTTGCGAATCATAGCCGGCCGTATTTTTTCGTTCTTTCCTCAAAACGTTTTCACGTTAATGGTAGGGGAGTATGATTTTCATGTTATGGCCTGTCATTTTCGTTTGTCACATGTCATTGTCATGTTATAAAAATTTGGTACAGATTAAGTTATGAAATGGCTGCGCAAGATCAAGGCGCAGACAGACAGACAGACAGACAGACAGACAGACAGACAGACAGACAGACAGACAGACAGACAGACAGACAGACAGATAGATAGATAGTAGATAGATAGATAGATAGATAGATAGATAGATAGATAGATAGATAGATAGATAGATAGATAGATAGATAGATAGATAGATAGATAGATAGATAGATAGATAGATAGATAGATAGATAGATAGATAGATAGATAGATAGATAGATAGATAGATAGATAGATAGGTACGAATTCGCGAAGAATGACGTCTCATGAGTCATGACAGAGCGAAACCCCTGCCGCTGACAGCCGCGAGACATCCCTTACTCGCGCATAACCCATTTACCGACGACAAGGAGAAGGAGAGGTTGAATTGAGGAAAACACGCTATTCTTGTTGCCCGAACCGGGAGCACGGCCCAGCGTCATTTTCGAAGAAATGAAGAGAGCTCGAGCGCGCTTCTCTTCACCTCGATTCGGCTCCCCTTCCCCTTTACTCATCGCTCGCCTCCAAGTGCGGAGGCACGCGACACGAACCTAGCTCGTGTAAAGTGGGTGTGCTAACGAAGCCCGCCATGCATGGCGCAACCTTTCACGTGCACCTCGCCTGTGACGGCTCGTGCGACCGGCTTTCCTGGTATTCGACGTGACGTGTGCTCGGCTTATCGGCCAGCGCTGCGGATACCCATTGAGCGCTGCGAGCCGCGCGCGACCCGATCTTCCGCACTTTCAACAAAGCCCCGCGCACTGACGCTGTGGCCCGTTCCAGTATTCTTTCGATTCAATCTTTTCTGGACCGATAGTTCTAGGGTTGTGTGACCTTGATCATCGAGTTTCCCATAAGTACACTAGAGGGAACTCTGCTCTGGTGTCTATGAGAGCTGCAACGCAAGGCACTTCAGCTAGCTCGAGAATAATGGGTAGTACGCAAATTTGCCTGATCTTGTTGTTGTTGTTGTTTTTTTGTTTTTTTGCTCCATTTGGATTCGCGTGGCCTGGAGCCGCTCTGTCACAAAACGACAATCAGAAAATGTTCAGCAGTTGCACCTCACTCTCTTGACAAGCTCACCACTTCAAATCAGGTCACAAAGTTCACTATGGTTAGTTTTTTTTTTTTATTATTCGAAACAAAACCAAAAGACAGTAGTAAACAAAGACGCAAGTGCGTTTGAAGCAGCAAACACGAAGGCTAGGCAAATCCTTGTACTACCCATCATTCCCATGGTGGATGAACGATCGCAGTGCCAGAGTCCCCTGTAGTTAATTTTAGGAAACGCTATGACATTGACATCCGCTACGGCTGAAAGCACCACCACCTAGCCTTTGCCGCTGCTGCGAGGCGACTGTCTTTACCGAATATGGCTATTTGCGAGTGGCATTCTCGAACACTTACCCATGTATTGTGTTGAAAAGACGGCTTCCCGACGTGCAACTTCCATATTGTAGGTGCTAGGAAGTTGCACGTCAGCTGCAAAACGTCTTGTTAGGTCAGTTTATGTTCGCTAACTGTCATACTGGAGCGGGGATCTAAAAGTTGCTGAATAGCATGACAGCGTATAACGCAAAGCCAATTTCAGCGCCTCTGTTATGCATCTGTAATAGTGTTTTCCCGCTCCGATATCACGTTATTTCTCCCGTATTGGGTCCCTATCCTCGCTACAACATCTAATACCTCCCCTACACACAATCGGGCTGGACTCGGCGAGCAAATGGTCTGTGCCATTGACACTGCGGAAATGGGCACATTCGTCAGTCCCGCAAAGAAAACAGAAAGGATAATAATGTAGAGAGGAAGATGTGTGTTGCAATAGGCCAGTATACTTTTGCTAAAAGATCAGAGCAAGAGCTGTAGACGCTAAGACTGTGGTACTTGTGTTAGTTTTCACCACCAGCCTTCACCGTCCGCGAACCTCCTTCTCGAGTGCTATAAGTCGCTAATAAAAGCCATTTCCACAATAATAAGTCCCAGTTTTACAAGAACGGGTGAAGCAGTGAATATGACGGCAACAAGTTGGAATATCATACGAAATATATGGTTAACGGCTCACTCCTTTTGCGTGTGAACTGGTGTAACTCAACGAGAAACTTGGGCCGATGAAAACGCTGTTACAGCGAGCCAAGCGAGCATCGTGCTCATTATGGCATCAACGGGATGAGAACGCAACGTGCACAAAGGTACGCGCAGTCTGCTGATCCCGGCCAAGATACGGCGCGCACAATCACAGGCGACTTTAGAGTTACTGTATATGCTCCCTACCTAAAGGTAGCATACAGTAACTCTACAGGCGACCACGTCTGGCCGCAGCCGTTCCTGGCGGGCCATTCATTATCAGCTATGGTGACGACCCGTCCCACGAGTCGTGGTACAGTGCCGAAGTGAAGGCGATTGCCCCGCCTTTCGCAAGAAATATAAGGATGTTCGAATATGTACCACACTTCATACTTCAATATTACTGCTCAGCAGCGCCGTGAGTTGAGGTGCATCTGGGCGTGTGTTAGCCACAGAAACACCAAGCTACTGAAGAAGTTTGCTAGTCGCGCGGTTCAGAATAGTGACAAGCCGATGCAACGTGGACGTGGTCAAGGCCGGAATTCCGATAAAGGCAAACTATAAGAAAACCTGCCAGGAGTTCTGTCTGTTCTTACATTGAGCCAGAGCCATTTTAAAGAAGATTCATTCGAACTATGATTTCGGCCTCCGCCGTTTCACGAATTGCTCCGCGTGGAACGAAGCGGCACCATCTTGCTTATGGTGACGTATAGTACGCGACCCCCCGGATCAGATCACGATTTGTTCCTCCGAGTGAGTACAACGTCCAGAATCGAATGCGGCAAAAACACGCCTGCTGCTCAAATGGGAAACATAAAAGGAACATATATATGCTACTTTCATGACCGTCTGCCAAGTGTAGCGGGGCCCAAAAGCATGCTAGTAGCAAGCAACATCCTCGTGCCGAGGATCCGGAGACTCAAGCTCACAAGATATAAAGGGGTGTCTAAAAAGCAGGACCCATATTAAGGCGAAAGCCTTCAATATCTCATACTCGCGACCGCCAGTGTCCATTCCCCTGGTATGGGGCATATTTGTGTCCTCTCCCCGCACCAGCGGGAGAATAATGAGCCTTATGGGCCATGTAACGCGGAAGGCGCCTGCATGATGCGCCAAGCGCGAGAATGCGAACGCATGCGCCATGGAGGCAGGTTCATGAGTGAGTGAAATGAACTTTATTTGGTTCTGAAGAACTGGTCAGACACGCCTCTCAGGGGGGTTCACCACAGGATGCTGACCCTGGACACTGCTACATAAATCAACTTCAGTGCATGGCAACTAAACACATTTGACGTTAACCCGACGTGACGGCTGTATCAAAGGAGTACGTATGTAATATTTATGAAAATTGGGTAGGCAGCACTGCAACCACTATTGACGTTTCACGAATATTAGTGTCTATTTGAAAAGTACTTCTGAGACCTGGCGTAGCTCTGTGGTAAAATGCTTCATTGCCACGCAGAATGCTTGGGCTCGATTCCAGCTGAGACACTGACATTTATTCTTTGCATTAGTCGGGTTGATGCTACAAATGTCGGGTTTTTCTTAACACTCGTGCGTTAAAATTACCCGTGTGTGTTCTCGTTCCTCAATCACCTCTGGCACATACCCGCATACCAGCGGCACATACCCACCCATGTGTATGTGTTACTGACTGGCGGAAAGTGTTCGACGACGTACGCGACGGGATGGTGACATTATTCATGTCTTGACCAGCGCGCCATATTTGTCAAACCATTTTACCCTCCCCTGCTAATTTTGATTCACGCCAAGGGGGTGACCACGAGAGCATTCAAACGTAAGCGGCTAGATAGATAGATAGATAGATAGATAGATAGATAGATAGATAGATAGATAGATAGATAGATAGATAGATAGATAGATAGATAGATAGATAGATAGATAGATAGATAGATAGATAGATAGATAGATAGATAGATAGATAGATAGATAGATAGATAGATAGATAGATAGATAGATAGATAGATAGATAGATAGATAGATAGATAGATAGATAGATAGATAGATAGATAGATAGATAGATAGATAGATAGATAGATAGATAGATAGATAGATAGATAGATAGATAGATAGATAGATACGCTCAAATTCACCGAAGTTCGCTAAGAAATGTTTCGCATTTAAAAATAAAAAATGCAAGTATTCCGTTTGCGTGCCATTCTACCAGAAATGTAAAAAAAACATGACATACATTCGAATGGCCACAGGCTTTCACCAAACACACTTGGGAATTGACAAAGTGTCCTATGATTTTTCCTGTGACATAGTTCAGAAATAGTTTGATATACCAGCGTGATAAAACCAGTGATAAACACTGAGTGGCGTTGCACGTGCCTTTGAAGTTCTCATGTCGACCATCTCCACAGGGTGTATGTAGGGGCTGTGATATTTTTGTCACGTGTGATCCACCTTTTATGCAGTTTTCTAACTATGTTATGCTATACGAGCAACCCGTTGAATAAGAAAGAAAAAAAATATGGACCATCTCCTCTAAGAAAACCATGAAGGGATGCGAAGCAGCAGCGGTGCGCACGCCGTTGACCCGGCTGAAACTGTCTCTTACGCGGGTGCTAAAAGAACGGTTTGAAACGAAACTTGGTGTAGCCTTTACTACAGTAAACGTTTCTTTGAAACGCGAAGACACGGGGGCTGGTTGGGTTTCGTGTAAGTTTCATGGCAGATAAACGCACCGAAAGAGTATTTCCACTTGACGTTCGGTCGAGCGTTGCGGGCGTTGGAGAGCGTGAAGCGAGGGCTTGTGGATTCTCGTATTGGCGAGCGCCACGCCACGCTCTTGGAGCGAACGGACACGTTAGACACGGTAGGTACAAAGCAAACAACATACATTTATTTCACTAATTTAGAACGACGATATCGTCCGCCAAATTATTATACATCAATCATAATTCCCCCGCTAAGACATCCTTACACAATATTACCATACACTCCATGACAAACACAATAACACGACAAGCACACAATAACATGACAAACACAATAACTCACCCAAGGCGGCGTCGCCAACGCTTGACTTACCACGAAGGCCCCCGACGCGCAGCCCGCGGCGCCACGCACCGGGGACCCACGCTAGAGACAACCGTTCGCGGCAACCGCCATGCGCAGAAGAGACTCGCTCAACTCTCGCCCGCCACCAAGGCTTGCCTTCCAACAGGGGTCCCCACCGGCGCTACCACTCCACCAACCTTGATGATAGTGGTGATCAACACGAACACAACGCCACCTACCGCCCGGTGGTTGTAACCCGAAATGCGGCTTTTGGGCGAGACATGTGCGCTACGCGGCGCGAACAACTTTACAGGGGGTGTCAGCACCCCCACAAGGTGTGTTGCGAGCGGGCGTTGGAGGGATCCCGCAGGATGCTACGGGTGAAGGAGAGAGTGACGCCAACGCACAGCTGCGACACGACCTACTTGGCATCGTTCCAAAGACTGCGGCGGGGGGATCGAAACACGGACGGACAGCGTTACACAGGCTAATCAAAGAGCTGCTTCGCATCTAAAATACAGTCGCTATGAACTTCGTTTCACCAAGTAGTGCTTGAAGTTAAAAAAATTAAAATCAAGTTGCCTTCGTGTTTCACCTTCACTTATTTTTCGTCTATTGCATCTATTGGCGTTGCCTTGGCTGCTACCTTTTTCATTTATTTTCTTTCAGCATTTGCTCAAATATGGATGAGAAGATTTGTCTCGAGAGTGCCTGTTAAATGCTTGCAAATGCGCGGCTGTTCTCGTAGTAACGCTTTTGCAGAGAAGCTCAGCTGAACGCCACCATCGGCACTCCAGCTTCCTGCCTCATGCCCGAAATAGTCATTTATACATGAAGTCAGCACACAAACTTCAGAGCGGCGATGATTTGCGCAAAAGCTGTTAACTGCGAATGAAAACCAAGAGTACAGGGCAGGAAAACGACTATCTTGTCTCGTTGACCTGTTTGTCTTCCCTCCCTGTGTTCTTTACTGCGATAGCAGTTACATGAACAGTCTCAATGGGTTCTTGTCATCACCATCGACATCGCCATTGCCTTCGCCCTCATGTCCTGTATAAAGTCCGAATGCATAAGAGCTTCAAGCATATTATGAGTTTTACCCACGGGTAATAGCGTGCGAGTGGAGGTGATGAACGTGGCTGAAGCACAGATCAAACGAGCCGGCTCTTCTCCGTCACTCAGAGGCGCATGCGATACGATGTTACATCAGCCTTTAGACCAGTTAGACCAACTGCCAAATGCCCAAGCAAAGACGAAACACCCCGCCCATCTGAATGAGCATCGAACAACATTAGTTGTTCAAGCAGCAACTGTGAACATTGATTCTAAGGGCACGGTCACCATCACAGGCGCGCGTGCTATCTCGCTAGTATTAGCAGCATTTTGTAGAGTTGCGCGAGATCAGAACCTAAGCGTTCTCTGCCAGCCTCCCTTCGTATAACATTGCAATTTGTTGCTATTACATTCATTGCTTCACTCTTGCGTTGAAGTGGTGACTTTTACTCTCGTAAGTTGACTCGTAGATGATAGGCTAGCATTACTGCAGTTGGGAAGCCCTGAAACATGCCAAATCATCATCGTCATCATCAGCACTTTTTAGGGGCGAACCTACTTATAGCGGCACACGTTCGTCCCCAGTAGCCGTTGTAGTGTGTAACAAGTATAACATTTTGACCTCCAAGGTTGTGCCGGTGAGAGATTTCTTTTGTGCGTTGTTGAACAATAAAAAACAGTGCTTAATGTACATGCCAATGGCTGCTAATGGGGAATGAGAGACAGGAGCATTCGGCTTTTAGTTAACGCGCACGCTGCGATCTTCATTAGCAGCTATTGGCATGTACATTGAGCCCTATCTGACAAGAAAGGATTGCTACGCTATACTCGCTCGGTTTTAGAAAGCTTAGTTTTAGAAAGGTTTAGCGAGCGTTGAGCCACAGTGCCATGAATACAATGAACTAGTATATAACATGAACTCGAGGTGGTTAAAGGTGGAAAGTAGATACGAAGCGCAAGCCGTAAGAAAGTAAAAGCCGAATTCTCCTGTCTCTCATTCCCCATTAGCAGCCATTGGCATGTACATTGAGCATTATCTGACAGGAAAACTTTGCTACGTTATACTCGCTGGACGTAACCTCCTTGGTTTTAGAAAGGTTTAGCGAGCGTTGGGTTGCAGTGCCATGAATACAGTGAACTAGTATACCATGAACTCGAAGTAGTTAAACGTGGGAGGTAGACCCGAAGCGCAAGCCGTATGAAAGTGTGCGTGTGCCACCTCTCGTTTAGTCCTTGGAATGTCCGCTGGATGGCGGTACTTCTATAAGGGGAATATATGATGAAAAGATGCGAGATGGTGATACTTGGAGTGTTGAATAGATGGACGAACGGACACACAGACAGATGCGTGGATGGACGCATGAACGGACGCAGGGGCGGATGCATGGACGAACGCAGGGACGGACGCACGAACAGACGCACGCACGGACGGGCGGATGGACGAATGGACGGTCACACAGACGGACGCATGGACGGACGGAAGCAAGAACGAATGGGCGGACGAATGCTTCGCCCCCCCTCTCCATCATTCACTCCGTGGATATGCTGCCAAGTTTTTTTTTTTTTTCATATCCAATGCAGAAGGAAGGCATCTTCCGATTACCTACAATTTATCCGCCCTTGCTCCAGCTGATTACATACATTTCATGCTTGATAACCTTGCCATTTCATCACCTCAACTAACTTTCCGTCATTCTCGAGTGCGGTTCTTATCTTTTGGTATTGCGCACCGCGGAGCTTACCCATGCTTTTATGACTTTTTCTAGTTTTGTTTTATTTACATTTGGGTTGATGTGTTATTTTGGGAGAGGGCAAGAGCCCCCACGTGCCCGAAGGTGACGTCCTTGTGACGGCATTTTTGATCGACCAAGTGTACTGTCCTATCAGTGGACAAGCAGGCGAGGATTCGCCAAGAGTTGTGTAAGGGCGGAGCGACGAGGAAATAAGAAGAGGCCCCGGAGCTCTGCCAGGCGTTCTGAACCAGGCTTGAGGTGTTTGGCACCATCAACTCTGCAGAATCCAACATGGTCTCCCTACAGAAGATGGTTCATTTCCAAGGTGTTTTTCTTTTCTTTTTTTGTAACGTTGATGTTTGTATTTATGTAACTTTTGTACAGTCTGTAAATACAAGTTTTTCTCAGCCTTCTAAACTTCTCCAGTGTTTCTGCTTCATCTTCAAGCGACCAGCAAGTCAATCACTGCTATTCGAACAGCGGCAGCACGTTTCGTCTCCCACTTTGCTGTACCACCTCGAGTGGTGCGTGTCGGGCGCCGAGTGGTGAGAGTTGGTTTCTACGACATCGAAAAGAACCTGGATTTTACTATAACTATTATTGATGCCTAACATCTAAAAACCAAGCTAAGGTTAACAAGGACACCATAGTAGAGCACTCCGAAAATTTCGACTACTTAGGTTTCTTCAACGCACGCACAAGTCTACGCGTATAGACCCCCATCATTACACCTCCATCGAAGTGCGGCCGAAATTAGATGCTGCGACGTTCGGGTCGGCAGTGAAAGTTTCGAGGAGGGTAGGAACATAGAGTTTCCTCATATACACTAGTAGCGCTAGTGTCTATGGGAGCTACAACGCACGGTGCTTCAGCGAGCATGGGAATGATGGGTAGTACACACATTTGTCTAACTTGCGTACTTTTGGCCTGCTTCTGGCTCCGTGTGTGTTCGTGTGGCTTGGAGCTGTTTTCTACGAAAACATAAATTAGCAAATTTTCACCGTTTGCACTTCACAACCATATTCTTTTAGGCTTACCATTTCGAATCAAGTCAATAAGTTCAAAAGGGTTCGTTTTTTCTTTTAAAACAAAACCCTAACCAGCAATAAACGAAGCCGCAAATACGAATCGCCGCCCGCAAGTACGAAGACTAGGCAAATGTGTGTACTACCCATCATTCCCATGGTTGCTGAACGATCGCAACGCCAGAGTGCCCTTCAGTTAATTTTAGAAAACTCTATCGGTAGGAAGGTAAATCGTGGAGGTCAATCTGACGTACGTCCGGTTTGCCATTCCAGGCACGAAAACAAAAGTGGTGATGGGGGAGGGGGGAGATACTAAGCAATCAAAACTTAGAAATAAAAGCATAAAGAGCCCCTTCAGAGCGAACAGGCCAGCCCAACAAGTCCACAATTGGCCACTGAGGTCAGTCGAATTCGCAAAGTGTAATAATGTCCATGTCTCTACACGCACCACGCGTAGGAAGCGGTTTGATATTAGGAGATGGAGCACAAACAAGGCACTGACTGCTTGTTAGTTCCTGAAAATTACATTATGCGGCGGTAGCTCTTTAAGCTGTTCCCCTAATCCTTCAGCACGATTCTCTGCTAATAGGTACAAACTTTTGTGAATGTTTCGTTGTATTAGCTGCAAGTATAGTAATAATACTATTAACGAAACATTTGTGCGCAAACTGTGAACCAAAGAAAAAAAACGCAGGATGCGACGAAAGTCTTTTAGCAGTATCGAGCCCAGCGTGGGGCGGTGCTTAGTTGATTGAAAGAGGCCATACGAAAGAACCCTCTGTAGAATAAATCTGCTTTAGTTTGCAAAGCATCCTTCCTTCTCACTTTAGCTATCAGTTTCCGCCACAACTATTTCGTTAAGCTATGCACTAACTAACCCAACGTAATACTCCGCTGAAGCATATTTTTTGTACAGCGGATCCTTTCCTGCACCCTCTTTGAATCAAGCAACTACCATCCTACGTTAGTCTCATCGCTTCTACGTACATATATGCCATGCAAGGTTCATCAGCTATTGTTTGAAGACTGGCGCCTTATCCTGTCTCGTTATTGTTGTTTTTCTTTCCTTAGACCGAACGTTCATACTACTCTAACCCAAAATATTCTATAACTCGCCGTATCTATAGCGTCGACGCGGAAAAGAAAATGAAACACTGATCTAGAATAAGCCAGAAGACGTACAAACGCAACAAAAAATACGAAAGATACATCACACAGGAGATTCATAAGGCAATCGCCGGGCGAAGCAGGCTCTAGAATGTTCGTGCTCCCCAAACACCCCTCTTGAAGAAGATAATCGCAAAGAGAGAGAGAGAGAGCAAAAGTAAGAAAACGCGGAAGGATATGCAAAACGATGACTTCTTCACGTATCGACCCCGATGACTGCACCCGATAAGGAGAGATACGCGAAGTTTGCGTCCGTCGAGTGAAGGGCCCGAGTGCACGCCACACACGGTCGGCACAGCGAGCTAAGGAAGTCGAAATTTATGCAAACAGCCTATGGACATCGTCCACTCTAGGGGGCACAAGGCAAATAAAGAAAACTCGAGACCTTTCTGGTACTTCAGAAACTTCTGGAACCAGCAGCTTTGTTGACAACGCTGGAGCCGCTTCAAAGCAGACGTACAGCATAAAAAAAAATTACAATATTTTTAACTCGTGTGTCGCATATGATCTCGAGGACCAAGCAGTTGCTTGTCATTGCTGAGCTCAGGTCAAGGAAGAAGTAAAAATGACACCACAACGTTCGGTGTGGAAAGATAGCCCTTCATATTTCTCTGATCATAAGTTGTGAAATTGGGCATCCTTCAGGGTTTCAGGGTACTCATATCTGAGGGAAGTAATAAAAGACTCCGTAAAAGTTTGCGGGTTTCGTGTGTGTGTGTGTGTGTGTGTGTGTGTGTGTGTGTGTGTGTGTGTGTGTGTGTGTGTGTGTGTGTGTGTGTGTGTGTGTGTGTGTGTGTGTGTGTGTGTGTGTGTGTGTGTGTGTGTGTGTGTGTGTGTGTGTGTGTGTGTGTGTGTGTGTGTGTGTGTGTGTGTGTGTGTGTGTGTGTGTGTGTGTGTGTGTGTGTGTGTGTGTGTGTGTGTGTGTGTGTGTGTGTGTGTGTAACATGAAACACATGAAACACACACAGGCACGCGCGAGCGCCTGTGTGTGTAAAAAAAAATAAGGAGACACCTGGAGGGCTTACGTGCGCATACTATCGTGACAAGGAGGCTCTCAAATAAATGCTGCATTATCCTTCGTGGAAGTAGAACACAAGTATCAGCCCTGTACATAAAGGAAGCGGTAGCTTTACGGTAGCGAAGCGAGACCTGGCCCACGTGCGACTCCGCATGCGTCGTCGTCGACAACAACCGGGCGGGATAGCCTGGAATGCGCCTTCGAATGTTATCCGTGCGGCAGCTCTCCAGAAGTCACGTCAGAGTCAATTTCGAACCACGAAGGGAAGAGATGACGCTACACGGCAGACGAGAACTCTCGCCCTTCGCGTGGAGGACCCACAGACGCGTGACCCTCGGCGTTATCGGGAGCACGCAGTGTAAGCGTCGGTCAAAACAACGTCCTTAGGACCAGGAGTCGAGGACTGGAGAAGCCTCCCCTTACGTGCGCGTTGCGCGACAGCGGCAGTTGACACAGTGAGCCCTCTCGTCGATCGAGACGCGAGAGACGAAACCACGTTCACAGCCGTAAGCTCCCAAGTGAACGCCTCACCGAATGCGTGGTCAATGGGCTGGCGAATGCAAACAAGCAAGCGTTTATCGTTAGGCAAACACTCGTTTGGGTACAAATTTGGACAATCTGTGAATGGCCCGCGAAGGCTGTTGCTGTCAAGTGCTGGAGTCGCGTGCATACAAGTGAAAGAAAAAACAGCTTGGTGGAGGTGTATGTTGTCTGCCTGTCATTCCCGGTGATACGCACTTACTGCACGCGCGAGGGAAGGCTGTGAAAACAGGGGAAGAAAGGGGGAAACGAGCGATAAAAACGAGTCTTTCGTCAAAACGGGGGCCCAGGCCAGCTCCCTCGAGCGATGCACCTTTGATGAGCTATTGCCCCCCCCCCCCCTTTTTTTCGCACACGCGCGCCCGCAATTATGGGCCAAGATATTTACGTTGACCTGTGGTGCATCCCCGGAATATCTCGTTCCACTTAGAATTTTACCTTAGTTTTCGCATATCACATAGAGCTGCTCACGAATGCACTCGAGAATCACTCCAACGCAACGACAAAAAATTGGCAGATCCCACGTACTGTGGGAATCGAGCATATGCGAAGCACGAATGGGGAATGTTAATAGGTCACTTCGAAATCAGCGCAACGTTACGAGACCTAGGTAAGTTATGCCGTACATGACTTACTTGTCATGATTATCATGTTTGGTGGTTTTATTTACCTTCGTCATCTATTAACGTCACTTGATACCAACTTTGGCATATATGAAGCTAGCGAAACGGCCGCGAGCATGCTATGAGCGTAGCATGTAATCATGTTTTACATGACATCTATATCATATTTATCATGTTTGTATATGTCATTTACATTCGTCGTCCATTCACGTCATGTAATACCAAATATAGTATATGAGGAACTAGTGAAACAGCTGCGAGAACGCTATGAGCGTAGGATGTAGTCGTATTTCACATGAAACGCATAAGCATGATTATCAGGTTTGGACGTCTCATTTATCTTCGTCGTCTATTCACTTCCGGTAATACCAAATTTAGTACATGTGAAGCTATCAAAACGGTGGCGAGTGCGTCATGAAGGGCCCAATATAATCCGACGCAACGTTGACGAACGCGCAGGCTGGGCGCAGCAACGCCACGCTAGCGAAACGCGAGCGCTCAATAGCGTGACGCAAGGCGCGGTTAGCGTCCGTCGTCGCGACCCGGGGGACAACGGGCGCGAAGTGCTATACATGCTGCGTTTCGCGCCGACGACGTTACTTAGACAGCACAGCGTCTGCCCATAGAGAAATGTAAGTATTTTTCTCTGTGGTCTGCCTCACTTTGTGACGGAGGGACACTGTGCGCTCAAACGCGCATGTGTCAAAGCAATGCAGCGCAAGCCTGCAAATACATGGCAGGCAGATCCACAATGGAGGTCAGTGGGCACATTCTCTGATCTTTACTAGGGGGGATATTGCCGCCTGGCGTGGCATTGCCGGCGTGACGCGATGGAATGGACGCCGCCGCACACGCGCACTGGGCCACGTCGAAGTGTATTGGCGCCTTGAGTGTGGCGTGCATTATTATACTTACATGGCTTGCATCTCATGATTATCACGTTTGCACCAGTCACGTATACCTTCGTCATCCATTCACGTCCCGTTATACCAAATTTGGTATATGCAAAGCTTGCGAAACGGCCCTCGAGCACATCATGAGTGTTGCATGTAATCATGTTGTTACATGACACGCGTGTCTTGATTTTCATGTTAGGGTCTGCCACTTGTGTTCTCCATGCAGTCACCTCATACCATACCAGTTTCGCAACATGTCATGTGAAAGAAACCACCGCAAGAGCAGCAAAATCATGAAATGTAAATCATGACATTCGTGACATCCATGTCAAGATTTTCATTAGGGTTGAGAGCTGGGCTAGTTGGTGAGACAACATTTAACCATATGATGTAGTAGCGCAAATTCGACGGGGACGAAGAGGACAAGAAAACACGACACTCGCTACACTCGCAACTATATGAAGTGCTGCTTCTGAAATAAAAAATTAGTTGCGAGTGTAGCGAGTGTCGTGTTTTCTTGTCCTCTTCGTCCCCGTCGAATTTGCGCTACTACACCATATGGTTAAATGATCAAGATTTTCATGTTGTGACTAGTCAATTCTGTTCGTCATACAGTCATGCTATGTCATAACAAGTTTCGTATCGATACCATTATCCAAACGACCAGGAGAGCTAAAAGTCGTAAGTGGATAGATAGATAGATAGATAGATAGATAGATAGATAGATAGATAGATAGATAGATAGATAGATAGATAGATAGATAGATAGATAGATAGATAGATAGATAGATAGACAGACAGACAGACAGACAGACAGACAGACAGACAGACAGACAGACAGACAGACAGACAGACAGACAGACAGACAGACAGACAGACAGACAGATAGATAGATAGATAGATAGATAGATAGATAGATAGATAGATAGATAGATAGATAGATAGATAGATAGATAGATAGATAGATAGATAGATAGATAGATAGATAGATAGATAGATAGATAGATAGATAGATAGATAGATAGATAGATAGATAGATAGATAGATAGATACGCTCAAAGTCGCCGAAGTTCCCCAAAAAAAATGCTTCGCATTTAATAACCCGGCTACCCCGGATGCTTCTCCTTTCCTGCGTAGCTTACTTCGACGTGCCTTCCTCCAGAGCTCTGACAGCGGCACGTGTTCAACAGCTCCTGCGCACGCACAAACAATCGCGCAGCAGAAAAACGAGGTTGTCTCCCGTGTCCTTAGCGAGCCCCCGGTACACAAACGAGCCACACAAACAGGGGCACGGCTTGGCAGCTGGCCCGGAGCGAAGCGCCTTTCATAGCCTTTGAGAAGAGGACCTTCCCCTCCTTTTTGTCACCGCAGTCTCGATCTTGTCTCGGCCGACGCGTCGCACCGAGATGAGACACTCTCGGTGGGTTCCGAAGGAGACCATGGTCCAAATACCAGCCACCGAGGCCAGGAAACACCCCCTCCCCTACTCTTACCCACGTATCTCCGTTCCACTCGCTAGTCCAATCGCGTAATCTGTACGAGCAGGTGCCTTGATAAGTTTACTTTAGTTGTGCTTCGTGTTCATCCTCCGCAAGATTCACGCGGCGTCGCAGCGCACCACGCTCGTCTCATATTATCGCATCGCCGCAAGGCTTCCAGGTTGCATGCGTTTATAGCAAACACCACCCTCGCCCAGAGACCGGGCACGCGCGCGTCTAAGCCGTCGCACATTGTTTTTTAGGGAGAGTGCGTGCGTGATTATGTAATCACGTGATACAAATATACGCAGCACGAGGTTGACGGGAGGCCGAGAAACATGCATGCGTAGAAGCTTGACGGACGGCACCGGAGCAAGTGACAGAGATGTGCGCGCCGCCGCCGCGACACTTGGCTCCTGTACCCTATCTCAGCTAGGATCTTAGGCTACGAACAACAGATCCGTATGGTATAGGAACAGATGCAAAACCTCCTAACCCCGACCTTGATTGATATGTGGGCTTTGACGTCCCAAGGAGGAAGAAAGTTAAAGCGGAAAGACAGAGAGGTTAGCCAGTTCTTAGACAGGCTGGCTAGCATGTGCTGGGGAAACGGGTGAGGGGAATAAAAGATGTTAAAAGGAAATATTGCGAAGAGAGAGAGAGAGAGAGAAATTACAAAAGAAATGCGACAGAGGAAAGGCAACATCAAAGAGTATAAGACACTAAAGTCTGTCTCTGATGACATCCCAAAACCACCATATGGTTATGCGAGACGCCATAGTGGAGGGTTTCGGAAATTTCGACCACCTGGGGTTCTTGAACGAGCACGCAAATCTCAGCGCATGAGCCTACGGCATTTCAGCCTCCATCGGAAATGCAGCCGCCGCAGCAGTGATTCGATCCCGCGACCTGCGGGTTAGCAGCCGAGTACCTTAGCAACTACACCACCACGGGAGGGTTAACCCCGACCTTCGCACTTTCAATACCTTCATCAACTTACCGTTAGCTGCGGACAACTTTGCATAACTGGCTTGCCGTTTGCTGTATGATGGTTCCAGTCACTTCCATCGTGAGTTTTGTCTAAGGTGTACTATACTGAACAATTGATATTTCCGATTGGCCCAGTAAAAAGTCAGCGGATCTCGCGCTAATGCAGGAGCTGGTGATAATCACGCTTTCGCGGGTGCTAGATAGCTTTCACCCCTGTGCCCCAGGGGACACAGAAAATGCCATTTCCTTTGCAATGTCTAAAAACTTTGCAGCATTTGCGTGATGCCAAACGTGCAAACCAAATGGCATTCGCCTTAATGTCATTCGTCGTCTAATACCTTAGCTAAAGCCCATTCGACTATGAAATGTGCACTCTCGCTGCCACATCTTGCTAACTTCACTAAACATGAAGCATCTTAAATACCATCCAGCATGTCAAAGAGATTTTATGCGTGGCTTTTAACATACGGCTTGATATTTCCCAGTTACACTAAAACGAAAGGCACTTCAGAATTTCAGCTGCTTCGGTTTGACCGGTGCCGTGCGATAATGCTGGCTTCGAATGCAACTTGCGAATACACAAGGTTGATGTGGTAAGTCGCAAAGTTGTGTCGCAACGTTACGCATTGTGCTAGCAAAACTAAGCACATGTCTGAAAAAATTAGTGGTTCAACAGCGAGTTCAAGTATTATACACGAAATACTTGTAGCTATATATCGATATAACATAGCCGCAGCCACTTTTTTTTCTAAACAATTCGGTGCATCGAAAGAGGAAGCTATCAGCGCCGCCCAAGTATGTAGTACACCGCTTTCATGGGTGCCTCCACCAGGACTCAATACATTACGTGGAGGATCGGCCTAATGACACCGAGGTAAACAAATCCCGCCAGGACCCCGGCTAAGTGACCGGCGAAGGGGCAGTTATTGCCCGCCATGAGCTGGACCAGGAGAAGCTCGAGCCACACTGCATACCCTGACGGCAGGGTTACGGTGATGCCGAATATATTACGACTTTGAGCGGGATACTTGACGTTGTCGAGTAACTTTACCTCAAAGATGGCGCCAGAGAAGCCGATTATGCAGTGTTTGTAAAACATGGCGTCGACATAGGTACCTAGAAAGTGGTTGAGGCTGACTTTGAAGACACCAGTGAGCGCGGTAAGCAGGCAGACGACGCAGAAGAAAGGGACAGTGTGCATTTTTTCTTCGAGATTGATGCCCTTCCAGATGAAGCTCACCATGTTTTAGTAGAGGTGCAAGCTGTTCCCGTGCTCGATGGCACCGTAGAAGATTCTTGGCCATTCTCCCTTGAATAACACGTCGGTGAAACTGATACAGGCCTCCTCAGGCGTTAACCAGGGCAGGCTGAAGAGACGCAGATACATGCACACTGATACATGACGATGACTATCAAAAACGTCGCAGGTGGAATGGAGCCCAGGCCCACTCAGAAAAGTGCGTAAAGAAGCTTGAACACCCCGTACACGCCTCTGGCACGTGTCTGTTGCGTCATACGTGCTTCTTTGAAATGCCCTGCCCACCATGCAGCGCCGATTCGGGGTCGTTATCGACGTTGATGCGCGCTCGCCAGCTGTCCGTTGAAGCAATGATGATGATGATGATGATGATGATGATGATGATTCCACAGCCATGGCTCGTACCCATTCAGGGGGATCGGCTAAGAATCTATGACTTAATTCAGTGAGATTTTTTTATACTCTATATTGAAACCACCCACCAGAGAGAAAAAAGAAAATCAAAAGACACCCTAGGCAGAATGAAAGGAGTGCAATAATTGTTTGCCACTCGTTCAGATCAATCATTCATTACCTTGAATAGGAATTAGCATGGTTAAACAAAGCTCATGTTTATGTTGAAATATTTTTTGCCGGAATAATAATCACGCAATGAAAAGCTTAATCATTTTACTTTCATTAAGGTATACTTGCAAACTGCATAGAAAACGTTCTAGTGGCTGAAGTCCAGATCTGAAGCACGAAGGAAAGTATATTTTCTATTGGGAAGTTCAGCCCCAGGCTAGCGAATGGGATGACTAAAAGTCTTTTTCTGAGCAATTTGTATTGGCAACATGGTAAAAAATAGAGCTCTATTGTTTTTGATTCTGAACAAAAGTTGCATAGCTGTGATATCGCCAGACCAGCCCTATGTGAATAGAAATTTAACGAGGGGACACGACATCGAAATCTGGTTATTATGGCTTCCAACTGTCTTGAAGGACACCAATGAGTTTTCCACGGAAATCTTAGGTGAGTAAATTCTGGTGTTGACATTATTGCTTCCATAGCGTCTGCACGAAGCAAAAAATTTCTGTATCTTGGCGCAGTTATAGTGACCACTTCGGGAAGGACTAATAGTACTGGCCCTTCTAATGCTGCTCGTGCAAGAGAGTCGGCGATTTCATTCACTTCCTAGCCACAATGACCCGGTACCCATACTAATTTCAGTAGCTGCAGCTGAGGAGGGACTAGCATAAGGAGCGCCTTAAACGCCATCGATTTTCTTGACGCCGTAATCGACGTACATACTGACAGAATCCGTGATGATGACCGCGTTATAGGCACTCGAAGGTAGATTCCGCAGCGCTAGAACTATTGCCAACAGTTCAGCTTCAAAAACTGGGGTGAAATCTGGTAATCTTAATGAAAAAGACCAGTCAAGCGAATGGGAGTATATACATACACCTGTCTTTTCATTAATTACTGAAGCATCTGTGGCTATATTATTATTCGTTTCTGCGTGTGCAAGATAATGCTGCAGTCAGCTATTTAGGACCATATAGAATTGTAAGTTGGGCTTAGGGGGGAAAATCTCATCGAATTCTATCTTAAGATTCTAATTCGTAACCTGCGCCGCAATCACATCTTGAATTTTTACATTTATCCTATCTAGTTGTTTCTGGACAAAATCAATCTGAGGTGTTCGAAACCGTGGCCAATGGGCAAGAAAAAAGGTGTCTGGGTCATTTATAGAAGCTTATTCAGTTCGTCTTGGCGCATAGCTATCAAATTTCAGAAACGTCTGAATTGTTAGAATACGAAAACGACAAGGCAATGTAGGTAATCGTGCTTCCTGATACAAAACATTGTTTGTTACAAACCTAGGAAGCCTTAGACACAATCACAATGCTTCTCGTTCAAGCATAACCAGAGGCTTTATTTTGTAAGCAGGGCCACCTGAGAACAATACGACCCAAATTCTAGCATTGGTCGCATACACATTTTAAATATTACCATCATTGTGCTTCTGCGTAGACCATATCGACGGCTGCTCAGTCTACAAAGCATTCCTAAGGCGCTTTGTGCTTTAGATGCCATGCTTTCTATGTGGGGAGTCCAGTTTACGTTGGCATTATAAATTACTCCTAAATATTTAAGAGATTCCACCTGCGGAATGGGCTCTTGTTTATAACATATTGAAATTGAGATGGGATCTGATAACGGGAATATCAATACTGCACTCTTATTTACAGTTAAGGTCATGCAGATTGCATCTAGCCATCTCTCCAGCATATTCACATATCTCTGTAGATTTTCATATAAAAAATTTATGTCACTATGTGCCGCGAAAAATGCAATATCATCGGCATATACAAACACCTCCATGTCCTGGCAATGTGGGATTGTGCTCATTACTATGTTAAATAGAACTGGCGATAATACAGCGCCTTGGGCGACACCGCGAGTTTGTTTACACTTTGACGATGCGCAACCATCCTTAAAACAATAAAACTATCTTTCCCTCAAAAATTCCCTCACCCACGCCATTAAATATTTTGGGAGATTATAACTCTCTAATATGTCTAATACCGCGCAGGCCTGGAGTTTTTTTTTTTGTGATTACGTTAGCAATTGCCCGTACAGCATCACTACACATTACACAAAAGTTCGCAACTGTGTTTTCTTCATGAAGTCTAGGAGAGACCTATAATTCGGACCGTGCATCCACCACTGCACTTCGCATGGCCCGTCCATGGCGTGCTGATCCCGCACTTTGCGTCAGGTGGCGTCAACGAGCCGCTTGTAGTAAAGTTTCACTTGCAGAGTCCTTGGCATGGTGCATAAAATATAATTCAGGTCCGCTTCCGGCACCGGCGCAGGACAAAATAGACAGCTAGAGGTTGTTTCAATGTACGATGGTACATCTGGCGGAGCAATCCACTACTTCCTTGCTTGACGCATAGTCGATATTCGTGTAGTTTTGCGAATGCAGCCCGGTTTTTATCATATTCCTGTTACATCGTTCACACATCCAGTTTTGCAGAGTTCATTTCCTTTGCGAAAACTGCCGGTGAAGATGAAACTTTGCTTCAGATACATGAACTGTAGATTTCACAGTCCCGCACACCGCTAGCCATTAATGCACACACTGAGATTAAGCGTGTTTAGCCAATATGAATGCACCTTTTTCAGTGATTTTTGTAGCCAGAAGCGTCAAGACTTAGTAAGAACTTGTGGTGTGGCGGTATTTGTGTCCGTAGTGTCACTTTTTTTTTGCGCTCGAATTGAATCCGGCATTAACTAACCCAGGAACAAGTCCTTCTGTTGAGTAACTCGTTACGAGGTAAGGTGCACGAAAACACTTTGGGAGCCTCACGTTGCGGGCAGTGTCGGCAAATGCAAATAGTAATTAAAAACAAGGACTTTTTATTAGGTACAATGTACGTCACATTCAAAAGCCATAAAGTCCCGCGACACGGCTATATATACAACCACCTATCCGATTACTTCTGGCACCAAAGGGTCGCTCTTCTGACAATCGCCTATCACCCCCTATGAGGCTATCAGAGCGGCGGCTGTCCGGCCAGTCGGCCTTGGTGCTTCGAGTATCTCTTGTTCTTGACATAACCTGCGACCCAGTTGTACTTACAGCACATCCGAGGCCTCACTCTCTGAGTCAGCATTCGTCTGTATATGAGGCTCTTCAGTCATCACAAAGCATGACGGAGAAAATACTTTTGTTGTTGTTCGGTTGTTGTTGTTGGCGATTGTGGCGCCTCCTATCACTCACGGAAGAAGCACGTTGACGTGGTCGCAAAGTGGTGACATCTTATATAGTATGCAAATGCACTTCCGTAAATCGATCACACTTCTGAATTGACGATAAGCTATTATGTAAACTTGATTCATTGATTAAAAAATAATAACTCGCACATGCCTTTACCAACTCGTCTATAGGACGAACGGAAGGCGAAAGTCACCATTATCTTCGAAATTAGGGAGATAACGAGAGTTTTTTTATAACAGTTCGCGTTTTTCAAGGCAACAGTCTGATAGTGTACATTAGGTTTTCCTTTTCAAAATAATTTGGAACAAAACCCAGAAACATTAAGCACGGGAAGCGACTGGCGGTTCAGTGTGGGCTCAACAATTACAGTGGGCAACGCCACATAATTCTTGTTCAACATGAACGTGAGCGATAGTTTAGTTTCGTATGCCTTCCCCACAAGAGAGCGTATATTGCTAACAAATAGCGACGAAAATATACTATTCCTCTTGTGTATAATGCCTCCGCGGAGGATCTAACCTTCAAGGGGCACTGACACAAAAATTTCGCAACATCTTTTCTTTTTTAATAGGTGGGAAATGACCCACTTATCATTGTTGGAAACTTATATTGCGCTTTAAGTGATTATGATAAGAAAAAGAAAAGTGCCGTCCATACTGTGATTGCACGATAGTATTCAGCGACGTTTTAGAGCGCCCAATTTAAGTTTCGATTTCGAGCACCGAGCTAGGCAGGAGCAGTTCCGGGTGCAAAGTAAACACACCACGTGACCACGCAAGACTGTGACGTGCGCGCCGCGCACGTGAGTATGCGCGAGCGGGCCAGCACAGCCAGCACACCCGAAGCCCCAGGCACGGAGGGGGCAATCGCTGTAGCGCAAAACGCGTGCCAGCGAACAAAACCTCGTGACGTAAACATAAAGGTTTGTACCTCAACTTGCCGCTTGTTGCTGAAGTAGAGGTACGCGTCGTCTGCAGCGAATGCTGTCAGTTTGTTTCCGCCATCTTTGTAGGCCCGTGTGCTCAGATTTGGGTGCACGTTAAAGAACCCCAAGAGGTCAAAATTTCCGGAGCCCTCCACTACGGAGTCTCTCATAATCATATCGTGGTTTTTGGAACGTTAAACCCCACAAATCAATCAATAGTTTCCGCCATCAGATGTAGCGACGCAGAGCCGGCGAAGTATACAGGGAGAGGGCCATGCTAAGCGAGGCGGTGGCGCCCTCCTTTGCGCGGCCCTAGAGTCAGCCGTAGGCTTCCGAAATGTTTTTCGGATTATTTGATTAATTATTGCGATCACTCCATGGCTATTTCTGTTAAACATATTTTGTGACATTGTTCGCCTACTTTAATCTGCGTCTGTTTGCGCCACAAAGCAACGCCAGTGCCTGCAATTGATTCAAAAAAAAAAAAACATGCGCAGGCGCAGTGACAGTGCGAAGCACTGCGATAACACATCTATATTATTGCATGAAAGAAAGCGTAGAATCACACACAGTAGAGCGGAATCATTTGACTTGTGCACGGTGTAAAAAAAAATTATTTTTCTTAAACCATGGTCTTGTGCTATAATAACGAAGATTTTTTTTTTTTTTTCAAGCTGTAACCCCCCAGCTTACACGCCTTTTTGTAAAGCAGGGTATTTCTGAATAAAATAAGCCATCGCATTATGCAACGAGTGGTACAAACGTCAACCCATTATGAAGTTCTCAGGCATAATTGGTTATCAAGATCAACAGCCAACCCACCACGGTGGTCTATAGTAGTTATGACGTGCTCGTTTGCTGACCCGAGGTCGAATCCCGGCCGCAGCAGCCGCATTCTGATGAAGGTGAGTTGCTATAGACGCCCGTGTGCTTAGAATAAGGTGCACGTTAAAAAAATTGCCCGCAGCTTCCCTCGGGGGAACACTGAGGAGGATGCGGAGCATATAATTGGTTAACGGGGTGTTAAAGTGCGACTTACTTGGGTCGATGGCGAAATTGGTTAACGTGGTTGTGAAATGGGGTGTTAAATTGCGACTTACTTGAGTCGATGGCTAAATTGGTTAACTTGGTTGTAGGAGGGGGTGTTAAATGAGTGAACACGTACACACGTATGCGAAAGGGCGGCGCTGGTCGAAGGGACGTCGATCATTGTGTTTCTGGATTCGTTGGAATTCATTTCACCGCGACCTTGGACGTCGACGCGCCGTACAAACCAACCGACGAGCGGCAACTGAGCGAGCGAGCGCCGACCTTGAGTATATATACAGCGCGACGGCGCATGCGCTGTCAGCTGTCGAATGTTCTCGAAGGAGAAGCGCGCGCGGCACAGATGGTGGGCGACGGCGCATGCGCGAGTATAATGTGCTTCCGCATCTAAAAGCACCACACGGTTAAGAATTGCCGGAGCTCTCCAACACGGCTTCTTTCACAATGATA
The DNA here is from genome assembly GCA_013436015.1 of Rhipicephalus annulatus. Lineage (NCBI taxonomy): Eukaryota > Metazoa > Arthropoda > Arachnida > Ixodida > Ixodidae > Rhipicephalus > Rhipicephalus annulatus. The sequence goes on along the minus strand of WOVY01009998.1, from coordinate 570,373 downwards.
TGGTTGTTCTGCAACTTTAAAACAGCAACATTATCATCATCAACAATCAGTATGAACAAAGTTTGCGGCTGCGTGGTGCACATAACATGCCTCTGGATCAAATCGGGGCTGAAAAGATGGCATAATTCGACAATTTCCACGACAGTTATCTGATGGCGGTGCTCTTTTAGGGGCGAAGCTCCTTAAAGCGGCACCCTCTCGTCCCTCGTAGTCGTAGTCGTAGTGTGTAACAAGTGTTACCTTTGACCTGCAAGGTGGTGCCTGTGGGAGATTTTTCCTGCGCGTTGTTGAACAATAAAATGTTCGCGGCGTGCGCGTTAACTAAATTCTAAATGCTCCTATCTCTCATTCCCCATTAGACTCCATTGCCATGTACATTGCAGCACTATCTGACAAGAAAGGGATGAAAAGATGCGAGATGGTGGTACTTGGAGTGTTGAATAGATGGACGAACGGACACACAGGCAGATGCATGAATGGACGCATGAACAGACGCACGCACGGACGGTTACACAGACGGACGCATGAACGGACGGAAGCAAAAACGAATGGACGGACGAATGCTTCGCCCAACTCTCCATCATTCACTCCGTGGATATGCTGCCATTTTTTTCCTATGATATAGCTCCGTTTCACGGTTTTTGTGCCAGCCAGCCTCAGGCTCGCGCAGAGTTCCCCATGGGGGACAAACCACAGACCCCATGGGGTTTGTCCGATATGTAGAATTAAGTTATGCCGCAGCAACCACCTGTACGCAGCTGCTGCCGGCACTCGGCCTCCCGGGCCTGTTTTGTACCCGCGGACTGCACCATCGGCCGGCGAATGCGAGCTCTCTTACGTTTCTACTGTCGGCGCTCTTCTAGAGTTGTCGGTGGTGGCGCGTACCCATGTGGAAGGTTTCAGGAGAAACTGCTGCGCGCGTGCTCGGCGCCATGGCTGTGACGGGTTAGGTGACGTCAATCACAACGCAGCCAATGGCGCGCGTTTGGGTACGACGCTGCGAACGACGTAACTGATAACGCAGCCAATGGGGAGTGCTCGTGACACCACTGCCAGACTGATTTTCGTTTCTCGTAGGTATATACAACTTCCACTGTAAAAAAAGCAAATGAATTGAGCGATAAGGTGCTGATCACAGTGACCTTCCTCTGGTCTATCGCTTTCCTGAAGATGGGAAGTTCTGGAAATGCAACAGACTTTCTGCTGCCAGTATCGTTCCGAACTTGCAGTATCTGAGAAAATGGATAGGGCAGACTTTGTGCCCCACATGTTCCTCCCCAAATTGGCCCCCTCGTACGCATTCATACGCACCCAGCCGCGATCAATGAATGATATTGACATATGTAATCGTGCTGAACACATCGCTAGAAAGCAGTGGCCTAGAATATCATATTCCTGTGGTCAGCTTTTACCCAAACGTTGGCTTTTACCTAAGCGCCGGTGAACTGGGGATGCACTGAAGCATCTCTGAGACGAGCGGAGAGAGAGAAAAAAAAAGACATGCACTTTGCACCTGTTTTTCCTGCGGGGACAGCCCCCGACCGCTGTCCGGTCCGGTGCGTCTTATAAAACGTCGCCATGGCCATCGCTGCCGAGATAAGAAGGGGTGGGGTGCGCCGGCGTTATCACTCTGCGAGTTCCGCGTGGCGACACGAGCAACTACTCGCTCTTAAGCGCTTATCGGCCCCGGCTCATTTGCTTTGAGGAAGCGTGCCCGGCTGCTTCCACAAGGACGGAAGGGGGCATCTAGAGCGAGATCCAGGTGCGCTATTATCGTCTGGAGTGTGTTTGACGGCCGCGCAGAGTCGACCGTCGTCGCGGTTTACCCCGACCGATGTGCGACACTACACTCGTAATACGCTGTAACAACGGTTTCGAGAAAGTATAAAAAGGTCATCGCGCGTGCACGGTCTATGTCGAGAACACTCGAAGAGAGGGATGAAATCGAATTGCGTGCTGTAAAGGCGTGCATTCCAATTTAATGCTGAATTAGCTTGTCTACAGTAGGATACAAATTAAAATGCTGAAACACCTTTAAAAATTGATTGATTTGTGGGGTTTAACGTCGCAAAACCACCATTTGATTATGAGAGACGCCGTAGTGGAGGGCTCCGGAAATTTTGACCACCTGGGGTTCTTTAACGTGCACCCAAATCTGAGTACACGGGCCTACAACATTTCCGCCTCCATCGGAAATGCTGCCGGGAATCGAACCCGCGACCTGCGGGTCAGCAGCCGAGTACCTTAGCCACTAGACCACCGCGGCGGGGCAAACACCTTTAAAAAAAAAAGCTACATATGAATGTGTCTAGCATAATTCCCGCTGAACTAAAGAAATCGATAGGATAGTTCTAAAAAAAGGGGGGGGGGGCACAAGAAGCATTTCTGAACAAAAAAAGTCACAGCTTTGCCACAAAGTTTAAGCAATAAATGCGACAGCACCAAACTGGAGTGTCACGCGAAGAACTACAATCAGATCAAAACGTGCCCCGTGTAGCTCACGCACGAATGGCGCACGAAACTTATACTAATGGGCAGACATGAACACGAATAAGTGTCTCAGTTGTTACCTCACTATGTCTGAAAAGCACGCCCTTTTCGCAACTAGAGACGGTGCAGCAAGTGCAGAGGCCTTTGTGCGCCCGGTAACTACAACAGAACGGTTCGGTGAAAGCCCAAAGCGCACGCGATTCTCTCCACGGCGAGATAAGCGCGCGCCCGCGTGAGCGTCTACCACCCCCTTCCCCTTCCGCGAGGAAAAGAACGGGTGGGAGACGAACGCACCAACGCGCGTAGCCGCGTCGGGACGATCTGGCGGCGTGCGCTCATTGCGCCATCACGCTGGAAATGCTGAAAACACGTTAGTTCCCCCGAGATCCCCATCGGCAGCAGTAAGTAGATCTTGCCGCTTCAACGTAGAAGGAAGTCCTCCTTTGTGGCTCAGTGCATAACCTCCTATATTTTCCTTGCCTGCTGGATGAGCGCAAAACGCCCGTCACCTGTGACGGCGCCAATTCGTCCCGAGTTACTCAGCAATGCGATGTCATCGCCGAAGAGCAGGTTACTAAGGTACTACCCTTAAACTCATATCCCCAACTGTTTCCAATCTAGGCCTCTAAAAACCTCCTGTAAGCACGCGGTAAATAGCATTGGGGAGATTGTATCCCTCTGCCTTACACCCTTCCTGATTGGTATTCTGTTGCTTTCTTTATGAAGCACTATGGTAGCATTTAATCCCCTGTAGACTTCTTCCAGGATGTTTATATATGCTTCATTGACGCCCTGATTCCGCACTGTCTGCATGACTGCTGATATTTCGAACTGCTACAAGGCCTGTTTTAGACTATTAAAGGCACTGGACTAGATACTAGACTGTAGGGTACTATGCTAAGTGGCTACTGTACACACGCACCACCTCTTGTCCCCATCATCATCCTTCGTTCCTCTTTCCTTCCTTTATCCCCTGTGTAAAGTAGCAGGCTAGAGGGAACTAGCTGAGGCCGACCTCTCTGCCCTCCAATTCTCACTCACTCACACTCACCAGTCACAATATAATATGATCAAAGGCGTGTCAACTGAAGTGCTACGAGTTGGGTTACTTTTGGCAACTTCAGCCCTCTTTCCAGCCACTTCGCAGGCCCGGTGCACGAGACCTGGATTGGTCTTAGGAGAAGGGTAGTTGTGGGCAAGCCTCCCTGTTGAACTCAATGACAAATGAGCATTTATTAAGTGCAGACATGTAATATGCTGAAAAATAAACAGAGTGTAAGTCGCAACGATTTGTTTTGTGTGCCTCCCGTCAATGCGCGGATACTTTGGATAACCTACAAATCCCAAGTTTGCTGCTAAAGCAACATTTTAAAGGGACACTAAAGGCAACTATTAGGTTGACGTTGATTGTTGAAATGGCGGTCCAGAAACCTGTTAGTCTTCTTTTTGTGCAAAGGAAGGGCCTATTTTGAAATGAAATCATGTTTTAGTGGTCGGCATCAGGTTAGCGCACTTCAAATTACCCGCCTCAAGAAACGGACCGACCGGATCGACTCACGTCACTGTAGTCGTGCACAACATTGCCCAGCCTTACTGCTTTAGTAGCAGCCGACCGAAAGCAGTGGGAGCTACAGCTACAACAAAAATTGATGAATTTCCCGCCATTGGCTTCAAGGTTGCAGACGTTTTTTTGTTTCAACTGTGCCCCGCTAGATGGTACAACCTGTCCCGTGTAACCACGCAGAAATTAAATTTTTGAACCACTCGTGCCATTCTCCGTATTAACGTCCAGCAGTTCTTTTTTCCATGAATCAAACAGAAATGAACAAGCAGCACTTTATTGCGTCTCTTGACGCACAGAAGGCTCTTTATTTAGTACAGTTCTCGTTATACCAGTGCACTCGTTATACCAATGTGCTGCAGCCGCTATACTCGCTGAATGCCTTCCACACGTATACGACGCCACTGCTTGACATGATGCTAACGGCAAGGTAAACTTACAGCCCACAGAATAGCAAGGGTGATTCATGAAGTAACAAGAGATCTAAGGACCAACAGTAATACAGGATGATGAAGCTTGATTCAGAGTTACTCAATCAAATCTAGTTGCAAAACTCAGAGTTCCAAAATTCAATCTTTGACAAAGCAGTGCAGCTTAGCAAACTGATAGACACCTAGGAAGAATGACAGAAACCAACCCGCATTGCTCCAGTCTTCAGTGACACTGTATCATTTATCCAAACGAGGGTTAGGAGTTGCATTGAAGAGTTTTGTGGCCTCAATATCATCTGCATAAAGTAAGCCGCAAACTTAGACACAGTGCTCGCGTCAGGAAACTTGCAGTTGTGTGGAACTGAAGTTTCCAATTGAAGACAGACAACCGATTAATGGCAGCAGTTCTTACTTTATATTTCTCGAACAAAATATGTTGTAAATAAACAACACTGCGCAAAAGTATAGCAGCTGGGCCCCGCAAGGCCAGCTTCACCGGCGATCTGCTTTGCCGACGCCTCTTCGGCCGGCCAGCAGGTGCTTGGGCCGGAGGCTAGGAATTGTGCGGTCGCCCTCTCCCTTTCTGGCCTGCCTGTTCATTGTCCGCTGAGCCTTCTTGTTCAGCTTCTTCACCTTTGTTCTCATCTGCAAATGCAACACCACAGCAACGATGAGAGACACGCACCCACAAAGAGAAACACTACACCAGCGCACCTGAGTATCCGTGGAAAAATGACCCCAGAATTAGATGATCATACAAATCCTTGCAACTCCCGAAATAAAGGGCATAGAGTTATCAAAAAATAAATAGTGATGCAATAAAATTGCAAATTCTGAGTAAGAAAACTAGGAGGTGAAGATACGTGGTGGCTCTGTTGCCTTTACCTGAACATTCATGTACTTGTATTATTAAGGGGGGACGCGGCACTTCGGGACCGATAATCAGCCAAAAAAATCGAGTTTTCGCGGACCTTCTTTTCGCGTTCCCGCCATCTATGCGCACCTATTTACAAAATTTCATAGCCGAATACCATCAACTTTTATCGTTATTCAACTTTAAAAAACCGAAAACGGGCGTCCTGCCCTTTATATTGAGGGCAAATAGCGCAGGTTTCGGCTCTACGATACGCGGGAACTACGCGCTCGATCGGCGCCATTTTGGTCTTGTTTGAAAGAACGCGTTTTCAGCTGTTTTTTTTTATTCAGTAAGCAACATTGAGCGTTTCCCCGGCTAGAAAAACGGGGCCTCAAAGACGAAGAGCCGCGCTCCCTGCCATTGGCTAAACGGCGCACGTGACTGAAATGGCGCTTTCCGGTTGGCTGGAAGCTCGCGGCTTGCGCCTGCATACGCGACCCGACGCCATTTTGAAAGGGTTACCGCTGTGACGCCTCGAAATCGGCAGAGCACTCTGAAGCTTCTGATCGTATCGCCATGCCTGGAAACGCAAAAAAGTATCGGACCGTGCACGCATTTGGTCGCAGGAAACGCAAAGGTCGTGGGAGAAAGTCTACGAAGTCATCAGAGCCCTTGGTTGACTCCGACGAACGATGTGTCGACGCTCCGCGGCCGTTCAGCGATGGTGCGACCGAGCGCGTTGCCTCCGACGACGATGACGGTGAAGCGAACTTCGGACGACTACGAATCGACGCCAAGGTGGTGACAAATGCCGAAGTTGAAGAAAATCATGCCCGGGAGAAAGCGACGCTCGACCGGCTTTCATCGGCGCCAGCAACTGCACGGAAAATTGACTTTTTCACTGCGAGTTGTAGCGAGGCAACCGCACAGGACTCAGACCACGTTGCTCCCTATCTGCTTATGCATCTAGATATTCTAAACGCGATAATGGGTGCCTTGTGTTGCAAAGCCTGCCACGGACCGGCTACGATCGTCAGAGGGGATCGGGACTACGGACTTGCCGTGAAAGTGCTAGTGCAGTGTGAAAGGTGCGGCGAGATCGCGAATGAATGGACTTCGCCCCGCGCGAACGGCACGAAAACGTGCAATCCGTTTGAAATAAATCTTCTCGCTTCGAGGGCGATGGTGGCTACCCGCAACGGCCAAACGAAAATGAACGATATTTTCGCAACAATGGGCATCTCAAACCGCAGTATGCACCACAAGACGTTTCAGCGGCATTTGAAGAACACGCTGGCACCCGCTGCAACGCGAGCGGCTGAGTCCGCTATGAGCGAATGTGCGGAAAAGGTTAGAACAATTTATGATGACTTGTGGTTCGGCCACCGGGGCAATATTGCCGTTAGCTACGACGGCACGTGGAAGACGCGAGGCCATTCTTCCCACATCGGCGTGGGCACAGTTATCGAATTATTTAGTGGCTACGTGTTGGACTACGTCGTTCTTTCCAACTTTTGCCTAGGCTGCGAGGTGGGCCCAAAGCCTAGTAGTGAGGGCTATCAAGAATGGAAGGCTAACCACAAATGCCAAAAAAATACGAACAGCAAAGCAGGGCAAATGGAAGTGGAGGCGGCTCTAATTCTATTTCAGAGGTTGCTTGAACGCCATGGCCTGCGCTACACAACTATGCTGTCTGATGGAGACTCTAGGACATTTTGCGCCATACAAGACGCCAAGGTGTATGGTTACATTGACGTGCAGAAAGAAGACTGTATTAATCATGTACAGAAACGGATGGGCACCGCATTGAGAAACCTGGTGCAGAAATAAAAGTGCGATGGGAAAAGAGGCCTTGGTGGGAAAGGCAGGCTCACAGGTGAGCTGATCACCAGGCTGAGCACATATTATGGCCGGGCTCTGAAATCGCATGAAGGTGACGTGGGCGAGATGCAAAAGGCTGTGATGGCCACATACCGCCACGTCACCTCCACTGATGAATGCTCGGGCCACAGTCTGTGCCCAGCTGGTGAAACTTCATGGTGTCGGCACAATGCCGCAAAAGCAAAGGGTGAGCCCGACCCCAGGCATGCCTACAATCCACCGAAAGACGTGGCAGAGGCATTACTACCGGTTTATACCCGGCTTTCGGAAAGAGCCCTGCTTCAGAGGTGCGAACGCGGCAAAACGCAGAACTCCAACGAGAGCCTACATTCGGTAATCTGGAGTTTGGCCACCAAGGAGCACCATGCGTCCCTGTTCGCTGTTGAAGCAGCTGTTGCAGAAGCAGTGCTGCGCTTCAACACGGGCAATTTGAATTCTGCAACGGCAATCTTAGGTGAAATGGACATGAATGCGACAAGTACTGGTGCCAGGAGAGCGAGAGAAAAAGACCACCGTCGCAGCGTTGTCTCCAACAAGAAAAGAACAGCCTCATTGGAACTCCGGAAGCTAGTGAAGAGGAGGCATGAGCACAGAATGGATTCAGACTATGCTTCTGGTGCGTTTTGAGGTTGTCTTGTTACATCTTCTGCAATAAAAATGTGTGCCCACGTTTTTTCTCGATTTCTCAAAACGACAATTTTCATGTGCTTCCCATTATGCCGGAGCAATATCTTTTGTTCTATCTGGGTTATCATTACGATTTCTTTTTTGTTTCGAAGATAAATGCAGGGGATGTGTCGTAAAGTAAGTTTTATTGTAATAATTTTTGGAGAAAATTCTCTAAATGGATCTTTTGTTTCAAGTGTAGATGGGGAAATTTTTCATGTCATATTCAACATCCCACAACTTTGCTTCGAAATAGCCCAGAACAATGATTTATACTTTATTGCACACTGTGAACATACCGAATTGGTTCTATAGGTTGCACATCAATATCCAAGTTACAGTTAATTAGCTAATTAGGCCTTAATTGAAAAAGTCGCAGTTCATTATATCTTTAAAACTAATTGTCACAGCAAAAAAAGAATTAGATTTTTGAAATCAGCAGTAAAATCTACATAGGCTCTCCAAGTTTGACTGAGGTACTCGCAAAAATAAAAGAGTTTTTGGAAGGTGTAGCATCCCCCCTTAACAAGTCAAGTTTATTAATCTTTGCACATAGCGTAACAGTGATTTTTACTACATTCAGAAGTCGATGGGAACGAAAACAGAAAGGAAGGAGGGTGGAGAAGAGACCTTCTAATACTAAAACATATGTATATTAAGTGTTGAGTGCAGCATGAGCAAAAAAGACAAATTCATGAAAACGTCACAGGAAAGCTAGGCAGAATGCAAGGAGACAAAATGAAAGCAAGAAATGACATGGTACTATATAAATCAAATGATTATATGACAGCATAAGTTGAAAAAACATGCTGGTGAAAATCTTTATCATGCAAGTACCGCGAGTTTGAACAGAGTGAATACAACAAAATCGAGACAAAAGTAGGCTTGTGCAAATATTCGTATGCTTCGAATATTCAAATGAATAGTACTGTAAACAAATTGGCTTCGATTCGAATGTGAACTGTTGAGAATTTTGAAGTATTCGAAATGAATGAATGAATGTTAGTGCGCATGCAAACCCCTGTGAAGGTGATTTCACTGCAGTGAGGGAATGCTAGGCCATGAGAGCATATAAACAAGCGCATAATAATTTGCATGTAACTTTTTGTAAAGGTGGTTTCACTGCAATAATACAGTGCTAAGCCATGAACACCCCTCTGAAGGGGAAATCCACACGGCCAAGAAGCTTCAATTCATGGTTAAGCATGGTTAGATGGAACACATTGTCCTCACATCAATTCATTATGTTTTAAATTTAAAAGCTTGTTATTCTGGCTTATATGCTGTAAGTATAGTAAATTTTACAACATAACACATTTTACAGGTTGTCACTGGCATGCTACCGAAAGTCAAGTGTCCTGCTACTACTCAATTTCCAATTCCTTTGGACCAAGAAGAATGACCTTGTTTCAGATATATATACATAAAAGAAAGAAGTGTATACCTAAGGGCTCGTTTTTCCGTGTTTTTGGCACAATATTAATGAGATCTAATAAACAGTAATGCCAAGAAATGTACAGGGGAAGTTATTAGAACCAATGGAATGTAAATAAGAAGAAAGAAAAGTGGATGAAAATATAACCAGTCGTGAGCAGGAATCAAACCTATGACCTTGGAATAACGCGTTCGATGCTTTAACCACTGAGCTACTACAGCGGCCTTCCCTCCATCCACTTTTTTGGGTTTATATATGTGAATTTAGAAGTAGGGGTGTCAGTCAGCACCATCTGTAAGCCTAGCGACATGTGTGAAAACACTCTTTTATGCGCATGTTTGGGGTCACGTGGCACGTGAACTTATTAAGAGCGGGCAGCTTATTTTTTCATCCAGCTTATTTTTTTATCCACTTTTCTTTCTTCTTATTTACATTCCATTGGTTCTAATAACTTTCCCTGTACATCCTTGGCATTACTGTCTGTTAGATCTCATTAATATTGTGTCAAAAACACGGAAAAACGAGCCCTTAGGTATACACTTCTTTCCCTTATTTCATTAAACGAGGGTCTCGTACTGGCAGACTTGGTGTCATTAGATTGTATACGAGGGACTATTAATCAGCTGCCCGCTCGTAATAAGTTCACGTGCTACGTGACGCCAGACATGCGCATAAGAGTGTTTTCACACTCGTCGCTTGGCTTATAGATGGCGCTGACTGACACTCCTACTTCTAAATTCACATATATAAACCCAAAAAAGTGGATGGAGGGAAGGCGGCTGTGGTAGCTCAGTGGTTAGAGCATCGAACGCGTTATTCGAAGGTCGTAGGTTCGATTCCTGCTCACGACTGGTTATTTTTTCATCCACTTTTCTTTCTTCTTATTTACATTCCATCTAATAACTTCCCCTGTACATTCCTTGGCATTACTGCCTGTTAAATATATATATATATATATATATATATATATATATATATATATAGTAATATATAGTAATAATAAATAGTAATAATAAGTCATATAGTAATAAGTAACAAAATAATATATAGTATATAGTAATAATTCAATGGGCCAGTTAGTATTCGTGATATATATATAATAACTCATCCCTTGACGAAGGGAGGACCCCTTCCGGAACTATTGTGAAATAAATATATAAACATATCTGTACTTCTTCAGAACGGTTTCGTTGTGTTATTTGTGTTATACCCCATATTTTTACGAAGATAATCTGGCTTATTAAAATAGTACTATCAGTGTGTGTGTGTGTGTGTGATATATATATATATATATATATATATATATATATATATATATATACATACACACACCCTGAGGTAAACTTGAATATATCAAAATTGGTGGATTTCCCCGGAAAAATTCGTTATACAAAGGATTCCGTTATATGCAGGTTCGGTACGAAAATTCGGAAAATTAACGTGCAAATTAAACAAAAGAGGGACTGAAGGCACAGCTAATTCAAAACACTTACTTTACAGTAGAAACTGCATTATTATTGCGATAGCAATTTTACAGACAATCTCTGCAGGTTTTTGCCGTCGCCGCCATGTTCCGTAACAAGTCCAAGTTGGTAGCATGCCCCTGCACATCGCAACTTTCACGAGCGGGTAAAAGTGCGCGAGCGCTGCTGAAGCTGAGATCAAATGAGTCAGCCTATCTCTATCGCTTAGAAAGTGCATAAGATAACATCTCCCGCATGCTAGAACTGCCGTCGAATGCTCACAGAAAGTGAAACACCAGTCTTGGAAACAACGCGGCGAGGAGGGGAAGAATCACTTAAGTAGCAATAATGAACTTGTAATGTAATTGTAACTTGTAATGTAATTGAACTTGTAATGTAATTGTAAGGGTGGTAGCGATTGCTGGCGGGCTTGCTACTTTTGGCGAGTATCAGTGTGGTTTCAATGCGAAGGGACTGTGTGAAAAGAGCACTTGTCCCTGGAGCGGCCATATTTGCTCACACCAGCGTATTGTAAAGGTTCCGCGATATCGGATCCACAAGAGTTGGCTGCCAGCCTTACTTCTTATAACATTACAATTTTTCGCAATTGCATTCATTGCATTGTATTCAACATGCCGTCGTGTTGTCAGAACTAATTGGCTAATTGCGAAAGCTACCAGCCTGCAAACTCGTGGCGTGGCACAAGACAGAAGCGCGTGACGAGTCAACCTACAAAGATCCGTCTTCACCGTGGTCTCAGAAAGTTTCCATCAACGCCTAATCTGACATCTCTATGGAGGTGAGGACACAGTTGTCCAGTTGTCAGACATTAAGAAAGGTCACAGTTTCGCCGCAAGGGCGAAGCAATAAATGCGATAGCAACAACTTGGAATGTAACACTGCGAATGGCAAGCAGATCGAAACATGCAGCATGTTGCTCACGCACAAATGATGCACGAAAACAACATACGCAGGGTGAGAGCGAACTAAAAACATTTACCGTTTGACACTTAACGCACTGTTTAGGCAAGAACGAGGCACGAAACGTGATTGCAGGTACAGATATGAGTGCGAACTAACAAGTGCCCCAGTTGTTACTTTGCTGTGTTTGTAAAGCACAACTCTTTCCGCAAATGAAGCCTGTTCAGCGAGCAAAGTGATCTTTGTGTGCCCGGCAACTAACGCAATCATTCAGGTGAAAGGCCTTTCACCGGCACATGATGCTCCCCACCGAAGGATAAGCGCGCATGCACAACCATCTACCCCCCCCCCATTCGAAGGGCAAAGTACGCGTGGGAGATAAGCGCGTGTCTGCGCATCGTGACGAGCTGGGCTTCGAGCGCGAGCAGCTTTTTTCTTTCTTTCTTGAGTTTTCACATACATAGATACGTTTACATATAGTACTACATATACGGTGAATGACGGCAGTGGTGGCGACGGCAAAAAACCAGTCGAGACTGTCTATATAATTGCTATCGCAATAAAAAAAAGCAAAGCTAAACGTCATCGGGGGCCACACCATGTACATGCAGCGAAACTCTGCACATGTGCACGGCGTCGAAAACGAAAAGCGAACGACACGACACGGACACACACACGAATATCGCAGAAAACTATTTCGTAAAGCGCCCTCCATATGCAGCGGGGCCCCACATATATGACGCGAACTAAAAGCATGGCACTTCCAACGTGCAAAAGTAGTCTTCTTTTTTGATTTTGGTTTGTAGTGGAGGGGTGTGGGGTACAGGCCTGCCTGCCCACCTCGCGCACAATAGTGAGCGCTCGCTCTCGTTTGGTGCGCCTTGCGCACCACTGACGCTTCGCTCTTTGTCGACGGCGGGGCAGCCGCAGAAGATGCGTGCTCTTGCCAAAATACCCAAATGCAGAGCGAAATTTCTAGATTGTCCATGCGAAAAATTCCTTCTATCAAGGTTGTCTCACTCTGTTACTTTGTTACATAGAGGTCAATACATGTGCTTCAACATACTGTGACGTCCCCACAAACACGGACTGAACCCCGGTCCTTTCAAGGTATTTACGCTCGTTTCTTAAACCCACGAAAAAAAAAGAAAACCTTCGGTGTAACAAATGGGCATTCCGGAGTGGAGTACCTGGAAGGATTATTTCTACTATTCTCGCGGGCTTCCCCCGCGCAAACACGAGGACCGGGCGGCGCCTTGTCGTCTACAGACAGTGTGACAGTGTATGGTGGAGATAATCCGCGTGCACCCTACAGATTTGTGGCATTGGGGAGGATCAAAGCACCTTTTGCTGGGTCAGGGAATGCGACCCTGCCGCAGCGCCTGTGCCGGGTCCGACTTGACTTTTCGTCAGCCTCCGTGGCTCCAGGGCTCATTACTGTGTTCTGCGCGGATGACCACCCGCGGCGTTGAATGACGAAAAAGCGGCGGCTACGAAGAATTTCGCGGGAGACACCGAGCTGCATGGAGACGTCGAGACTCGTTCTGGACATCGCCTCGTCAAGTACCAGAAACCGGGGCAATCGGTTAACCACCCGCGGCGTTGAATGACGAAAAAGCGGCGGCTACAGAGAATTTCGCGGGAGACACCGAGCTGCATGGAGACGTGGAGACTCGTTCTGAACATCGGCCATTACAGATGACGCACTTTGTCGGAAGCATCGGGACCATTGTTCGCCCGTAATTAAAGTGTCTTGGAACAGCTCGCCCATCTCTTTCTCTGAGGCTTGAGTTTGTACATTGTTACTTGCTCGCCTTTGTTTGGAGAGGGTTTTCTACTGGTGTGAGCCGCGGGGGCGGCCGTCGAAGATGATACACTCCGACTGACAAGAAAATATGCCGCATCGATAGTGGCGATTGGTTTGGGGCCCCAGTAGGACGGAGTTGGGTCCTACAAAAAGGGACTACGAGACGATACGAGGGGGGTCAAAGAGATACGATGCGATGAGCTCGAGATGGTAGAGAGGCAAGGACGGTACGATGAAGAATGAAAGTTAGGGATAGGAGGCGAGTGAATGGAGCGTTACGAAAGAGGGCTAAGATGGAAATCACTGAGAGGCACGACGTAGGCGACGATGACAAAGACGATGAAGACGCTGACGAATCGGACAGATCAGACCTCGACGCCAAGAACCAACCTTCGGCCCCGATTCGAGCAGCCAACTCCAAGGCCCCGACTTAATGGACATTCTGTGAGACGAACTTCACCTCCCTTACTTGGACGAGCTTTGCGAGTGGGGATGCGGCATATTGAGACATTGCGCGGTTTTATTCATTGATAACTTTATCATTTGAGTCGTCCTGTGTTTACTCTGTATTGAGGCACCCTTGTATTGTCACCGTTACTTCGCTTATGTATCCTGTTTCGCGTGTACCGAGTATTTCCTGATGTGTTACAATTTTGTCTAACAGAGATGTCGTTCACGGACAGTATGCGTGTACGCCATTTGCACTTGCTATTAGATTGGATGGGTCAGTGGGCGGAGACAGGTCGTGGCGTCTCTTACTTCCCGGCCCCAGCACGAATCCCTGTATGTGAGAAGTGATTGAGACACATGGCCAAGAGGGAACCGGATAGACAAGGGGTTGAGTGGTCTCTTTGGTAATCGGTCGCGTGGCGGGGGACGTCTCAGTACCAACAGCGGAAAATATAAAACTGTTGGATCGAGGAATTCGTTATATGGAGTTTTGTTATCAGCAGGTTTAACTGTGTACAGTAAAAGCTCGTTATTCGACACCCGTTAATTCAGAAAATTCGGACGGCTCTATTGGTCCCGGCCAAAGTGCATGTTAATCTATGGGACCAAACCTTCGTTATTTCGTCAGAATTCAGCTCCGCACCTCTTAATTCGGACAAATGCTGACGGCTGCTGCTACACAAAAGTGTGATAAAGCAGCGCTGGCACCACTGGAGTGAAACCGAAACCTGAGTGGCATTGCCATCATCATCAACTAGTGGGGGCGATCGCAGCGTCACCGAACGTCGGCGTCTTCTTTCTTCTCCACTCAGCGCCTCCGACGCCATTTTCCCTTGTATTGTCGTGTCGGAACCATCTCTTCTTGCGGAGCTCTCTTTTTCTTCCATTGTGACTGTATTTGCATGCCATTACCATCGTGCGCTACAGTGATGGCAACGCTGAAAAAGCGGCAGAACTACGATGCGAAGAACTTGGCGACTAAAGTGGAAATTTTGGAAGCACTGAAGAACGGCGAATCGCGACAGCAGGTTATGACCAAGTACAACGTGAAGCGGAGCACGTTGGGAACATACGTGAAAAATGAACCGATTTGACAAGCCTTCGAAAGCGAGAAGTTTCATGCCTCTAGAAAGCGGTTGCGAACCGCAGCTTATCCCCAGCTCGAAGAAGCTTTGCTCCGGTGGATTACTGACTGTCGGAATGTGCATTTGCCTTTGAGCGGACCTCTCATCATGGCGCAAGGTGAGAAGTACACTGCAATGATGAACATTGAATCGTTGAAAGCGTCAGAAGGGTGGTTTGCGAGATTTCGAGAGAGACACGAACTTGTCTTCAGGAGTGTGTGCGGCAAAAAGGCCAGCGTTGACGAAAGCGTGACCACCAAGTGGAGAAATGTGAAGCTGCTGGAGCACATCGCCACATATGAACCACGTGACGTGTTCAATGCAGATGAAACTGCTCTATTTTTCAGAGCTCTGCCCGACAATACAGTGACTTTCAAAGGGGACGCGTGCATTGGTGGCAAGAAGTGCAAGCAAAGGATAACTGTGCTTCTTGCCACCAATATGACTGGCACGGAGCGCTTGCCACTACTTGTCGTTGGGAAGGCGCTTAAGCCACGTTGTTTTAAGAACGTCAAAAGCCTTCCTGTCGAGTACACAGCGAACAGGAAGGCATGGATGACATCGGACATTTTTCGCGGCTGGCTGCAGCAGTTGGACCGGCACTTCACGTCGAAGGACCGCAAGATAATTATGGTTGTTGACAACTGCAGTGCCCATAACTGTACAGTCAAACTGAAGAGCATCAAAGTAGTTTTTTTGCCGCCCAACACTACGTCTGCTCTTCAGCCGTTGGACCAGGGTATCATTCACTACGTGAAGTCGAAGTACCGCAAGCACCTGCTAGAGCGAATGATCCTATGCTCAGAAGCTGGAAAGTTGTATCAAGTGGACTTACGCGGCGCAGTGCACATCATCACCCACGTGTGGAAAAACACTCTGCCACAAGTCATCGCCAACTGTTTTCGGCACAGCGGTTTTGTGAGGCCCGAGCATGCAGCAGTAGCTGACGATGGCATCGAGGAGGTGTCAGCCGAGTCCACCGACGATGACTGCCCGACTTTCGATGCTGTCCTTCCCACAGATGTGACCTTTCAGGACTACATCGCGATTGATGATGGTGTCGTCACGAGTGGTCTCCTGACCGATCGAGAGATTATTAATGATGTCACGGGCGCTCACGAAGATTACGATTCCGACGAAGAATCATGTGAGGAGATACAGCCGCGACCTCATCCCACCTCACGGGAAGTCTCGGAGGCGCTGTTAACATTAGAGGATGCTTGCCTGAACACTCCCGACAGCTTGCGTGCTGTTGGCCATTTGTAACAGTTAAGAAAAATTGTGATGTCAGCCGGAATCTGCGCGAAAACGCAGACGACAATTACAAAATACTTCAACAAATAAAGGTATGCTTCTGCAGCTTGATTTTAAATGTTGTTTTCCCTGTTCATTCGTTAATTCGGCATTTGGTTAATTCGGACAGTTTTTTGGTCCCGTGAAATCTGAATTAATGAGCTTGTACTGTATATTCACATTGTGCAAATTGTGCACGTTAGTAGGGTCATGACAAATATGTGCATTTTTCTTTATATTATAAGATATACATATATACTATTCTAATTCGAATCAATAATATTCTACCAATATCGCCATTCACTTCGAATTTGCTTTCATGCTAAAATTCACTATTCGCACAAGCCTAGACAAAAGAAATGTACATCAAAATTACAATGTGAATGTGCAGAAATTATATCAATGATACTGGTAGTGAATCAAACAAGCATATTAACAAAAAAAGCAGTGCAAATCATATTATTAAGGAAAAAACTAAATAATGTCAGATTAGTAAATATTTTTAATTGCTCACAGACTTTATTGAAACAGTGTTTCACGCAGAGGAGTTGAAATTCATGAACGACGCAATGGGACACAGTCCCATTGTAAATAAAACCGGTAGTCTGCCGACCAAACGGCTTAACAAGCCGAATTGTGCTCACAAAAAAATTTAAAAAAAAAAGGTGGCTTGGCTTCTCGTAATCGAGAGTACATGCAAGCATGAAATGCGAACTAGCAAAGCAGACTATGATAATAGCCACACTTAAAATATGCTTAGTCCATGCCTACGGAACACGCCACACAATGCTATGCTCTTCACGCTCTGCGCTCTTCCAATAATAGCTTGCATATGGGTCCATATGCATACGATTGTTTCCTGTCCCCTGTGTGGCATAAACTTTTGGACTTTGCCTAGTCTAAATGACCACGGCTCTATGCAGACCCAAAAGCTTACTAAGCCGGAATGTTTTGAAGTAAATCTAATACAAGTCTGTTCTCGCCAAATTGCGCGGTGCGACGCGTGGGTCCACCTCTCTGAGGAGATGCAACTTACCCGCACCGGATCTCGAGAACAGATAAACTGGCGTTAGCGTGTAAAGATGAAAATCAAGTGTAGGGTGCCATGTACCTGACTTTGGACATAACTGTTATTTGCCTTTGGAGTATCACTATTGAATATTGCACACAAAACCTCCCAGTACGACAAGATACAGCTTTCATGACATCCGATAACGAACAAACAACCTAGAAGCAAGATATTTTAAGACTTGTTTGGGCCCTACCATGTATAGGTAATGAGGTCCAGCAGAAAGAAAGAACACAGGCCAAATACCACAATGTTTCGAACTTTTGGCTAGATGCGAAGATGTATATGATCTCTCTCTCTCTTTTTTTTTTTCATGAGAAAACCACAATATCTTGGTTGAAATGCCCAAATAACGGAGCTGGCATTTGGTTAAAGGTCGATTGTAAGCCACAGACAACGGAAACTAAAAGAATGTCAAGCTTAACAAACACATATAGCTGGCCTTGGTATATCATGTTCCGAATGCTTCCTAAAGTCACTCCCCCAAAATTTGACTAGTGTCATGTGGAAAAGCACATTGAGATCTGTAAAAATCTACTGTCATAGGAGACAACACATTTCATTCCTTGATTACACATGCACTCCATAATAAAATACCACCACTGTTGCTGAAATTTAAAAACTAGGGACGACCAAAGGGTTGAAGCAAACTCAAAGAAAAGAGTTATTTGGTTGGATAATTTCACATTGAACAGTTCAAATTGCACATATCACATATTAAAAAAATTAGCCTTTCTGTCATGACACAACTAGCAAATTATTTTTCCGAAACAGTTCAAATTGCACATATCACATAATAAAAAAATTTGCCTTTCTGTCATGACACAACTAGCAAATTATTTTTTCGAATTGGAATTAGGCATGCGTGAAGGTCACTTTTCGTTTCGAAGTGAAACCAACTTTGAATGGTATCAAGATTTGTACAGCAGTAAAGGTGTAAGTTGTATGTGTTGCAACACGCTCTGTTTTACAAATTACAGTCGAATCTCATTAATTCGAACATGCTTAATTTGAACTCGCGATGAGGTCCCGTCAAAGCTATGTGTATTTCAATAGGCGAAAACGCCCGGTAATTCGAACGCGCAAGCACGTGCGATGCTTAATTTCAATATACCGCGCTTGGAAAATGCTCTCAGCACCTCACCCAATCCCACAGCGGCACCTCGGACGCCTCAACGCTGCGCGAAAAAGGAAAAAAAAAAGAAAGAAAAGGCTGCGGTGGAATTTTTGCTCTCTCTCAAATGCCGATCAGCGGCGCGCCTTTGCCACGCTTCTCTCTTTTCCGTCCTTTCCACGAGGCACTGCGCCGTGCTCCCGACCGGGCTGCAGAAATTAGGTGCCTTTTTTCCTCTTCTAACCACAACCACCACCACCACCCTACCACGTAAAGACCCTTCTCCTTTGAATGCCGTGCGCAAAGACAGAGAGAAAAAAGATTGACCCCGTATCTGCATGTAATCTGCAAATGTCGTCGAAAGACAATAGTCTTGCGTGTGAAGAGAGTGAACAAAACATTTATTTGATGTTCTGCACAAGAAAATCGGTGAATAGTATTCTGGAGGCGCTGCGTTAGGCCACGTTCACACTGAGCGTTCCGGCCGCCGAAAGTGCTCCGAACCCGGTTCGGCAGCGGCGAGATCCGCCGAAAGGGCCCTCTCCGCGCCGATCGCTCTCGGACCGATTTTGCAAGGTCTGCCGCCGAATCGGTCACCGCCGACCAATGGGAGCGCTAGTCAAGGAATTTTGAAAAATGGCGGCCAAGCCCTACTCACTTGTTATGCCGCAGTGCACGTAACTGAATGTTGAAACCAACGGGAGTTTAACCTACTCTGTGCCTACTTCGCCTCCATATTTTGTGAAAGAGGTGACCGAGCTTGCTAATGGCGTGACCGAGCTTGTTGCGGTCTTGCAGAGCAAAACGAACCCACCAACGCCGCTGTCGTTGGTGGTTTTTCTGCTCTTTGTGCATTACAAGACAGCCACTTGCCAGCAAAGTAAGCAGTACTGTCTTTTCTTGCTTCTTGCGTACGAGAATCATCGAAGTATACACCACCAGATAGCGTAGTAGCGTTTGCGAGCCGCGACAACAACCGGGTGACAGCGCATCCATCCAACACCACCTAGATTTTTTTTCAGGTGGTGTTGATCCATCCCGCGTTCGCCCCGTAGTAGATGGCATATTCGGCAGCGCGGGGCGCGTCCAGTGCGAACGACGCTGCGTTTCGGCGGCAGGGGAATTTCGGTTGCTGTAGAAAGCGGATGTTTCAGTGAGGCATGAGAGTGCCTCGAGCGGGCAGCAGAGGCGAACGAGCGCATCAAGTCACGTCACACGTGAGACATGAGCGCCTCCTGGTGGTCTTGTTGCAAAACGAAGCACGTGGCTCTCATACGGGTGTGCGCACTCGTCTCAGAGGTGATAAGGTGAGGAACGCAAGGCGACTGGTAGGTGCCACTACCATCGCGTTTTAGCAAAGTGTTGGAAACATTCACCTTTTCATGCAAGCGTTGCACGGTCAGTGCAGCGTGATAAGCACTACGGTCCTTAAAATGACTTAAATAGGCATTTTCTAGTAAAAGATGCACACGCAGAATATATATGTGTTATTATGGTGCCCAGACTTGTGCAATGATTGCTTATTGATTGACAATTGCACAAGTATGAAGGCTAAACTTTGAGCAACATTGGTGGGCGCTGCGGATAGGGTCAACCGTTACAAATACCCCATGCCGGTTAAAGTGGACAAACAGACAAATGTACAGACAGACAGACAGACCAAAATTTTTGCGTCGAAGGTCCCCAAGAAAGACTATCGTCTTTAAAAAAAAGCTGTCGCGGAGTGTGGCTCTCTCTCACACGCCTCTGCCATACTTCCCTCTTTCTCGTCCCTGCCACTTTACCCTTCTTTCAACGACGCGCGCAAAGAAAGCAAAAAAAAAAAGCTGCCTTGGAGTGTTACTTTATCTCAAATGTCGACCTGGTTCTCTCTACATGAAGACGCTCCTCCTTTCTTGTCACGTGCTGGCCACACTGCGGCTTTGGCGCAGAGGGTAGTAGCGGCACGGCCGCTAGATGAAAGAGCGCTCTTTTTCATCCAGCGGCCGTGGTAGTGGAGATACAGTCGTTGTTGTCATCTTTAGAGAGTGTCGGCGCTGGACATTACTGGGCGCAACTTCTATTGCCAGGAGAATGCTGAAGCCGAACGGGACATGCTTTGCAAGCTGCGTGCGAAACTGATTGACTCGCTGCAAGGCAAACATGTGGAGACGCGCATCACCAATTACTTCAACTAATGGCGGATGTCCTGTGATTTGTGAATAAATGTAAGCCTTCTGAAACTTCCCCCACGTGTGTTAGCTCAATGCACATGTGCCACTGCATGGGGAGCCCTCTGTTTACTTAGATTTCATTAATTCGGACTTCTTTTAATTGGAACAAATTTTCGGGTCCCTTCGAGTTCGAATTGTAGAGACTCAAGTGTATCATAGATAGTGCATATTAGCCTATGTAACATGTTTCTAAACTTAAAAATGTAATCTATAACGTGGCTTCACGACAGTACAAATTTCCATTGTATGGGTTACTTCATGGCAGGTGTTCATTTCGAATACTCAGAAATTTCAAATAATTCAAATTTGGGTCGAAGAGAATTTGAACATTGTAATATCCGCTCGAATATTCACTTTTCCCAACTAAAACCTCACTGGCCCTTATTCAGAGCTATAATGAATGTGGCTCGGCCCTGTGAAACAATACTACTGCAAAGTTATGTTGCCCTGAATCCTATATATGAAAACTTCTGATAGCTACAACAAAAGTTTGGGACCTCCGTGACAAGAGCCCACGGTAATTTTTTTCCAGTCTAGTATGAGCCTAATAGTTGCAGCCCTACTATGGCAAGACTGTTGGCACTTGCAAACAGAACGCATGCGGCTCACCTTGGCATCGCGAATACCCGATTGATCCCTTGGTGTCCTCGAGCTGCTGCGCACACGACCTTCGCTGTCCTCCCGCTTCCTCTTCAAGGGTCTCGGTGTTCTCACTTCAGATGCAGCTCTCTTGAAGTGTGTCTGAATTGGAAAGAAAAAATGTTTATGACGCAAAGGGCTACCTACCATTAAAGAGCTCGCTTCACAATTTCCGTAGTCAGCGGCATCTCTGGTTGTGTGCGAAATGGCAGCATTAGCAGTGAGTGAAAACTCTATTTACATGCACTAAAGATAGGAGCAGAACAGTGTTTCCACATTGGCTTTCCTTGCGGCAGTTTACGTCTCCACCGAGAAGTGAGAATCGATGGCTGGCTAGCGATTGGGAAGGCGTGTGCATGCGATTAAATCAAATGTTTCAAGGAAACATCTTTTTCTTTTACTTGTGCCCACTACCACTTTTAGGTATGCAAGTACAAGTCCAAATGAGCACAAGCAAAAAGTTGAGAGAGAGTACAAGAAAGTTGTACTTATTTCGTCAACATAGGCTCCCTCTTTTATGGGTTAAATGGCTTCAAAAAGCAGTCATCCTCAGTCAAGGCCAGATTCAATACAGTTCAACAACAAACGAAAATGTCATCTTGACTAAGATGATGACAGCTTTAAATTAAGATTTCTATACTATGTGTACAGTCTATCCCAGCTAAATCAGGCCAAGCTAATATATAAAGTACTACAATGAGGCGCCAAGACATGACCAACAAGGTTTCTTGGTGGTGCCCTTGCAGATACTAATAAATATTGATTATCAATACTTAGTCAAGTTAAGAATATTAATTGTCAAATAATTGCATAACTGTAGACAGTTAAACATAAACTTCCAAATCGCATCAGATAACGTCATGCTGGAAAATTACCTGTCCCCTGTGCGATTAATACAACTACTTTTTCTGTGTTTTTAAGTTTGTGAAGCAAAAGGCGAAGGAGGATGAGAAGTGTGTGCATGCTACCGTTGAGTGCATAAAAGGTGTTTACGCACATCACTCGCCCACGTTTATCGCAGTTTGCAATGACCTATCACAGTACATTCTATGTTAACAGTGATCTTGCACTGAAGCTGCCACTTGATATTGTGTTTCAACGTGATAGCATTGAAAAGCTCGTCCTGCCGAAATTCTGCTGTCAAGATCACTAACTGTGAGCGAATATTCTGAATAAATGCAAATAAACAAATATGTTCGGTTCGAGCAGGAATGTAAGCCAGGATGTTTGCATCGCAAGAAGGTGATCTACCACAGAGCCACACCAAAGCTTAGAACTGCTTCGGAAAACATCGTGCACGAATGTCATGTAGAGAGAGGCGTCTCCTTTATGCATGTAAAAATGCACGGCAGAAGTGTAGAATCGCACCAGGTGTCACAACATGTGAAGTACGCAATGAGTGGCCAGTTGAGAGGCTCGCCAGTATCAAAGCACGCAGACTTATTGATTAGTAAAGGTGAGCAAATATTCGAAAGTTTCGAATATTCATCAAAGATTGCACTTGCAATAATCATATTCGTCTCGATAACCACATATTCGAAACTTTCGAATATTCAAACAAACTCGAATAGTCGATGTTCACAAATATTCGTTTGCATATGTCACTGTGAAAAAATCACAATTTTGTGCACTTGCAATAAGAGCCTCAATAGATCATGCAGTAATTACTACGACTTCTGCGCGTGTGCGGTGATGCCTGCATGGAAATTTATGGGGGTGTGATGACAGCTACCGAAGAATTCGGCGGTACGACATTGCGACAAACCTACCAACCATAAACGTCTCAATCAATCTAAATCATGCACTGCTTTCCCGGCAGTACGTGTGGCTCGGTGATTTAGCGCACGACGTCTGCTGCCGCACCCTTGTGCGCGTGATCGCAAGTATGTATTGCTCGTGGAAACCAAGGCAAATCGCCACTGCCGCATTGGCTTGACAAAATAATCTCCACACCTAGACTGAGTTCCCTGATGCAAGCATGAAGAAAAAAAAAGTCAGTTTCACTGCAAGGGCGAAGCAATAAATGCAATACCAAAAATTAAATAACTTGGAATGTAACGCTGAGAAGGGCTAGCAGTTTTACAGCATTGTCCTATGATCTTCTTCCATCAATATTCCGTCATATGATGGATGACGCGTCTAGAGGTTTTTAACTTCTCTTCCACTACCCATGAAACATCATTCTTCAGTTGCGAAATGCGTAGCCAGTCGTGAAGTAAGCGTACTTGTTTCCACAGTTCTGAACGCAGAATTTGGTAATGCCGTACGACTCTTGTCAATCAAAAATACTCAAGCGTGGTATTGCTATGCTCTGCCTGGGGTCTTCTCTTGAAAAATCGTGCACGCACATGATGCAGACAACATTAGAAAACCAGATCCGGCGACTTGAAGCTGCGAAGTTCCCTGACTCATGATTGACAGCTGTTTCCGAAGCGCTTTTGCGGAAAAGAAAAAGTGAAGGTACAGAGCGGCCACGGGGGAACAAGGAACTGAAACCGTAAGATCTACAGTGATTCCTTATGTTCATAAGGTCTCGCACAACCTGAAAAAAGTAGCAGGCCGGTATGGGGTACCTGTCGCCTTTTTCGCGCCCGTAAAACTGGCTCAGCTGTGCCCGAGAACTGCTCGGGAGGTGGAGGCGAGCCGTCAGGGATACGGCAAGAAACATGGCACGATGTACGGGAAATGTGCCAAAGGCGTTGTTTATAAGATTCCCTTTTCTTGTGGCAACTCAAACATCGGGACTACTGGGCGCTGCAATAATTAACGGGTTAGGGAGCATGAATTAAATTTAATGAAAGATGGTTGGCGCATTTGCCTATGGATTGTAAAGCCTGCGGGTGTGCACGACGTTTTAACGAGGTTAAGATTCTAGATGGAAGTAAGCTTAAAACTGCGCGTGAGTTAATGGAAGCATATTACATTAAGAAGAAAGGTGAAATTCGTATCAGCAAACCGTCAGTGACGTTGTACTTATCGGAGAATACATTGTTTGATAGCTGGATAGTGCAAGGCCGTGTGAAGACTGCGCATGTCTGCATGTTGTTACTTAAGTCTGGATTTGCACCCAGTCTACTTTAGTTGGAAGTGCCGCTTGTGCTTGTAGTTTAGCGTTACTTTACTTTGTGTGTGTTATTTTGCAGCCAAAGCATGTCAGTAAGCAAGTACCAACTATGCCAACAATCAGTATTGTTACAATATATTTCTAGTGCAACTGGCCTTTCTTCGTGTGCGTCTTCGCCGGGCTTCGTATCTAGTGTCGACATCATCGTCAGTTCCATCGTTGCAACTACCTGCCGTGCAAGATACATCGGTTTCTGCATAAAGAAACAACTAACGCCACCTAAAGCGAGTTCCCTCTTTGGTCATGTTGCCCCTTCCAGGGGCCACAATGCTCGGCTGTGCAAAATTCTGCGTTCAGAACTGTGGAGACAAGTACGCTTACTTCACGGCTGGCTACGCATTACGCACCTGAAGAATGATGTTTCATGGGTAGCGGAAGAGAAGTTAAGAACCTCCAGACGTGTCATCCATCATATGACAGAATGTTGGTGGAAGAAGATCATAGGACAATGCTGTAAAACTAGCAAGGACAGTAAATCAACGGCGAAGTCATCAAAAGGTCTAGCAGATCAAATGTGTGGCAAACAATGCACAAAAACAACACAAACAATGCACAAACAATGCACAAAAACAACACACACGACAAAAGCTAATTAACAACGTTTACAGCTTGACGTTTAATGCGCTGTTTAAACAAAACGATGCATGCAACGTAATCACAGGTACACACATCAGTTGCTACTTTGCTGTGTTTAAAAAGCGTGCTATTTTCGCAAACGGGGCCTGCCCAGCGAGCGAAGTGACTTTTGTGGCCCAGGCAACTAACGCAATCGTTCCAGTGAAAGGCCAAAGCACCTGATTCTTCCCACCGAAGGATAAGCGCGAACGCACACAAGCACCTAACCCCATGCGCGGGGCAAAGGCAAACTACGCGTTGGAGATAAGCATGCATTGGTGCATTTCAACAAGCTGGATGCCGAGCACGAATGGCTTTTTTTTCCTTTCTTTCGTGAGTTTTCATATATATAGATACGTACTAATACATACACGGTGCATGATGGGGGTGGCGGCGGGGACAGGGAAAACCAGCCAATGTTGTCCACATAATTGCTGTCACAATAAAAATATCTGTACGCAAGGGGATATGCACGTGTATACATTACATGGCGCGGCGCTGATAGAGTGAGTTTAGTAGGCAATGCGCTGCATGCAACTAGCTAGGGGCGTACTCAGCTTGACGTATGATGACAACATGTTTCATGTATAGCCCCGCCAGTTTTCGTTAAAGGATCACGATACAAACGTATGCACACATGTCAAAGCCTGATGAGTCGTCTTGTCAGCTGTGGCGCTACTTCAGCATGTATACTTTCTTGATAGTTCCGTAATGATTTCATGATAGCGGATATAGTCATGCGAATGCGCTGATGCATTTTTCCGCGCAATGGCAAACATAAAAAAGGCCACGCAGTTTTGGCACCGATACAATGGGGTTATCACATATAGTTCTCCGTTGCTAACGGCGGTGCACGGAAGGTGACAGGCAAATTAATGCGCAATTCCGCTGCATTCGCGACAGCGCCTTTGAAAATCTCTCGTACGCGCATCGTGCTCTCGCGGCGTCTCCTGCAATCAACCTTCTGTTACATCGTTGCTGCATTCTCACTCTTTTGCCAACTTATTGCCGTCGGCAGGCAGTGCGCTGAAGGGGAGATGCGGCAAAATAGTGCCCTCGCCGCCGGGAGTTGTGGCTCCGTTAACAAAAAGGCTTATTTGGGGCGCCTTTCTATCACATATCAGTAATCATCTATCTCGCGTGCTTACCTCGCGTTATCGCTGTGCACCCAGTACTCCTCGGTCACGATCAAGCTGTTATCAGCGCAACACAGCATTCTTGATCGAAATATGGTGAGTGCACAGTCTTTGAGAAAGGCAACCGAAGAAAGTGAGATAACGAGTATTGCTGTCTAGTTAAAAAATGCTCCATGTATTTCTATTTTTCTTAGTGGCTTGACCAGTTAAAACAGGGGAGAAAAACTATAAAATTGTGGTTTTTCGAACCAATATTGATGGTGTTGAAACCTGGTTGAATTTTGATCATCTAGACTGCTTTAATAATCGCTTAGATTTAAGTAGA
This sequence comes from Rhipicephalus annulatus, assembly GCA_013436015.1. Classification (NCBI taxonomy): domain Eukaryota; kingdom Metazoa; phylum Arthropoda; class Arachnida; order Ixodida; family Ixodidae; genus Rhipicephalus; species Rhipicephalus annulatus. The sequence goes on along the minus strand of WOVY01009998.1, from coordinate 543,760 downwards.
CGGGTGTTAACTGTACACAATCGAGCCAGTGGCCTCATAATCACTAGTCATCATGGCAGGTACGAAAGCGTTTTTTTTTTTCAAGAAAAAGAAGATACAAAAGATTTGTTCAACATGTGGATTGAACCCAAGACATCATAGTCACAACCTCAACTATTACACTCTATTGCTTTCTGGCAAGTATAGATGGTGACTTTTTTTTTTGTGATATAACTTACTATAATAACGATTGTACTATGTATTTCCAAGATAAATATATGATTGAGTGAAAGATTACTGGCGAAAAAAAAAAAACAAAAAAAACTTGCACCTCTTTATTATTCAATATTCGATTCAAAGCTACGTTCGTATTCGATTTGTATTCGAAAGTTTTGATATTTGCACACCCCTAACTATTAGTGATCTTTGTCAGCGACAGCTTAAACAAAGTATGCAATTCGTGGGCGCACAAGTTGCCTTTGTCGAGTTGTTAAAGGCCCTCTGCATGTCCTCTGTAACCTCGCCAGTGTTGCATACTTTCCTGTCGATGCTGAAATAAAGTTATTAATGGATGGGTGGTGCTTACTTACCCAATTCATAAAGGAAAGAATTATAGCATAGTGAGCCTTTTGCAAATGTACTTTTAACGAGGAATTCCAGGTCAACTCGAAATGGTTAATATTACATGCACGGATAATCCTTTTCTCACAACACGGTATCAACTAAAAAGCAAAGTGGAACTAGCAATTGAAAAGGTGATGCAAAAAGGGCCCAATTATGCAATTGTGTTTTACTCAGAGAGTGTCCTCAAGTGTCCTCCAAACTTTTTAACTCTGTATTGTGACCATAGTGATTTTGTATGTCAATACAATCCACATATTGACGGTCCAGCAGTTTACTTGTCATTCCGTGTTTTAGAACCACACGAACTTTGTCTATGCAGGCCGATGCTGTAATGAGACTATGGTGATGCAGTAATCACGTAAATAAAAAAAAAACTAGAGACCATTCTCCTTCGTGAAGATTTGTGACCAGTGGAGATGACAGCAGAAAGATCTCCCTTGGGAGCTGTCTAATAGATGCACAAGGACCGGGTTTATAATTATTTTACGCATGACTTCTCAACACCATCACCTTGGGCTGTGTGGGGATCTGAAGCGCGCACTGCGACCATTTTGCGGGCATTCCGCCGTACGCCGCTCTCCTTTTCCCTTTCCGCGTTCTGGTAATGGCACGTGGCGATTGATGGCGCCACGCGGAGCACAAGTTCTCGGAGTTTGCGAAAATCGGGAAACTTAGTCACGTGCGCACCCGAAAGGGTCTCTCCTTTGTTGGTCTCTCCTCCCTTTGGGAACCGCTGGACTGTAGCCTGCCTGGATGCCTTGGGATCTCCGGCAGGCGTGTTTATTTGATCTTAGCTTCGCTACCATACGCTAAGCCAACAGCAGTGTCTAGTGCTTGAAGTGGTCGCACCACACCAAGCCTCACTTGCCGTAGGCCTACGCGTACGAGGTTTGACCTAACTCTCGCGACCAGGCCCAGTGGCCATCGTGAGAGTGCGCAGCATAGCCGCGAGGAACCTTTTCCCAACCGGCGTGTCATAGCTCGCTATTGCCAGCTGCGACGTGCTTGCGGTTTCCCCTTATCGTGAATGTCCCCGTGCGGGAGCCTTTGCTCTCCGCGTCCCGGGAGCGGGCGTTGTACTGTTGTTCGGGGTGCCGCCAAAGGAAAAAAAAATGTTTCGTGTATTTCTGTTAATTTAACACTGTCTGTTTTGCCGCGCCACGCTAAACACTTTCTTAATGAGTAGGTGACGGAGACGCGACCCTGTGGCTCCCTAAGACTGAACCCGCAGTGATCATCCGCTACGGTGAGTAGCGAAGTCACCCCAGCTGTTAGACGAATGTTTCCTTATCCTTGCCTAGCATGACATCAATTGGTAAGGTACAGAAATGTCAAATGCACCAATCCAAATGTTTTCATGTACGGTTGACTCTCAGTAAATGGAAATCTCTTGAACGAAACTACTGCTTAAACGGAACTATTGCCTCTGCAGTGCTTGGTTTTGGGCTTGTATTCTGCACCCATGTTCTCCTCTCAATAAACGGAACTCCTGTTAAACGGAACATATTTTCCCAGTCCCTTCATGTTCCGTTTACTGAAAGTTTACTGTATACAGTGAAATCTCACTAGAACATACACCACTTTAACGAACTTTCAAAAAATCCCACGCCGACTGCTAATAGTTTCACTGTAAAATTATTTCACTACTACGTACTTCAGAATACCAAACATTTCAGAATAACGAGCGCTAATTTAGTTCCGTGTTATATTAACAACGCCTCAGTACTACGAACTCATGTTCTGAAATCCGTGGCGACCACCGGAGCGGTACCCAAGCAGACGACACAGCGAACGAACGCCTCACTTCTTGGAAGACGCCCAACGCTGTGGAGGGGGAAAAAAAATGAAAGGTCGACTTTCTTTTCCTTCTTTTTATTGAAAAGCTGACGCTGCAAGTTTACAAGCGCGGAGGCAAGGGCAACACGGGAGGACAAGGCCAGCGAGGCAGAGGTACAGTGTACTAGAAGGAAAAGTCTGCCGTGCTGCGCCGGAAAAAGGGTCCTCCTAGAGATGATCGCTCCGCGCGCCACTAGAGGGTGCGGATGACTCAAGGAGCGCTACGCTCGCTGCTGTGATGGCTCTGTGAGAGGGCTGTGTGGTCGATTTGTGTAAAGTTCAGAGTTTTTGTCGCGGCTTTTTATGCGATAAATGCCACTTAATGGTGAAATTCAGGCGTTCTGCATAGGCACTAGCTGTTCTCTCGCTATAACGAGCATACACAACAACACCCGACTACGATTCGGTGAGGTCGTTTACACCAGCCGAACTTGTTTCTTTTTGAAGGTACTAAATTTTATATGTAGTGACGTACTTTCAAATAGTGTTTGGCAAATTTCATTGTATTAACTTGAAGAGCTTAAATATCTATTTTTGCATAGAAGTGTCTGTGTTTGGTCCTGTGTGTGTTGTATTTTTTTTATTGCTTCGCATACTAAACGGCCGGGAAGTGTCAATCGAAGGCCTCCTATTCTTTCAGCTACAGTTGAGCCCGACTATATCAAACCCGTTTATATCAAATTATCCTGTATATCGAACAATTCCTAAACACGGTAAGTTTACCTTGAGAATATATAGCAAAAGTTACTGTTTTATGGAACGAAAATAGCAACGACAACTGATATATCAAACTCCATGTGCCTCAAAAGTGCCCCAGCAAGTTTGCTTTCCCTCGAGGTGGCGAGGAAAACTACCGGCGCCACCCTAGAAAAAGTTGGTTGGACCCGGTTGTGCGCGGGCGAACACCCCCCTCCAAGAAATTATCCTGGCCCGCTCGCAGCGCTTACAGCCAATCAGAGGCCGTCGTGCTTTCTCCGAAAACGGAGGCGGTAGAAGTGAGTGCCGTTTTTTCTTTCTTTATAATTGTGTGCCTGCTGCTGCCGATTTAGCGTGGTCTGTGGTGTTGCCTGTTGGTGCTCTGTGAACTGTATTGGCGCGATGTCATCATGGCTCGCGCAAAGAGGCAAAATTTGCCGTTCGCCGCGAAACTCAAAATCATCAATTGGGTTGAGGGTGACAAGAAGTCCGACGTCGCCGCCGCGTACAAAATTCCAAGGAGCACCTTGAATACTATCCTGAAGAACAAGGCAGACATCAGGGCCAAGTCGGACAAAAGGCCAGGTGCCTGTGGCGCCCGACGTGTGCGCTGCTGTGTACGAAGATGTTGAAGCGGCCGTTTACAAGTGGTTTGTGGATGTTTGGTTGCGAAACATCCTGGTGTCCTGGCCCTATGATCGAGCAGAAATCAAGGACCTTGCTTTTCTGCTTGGCAGGAATGATTTCCAAGGCGGTTCAGGCTGGCTTCAGCGGTTCAAAGAATGACACGACATCGTTGGCAAAGCTGTTACAGGTGAAAGCAGAGCGGCGAACCTGGACAGCGTAGAAAAATGGCTCGAGGAAAACAGGCGAGATATCGCAGCAAGATATAGAGCCCAAGATATCTTCAATGCGGATGAAACAGCTCTATTTTGGCAAATGTTGCCAAACAAGACACTTGCGTGTTGTGGCGACAGGACAAGCGGCGGCAAGGCAAACAAAGCTAGTGTGTCCGCGCTGTTGGTAGCTAATTTAGACGGATCGAAAAAGCTTCGACCTCTGGTTATCAGGAAAAGCACGGCACCGCGGTGTTTTCGAAATGCGCTGTTGCTTCCAGTTACCTACCGAGCAAACTCAAAAGCGTGGATGAACGGGGAGCTTTTCAGCAGATGGCTATCGTCGTGGAATGATGATTTGGTAGGCGAAAATTGCAAGGTGTGCCTGCTCATGGACAATTGTTCATCGCACCACTGCAGTACGACCTTCAGCAACATCGAGCTGCGTTTTTTGCCCCCGAACACTACGCCTGTACTGCAACCACTGGATCAAGGCGTTGTACGCGCAATGAAAGCCGGCTATCGGAAGCGCCTGGTGGAGAGGCTGCTGCAGAACCTTCGTGTCAGCAGGGAGCTTAAAATCGACTTGCTCCGAGCTATTTCTATATTGAGAGATCGTGGGCAGATGTCAAGAAGGAGACGATCCAGAACTGCTTTAGGCAAGCCGGCTTCCGCATGCCTGGTGATGACACCCCAAATTCTGACAGCACTGAAGACACCGCAGGTGTTTTTGCCGAAGTTTGGAACGAGCTGGCAGAGTTCTCGAGTGCTATCCATGGATAGACATTCGACGAGTTCGTCAGTGCGGACGATGATGTCCCCATCATGGGCCAATTACAGGATGAGGATTTAATTGCAGACGTCGTGCCGACCACGAGCCAAAGCGACAGCAATATGGAAATCGACGACAGCCCATTGCCTACATCCTCCGAAGCGATTAGCGCACTTGTGTTGGTCCAGTGCTATTGCTTGAATGTGGAAGGTTGTGGCCTCAGCTGCTTCGACTCGTTGGACAACGTGGAGGCGTGCGTGCTGTTGCATTCAGCTAAATCGTTGACACATGAAAAAATCCGGGACTATTTTGTTCCACAGTAGGGCACGCAAGTAAGCCACCATATTAATAAAGTACTTTTCTTCTAGTTTGTTATGTGTCTTTGTGTGAAAACCTATACCGGGCCTATATCGAATTATGCCATATATCGAACTAATAAACGCTTTTTGGCGAGTTCGATATACCCGGGTTCGACTGTACTGCTTCTACAGATAATTGCTCATTTTTTGCATTCATTCGACTCAAGCTAATTTTTACGCTACTAAGCTTGGCTTTGGTTCTCCGAAGGTTACGTCGTATATTGCGACGACTTTGTTTTGTAAACATCTTCTGACATTGTCTTCTGGAAAGCTAATTGAGTATTCGCTTTCTCTGATATTTGCAGTGAACACAAGCACTGAGGCTATTTAAAGCGTGCAGTTCTTCAAAGAGAACACCCCATTAAACGATGGGCATTCACCAGCTAAAGGCTCCATTCCCATGCCGGGACACAAAGTCAATTTGCTTACATTGTTTACCAGCAACTCTGCCTCTTCTCGTGCTAGGAGTTCCTCTTGGTGCCTCTTCTTTCCTCTTATGAGAATTTTCAAGGGTTGCAGCACTTTCAGCAGCTTGCTTATTAATCTTAATAAGCTTTTTCAATCCTACCTTGCTCTGTTCAACAGCATCTGCTTCCAACTCGGCATAAAGAAACGAGTCCCCAGACACACGGCAGGAAAATTTCCGACCACTCATTTGGAATCGTGAGCTTTGAAAATGATAGCCCTTGAAATTATTGGACGCGAGCTCTATTAGCGGTACCGTCTCGGCCAACATAACTTGACATTCTTTGGCATTCCTGTTCAGGAACATCATCAACTGAACTGCCTTGATCAATGTCCTTCAACTCGATTTTTGACAACGTGTTGCCGTCACATCTTCGCTTCGGTTTGAGGAGAATCTAATCACTAAGGTTGCGATCCTTCCGTTTTTTTCGTCAGTGATTTTGAAAGGTACTTGGGAGCATCAGGGAAAATTGTAGAAAAGGCATCTTTTGATAAGAGTATTAGGTGTCTGGGGATCTCGATAACCTTAGCGTCGATAGTTGTCTTGAAAGTTCGCTGTATGAACCTTGCTTTGAAGTGTCACTCACAAACAGTGCTACTCTTGTCGAGGACTCGATCACCTCTCTTGATGTTCCACGGCCATTCTTTCCGGCGATCAGCTTCAACGGCACCCGAAATAAGGAGTGCGCTTCTTTACAGGAGCGGTAGCCGCTGTTACAATTTGGCACAAAGCAAAAGTTGTCTCGCTTGTCCCGCCATCTTCCAGCCATTTTTTCTCATTCTAGTAGACAAGTGCAAACACCACTGTAATTTATTTACTCACGTACAGCAGAATCTTATGAGGAGCAGAGTTATTCAATGCGAGTAATACCGGCAACGACGAACTGGTCACGCCTTAACAGCCAAACTGACAGTGCAACATGTGTTGATACACGCACTCCTCTGGCTCGCAGCGTCCCCTAGCGCCTCCAGGCTGTACTCAACCTGCTTCATCGCTGCGGGAGCCCCCTCACCTCCATAGAAACATGCCTCGCACGGCACACTTCCCCTTCTAGTACACTGTAGAAGAGTGGGAGTTGCAGAGCGGGAAGCATGGGCGCGGAAAACCTGAGACAGCGAGGGAGCAGAAAACTAAACGCAAGGAATTTTCTTTTTTTTACCTCTTTCTTTTCTTCAGAAGAGGCGATGACAGCTGCTACGCTTCGGCTTTTCTAATCTTTGTCACTTCTACATGTGATCTAGGAGGCCAAAGGAGTATAGGTGTTCTCTGATGAGGCCTTGTCAGTCGTGTTCATCTTTTCGGTAATTATTATCGCGTGCGCGAAACAAGTCGGCGTTCACATTGCGGCGTTCATACTACAATGAGTTCATCTCTGCTTGCAACGAAAAAGCGGAAGCAGTTTTCGCTAAGGAGAAAGTGGAGAATGTGGATGAGCTGGAGGCCTTCGCGCTGCAAAGTTCGTGCAGCACGCGTAAATAAAAAAATCACAGACTTCTTTAGGAAACGTGCATTTTTTGGTGTTCACTTGCGCATTTGTTTTTTATCATGAAAAACAACTTCAAGTAACTACCGTTGTAAAGGTAAGTACTTTTGGTCGGTATAAAATAAGCGTTTATGGTTAACTTTCAGGCTTTCACTATAACTAATCTTCAAAATAACAAACAAATTGCCAGGGTCCTCTGAAGTTCGTTATACCAAGATTTTACTGTATACGTTTGCCGCATCAGGCTTCGTTTAGTTTTTATAGACAGAAAACAGCAAATTTCACAATGCAACATCCTAACGCACAAGTAAAGAAGTCTATTGTGAACTAAAGCTTTCCCTAAAACGCTCCTTTCGAGCAACATTAGCATTGCGTATTCATTCTAGTGTTCATCAACACCTTTTGTGGTCTCGCCAAGCCATGCCTGACAACATAGCATGGCTGAAACCATCTGTTGTCAGGCACTGCTGGAAAAATTCTTACCTGGTTGATTAACCCGTTGATGCCTGAATTATAAAACTTCTGAGCAAAATAAAAAAATGTTTTCATTTAGCAACTTTAAATAGCAACCTTTAAATTATGCCGCAGTTATCTAAAATGCAAGTTTAATGTATAATTTTGTGTAGGCAGCGAATTCTCCATATGCCACTGAAGCGAGGACCTTGTAACAAAAAACGCACTTCAGAACTACGTAACATGTTGTGTGCCACCTCTTGAGTGCATACACCAAAAATAAACAAAATTATTGAATATAGAATTTGGGTAACCAAGGCTAGAAAAACGAAGAAGTGAGTGTAGCACGTGCTTTCCGCCATCAGCTCCAATACAATTACCATATTTACTCGCACAATCCTCGGACTTTTTTAGCCGGAAAACCGATGCAAAGTTGGGAGGTGCGAGAATTGCGCGGGGAAAACATTCCACGAAAACGTACAGGGCAAAAAGAAAACAAAGTGGCCGTAAATCGGGATTCTCACACCAGCAACTAACAGCAAGCTTTGAGAAGTACTAATCAAAATTTACCTCAACAATAAAAGCAGAGGTTCAACACAAGGCAAGATTTATTCGAGACACAAAAAGTGCAAGCAAATATTCGAGAATTAGAATACCATATGCAAAGCTTGTGGGCGTTGCGGGCGTAGCGGTAGCGTTTGTCACTCAACAGGAGCCCTCAAAAGGTAAGTGTAGAATGTCGGTATTGGGCTGATGGCTATTTAACAGAATTGTCCACAGTTTCCTTCTGAAGTTTACCATCAATCCCAGTCTTAGGCACACGGCAGGCCCAACGCGTCTTGGTTGCTTTCAGCTGCCATCACCAGTAGCGAACACAAAACTCGTCGACTCTAAAGGGCCTGCCGGCAGCCCTGTTGCCGTTGTTTAGTGCATGATCAATCACTTCCTACTTGAAAGCAGCCGTGTAGCTTCAGTCTCGCCCCATAACGTGCCAAGATTCTCGACACAGCATACAAAACACGCCACAACGCGAACTGGCCACTTCGGCTTGGCTTGGATTGAATCTGCACGCAATAGTACGCTTGATGCTTACAAGATGGCGCCAGATGGCGCGCGCTATCATCATCAATGGCTGGAACAAGCAGACGACATTATTGCGGCAGTTTTCGGGGGTGCGGTAATTACTCGAGGAAAAAAAGAAAACGTATTTTTCTTGGGTGATGTGGGGGGTGCCAGAATTATGCAAGTGCGAGGACTACGCGAGTAAATACGGTAGAGCTTAAAATACTGTAGACGAGACAGCGCTAAATTTTTCACAACGAAAGCTGCATGCCCTGTGAGTACTTGATAGCCGGCATTAAAGGTGGAACGCATTTCCTGACTTACTTGCTAGAAGTTTTCCAATATGTCGCGAAGTCGCAACATGCGGCTGTAAAGGGTTAATGCGCATGTTTTCTCACTACATTATGTGCATTCTGTAGAAGAGTAAGAAAACCCCTTTTACTAGAGCTTTAAACCTTAGCTTTTAACCTGGATGGAACATAGAGAAAGATTTCAGATTGCAAAGGGTTAAAAAGTGAGCAGTGAAACACGTGTTTGGCATAAAATTTTCACAAAGCCAGAATTTTCTTAGACGTGCGTCATTCTACATGTTAATGCTACATGTCCTGCAGATGGTTTTCATTCCTCCACCGATACGCCACCGTACAAATAGGCAGCAGCTGTGACACACTTGCCCTGACAGAGGCCAATCCATAGGCAGCTAGAGCTGTTGGTTTTGGTCTATGCGCTCAGTCTACATGGGCAGCAAGCAATCTGCTGGAAACTAGCGTATCACAGATTTGCAGTAAAAGAAAGCAGCCTAAAAGCTTACCTTGCCCTTGTCGAGCTCCACACCAAGATCAGACATTTCTGAGCGCAGCCTGCTCACGCTACGTTCCCTCTGAAAAAAGAAAAGAAGTACGGTGTAGACACTATTCTCAAGCGAGGACAAGAAAAAAAAAAAAAAATGGCAGTTTACCTTCTTCATTATAGGCCTAGAAACCTTTGGTTTCGTGGTGTTGTCTATCTTCGAGTTGATTGCCAGAATGGCCTTCTTCTTTCGAATCCTGGGAAAATGTGAAAACAAGGATTCCAATGATAGGCAACATACCGTTACAAAATTGTAATGATTGACACACTGTAGATGCAGAGATCATGCTTCAGCCTGGGAAAAAATTTTTGTCAACTGCATTCGTGCCCTACACCGTCGATGAAACATCACATAGTGGAGCCGATTTCAGATGTGCAACCACGCATACATCATGATCATCATAGTGCTGTAAACGGTGCTGCAACTGCAAAAAAAAAGACAATGTTGTGGCTATGTTCCTCTTATGTGGCAATCTCTACACACTGCTGTGGCCACATCATTGGTCAATAACCTGCATGCACCTCTTTAAATGAATGCACAAAATATAGATAATAAATGCGTGCAATCATCAGTAATTCACAAAGCATGCACCAATCACATCAGAGAGGAGTCATAGTAAAGCATTCAAGCAAAAGTGAAAACTACACTAAGGCATGGTCAACTGAGAGAACAGCCTTGGACTGTGTTATTGCCCCCTGATGGTCTTTCCTCACATTGCGGACTATATCTTCATGTTTGACTATAGCTTTCCTGTCTATAATACGTGTTGAATTTTCACAACAGTAAAGACTCGTAAGGAGTTCATTGTTTTTTTTTTGGCCACATTTTAAACACCTCCATGGTTATGACAGGTTACGGCATAACAAAGTTTCACAGAAGTGATGTATAATGAAGTTGGCAGGCTAAAGCACCGAAAGCCAACTAAGCTATTGGCATCATCCTCAATCTAAGAAACTACAAATTCATTCAGCAGGATCTTGAGGCCCAGGGTACACACGTTTTATCTATCATAAAAAATTCAGTCGCTATACAACTATAGCTCTAAAGCTACAACGTAGAGGCACAAAAATATGCCCATTATCAAATTTCGTTACAGCCAAACTGGCCAACAAATTGTAAAAAATTGTGCCCTTGGCGAAGTTTGCAAACAAAATCAACGGCAGAATCTCTCCCTAAATACTCAAAGCGAACACTAAAAACTAATTCAGGTTACAGGATTCAGAAAGAAATGGGGTTAGAACAGAAAAGAACGGTGTGCTTACTGTCGAGCAAGGCTCCTGATTTCTTTCATTTCTTCATCTTCCTCGCTCTCGGGGAAGTCGTAGAAGCCTGCCTGCTCCCGCAACTCTTCCTCTGCTTCCAGTTGCTTCAGTTTCTGTCCATTGAATAACACATAACATCAAATATTAACCGAGAGAAGATACTATAACAGCCTTTAAGTGAGACAGAAATTTCATACAGAGAGAGCTATGTGATGTGGAAAAAAATGTGCTAGACGCCGTAATATGGCTTCTAGCATTTGAAGGCATTATTTAAGAGGGGATACGGGTCGTGGAGACCAAAAAATCAGGAAAAAACTTGTTTTTTTATTGCGATTGTGAAATCTACAGCTATTAATGCACTTATACCGTGAATTTCATGCCTATATTATCATTATTTTAGCCTCTAAGACCCTTTATACAGCTCTTTCTAGCTAAATCTGAGCCGAAATCAGCGTTGAAATCGCACACTTTCCGCGACGCGCCCCTGCCCTTTCATGTGTGCCAGCGCGGCCCGCTTGGTCTCATTTGAGAGAGCCGTCTTCGCCTTCAAATTCCCGCCAGAATGGGTCCAATTCAACCATTGGCAGCTTGTAAAATGAGCGGCAAAAGGAAGTACCAGAGCGCCTTCCTATTCGCTACTTCGCGCATGTGACTTGAGCTTGCCTCCCTATTGGTGGAGGCTCCTGACTTCGTCTGCTCCGGGTATTGAGGCGCGCGTCCATGCGCGCCATTTCGCTTCAGTGTCGGCGGAGAAGTTTCATGATGTCAAATCCTGAGCACAAATTCAGCACGCGGCACAAGTTTGGTGCGAAAAAAGTGCGAAGGACGCTAGTCGCGAATTTCAAGAAGCACTCTGTAATACAGCAAAACCCCCGAGACTCTGCACTCTCCGCGTCCCACGGCAAAATCGTCCACGGTACCACGGAAGGCTTAGCTACAGCATCAGTTGTTACGGAGCCTGTGCAAAGTCCGTCGGCCGCGGAGCTTTCGAGCAGCGGTTGTGTGCGTCTAGATACTATCTATCGGCAGCAATCTGACTTGGAAGAGGAGCGAGCTAAAGCCCAAGACAAGTTATCGGAGTTGTCGTTCGCTGCAGCGACAGCGCGGAAACGCGCATTCGTGGTTGACGGTGGCGACGAAGCAGCTCGGCCGCCTGATGGAATCACGTTCACAATTATAGATTTGGACACAGCGAACAGTGCTTTGTTGGCATTTGCAAAGTGCAAGGCATGCAACGGAGAACTGCAGATTGTCCGCGACGACCGGGAATTCAGACTCGCCGTAAAGTTGCGTTTTGTGTGTTTAACCTGTGGAGAGACTGCGTCGTTGTGGAGCTCGCCGCGCGTACGTAGTGATGAACGTATGAAACCTTTTGCTGTGAACGTTTTGGCCGCGCATGCTATGCAGGCAACGGGGAACAGACAGACCGCGCTCAATGATGTGCTCTCGTTGATGGGCATCAGCCGTCGGGGTCTTCACACGAAAACGTGGCAACACTACGGTAGGTGAAAACGAAGTTGGCACCCTCGGCCGATCGTGCTGCACACAATTTGACGAGCGACTGCGCGGTCGGTTCGCGAACTTTACGCCGAACTTAATATAGGCCACATGGGAAACATCACAGTGTCGTATGATGGGTCATGGATGACTCGCGGTCATTCGTCGCATATCGGTCTCGGCACTGTCATAGAATTGTTCAGCGGGCTGGTGCTTGACTTCGTTGTTTTGAGCAACTTTTGTGCTGGATGCGAGTCGGGCCCAAAGGAAGGTGACCCTTCTTATGCAGCGTGGAAGGAACATCACCGGTGTCAGAAAAACAGTGACACAGTGACAAGAAGGCTGAGGAAATGGAGGTTGAAGCTGCCCTCATCCTCTTCAGGAGGTCACTTGAGCGGCACAGCCTGCGCTACAACACGGTGCTTTGCGATGGGGACAGCCGCAGTTACCCTGCGCTACACGAAGATAAGGTTTATGGGTATATCCTGGTGGAAAAAGAAGACTGCATTAATCATGTCTAAAAGCGTATGGGCACTGCTTTGCGCAACTTGATTGCAAAACACAAAGGCCCTGGCCTTGAGAGTCTTGGGGGAAAGGGCCGCTTGGCAGGAGACCTGATCTCCAAGCTCACCAATTATTATGGGTGGGCTTTGAAGACACACAGTGGTGATGTTGATGCTATGCACACAGCAGTAATTTCCACTTATCATCATATCACATCCAATGATGATGTGGCAAACCATACTTTGTGCTCACCTGGTCCAAATTCCTGGTGCAAACAAAATGCAGCAAAGGCCAAGGGGGAGCCCATTCCCAAACATCGTCAAAAGCTGCCTCGACATGTCTACCAAGCCTTACTTCCCATTTATGAACGCTTGTCAGACAGAAAGCTGTTGCAACGATGCCAGCGAGGGAAAACCCAAAATAACAACGAATGCCTGCATTTAATGATCTAAGCGCTGGCAACAAAGGAGCGAAATACTTTGCTATTCACGGTAGAGGCAGCTGTGGCAGAAGCAGTGCTCAAGTTCAATGCAGGCAATAAAAAGGCATCAGAGGACATTATGAAAAAGCTGAGCCTAAACCCCAACTGGCAAAGCCGCAGTCGCATGGCTGAAAAGGATCGACGGCGCACGGCAGCATCAGTCAAAAAGCGACAAGCAACGGAGAACATGCACCAATCCCTGAAAAAGCGCCACACAGGGACTCATAGTCAAAAGGACTACATGCCCGGTGCATACTGGGCATTTTCAAGAGCAGTTATGTAAATGAATGAGTTTTATTTCTTTTTCTCGGTTTTCTAAAAACATGCTTTTTAGTAACTTCACTAGTTTGTCGTGTTGATGTCTTGTAATCTAGAACAGCTAGAGCAATAATTTTTTCATTGATGTAAAGCCCAATCTGTGTATTACAAAGTGCTGAGAGCAGAACTTCCATTTGCTGCCCATATAAATTTAGAAGGTACTAAATTTCTTCGTATGTGATAGCCATGACATGACTCTTCAACTTTCATCATCTGCAGAATCACTAGTTTTTCTTTAATTTGAAATTTGCTTGCAGCATTGCACTGTCTAGCTATGCAATAATATTTACTTTTTGATAAGCACTTTCTTTTCTATTGCCTCCGAAAACAATAGAGTGGCAGCATTGTGTATCTTCTAAATTAATTGACCTACAATGAAAATTTTTACATATTTGAAATCAGCAGAAGAAACTACATAAGCACATATATTTTCATCATGTTTGGTAAACAAATACAGAATATATCTCCACACACCATGTCCCCCCTTAACTCATAATTGGCAGCTGTAGATGCTGAAAACAGCATCGAAAACTGACTGCAGGTCTCCACCCCCAGGTCTCTATCCCTGTTCCTTTTCTTTTCCTCTCTGAAATGCTATCACTGAAGAAACGCCTGGAAAGTGAGCGGCCTCACTCACAGCATCCTAAATGTGCGTGCAGTTTATTATTTATTTTACATATACTTTCAGAAAGCACGGCGCGATGGGATGATTTTTTTTTTTACTAGAAGCTTTTCTTTTTCAGGAATGTACACAGATTTCCCTGTGGCTTCTTGGTACATTTGGCTGGTTCTCTATTATCCCTTTCATAAATGTGTACCTATTTTATTTTGCAAACATGTTAACCTTATTGAAAATAGATATACAAATATAGTTATATAAGAGCAAGGTTATGAAACTTCAATGCCCACAAAGTCTCATAAAAATTAGGCCCATAAAAAAAGGAGGGAGGGGATATAAAGCTGCATCAACTGCCAGTCCAAAAGTAACTTTAAAGCTTAATAAATCACAATAAAACATTTTTGAGAAGTTTGCTACAAAATAATCATAACAAATGCATTCCAAACATCACTGCAATAAGAGATGCATGCCACACTAAATTTTAAGCGTTCACACACCTCGAAAATTTCGGGATCAATGTAGTCGGCGATGTTGTGTCCTTCCCAAATCTCGGGAATAACGTCGTACTTCTCATCTTCAGGCAGGTCATATTTCTCTGGAGACGGAACGAAAGACGTCAAGCATGAACGAATCCAACTCGCGAGGGCTTGCAAGAAGTACAATTCCCAATCAAACGCCCAGCCATTACTCACTCTTAAGATCCAATATGTAGTCATCCCCAAGTTCAGCCTCGATGTCTCGTTCCTAAAGAAACGAGAAAAGAAGAGCGATTGGCATAAAACACAAGATAAAGTAATCAAATTTCCTACGAATGTCTATAATTTGCAAGCAATCAACAGAGGATGAAGAAAGCCACAACTTGGAACCAACACTCCGATAAGAAAATTAAATTATATATTACTTTTACACACAGAAACCTCAACTTGATCTTAAGACTATCCATAATTTTGTCTCATACCTCCACAAGGTGCACAAGGCGAGTCGAAAACTGAATTTCAATCACCAGAATTATCCTTTTAATCTGCACTGGCCACAATCGCATAAATGCACCATGCATGCAAAGCCACTAAGCTATCGCCACTAACGGTTTGACAAGATGCCGTCACTACGTCCCTGACAACACCAAGTCTGCACTTGTCTTCATCAAAGGAATATTGGCACATACTCCTGATAATGCAAAGATCCTACCACATGCTACTCGCATGTAAAGCATTTCATATATAGCTGATATAGGCTTACGAAACAAACATGTCGCAATTTTTAAACACTAATGCTGGCCTGGTTATGATAGCCTGGCACCAAACACGCCATCACGCAAACCAGAATTCGCCAATGCTTGTATAGAAACGGGGCAACATATTACCTTTAACTTGTCTAAAGAATAAAGAAGTAGTGTATTTACAAGGTTGTAGGCCGACCTATTTTGTCTTACTTTAAAATCCGAAGTCGGGAGGTCGACCTAGAATCGAAAACTAGTTCCGGTTGTAAGGTCTTTGAAAGTAATACCTGCGTATTTCAACTAAGCTAGCTTTCCTGCATAGTTTTCAAGCACTGCCGTGAAGCCACGTCGTACTAGTTCCTTTACAGTGTTAAAAAAATCATTTTTTAAGTGTAATGTGCTCGATTTTCGTCCCCCCCCCCCCCCCCGTGTGATTTAAGGTGGGTCAACCAACATTTGAGTCGACTTACAATCGTGCAAATGTGGTAACGTGTTTTTTTCCAGTTGTGCTCAAATGTGGCAGACACAGCCATCTTGTAAATTAAGCAAGCCAGTGTACCTCAACGTTACATCAACCACCTAGGTATCACACCAATTTGTGAAAGCCTACATTCTAGCAAGCGACAAAGTATACTGGCACTGGTCATTATCCTTTCGATGATTTACAAGGCTTTGACCTTATGGTAGTCTAGACGATCACAGGACAGAAATATCATCAAAAGGACAAGTACGTGTTCAAATATTCGCTCCTGGTTCGGGATTCTTTTGTTCTGTCGCTGACAATCACATCATGAGTTCACATTCCCACAGACCCTTTTTCTCCTATGCATGCAAAGAAGGAGACAATCAGTCATACCAGTTTTTTTTTAGCTCCATCTGCCTCCATTTTCTTCTGAAGTGCCGCTTCAGGTATGAAGGGTGGTCGCTCCTGGACAGAAAGCACGCATTTTGTAGAAGAGAGGGGAACGGATTAAAAAATCCCCAACAGCGAAATTTTTGTTGGCGACATTTTTTTACAGCCATCGTTAACCTTGTGTCTGGTAATACCGAACTCGGATTGTAAATGCTGTGAAGTATTGCATAATTAATGTTAGTGTTGTTAACCGTGACCAATTTTAGTGTCACTTTGAAACGCTGGAGCAAGAGCACTGGAGATCCCGTGCGCTCAAGATTTCATAACGCTGAAAGAGCAGTTTTCGAATCATAGCCCCGCATGTCGTACAGAACGACACTTATGTGGGAGCTTCACAACGAGTTGTCGTATTTACTCATGTAATCCTCGCACTTGCGTAATTCTTGCACGATCGTATTACCGAACAAAAATGAGATTTTTTTTTTTTCAAGCGAGTGTTTATCGCACATCCCAAAATCGCAGCAGTCATGTCATCTGAAGAGGCGCCAGGCAACGCCCATGAGTTCAAATGCGGGTCACATCGGCTCCAGCTTTTTTCATGACTGTGAGATGTTAGTTGTTTCAAGACCCATGAATCCTTATATCATAAGAACCAGTTTTTTGAGAGGCATCTGCGGATACAAAAATTTCAGGTGGGGGACACTTTCTCGAGATTTTATTGCCAAGAGTCCCTACTCCCAGCGTGTGCGAAGGCTAGGCCTAGCGTCGGTGAGGACTACAGCCCCGCACCACCGGCCCGGGCTGCGGACTGAAACTCGAGTTGTGCGCGTTCCCGCGTTCTTCAAGTGACTCGACGCGAGTTTTAACCAAGAGGATAACAATATGAAAGACATCAGACACAAAGGAAACGCCAGTGAACTCGACGACAACGAAAGCCCTGGCAAGGGTCCAGGCCAAGAAGACGATGATAGTACAAGAGGATGAACTTACGTTACATACAAGAAGAACGGGAGACGCTGAGCGCAAGGCAAGTGACACGTACACCCAAGTCGAATTTCTCCCTGCCCAATCCATGCAAGGCGAGCCAGATGATTGCCAGCAGGATTCTGAACTCAAGTAAGATGCTGAAATTACCCGAGGGTGATGTGAGGGTAATCATAAGACCAAGAGACGGTCTGAATATCAGAGCCACATGCCCGGCCTTGTTAGATGAAGCTATCTACAAAGCAGCAGGCCTTACCAGGGATGACCGACTAACAATCTGTCCCAACCTCACGCAAAACATAGTTGTGATCAGCACACCCGAAAGCGCTACGGCTGAAAGACTAAGAAGAATCAAGGAGATCCAAATTGAGGAAAAAACGCACGCAACGGCACCGGATGAGACTGCCAAAGGCATAATACGAAATGTGTCTCTAAAATGCACACAAGAATACCTCCTCGAAGCCCTAGTTACCAATAGGAACCCATCACTGATACATGCAAAGAGACTTGGAAGTACAACGACGATTATATTCCTTTTCGATGGCTACAAGGTGCCGACATGGGTGTATTTCAAGAGCACAATCACCAGAGTCTCTCTATATAAGAAGCAGATAGACGTTTGCCCACACCCAAAGGAAAAACTTTGTACACGATGTGGCATGCGCAACCCAACGCAAGAGCAGGACGGCAAACCACGATGCAAACTTTGTGAAGAAGGTCACCCCACAGCATACTGGCTTTGCAGGGCTGAATTCAAGTCGCCGTACATAGTGAAACAGCGTAGATGGGCAGCCAGGGCTGAAGAGAGAGATTCATCGTGTCCACCAGACAGCCCCCAGCCAGAAGCAAGACCGCCAACAAAAAGCAGGGAAACATAGAGGTCGAGGTTCAGATCCAAAAAAGATCACGATCCAGGAGCAGACCCAGGGAGAAGATGCCTGCCAGAACCAGCCTCAGGGAGAGGTTCATATCGCAAGGGGGGAGCCAGCAGCCCGGGAGAACTACCCACGGAACCGGCTTCAGGAAGAGGTCCCTCTCGCGAGGAGGGAGTCAGCGGTTTGGGAGCACAAGCAAGGATGCGAGTTTCACAACAACAAAGGTGGGCTGGTCAGATGGCAAAGTCGGGCGCGAATCGATGTACAACTATAACTATCGTCATTTCATACCAACTAGCCCAATCTGCCACACTTCTAAGTCGTTTCCGTGTTCAGTTAAAATGTTTGCTTTTTTTTTTCGGTTGCCACGCCAGCCGCCGCGGACTCGCCGGTAGCGCCGGTACTGAGAGCAGCTGTGAGTGTGGTGTGTTTTGTAAATCAGATTGCTTTTGGGTTGTTTCCGAACTACTGAAACCCTAAGTAAACAGTCTCGGGCAAACTGCGCCGGGGGTGTATTGAGAACAGCTGTGTGGTGTGGTGTGTTTTTGTGAATCAAATTGCTTTTGGGTTGTTTCCGAACTACTGATACCGTAAGTAAACAGTCTTGGCCAAATTGCATAGACAGACTGCACACAAGACATATTTGTTTTCCACAGCGTCACTAGCATCAGGGCTTGCTTTTTCCCGCAGATCCCGCAGCATGTTCATCACGGCTCTTAAACGCATGTCAAGTTTTAATCTGTACGGCTCATCATGCTGTTGCAGGTACGGCCTTACGTCACCGTTCATGTAATGACCAATTTCGAGGCTACCGACGGTATTACCTACACGATCGATGCATATCGTTAGTAATTGCGAGTTTAAACTATCAATGCCCCAGTCCGCTTTTTACCTGTAGCAAAAGTGGCGCAAAACGTGAAACAGTTGTTCAATCACTGAGTATGTCCTGTTTAACATAAACTGCCTAGTTACTTGACATTGCAGTGTCGGTTCGCAATGCCTGCCACAAATTTGCGGATTTTGTGCAGCAGTCATTCTCCAAAATACTGCACGTGTAAAACTTGCAGGTGACTGTGGGTAATATTTGAAGCAAAATCAGGGAGATATGGGGTAGTTGCAGTGCAAAACAAAAACCAGATTTAACAACATGTGCGTGGCTCCCAAGTGTATCACTGTGATGATACTGAGCAGCTTACTGCAATGACAAATAGAAAAAAAAAAGAGATACATCACAGGCAGATGGTGCAAAACAAAAAAAAACTGAATGTCGGTTAAGGGTGGCTTTAGTTTTCAATAAATTTCTGCAACAGTATGTTTGTTTATGCCAGATGTTTTATTTGTATTACTTCCAAGGCCTGAAAGCACTGCAGGAGGGAGTAGAAAATTCAATGCACACAAATAAAGTAAACATTAGTAATTTCCTACTTTCCAGTGTTACCTATGTGGATGGGTGCTTCAGGGAGGATCAGGTGTTTTATTATAAGTACCGTAATTACTCGAATCTAACGCGCACCTTTTTTCCGGTTAAGCGAGTTCATGAATCGCATGCGCGTTAGAATCAAGTACGAAAAAAAAATCACGGTCAATCTATTGCCATCGGCAAATCCAAAATGGCCGCCCCCTATGTGCGTCGGCATGGCACGTCGGCCATTTCTGCCTATGTGTTTCCCATGTGCGGCACTTTGTACGTGTGCTGAGGAGTTCGTCATCTAGTAGTGCATTAGAATCGACGGCGTGGAAGGGCCGACTCCCAAAACTTGAGTGCACCACGATGCCGCTTTTAAAAGAAAAGTCATCGCGTGTGCAGAAACGGAGGGAAATCGGGCCGCATCGCGGTCGGTCGGAGTTCCCGAAACGTGCGTGCGGGACCGGCAGAAACAAAAGCAGAAGATTGTCGACAGCAAAACTTCACGCAAAGGCTTCTGTGGACCACACCAGGGTCGGTTTCCGCACATTAAAGAGCTGCTCGGCGAGTATGTGCTTGAGCAGCGAGCCGCACAGCGGCCCGTGACGACAGAACTGCTCCAAGTGCGAGCTATGCAATTAGTCTTAGAAAAAGGTCTAATGCGGAGCCAGTTTAAAGCGAGCAGGTGCTGGCTAACTAACTTTATGAAGAGGAAAGGCTTTTTCCTCCGAAGGGGAACATGCATATGCGAAAAGTTTTGCGGAGGAGTACGATAAAAAGCTTCACAGTTTTCAGAGGTTCGTCCTAAACTTGCGGCGCAACAACGGCTACCTGCTTGGGCAAATCGAGAATGCCGATCAGACGCCTCTTTACTTCGACATGCCTGGCACCACAACCGTCGAGAAGAAGGGGGTGAAGCAAGTTCGCGTGCTGACATCAGTCCTCGGTAAAACTACAGTGACGGCAATGCTCTGTTACACATCAGATGAACACAAGCTTCGCCGTACCTCATATTTAAATGGAAGATGCTCCCGAAAGGAGTCGTTTTTTCGAGTGGTGTGATCATGCAGGCCAGGAGAAAAATGGTGCGCGTTGCAATCGATGTCTTACGTTTTTTTTTTTTTTTTTCGCGGTGGAAATCGGGTGCGCGTTACAATCGAGGGCGCGGTACAATCGAGTAAATACGGTAAGCCGGAACTAATGAATAGAGAAAGTAAAAATCCTGTGAATAATGTCACCAGGTTCCTTCTGTCGCAGCAATTTTTTTTTTTTATTTTTCATTGCAACCAACTCACTTTATTATTTCTCCGCTTCCGCAATAAGCGTTTGCTGTGAGTCACTCTTGCTGCCTTCATGTGGATGGCTTCAGACAGGCAACATGCATATTCACAATAAGTTTCCGGCAGTTTTTCTTAACTCTGGGTCCTGCTAATGTGATATTTTTGCAATTTAGCTCTTCCATTACTGTTTTATTAAACTTGACATATATTGACTTGAACACGCTGCACTCGAACGTAAACAGTGTTTTCAGAAACAGAAAGAAGAAAATTCACCTTCATTAGTGAACAGAACTGGGCCGGTTGGTATGTACATTACAGAATGTTGGGTTTAGACAAGTGGTACCAATCTGTTTAAAACTCGCAAGTACAAGCATGCACTGAAAACTGCTGAAAACATGAACGGCAGCGTATGGCTTAGATGCGGCCATTAGAACGGGGATTAAAACTATAACTATGGTGGTTAAAACTTAGGCATAAGCTAAACCCGTGTGGCAAAAAAGGAGCTCCTCACACTATGGAACCCCGCGGCTGCGGTTGTACGTCTCGCTCCAACGTGTGAATTTTGTCCGTCTACTACTCCTCGTAATGCCACGAGTGTGCAGATGCCACCTGTCCACGCAGTCAGCCCCGACACTGTTTACTTACGGTTTCAGTAGTTGGGAAGCAACCCCAAAGGCAGTCGAATCACTGGCATAATGACACAATGCAGCACCGCGATCACCCGCTCCTCACTGCGCTAGCCCGGCCGCGGCGACGGCGGCGAGCACAGACGAGGGCGTCAGGCATTACGCGGAAATGACGTTTGCAGTAATGGTAGCCAATGAGCACCGTAGCAGACGACATGGGCGTCTCCCCTCTCTCCAGCGCCTTCTCCAGCATACGGTAGTCAAACACGCATCCAAGTTCCCACACTACCAATTTTGGTTCAAAAGACTACGATTTTATAGTTTTCTTTAATTTTCTCCCCCGTTCTCATGGGTCAAGCCACTAAGGGTATTAGGAGTACTACTTGGGGCATTTTCTTTAACTATACATAGCACAAATCGTATCTCTCTTGCTTCGGTTGGCTTTCTCGCGGACAGCCCGCTTGCCATTTTTTGATCAAAAATGCTGTGTTGCGCTGATGGCAGTATAATCGTGACCGAGGTGTACCGGGCGCGCAATGATAATGCAAGGTAAGCGCGCAAGATAGATTATTACTGATGTGTAATGGAAAGACGCCTCAAATATGTGTGTTTGCTAATGAAGCCACAACTCTCGGCGGCGAGGTCACTATTTTGCTGCGTCGAAACCCCTCCGGCGCACTGGCTGCCGACGGCAGTAAACTGACGTTGGAAAAAGAGCAAGATTGTAGCAACAGTGTAACAGAGGGTTGATTGCAGGAGACATTGCCGCGTGAGTGCGATGCGCATATGACGGATTTTCAAAGGCGCTGTCGGAAACACAGTGGAATTACGCATTAATCCGTCCATCACCTTGCGGCGAAACTGACTTCTTTTCTTTGTGATCGGAGTACAGGACCCAGCAAAAGTGTCAAGACTATTTCGTCGAGCCAATGCGACAGCGGCGAGTTGCCTTCATTTCCACGAGCGATACGCACTCGCGGTCTGGCGCAAAAGGGTGCGGCAGTGGGCGGTGTGCGCTTTACTGCTAAGCCACACTGCTTAACCGCTAAGCCACATGCAGGCAGTACATGATGTACTGCCATGCAGGCAGTACATGATTTAGATTGATTGAGATGCTTATGGTTGGTAGGTTTGTTGCGATGATGTGCCGCCGCATTCGTCGGTAGCCGTCATCACGCTCCCATGAATTTCCATGCACGCATCACCGCACACGCGCCGAAGTCGTAGTAATCACTGCATGATCTACCGAGGCTCTTATCGCAAATGCGCAAAATCATAAGTTCATCAAAATCATAAGTGGCATATGTGAACGAATATTCATGAACACTGAATATTCGAGTTAGTTCGAATATTCGAAATTTTGAAATATGTGGTTATTGAATCGAATACTACAAATGCAGTATTAGACGAATATTCAAAACTTTAGAATATTTGCACACCCTTAATTAAGACTTATATCAACTCGGGTGCCGCCGTTATGAAATGATGCTCAGCTTTCCGGTAATGTACGCTCACACTCACCACTGCATGCTGCAACAATCCCTGCCATTTTTTTGTTTCATAGATCTATGCTGCATCACATAGGTTGCATCACATGAAGTCGAGTTGTTGGCTTATGGCAACATAAAACACGGAAGACGAGGTGCAAGCAAGCTGCCGGCAGCCGCAACCGCACGACTCCGCTCTGAATTGTTGATACAGTACAAGTATGGTGGCATCATTTACTAAACAAAACTACAAATTCTGTTTCCATGTGCAGCAAATTACATAAATGACCACTGAATCTTCCATAAATGTAGTTGATATAAACATCACACAATTTCAGCTTGTTCATAATACGTGGAGACACTTGTTTATTATTCATACTGCGAGAATTGGAGTGTTTTAACCTGATATATTTAGCGCTTCTTTCAAATACTGTAATGACAACATTGACATGTTCCAAGATGTGAGTGCTTTATGGTTATAGATTTTCCGGCACAGCTTTTCCTCTAGAGTGTGCATATTAACTCTATGAGTGGAATGATTCCATTCCTTTTTTCTATGCTTTTCACCGCCATTAGCCGTCTGCAATTAGTAGAAGTGCACCTGTGCTCCAACAGTGGGAAAAGCTACGCTATTGACCTATGGTTAATGCTTGCAGAGTCGTGGAAAGCTGTTACGCAACAGACCCTCCAGAACTGTTTTCGCCATGAGAGCTTCATACTGGACGCCAAGATGGCCGTCTCGCCTGGAGTGGACAGTGTGTGTGACGAACTTCTACCCACGAATGATGCCTCCACCGATCTGCACGTTGCTGGTGTTTCGATTCTAGTCGGGATAACCCTTGAGGGCTTCGCCGACGCTGACCTCGAGCTGTGTGCAGAGTTTAATCAAGCGCAGCACAAGGTCAAACCGAGGAAGAAGAAGCGCCTCCTTCCATGAGCAAGTCCGTGCTCACGGGCACTTGCAGCCAGAAATCGATCAAAACAGCTGAAAATAAATGTCGTTCATAATGTTTAAGCCTCACTTCTTGCCAGTGAACCGTATTCCATTTTAAACAGTTTGGTGCCGAAGATCCGGGAACTGCTACGAGGGACCACGGAAGACTACGGAAGGCTACGAGTGAATTGAACACTATAGAGAGTCTTAAACCGAAGCGGACGTCGAGACGATCTCTTAAAACACCAGGATTATCAATGAGACAAGAGCTCTTCTCGGCGATGCGACAGCCACCATCAATCAGCTTAACGCCATGTACGGACGTTTGAAGGCGAACAACGATATCACAGGGAGTTAGAGAGCCACATACCAGCTGAAGAGTTTGAGGAAGAGTACGACACCATACTTGAATATGAAGACAACGCTAACAGCGTCGTGAGTGAGCACTACGGTCACACTGTGTGTGACCGTATCGTTGCGGCCACATCATCAGCACCGGAGCTTCAGACTTCGTCCATAGCGAGTACCACTGGAGCCTCTGGTGCCAAGCTTCCCAAGCTTACCATCACCCCAATCGCTGGTGACCTGTGTCAATGGAATGACTTTTGGGAGCAATTTGACCACATGATTCACCGGAATGGAAACCTCACGGCAACGAACAAGTTCAACTACCTGAGGTTCTTCCTAATGGGTGACGCAGCTTCAGCTATTGTGGGCCTGCCAACCACAGAAGCTTGCTACAAGGACGCCATCGACACACTCTAGAAACGCTTCGGTGACAGAACGAGACTCGAGCAGGAGTACTTCTCCAGGCTTCGTACGTTGCCTTCAGTCCGTTCAAGTGACCCGATGGCTCTTCGCAAGCTGTACGACTAGGTCATCATCAGCATCAGAGGACTGGAGACCCTTGGGGTGAGAAAAACGTTCTTTTCGGCAATGTTGTGCGACATATTGCTGCGGGCTTTACCCCACGATCTCGTTGTACAGTACCATCGGCCAATCGGTCGGCGAGCTACAGCAGTAATGAAGCCTCTAACATGGAGCTGGAATGCCTATTAAGTTTCTTGTCTATCGAAGTGAAGAGCTTAGAGAAGAGCGAGTTCGCTAACCACCATGGTAAAGACAGCCGTAATGAGAATGCGCAGAACAAATCACGGCAGTCTCGTAGCTCAAAACCCACGTCCTCAGTTCTCCATAACAACACAAAGAAGGTACCTGAGAACTGTATGTTTTGCAAACAGGACACATGAGGTGTTTTCGATGCACGACGAAAGGTCACAGGGCATGTGATTGCAGGCGCAGGATTACGTGCTCTACCTGTAAAAGGCGTCATGCCACAAGCGTGTGTGATCCGCAGAAATTAAGCCAGAAGACACGAGAAACCGGCAGGACAAATACCAGAATACCGGCAAGTAAGCCAAGCATCAACACGACTGTATGTGCATCTCTAGGGAAGAATCAACATACCCTCGAGAGTTTATCGACGAGCGTACTTCTTCAGACGTTTCGGGCTTGGGCCGTAATAGATGTTGCATGTCGGTATGTCAGAGGTGTCATAGATGGAGGAAGTCGGCGCACATTCGTCACAGAGAGGCTATCAAAGCAGCTGAAGTTGCCATGTGTGGGATCCACCGTCATTGCGCTCAACAATTCCGCAAGCAAGTCAGGTCGAGCAGCGCAAAGGCGGCGTGTTGTGCAGCTTCGATTGAAGAGTCAGTTTTCACACTTTTAAGTTACCTTGAAAGCAACAGAAATTCCACACATATGCTAAGATATCGCAGCAAGTACAACAAATTCACCATTCGTCGCGGAAATACAGAGCTGGAAAAGACATCGCTGATCAACTACTATACGGATCCGTTGTCGTGGAAGAAGGCATCAGTGTTCTCATCGGTTCCGACCAAATACGGACGGTGATGACAGGAGAGGTCACTCGATGCGTAGGCAATGACACGCTTATTGCTGTGAACTCTAAACTGGGGTGAATGTTTCAAGAAAACACCAGCACGGCATCGGACGTTACACACTCACGGATTAAGGTCTGCGTATTGAAAACCAGTGTACAAGAGAGCTGACGGATTCTTTTGTTCGTTTTGGCAACTCGAGAGCGTAGGAATAACAGACGCCGTCGACAGAAAGAACAAGCTCAGTCCAGCACTCCAGCAATTTGAACAGACAGTCTGCCTTAGGAGCGGAAGATACGAGGTGACGGTGCCCTGGAAGGAAAACGTGGAGCTCTCAGACAACAAGCAAGTGGCTATGACAAGACTTTGGAAACTTCTCTCCCTACTGTCGAATAAGCAAGGACTCTTAAAGATGTATGACACAACTATACGGGAGTACCTACGAGCGGGACATGCAGAAGTTGTCGACGGGCCACCCCTGGATTCGTCAGAAGTTTATATGCCGCATAGAGAAGTGATCAGAGAGCACGCACAAAGGCCAGGACAGTTTTCGACACTTCCTCTCACGCAAAAGGGTGCTTTTCATTGTGGGAATTGAGGCTAGCCCGCTGTCTTCGCGCGGGCTTTGCCGCCTTTTCTGCCGTTCTCATGACCCGACATGTCTCTCCTCCTTTGCTGTTGATCTGCCGCGCTGGGAGAGCGGAGTGACGTTTTAACCCTCTCACCCGGTAGCGGATGTTGACTGTGGCGCCGCGCGCAGAGTCTCCCGAAAGGTTTTTGCACGCTATGTCGGGAGCGGGCAGAGAGATACTCTTCGGGACTGCAAACAGTGAGCCACGCAATCTTTTTCGTCCGTCGACTCTCGTCGGACTTCGCTGACGGCGCTTCGCGCCCGAGGCGAACGCTCACTTTTTGTTGCCCCACTGCGTAGGCACGGCCGAAGGGCGGTACGGTGTCCTAGTGCGTGGCCTAGCTACGCCGACCAGTCTCTCTCCGAAGCCAACGCAAGCGCCTTTGCCCTCGCTCGAGCAACCGGGCCTTGGTCCCGGTGTCTCCGTGGATCACCTTTACCGCGGAGACGTGCTCGTGGCACCCTGTGTAGTACCTTATGCCCGTGGCGTGGATAAGCCTATTTGCTTTCCCGTCGCGCCATTGCAACGGGCTGTACCGCGTTTGGTGTTGCCACAATAAAGTGTTGCGACTTTGAGCAGTATCGTGTTCTCGCCACGGCGACGGTTAACGCGTGCCCTGCGGCTCGCTAAGACGGGACCCACGCTGGTGGCCGTACTCCTTCAAGATACATGTACACCACATCATTGAATGAATGCCTGGACAAGGGTGATAACCTGTACCAGGATCTCGTGAAAGTATCATTAAGTTTCAGAATGCACTGTATAGCTCTTCTTGCCAACATTGAAAAGGCATTCCTTCAAATTTCTATCGCTGAGAAAGACAGAGATGCCTTTAGATTCCTCTGGTTTCGAGAAAAGGAAGCACTGCATTTCTCAGAGGAGGATATTCAAGAGTGGAGAATGACGAGAGTGCCATTTGGAGCGACGTACAATCCCTACCTACTGACAGAAACTATACTCCAACATCTGAGGAGCGCGCATTCAAGCAAAACCAGAACCGCAAGACTTCTCAGTGAATCCTTCTACGTGGACGATCTAGTGGCTAGAGCAGAGTCAGATGAAGAAGCACTTCAAATCTGCAGAGAAGCCAAGGAGATTGTGCAGCAAGCAGGAATGACACTGAGGAAATGGACGACTAACTCGCATGAATTGATTATCACATTAGAGCACGAGAAACAGACCGCAGGCAAGGAACTGGCTATCCTCTATGAGGCAAGTATGAAAGTACTTAGAATTACATGGAATCTACACACAGATAATTTCGCATTTCATATGAGGGGCCTTCTCGAGTTTATGCAAGTAAAATGTGATACCAAGCGGTTCGTTCTTCAAGCTGCTTCCAGAATATTCAACCCCATGGGATTTGTTGCGCCATTTACCATTGCTATAAGGATCTTCTTCCAGAAGTTATGGACACGTGGAATAGCATGGGAAGAGCAGCTACCTCCGGATCTTCAGGATGAGTGGCGTGAATGGGTGTATCAACTACCGCTTTTGCAGAATGTTTCCATGCCGCGTTATCTTGGCAGCGGAGCCAAATCACCCACATCACCCAGAGAGCTACAGGTGCACATATTTTGCTACGCAAGCCCTTCGGCATACGGTGCAGCGCTTTACGTCGTACCAAGCTGTTCAGCGAAGCCTGAATTGCTGATCGCAAAAGCCCGTGTAGCACCTATCAAGACAATGACACTACCACGACTAGAGCTTCTAGGAGCCTTGATAGGAGCAAGGCTACTTTGCTATGTGTCAAGTGCACTCACGGGCTTTGAGATCCATTGTACGTTGTGGTCGGGTTCCACAATCACACATTCGTGGATAAAAGGCAACATGACGAAATGGAAGCAGTTTGCGTCGAACAGAGTTAAAGAAATCAGGGAAAAAACAGAGCCTTCTATGTGAAGGTATTGCCCTGGTCATGTGAATTCAGCCAACCTGCTCACACGTGGAGTTTCTATGGAGAGATTATTATCCAGTAACATGTGGCGACATGGACCAGACTGGCCATGCGAATCAGAAGACCGATGGCATCAACCACCGTCAGAAGCTATCAGCACCGACGACAGGATGTCTTCTGAAATGATTGCCGTGCACATTGTGATATACAGTAAGACAACGTCGGTACCAGTCCTGAACATAAACAGTTACAGCAAAATTGAAAGGCTACTAAGGGTCACGGCCTGGGTATTCAGATTCATTGAACGCTGCCGAATGAAAATTGCAGCGCACACTGGACTTCTAGTAGCTGAAGAGATTGCTGAAGCTGAAAATTATTGCATCAGGCATGTGCAGCAACAATCCTTCAGAGAAGAAATAAGCTCAATTCAGAAAGGCACAAGTGCAATGGAGGAATTTATAATTAAAGACCTCAACCGGTTCTTGGATGACAACAGTATCTTTCAGGTCGGTGGGCGCTTGTTACACCTTGAAGCATCTGAAGAGGTAAAACACCCAGTCATTCTCCCGCACGATCATCGCTGTTGCACATTATTGACAGTACGAGCACACTGCGAAACTATACATGGTGGCATGAGAGACACTTTGTCACAGTTAAGAGAGCAATATTGGATCTGCCGGGTACGAACACTGGTGAAGAAAGTGATACACGGATGCTATACGTGCAGACACTTTAGTAAAGCCCAGGCGACGCTCCAACAGCTCCTATAGCACGCCATTATTTGACAACGACGAACCCATTCGAAGTCACTGGAGTTGACTTTGCAGGACCGCTCTTTGTTGCGACTACAGCCGGGGTCGCAGAGAGCAAATGCTACATAGCACTCTTCGTATGTGCTACATCCAGAGCAGTCTACCTGGAACTGGTTTCGAGCTTGACTTCAGAAGCCTTCCTCATGTGTTTACGACGCTTTGTAGCATGAAGGGGTCTCCCTCACGTAATTTATTCAGACAATGCAAGAGCGTTCTAGAAGACATCAAGAGACTTAGAGAAGCTCTGTCGGATGGTTTCCCAAGAGGACGTATCATCATACTTCGGTTACAAGAGGATCCCCTGGAAGTTTATTCTTCCCAGCGCTCCATGGTGGGGCGAATGATGGGAGCGTCTGGTCCGGACTATCAAGCTTCCACTGAGAAAGGTTCTCGGCAAAGCTCGACTCACCGTTAAGGAGCTGACTGCTGTGCTATCGGAAGTGCAGGCGGTCGTGAACTCGAGGCCTCTCGCCTACACCGAGTATGACAGCGGGGAACCTCGTGAGTTTACCCAAGCAGACCTCATTATTGGAAGAAAACTTAAGGTGCTACCACAGGGTGGCAATGACATGCCAATGAACCAAACGCGCACGGAAGCTTTACGACGGCATGCATTTAGAAAACGGCTAAGTGAAAACTTTTAAGCCAGTGGACAAAAGAATATCTGCATCAACTTCGATCAGCGCACTTTTCACGTTCTAGACCCACCAAATAAGTTAAAGCAGGAGACATTGCCATAGTCCACGAAGAAAAATTACCCCGACAAATGTGGAAACTTGGAAGGGTTCTGGAAGCCTACAGAAGAGCTGATGACCATGTCCGTTCGTGCAAGATCCAACAACAGCGAGGGGTTGTTACCACAAGGCCGATACAAATACTTTATTTGCTCGAGCTGAACTAGCGACTTGGTGGCCGGGAGTATGTTTAATCAAGCGTAACTCCAGGTCAAACCAAGGAAGAAGAAGCGCCTCCTTCCACGAGCAAGTCAGTGCTCACGGGCACTTGCAGCCAGGAATCGATCAAAATAGCTGAAAACAAGTGTCGTTCGTAATGTTTATGCCTCACTCCTTGCCAGTGAACCGTATGCCATTTTAAACATGCAGAATTGACCGATGACGAAATTATTCATCAAGTTATGGATGATTCTGACGAGTTCTACACCGAGATCTAAGAGGCAGCGTCTACACAACCAATGAGCTTGAAGTTGACGCGAGCACTGACAATTGTCATCAGTGTACAGCGACAGCATGAGGTTAACTGAAACTGAAGCAGACGCAACCTCACTAAAGCAACGAACAATAAAGCCAAGCGAGGCACAAAGGACATTATTTGTAGTATGTAACTATAGTTAACAATCACAACATAAATGGAAAAGAAATGAAAAGGGACATATTTCCTTTTTTTTATCAGAGAAAGAGTAGGGTGGGACTGAAGGTAGACAGGTTTCCATTCAGACAAAAAAAAAAGGAAGGTGGAGAACTGTCTGACGACAACCCTTACCTTGCTGTCTCTGGGGGTGGGCATGGCAACATGCAGGCGGTTCAATATGCCCTCAATCTTCCTGCCCTGCATCTTCACCTCCAGCCTGTGGGCTAGCAGGCGGTCGCAGGCCTCGTTGCGTACCTCGGCCACCCGTTCTTCAGTCACAGTGCTCATCTCCAGCACGGGAATGGACTCTTCAGCCAACTTCGAAAAAAGGGCCTGCAGAGAGATGCCCCGTGACGTTCCATCACTTGGAAGGAGGCAGGTGTTTTACTCATTGTACTTAAAAGCTAGCAGACCAAATTTTCCTTTTAATGAAAGCTACTCCAGCTTGCACGCATTTGCAGGACCAACATGCAGTACTCAAGAGTCCCTGCCCTTTGAGTTGCTGATGAGGTTGCTTTATGTCAGCTGAGATTGTTAAGCAACAGCAATGTAAAGATGCTATAATCACAGTTCGGACTAGCAGACTATGATGAACTAATTGTCAGCTGGGAAGACTGTTCAGACAAAGCCATGAAAATTTCCTTTGTAGTGCCCCTGGGCTGAATTCGGTGGGTCACAAGGAAAATGTTGGAATTAGGAACTACGTATGAGCTAGCAGATGCAGTCAAAATTTATGACATTACAGTGCTTGGTGCAGAAATTTTGAGGTGGCATTGCTATCAACATTTTCTTTTCATTCTTTTTCTTGCTCACCAAACGTCTTCTCACAGTAAGAGTGGTGTTATTGGCACTGTGAACTTATAACTCACTAATAGCAAAAAAAAAAAAAAAAGTTTCTCACATAGTGCCTCTTTAAAGCTTTTTCACCATGACTGAGAAACACACTATTGGCAGAAACCCAATATCTTAATCTAACATTGTTAATTTACTAATTTATTGTCACTTTATGGTTTTAATTTGCCACACTTTAATCACAAGGAGGCTTAGATGGAGTGATTACAAAGATGAGCAAGAAGGTTACACGTACCTTGGCTTCAGGCGCGAGATCAGCTGGCCTGACAATGTCAACCTTGTTGACAACTACAAGGAAAGGCTGGAAGCAAGCGAAATGAGGAGAAATGACACTTTGTACAAAATATTCCTAATCAAAGAACTTCAGAAGTTGCATTTACCTTGTTCGCAAACAGTGGCTTGATGTTGAACAAGAGCTTCATCTGCAAACAAATGTGAAAGCACGTTTTATAAAAACATAACTTGGCACTACTGATGAAGCATGGATGAAGAATATGCAAAGCAAGAAGCAATACAACAAATGCAGAGGAGTATAACACTGCTTAGGAACTACCGTTAAAGATGCAAGAAAGGTGGCACGCTTTTTAGTGCGTTATTATTACTTATTAGCACAGCAGTCTAGACAAGCAAGCGTGATGGCGAAAGACACGCACCTGCTCATTGCTAATGCATATGCACACAATCGCAAAGATGGCCACAGTGAATTAAATGTGACGTGCTTTTTATCTGATGGCTCACTACTGTTCATTCCTGCAAGAGAAAGTGATACGCGAACCTCTGCAATCGGTTCCAGCATGTGGTTTACTTGTTCATAAAGCTTACTACTAAATGTCGCCTACAGTCTCTCCTAATGCACTTTGGAAACCTAAAATTTACAAGAAGGCACAAAGCTCCTAGTAAGAACATATTTACTTGCCAATAAACTTTTAAAATCTGATCATTTATCATACTTCTGAAACCTTTGCCAAAACAGACATATGCAGCTACTCTCATGACAATGAACCATTGTAATCCAGCGAAATGGATCCGTATTGTCCGAAGTCTGTAATATCCAAACCCTGTGGGAGGCGGGGAGGGGGGTTGGTGCACGTCCCAGTGTGAAGATGGTTTTGATTTCACTCACCAATATGGAAAAAGCTAGTTTCCCCGCTAAAAGCTGAATATACTTGACAGCATGGTTACGAAACACATCATTCACCAGCAGCGGTTATTAAAGGGACACTGAAAAAATACAGTGGGTTGTTTTGCATTCGATAAATTGCACTTTGAGAACTCTAATATTGTTTATAAGTTTCACTGTCATAAGTTCATTGTTAGTGGAGAAAATCAAGGTTGAATATTCATTTTGAAATTTCGTGTTGTCACCTCCACGCATTATGCAAGAAATTCAACAATGTATTTTTCGTAGTTTCGCGACATTGGCTCAATAAATTTTTCTGAGACTTCGTATGCTAAGTCTATGGCACCTACAGATTACAATATACTTTAACTCTATCGATTAGAAGCTACGTAGGAGCCAGCAGATTCCTTCAAAAATTGATGACATCATAGTGTTTGGTGCAGAAATCTCAAGGTGGCGTCTCCATCCAGTTTATTTTCAAGCGTTTTCTCGCTTACCAAGTGTCATGTCATGGTAAGATAGGTGTTTTCGGGATTGTGAAAATTGTACTTTACTAATACACGAGAAAGTGTTTTGCTCCTTAGTGTCCCTTTGACAAAATTGCAGTGCAAGTTCTAATTATGAGCGAGAGCAAATACAGTAGATGCAGGCACATTACACGGCCCCTGGAGAGCAGCAAAGCTTAGCCCAATAATAAAGACTTTCCAGAAGGACTTCTGTTATTGTCTTGAATTTTCGCGGATAGGAAGGCATATTTGCTTGAACTGAGCCGCCTATTGGCCACTGTCAGTGGCTCACTGGACTGTCCGAAATTGGTCTGACAGTTCTGAACTGAGTAGCACCAAGACACTACTCACATTAATACACTAATTTGACAGAGGAACTCACCTGCATAAAGCACCAGAACGTCTTACTTTCCAAACTTCTGTCACGATGCCTAACAACGTTATTGTAAGGAACGAAAAATGACTAACGCAAAAGACAAAAAAGAATCTTTATGTACACCTCACTCGAAAAAGAAGTTGTGATAAGAGATTTGCCAGCCCCCTTGAGCAATAATGCAATCACTTTACACCGCGTTTTAGTCAGCTGGAACACTCCAACCATTGGCATAATCAATGTCCTACACTGGCTTGGTTTGTCAGAAGCCACCAATGTTGTCTGCTACAATTTAAAAGTGCCATGGCATTAGTGTGCAGAGAGCAGCGTGGTGTTGCATTTGGCGGGCCACCCTTTTGCCACGGCTGCCAGAACAGAAGAAAGGCAGCCACCCTCATTTTGTAGAGATAAGGAGCAGGGCCAAGACGCCCTGCTGTTTTCATGTGCTGGGCGCTGCATGGCTGTAATTACTCTACGGGGAACCGCTGTCCTTCGAGTCTGCGCAGCGATGCGACACGTGGGGTCTTCATGCCCCGGTAAAAACCACAATGCCGAGGTTCCGCCGATTACGGACGTCGGACCATCACGCTGTGGGTTTCTGACTGATGAGCCGCCGACGCTAAAATCAGTACCAGATGTCCAGGCGTGGACCCTTGGAGGCGCCTAGACCACGACTGCCGTTCGACAAAGCATGGGTGGTCGGCCCGAGCGGTGAGAGGACAGACTCGTTTCACCCAGCTCAAGCAAGATTCGCCGAAGGAGCCAGCATCGCTGGAACCATAGACGTGTTTGGTTTGTGTATGCGTGTCTGTTGGGGGCGGTGTTCGCATAATGACACTCGTGTGTGCTGTGGGACATTTTATAGGACAGTGTCATATGGACCTAATCCCTGATCTAGGGAGATGAGACCGTATTTATTCAGCCCTCACGGGCTGCTTAGATGGTTCACGAAGCTTGTTTAATCGAGAGCTTTTTTAATGTAGAGCTTTCAAGGTAGAGCTGCAGGCCAGAGAGGCCGCGCCATGTAAATAATGTAAAAAACCCTCTCTACGATGTTCAACTTCCTCCTGCCTCGACGTCTTGATCCCGAATTTTCGGTGCCGCAAACCCCAGTCCCAAAAGTGGTCAAGCCAGCAGTCAGTCTACCTCAACAGTCAACATGGTAAAGTGCGCTCCATGTGCGCAATTTCAAAGAAAGATACCACTGATTTTGTCCACTGTAGCCTACAGTCCCTTGTGTCACGGTCCATTAAAAGTGAACTTCGCTCTATTAATTTATACACAGACCAAACTCAGACTGATTAATGCTCCAGTGTATCTGAAAGCCTGTTGTACACGGGTCTGTTGTAGTGAGCATACACTGCAGTCGTGACCAAATTTAGATTTTGTATGGTGTCTCATTAATTTTTCACGCTGATATAGACAAGTGATGTAGAAAATGTGAATGCCGCAAATATTTCCACCATTTAGACAGCTGCGTATGCTTAACGTAGTATAGCAGGATGATTCCCTACCTCTTTCTAAAAGAAAGAAGAAAATTCACAGCATATTTACGGAGTGAATGATGATGAGTGGGGCGAAGCTTCCGCCGGTCTGTCTGCCCACCATCCTATCAAACTAAACTACACGCAAGGTGCTTCTCCACGCCCATCTAGTGATCACTTCACGTACTGCAGCAGCACAGTGCCATCTAGTAAATATTGTGAGAAGTAAGGGGTGGCTACTACAACGGAGGGACTGAGCCACAACATAAGAAGCTTCGCCCCTAAAAAAAAAATATTCAGCAGCTGTGCATGCAAATATTGTTAGAGTCAAAAGAAACTCGCTAATACCATTGCCCAGTAACCTACCTGCTCTTCAATGGTGTGTCCGCACTGTTCCGAGAGGTCCATGAGATACAGAACACATGCCCGTATATGTGCAAGGGCTGTGATAGCCTGCATCTCAATGGTATTACGGTCTTCTAGCGGGTGGTCCAGGATTCCTGGAGTGTCAATCACCTGCCAGCGGATGTACTTGTAGTCCGTGTGTCCCACGTACAGCGACTTTGTCGTGAAGGCATAAGGCTGCACCTCTACATCAGCACGTGTGATCTGTTTAAGAGAAAGAGGAAACAATTTTATTGGGAAACTTCCAAAGGGGGAGAAAGAGCCAGTAAGACGATCAGCCAAGTGATGGCAATAAAGGAACATTGTTTAATATTCTGGGGTCACTTATGCCTAATCCCCAAATTCATTACGCGACACTCTAAAATGCAGAACTATGATTTACATTAAAACCTTGTTAGTTTCAATGCAGTCACTTTTAAATCCCATTTAATTCAAAAAATTTCTGCAGACCCTTATGTTACTATATAAATTTGAGTAGATAATTTGACACAAGCCCAATCGGCACAAGCCCATTCAATTAAGAAACTTTAGGTGCCATGTGTCAATTCCCAATCCCGATTTTGCCACAAATCTACGGAAGTGACAGCCCTTAGGAGCCACAAGGCAATTCAGTGAGGCTGTACTAATGAGTGACCACTGAGCCTCCCGAGCTTCTCTGCTGTTGGAAAAGATGTGCTTCACTGCAACACAGTGGTGACACGCAAGTAGAATGTTGCACGCTTCTCGCTATATCAGTGCATCACAAATTACCCATTTTTTCTGGGAAAAGAAAAAAATAATAAAGGACGGTCTGACTGAATTCACAATGTATACAAACTTCTGAATGGTGGATACTCTGGCAATCTGCACACTTGCACTGCTGGCATTGCTTGCAATGCCTACTTCTAAAACTTAGTTTTAGGAATTTCAATAATCCTGTTTCCAGCTAGAACAAATTCCATCACACTGGCCTCTTTCTGGCAAAATAAGTTATTTATCACAACTAAGTCCCATTCTTTATTTTACCAGCAAGAACGGGCAAATTCTAGCACCATGACACGTTGATGCAATGAGGAGCCGGTGGCATGCTGTCCCAATGTCACCATTATACTGTAGTGCAGTAAGTCTTTTACGCAGGGGCACATTTCAACTCGCCAGAAGAACCCCTGTCGTTTTATACAGCGAAAGATGTTAGGAGATCACAATAAGGGCCAATTGTGGCACCGTAGTTGTTTAAAACTGTCAGTTTTCACAACCAATATCATGTAAAATAAAAAAAACAAAATATTGAAAAATACTGAGGATAGAATGCGATTCAGATACGAGTTCTCTGCATGGCAGCCCAGTATTCTACCACAGAGCTATGCCATTGAAACTCGATTGCAAACTGACCAAATGCAGGCTTTAAAGAATCGCATGAACATAAATATTAAAGTGTTTTAAAACAGTAAATTAACAACCAGATGTCGCATAATGCAAAAATGCAAACTGCATAATTAGTGGGTTGTTAAATGCACCAACCCATTAAAGAAACCTCGGCCATAACTTTTCATTGTCCTCTGCCACAGCATCACCAAAGTGCACGTAGTTATTAACAAGTGTGTACCACGCTTCTCGGAGCAACTAATAATGCCAGCCATTGTGGGCACTTCCTTGCTACGCAAAAATTTTAGTAATCTACGGCGTAGTGGGTACCATGCAAGCGGGCTTATGATAGTTGCTCCAAAAGTAGTATTTAAAAAAAGGCTCTATAAGGGCCACTCCTCAAGCCTTTGCTGTGACTGTGCTGCGCCTTTCATGCTAGTATGGCAATTTCTCACTCTCTCTTTTTCTTCTTTAACTAGCAGTAGCAAGTATGCTCGTTTTCTCAGATTTGTGGAAAAATTAGGGAGGGGTATCGTTGGACAACATAACCCTTGGAGCCTCAAACTAACAGGCACAGCAAACAATCACCTCTGATTACTTTCAGTTAGGTAGGCAAAGTTCCCTGCCCCCCATTTTTTGTCATCATCATCGTCAGCCTGACTACATTCAATGCAGGGCAAAGGCCTCTCCTCTCTCCCATGATCCACCAATCGACCCGATCTTGTGCTTTCTGCTGCCACGTTATACCTGCGATCTTATAATCTCATCGGCACACCTAACTTTCTGTCTCCCCTTCACTAACTTACCTTCTCTGGGAATCCAGTCAGTTACACTTAATGTCCAGCGGTTATCCTACCTGCGTGATACGTTCCCGGGCCATGTTTGTTTGATCTTCTTGATTTCAACTATAGTATCCCTAACCCCGGTTTGTTCCCTGACCCACTCTGTTCTCTTCTTGTCTCT
Source organism: Rhipicephalus annulatus (assembly GCA_013436015.1). NCBI lineage: Eukaryota > Metazoa > Arthropoda > Arachnida > Ixodida > Ixodidae > Rhipicephalus > Rhipicephalus annulatus. The sequence goes on along the minus strand of WOVY01009998.1, from coordinate 506,340 downwards.
TAAGGTTACACCTATCATTTTCCCTTCCATTGCTCACTGCATCATCCTCAATTCAAGCTGAACCCTCTGCGTAGGCCTCCAGGTTTCTGTTTCGTAGGTAAGTACTGGCAAAATGCAGCTATTATATACCTTCCTCATGAGGGTTTGTGGCAGATTACCATTCATGATTTGAGAACGCTTGCCGAATGGGATCTACCCAATGCATATCCTTCTAGTTATTTCATTCTCATGATTCGGCTCCACGGTTACTACCTGTTCTATACATATACATATTCCTTTACAACTCCCAACGTCGCTCCACCTATCGCAGAAGTGCTGTTTTCTGCCGAGAATGTTGTACATTACTTTAGTTTTGTGCATATTAATTTTCAGACCTACTTTTCTGCTTTCCATGTCCAGTTCAGTAATCATGAGCTGTAATTCTTCCCCTTAGTTACTCATCAATGCAATGTCATCAACGAATTGCAGGTTACTAAGATACTCTCCAGTAACTCTTATCCCTAACACTTCCCAATCTAGGGCCCTGAAAACCTTCTGTTAACAAGCGGTGAATGACATTGAAGAGATCGTGTCTTCCTGCCTCACACCCTCCTTTATTGGGATTCTGTCGCTTTATTTATGAAGAACTATGGTGGCTGTTGGTCCACTGCAGATTTCTTCCAGTATGCTTATGTAAGGTTCGTCGATGCCCCGATTCCGTAGTGCCTGCATTACTGCTTGTGCATGTTTCATTAATTCGAAAACCTGCTCAACTCGCAGGTTCTTCACTGTCCCAGTGAAATTGAATTAACGAGGTTCTACTGTAGTTTTATCTGGTGTCCATTATGTGAATGAAAACTAATAATGCACATGTGTGAAGTCCTCACAGACAGAAATGCTACAATTTAGGGCTAATTAACATACAAAAATACTATTGTTTCCATTGCCTTCAGTTCATGGCATTAAGACGTAACTTCAACTCAACATTTACATCAGAGCCAACTTCATTTTCAGCGGCCAATTTAATGGCAACATGATGCAATTACCTCGAGCAGTTGCCAACCCCAGTCATTGCTGAAATGCTGAATGAATTCCCCCCAGGGGAATTCATTCAGCATTTACATACACTGACTGTTTTGATGTCCCATTTAAATCTGTGAGGACAGTACAAGGTCACTAACGTCGCTGATAATGAGACAGCTAAGGACGAACCTCATCCAATAAGCGTACTTACATTGCCAACAGAAAATCCTAAAAACGCTAGTAATCAGATCAACCTGCCTGCTTGCTGCTTGTACAAATGCACCCAGAAGACTTGGTAGCTGAATTTCAATGGCAGCACTCAATTAGAAATCCAGCAAGAGTAAAGTCAAAACTGGCCACATTTTACATGCACAAAGGTACTTTTGACTAAATGTGAATAATCATTACTAAGAGCTACATGACAAATGTGAATTTTACGTTTCAAATTACTGCTGTGCTTTATGCAACTGCAAATAAAAACACACATGATGAATGTGGTAACCAGTAGTAGTGTCTTGTGTATTTAATAGTAGAAATAAATGTAGTGATCAATCAATATAATAGTTGCTGGTGTTCAAGTCCCAAAACTACATTGTGCTCACGAAAGTTGCCACAGTGGAGGGCTCAAGAAGTTTTGACCATCTGGAGTTTTTTAATGTGCACCTAAATCTAAGTACACAAGCATCCAGCACTTGTAGTTACTGAATAATCCAGCAACATCGAGCTCAGCTACACAATGCTACAACACTGGGTCGCATACTATGCCTTGTCCGACAAAAGTGCTTAATTGATCCTCACCTTGTTGATGAAGCTGGATTTGCCAACGTTGGGGAACCCACATATGAGCAGCGTCCTGGTGTTGGGATCGATGGACGGCAGACGAGAAAGGTGCTGCCTCACCTGCTCCAGGTATTGCAAGCTCTGGCTCTGTCTCTTCATGATGGTTGCCATCCTACACGAAAACCAAGCACACTGCATCCGCATCTCATGAGAGCTGGACCAGTCTCCCACAACTTGCGATTTCGGCTGGCACAATTTTCGAGACCTGTCAATCTGCTTCTTTCAGTGCATTTAAAAAGCAAAGAAAAGACCCAAGCAACTGCATGGTTAAAAGCTATTTCTAAAATTAAGTAGCAAAAATAACAAGGCTAATCTCATACATTCATGATTTACCAGTGTGAAACATGATAATGGCACAAAAGATTCTGATTTATTGATTGTTTCTTCTTGCCCTTGTCTGATTGCTGGACGACTTCAAAATCCTAACAAATATTGTCACCGTTTTTCGATATTTCAAAGTTGTAAGGAGCAACTCTAACAGAACACTGTTTTATTTTCATTTAGTTTTTTTTTGTTGTTGTTGCTTTTCCGAGGACTTGCAGGCCGAACAAGTAAGCAGGCAAGCGGTAGCAGCACAAAAATAAGTATTAGCTCACCGCATTAGCCCCTAGTTTCCATAGTGTTACGGGTAACAACTAAAGTACACTGTAAACCACGTTTCCAACATTCAAGGAGAATTCATTCAGCATTTACATGCACTGACCACCATGATTTCTATGGCAAATTTTTTACTCACTTACCAACAATGTCACTTAAAAAGCATTCACCCCTTTTCAGCTTTCTAAGGCATGGGCACTGTGTGACGCTCTCACGAGAACATGCGGTCGAGCACTCAAGAGACCCTTTTCATTAACACACCAACCAACAGTGAGCTTGTCGTCAGTTTCGGTTTCACCAAGGGGTCTGGGATAGAATTCGTCATGCTTAAGGCAAGGGCAGGTGACAAATCAACACATGCGCCAGTGTAATGCATGTAGCGTGTCTGCGCGTGGCACCAGATGGCTGCATCTCAGCGTCTTCGAAATCTGCGAATGAATGAAAAGTAGGGCAACTGACTTCGGCGTTGTAATGAGTGACACGTCGACTGGGTGGACGAACGGTATGACATGGCTGCCGTACCAAGGAAGACGCTAGTCCATCCAGCTCTGACTTTAGTAGCTGGTAACAAGGAATATTGCTAGTTGGAGTAAGAGCTGCTGACGACCAGAAGTTACACCTACATAACTGTAGGAGCATTGTCAATGAAGAACACAATGGTGGCTGGCCTGCGAAACTAGGCGGGCACGCGAGACAGTAGTCTCAAGCGGCCAGTGCCGACTGCTTGCGTGTACTCAATGCCATGCTACAAGGTGTAACATTGTAGAGATACTAGCGCAGACTTGAAAAAAGTGCATTCGCACTGAAAAAACAGTTGAATGGTTTTACCGCCAGACTGTGATTTCATTTCATTTTTCTGGCTGAACAATACGTGAAGATTATTCGCTAGACAAGCATTTTATTTACAAATCCACCGCATACCTGCATGGCCTGGCGCTTTCACGACTACACTGATATCAACATATGCACTGCGCATGGATATTCGACACGTGTGTATGCTTGCATCAGCCTCTCATACATGTATAACCATTCTTGTCGCAGTGGGGTTGTGGGTGGCATAACGAAACAAAGCGCCTTTTAACTATCTTCAGTAAACACCTTTCTGGCACAATTCACAATGTGCGAGCTTGCTGCCACACTACCAAAACGTCAAGTACTGGCAGTTGCAGAGGGTGGCCACCCTAAACATGGCAGCTTTGGAGTAGTTATGCTAAGGGCACTAGGGGCACCCTTTACGAAAAGGGTCTATTTCCAGCTTCACAAATATTCACTTGAAAAATTTCGCGCTAATGTTTTCGTGCAGTTCTGAATCTCGAACTTAATGCGGATTTTCTACCACGAAACTCGAGGATTAGAGTAGTAGCACTCGGCAACCCCGTGAATCCCTTGGCAATTGAGGGCTTGCCGAGACAGCTGTGGCGCCCACTCTTTGATAGTGTGGGTATCAGTTGAGTCGTTTAGCGGAGTTTTTTGCTAATTCAGGGTAAATTAGCATGATTATTATGTGGTTATTTTATTTTTTTAGATTACATTAGACTTTGTTAGCTTATTTTGCACTGGTCTCGAGCTCTGTCTTCAACCTGTATTGACCCCTGCGGGGCCATGGGAAACAAAACACTGCATGAACAACAATTGAGGACCCTAAAGTGCTGCACACTAAAAGCCAAATACACTAATCATTTCTATGTATCAACTCTACTGTGCCGTTTTTTTCATGCTACTGCATATTCACCTTCCGAGGGCTGCCCTCTTCAACTGCTTGCATCTGTAGAGGGAGTCACCGTACTTGAGCAACCGTACATAATCCCTCGCAACACTGGGGGAAAAACAAAAAAAAGGGTAGAGGAAAGTGGTGTCACCAACCACAAGTGCAAAAAATGTCATTTTATAAAAAACACTTTTCATTTCACCATCAGGAGTTGTTATATAACTGAGAACAACATATAAACTTAAATGAAGGCGGTCTTGTTGTTTTGATGCAAACTTTATGCAAACACTGCCAGATAAAGGATAACATTACATTATCATTGAGTTAAAATAAAAACTGGGTCCATATCTAGTATGGCTATATGCAGAGTAATGGAAAGCAAAAGCAGACATTTTTTTGTGATTTCACGTATTAGTGCTGACATTCTACTAACTCAGTATGTGAGTGGGTGAAAGGAAAAGAAAAACATACATTTAAAATGAACTAGTGAACTTCGTAATACTTACTGGTGAAATCTTACGTTATTGTTAAATGCCACTCAACTATGGTCACGGCATACTCAGCGCGATCATGCGTTGATTTATCCTTACTTCTTACATTACATTCACTGAACTGTAGCTCACACGACTGACATGCATAACCAACTAGTGAAAACACATGCAACAGTGAGAAAACAACGAAACGGCATACTTGTCGATCAGGTGAAGCGCCGTGTTTATTTGGCCCAACGAAAGCTTGTAGTGATCCTTGTCATACAAGACGTTCATCAGATCAGCGTAAAACGGATGAATGTCCTATGGAAAAAAAAAAGACAAAAAATTAGATGATCAACTCGTTGCTCAACACGAACAAAACACGCGGAAGTCACGAGTAATGCTGCACGCAGAAGCTAACCTCCAGCTTGGGGAAGTCCGAGAGCAGCTTGCTCAGGCGGTCATGGAAGTTTTGCTGAGTGAACTTCACTTTGCGCATGTAGAATTGTCGGATACGGGATATCTTGTAGTGCCGGTGAACGACAGTGGGAGTCTTCCTCTGTGTCTTCGACAGAGTGATGTCTATAAAATCCTGATGGAAAGAAATCGAAACACAATATGAGCGGCTGGACTTCGAAGGTCTTGTGACATGGCACTAAGTCAGGCTAGAGACATGCGTTATGAAGGCCCAAGGCAACGCAGTCGGGCTGTTAGAAAAATTAATTGTTTACTTACCTTGGCGGTTGGGACCACCTCGATCTTCTTAAAGTTATACTGCGCCATTTTCGAGAAAATATGGGGCCCACGTGCACTTCAACGCCGAGCACGACGCAGGACCCCCGGAAAAGAGAACACATAAACAGCGCAATGACGTCAAGCGCTACGATGGTGATGGCGATTCAGCTATATTTTTTAGACTGAGTCACCTGCGCTTAATTCAAGCTTAATCTACATTGTTGTTTGAACAATACCAAAAGAAAACACTGAACACACAATCACACACTCTAAAAATTGTCTAAAATATAAAAATATTATAATAACAATAAAAAAACTATTGATGTTGATTAGGGCTGTGTCGTGCCAAAACCATAAACTTTATGAAAAAAATTATCTTCAAAACAAATTTTTCAAGCAAATAAAACAGAACTTAAAATAATTTCGTTTAAAAATAAAAATGCTGAAGCAATTTCGGTTAGCCCGGCACGTTTCTCTTTTTTTTTCTTTATATTACTGAAGTAATCGGTTTCGGCATATTTAGTCACATAGTTCTGTGCAGCACGCTCTACCACAGTTTACGCTATAGAGCGTGCTTGCGGTGATCTTTAAACATGTTTTAATGATCGGTAAGACAAAACCAGTGGACAAAACAGAAGCGCTGAAACACTTAGCCTTAGTGGATACTTATTTGGTCTCGGCAGTTTCGAGTCCCGACTGTTGAAAGAGTTCCAAGTATTTGCTGGTTACCTACGTGTCGGCGCAGCAACCAGAGCATCCTAACTCAGTAAACTGCTTGAATAATGCATACTGCGAAGTGCTACGAATCTGTATAGAATGCGATAACGTGTACCGTAATCAGTATGAATCACGAACGGGAACGCAGAGCTGTACATCACCTCCCTAAGGCATTGAATTTTTCTGCCCTGAAGAAGAAACCAAATCAGTCCCAAAACGCAGGGCTCCCTACAAACTTGGTTGAAGCCATTTCTACTTCCTAAACCTACCCTGCCAGATTTCTGTATAAATGTCCATAGAGGCCCAAGGAACAGGACATCGCTTACAAATGCAGCTCGAGTCCGCACGTGTTCGGAAGGCAGGAGAGCACAAATCTTTCTGAATGGAACCTCCCCCCGGTTTTTTCGCGAGCGACTCGAGTCTCCAAGCACTCAACATTCAGCTCAAACTGTTCAGGGAGTCTGATTAGCGAATTACGCATTCAAGCTATTATATAAATATATTACGTCAACCCGACAACGCCCACTGCAGGGCCCCCATGGGAAAACATCTCATTATTCGCCAATCAAAACGATAGTTTTAGCGCGAGAACAGAACAACAAAGAGGACACTAATTGCGTTCTCGCACTGTAACTAAGATCATGTCATACCAACAAGCCCAAGCTGCCACATTCCGGCAATCAACCAGGGCTTGTGCTTTCTGCTACCACGTTACACTTGCGATCTTCAATTCTGATCGGCCCGCTCAACTTTCAGTCTGCCCTATTTTTCTTTTTGTTGATACGCTTTAGCCGTCAGCTGTTTTTCCCGACGAAGCGGCTACTAAACGCTAACTTTCGACCTGGAACTTTATATATCCCGGAAAAACACAGCTGCTTGGTGCAACCAAACTACATTGACACAAAGGAGCCGAACTTTAAGGTTGTTCTAGATTTTTATTAAAACAAATATGTACACATGCACTTAATGCATTATATTTATATATACCACGTGGAATGCCTAAGAAACAGGCAGGTTAACACAAAAAAAGCTTTATTTTGGTCAAACAGACACTGAAAAGTAAATGAAAGTTTTTAGACATGTACAAGTGGGTGAACACTTTTTTTTTAAAGCTTAGTCAACCTCCTCAATCGTTGGCCCACTTCCGGCACCTCCACCCGGTGCAGCACCAGCACCACCAGCTGCTCCTGCACCTGGGAATCCACCAGCAGGCATGCCACCAGCCTGGTACAACTTTGTGATGATTGGGTTGCAGATCTGCTCCAACTCCTTCTGCCGATGCTCGTATTCTTCCTTTTCGGCCAGCTGTAGTAATTGAGAAAGAAAAGGAGCGAAGTGGTCAGCCAGAACGTCCTACAAGCAACTACACAAGCTTATAGATATTCAAACCTACCTGGTTGGAGTCCAGCCATTTGATGGTCTCCTGCACCTTGTCAAGGATCTTCTGTCTGTCTTCGTCGGAGATCTTGTCCTTGAGCTTCTCATCCTCTACTGTAGACTTGACGTTGAAAGAGTAGCTCTCCAGGGCGTTCTTGGCGGCAATCCTCGTCTTCTGCTTGTCGTCCTCATCCTTGTACTTCTCGGCATCCTTGACCATCCTCTCGATCTCCTCCTTCGACAGACGGCCTTTGTCATTTGTGATGGTGATCTTGTTCTCCTTGCCGGTGCTCTTGTCCACAGCCGACACATTGAGGATGCCGTTTGCGTCAATGTCAAAGGTGACCTCGATTTGCGGCACACCACGTGGTGCGGGAGGAATGCCTGTGAGTTCGAACTTGCCGAGCAGGTTGTTATCCTTTGTCATGGCCCGTTCGCCCTCGAATACCTGGATGAGCACACCAGGCTGGTTGTCAGAATAGGTTGTGAAGGTCTGTGTCTGTCGAGTGGGAATGGTTGTGTTGCGCTTGATGAGGACAGTCATGACGCCACCGGCAGTTTCAATGCCAAGCGACAAAGGTGTGACGTCCAGCAGCAGCAGATCCTGGACCTGTTCAGACTTGTCACCAATGAGGATTGCGGCCTGGACAGCGGCACCGTACGCCACAGCCTCGTCGGGGTTGATGGACTTGTTCAGCTCCTTGCCATTGAAAAAGTCCTGCAGGAGCTTCTGGATCTTGGGGATACGGGTGGAGCCGCCGACAAGGACAATGTCGTGAACCTGGGACTTGTCAAGCTTGGCATCGCGCAGAGCCTTCTCCACGGGCTCGAGGGTGCTTCGGAAGAGGTCGGCGTTGAGCTCCTCAAAGCGGGCACGAGTGATGGTAGAGTAGAAGTCTACACCCTCGAACAAGGAGTCGATCTCAATGCTGTAAACAGAAAGCAGCACAATTAGAAAAGCAGGACAGGGCTATTAGCTTCAAGTGCACAAGTACCAGACCACATGTTTCTAGAGACATAATCCAAGGTCTCAATAGCATTCCCAGCTTGCTATTTCTAGAAACTAAGAGCTTTAGAACCGAGTACACAAAAAGTGCAACGAACTAGGAGAGAAAGGTAACACACGGTGCCAACTTTCAACAAAGCAGCACTGTATGCGACGTTTTACGTGTATCACTGTTCACGCATATGTCCTACCAACTTGCTTAAGAGTACACACTGCATAGCTGTTAGAAACGTCGGCACCTACTGGCAATTGCGTAATGGTCACAGGTGCCACAATGCCAACACAGCATGCTTAATGCAGTTGATTACCCTAGATTGAGAAATGCAGCCTCCTATGCGATGCACTGCACACCAAGCTCTCTCATGCTGTGAACTACAGAACACGAACCCGAGAGTCGACATTTGGACCATTTCAACTAGTTTGGGAAGGTTGCGTCCAGCAAGTGTTGCTGCGGTATGTTACGCCAGACTCCACCCCTTTAATTATTACGCAATAACTCGCACAGCATACTTATGCAAGACGGCCCAAGACAGAGGTGCAATGGCACTCCAGCCCAACGCAGTAAAGAAACAACAAAAAAGGAAACGCCAGCAACATACCTGGCCTGTGTGCTCGACGAGAGCGTCCTCTTAGCCCTCTCACAGGAGGTCCGCAGACGCCGCAGGGCCCGCTTGTTCACAGTGAGGTCCTTCTTGTGCTTGCGCTTGAACTCTTGGACGAAGTGGTTCACCATGCGGTTGTCAAAGTCCTCGCCGCCAAGGTGGGTGTCACCGGCCGTGGACTTGACCTCAAAGATTCCGTCCTCGATGGTAAGGATGGAAACGTCGAACGTGCCACCGCCCAAGTCGAAGATGAGCACGTTGCGCTCGCCCGTTCCCTTCTTGTCGAGGCCGTAGGCAATGGCAGCCGCGGTAGGCTCATTGATGATTCGGAGGACATTCAGGCCGGCGATGGTTCCGGCGTCCTTCGTAGCCTGGCGCTGCGAATCGTTGAAGTAGGCGGGTACGGTGACCACGGCGTTGGTGACGGTCTTGCCAAGATACGCCTCGGCAATTTCCTTCATCTTGATGAGCACCATGGACGAGATCTCCTCGGGGAAAAACGTCTTAGTCTCGCCCTTGTACTCAACCTGGATCTTTGGTTTGCCACCATCACTGATCACCTCGAACGGCCAGTGCTTCATATCGCTCTGGACGGCAGGGTCGTCAAAGCGCCGCCCAATCAGACGTTTGGCGTCTGCAAAATAAAACAATTATTGTAAGCGTCATAGCATGTGCGACAGGGTCGGCTCCGAAGACGTTACGAAAACTTGCGAAAGCACTGCCATGGGTAGAATTGCACGGGCGCGATTCAACGTTAACAGCGAAGAGGAAACAAGAAAAAAATAAAAATAAAAATTCTACATTGCTTGTTTGAAGGCCGACTGGCAATATGGTTATGAATGAACCATGCTGCTAATTATTCCTCCGAATGATGTAGCACACGGCGAGCGGCTCTGTACGAAGAACAGGCATACAGGCTTGCCACGCGGTGGTGTGCACAAAAGGCTGCCGGCACCACGGCGGGAGCGCCGCGCTAAGCCTATCTGCTCGTTTCGCCGGTCGGGCGGCCTAATCTCTCTAGGACTAGCGTCAAATGACCAGAATCGCCAGAACTGTCAACGTAAACGTTACTTTGTGACAAATAAAGTTAAATGAGAGGCAACTCACCGAACACTGTGTTGTTGGGATTCATCGCCACTTGGTTCTTGGCGGCGTCTCCAATGAGTCGCTCCGTATCCGTGAACGCGACATAGCTCGGCGTGGTACGATTTCCTTGGTCGTTGGCGATAATTTCGACCTTCCCGTGCTGGAAAACTCCAACGCAGGAATAGGTCGTTCCAAGATCAATACCAATAGCGGGCACCTTCGCCATGCCTGTAACGATGGGCGACACACGGGAACAAAATTGTTAAGGGCGTTTCCAAGATAAACTTCAACGAGCAAGGCCAAAACGGCGCGTAATCTCGTTCTACGACACGGGAACAACGACGGTTACCCACCTGTGTCCGAAATCCGCACTCAAGATAAATATATTTACAACTGAGCTCGATGGACAACCTCGCTATCTCGTCTGCACGAGCAATTCTCACTACACAAAAAAGGCGTCCAGTCAGTTTTATGCGGCTGGGATGTGACGTCATAAAAGAACCTTCCAGACGGTTCTTGCTCGACCAATGGAAACTTGCCGTGTCTCTGGCCGCATGGCGGGGAAAATGGTCTCACTTACCCGTTATGTTTAGTAGATCCACTCAGACCGCGCGAAAAACTACTATCACGTGATTCTTTGGCCGCCCTGAGTAACGTTGGTAGTGGCGGCGCAGCAGTCGTCGTTGTCAAGAGGCAAATTGACTCACTAGCTTTTTTCGCGGTACACGGCAACGTTCGTGGCGTTTCTCGAAACGGTTAGAACCTTCCAGAAGCAGCCGTACAGCTTTGTTCGAGCGTTTTGTGAATTTTTTTCTTGTGACATCTGCCTCAAGGCCGTTAACCGTATCGTCGAGAGAAACGCATGTGTGTGAAGGAAAGGTGCAACGCGATTAAAGACAGTTTCGAGCGGTGTTTCACACGTGAAGAGCCGATCTGTTGATTTGCCGGCCGGTGTGGTCGCGCGCGCGTTCATTTTTTTTTTTTTTTTTCACTTCTGGGGCGTCCACAGCTCGGCTTACGGTACGTGCTTTTCGAGTCTCGTGCGCGGCCTGCGAGGCTTAACCCGGTTATACGGCAGACGAGGAACTATTTTTTACTATTTAGTTGTATGCGCGTATGCATGCATACTTACCCTTACATAACAGGTCGCGCCACCGCCATTGAGCTAGGGGGCAAGGTACCTGTTTGCTACCACGTGGCTTGCGCTAAATGATCGGCATTTCTCCTGCAACTCCAAATTCTGGCGCGTGCTATTTCGGGCGAAACCGAGCCGTCTATGACGTGAGCGATTATGAGTGCTCCTACTGACTGGCTCGATTTACGCGCTAAACGTCACACAATGTCATTTTTGTTTTTCTTTTTTTTTTCTTCACTCGCACTTCGCACACACTTTATTCAGAATTATCAGACACATCTTGTGACAAAGATACAGAAAAAACGAGACAGATGGTGACGCGGGTATGAGTCATGAAGAAGAAGTAAGTTGGCTGTGACAGAAAGACAAAAAAAAAAAAAATGGCCAGGTGGAGGTAGGGAATAATTCTAATATCCGAAGTGACTGGCCAGAATTCTTCTTTTTCTCGAATCCTCTTCATCCTGCGAGAATACAACAGGAACATGATTCACAAACGAAACATAAACCCCACAGGGCCCATTCACCTTACAGGGAACACTTTTTATCACAAAGGGACAAGGCATGCCAATAGTAACACCGCCTTAATAAAAATAAAGCAACACAGAATTGTTTATTCATGCACACATGTTGGACAAAAAATACTGTTAGGAAAGATCACATGTTTTGGTTTATTTAGAAGAGACAACTACAAATAACTTGCCTACTGGTGGGCAAATAACTTTCTTCAAGCCTGCAATAAGCAGGTTGGGGTCCCTTACAATGAGGCAAACGTATTTTCGGCCTTTGTGTAAACTACTAGGTGAACTTCATGATTCAAGTACTGTTCTGTGCACTTATTAAGGAGGAGGAGGAATAAATGAGGAAGGACATGGAGGTTAGCCATATTATTTATGCAATACTGCAGGCCATCACAAGCATGAACAAGGTTTACAACAGCAAAAGAAAGTTTCCTTTGCTTAAATATCTAGTCGAATTCTGTGTTTCCGCACTGTGTGCCCACTCTGTGAAAAATCTGTTATCTTCGGTGTTCAGAGGTAGTGTTAGCTTCACAATTTGCTTGCTTCTTCGGTCACAGCTGCCTGATATGTGGCCCACAAGAAACCTGTATGTACTAAACTAGTGGAAAATCGTACAGCCAATTTTTATTGAGAAGGGATACATTTCGTGATTCCAGCAATACAACAATAACCACACATCTTTTTTTCCCCTTATGCTGAAGTGCGTAATCAAAAGTCCCATATCAACTCTGACCTGATTAAATAAAGTTACGAATTGCAATCACACTGACCTGCCTGAAATTTGATGTCACAACTGGGGTAGGTTGAGTACATTACCTAAGATTAAGTTTGACCAGCATTTCATTCTGTGCATAAGCACACTGTCTTAATAAAATGTTAATTATACATTGAAAGAAGATAGCTTTCACACTTTATTATATCTCTGTGTGCCTTGAAAACTTTCCCTCCAAATGCAAAAAAAATTCAAATCTTTTCAACTGGTTCAGCAATCATCTAACGACAGAATTTCTGCATTTTCAATATTCACTTGTATAAAAAAAAATATGGCTCCAGGGTGAAGTCACCTATTGAAATACAACGAATCAAGGTGTCGGACAAGCCTGGTGTAAGATGACTGATGCAAGAGGTAACCAGGGCTGCGATCTTATATCAGTGTGAACATGCCCTTGTGTCATAGGCTTACACATGTGTGTGCACCTAAATGGAGGGGGGGCACAAAGTCAGCCCCAGAAGTTGACATAGTAGAGAGGAGGAGCTGCAATGAACTTTCCTCTCCTCCTCCCCCCACCACATTGAAGGGAGACCTATGCATTGCGTGATTGGTCAGAATTCAGACAAAAGCGTGACGCCAACGAAACGAACAGTTCACTTTCCAAACTGTTATAACATCAAACCCCAGCAGACTATTATAGTGGAACTGACAAGACTAAAGTCAAGGGTTAAAGACAGGTGTATTCGGGTGCATCACGCGATTGGCGAGATGTAGAAATTTGCAAGTGCAGGGTTGGGAATGAATGGCAGTGGGCAAGGTGATAGAGGTGCAACGAGAGGGGCCTCTTGTCCTGCCGTGGACTTAATCGTTTGAACTGAAGGTGATGGTTATGATGAAGAATGATTGACGCTCACGTAAAATTAAAGGAGCGTTGACGCTTACTGTGTTCTTGCAGCGCTTAAAGGTGCATGCGTCGCTGCTCCTACTGCAAGGAAAAAGGTGCGCCGGCAAGAGAGTAAACAAAAAAGGCATCAGTTCCAAGCTCACACATTCCTGTTAGTGAAAAAAAAAAAAAAGGTGTGCAAAGGCGCCAATGCAATACACACACACAGGGTGCATTTGAAGAAATGGGAAAATATAAAAAAAAAACTAAAGATTGAATTGCGCAAGTGGTGCTCCATATAATTTTGTCATATAATGCAGAAATACTGTGCGATCTTGATCTTGTAGCTTCAACTTACAGCTATGTGCATCAAGAGACGTATATTGAACTAGCTGTCAATATGTTAGTATTTTTATGCTCAACTAATACGTCTCTTTCCGGGTAGCTTCTCACACAGCGAGACATCACTTTCAGACATTAACTTTTACTGTACAGGTCACATGCTAGCATTTTATATGGTGAGCCAGCACTGTGGGCTAGTCCTGCTAACGTGCAATGCAACCAGCTTTAAAGAAAGTGCAGCGCGCTAAAAAAGTTAGGGCGTGTGCCCACATGCAGCATGCAAGAAAAAGTGTTCATTAGAAGCTTGTGCGTCTCTCACTATTACCATTTTCATCGAAGTACTTACAAGGAAATGCACACATCAGAACTTTAGGTAACAGTCAGCAGCATCTTGTTCGAAACAAAATGTGCTGCAATGTCCTTTTGTTATGTAATGTAACTCAGCCACAAATAGTATTAGGAAGTTAGAATCACCGCAATAATGCACCTGTATTCCGTTGATATACATAGGCATAACAGCAGAAACTTCTATTTTTTCTGACGACCTCGATGATTTAAGAGTAGTAATGGAGGAATCAAGAACGGTATTAACTGTGCACACCAACAATACACAAAAGATAATGCAAATCATGCAAGGGAAGGTTAACCCAGTGAATCACAGCAACGAAAAAACTTGCAAGGATGAGCTCAGCTATTTTCATAACTAAGGATTACTTTTGGCGCAAATTGAACGAGGAGACATAACACAAAAGAACAGGACAAGTGCCCATCTTGTTCTTTTGTGTTAGGTATCCTCAAATGCGAACCAGTACCAGCCAGCTCGAAACTAATTCTACTCTGCTGTCTTCTATCCCAACAGACAAACACCACTGCGCAAAGTAAACCAGTAATGTCAGTCTCAGGACAGTGCATGAACAGCATCATCGGGCGAAGTTTGCCATCGGCCTGCAGAAGAATCAAAGAAACACCTGCAAGGAAACTACAAAAAGCCAATCCAGAATGATTTCTGAAAAATTTCTTGTTTCTGCACACACGAATCGCCTTAAATGCGATGAATAAATCAGAGTTATGCGACATGCTAGCCATTCAGCTAGATCACTTCAGCAGATTCACTACTTTAAAGGGGTACTGACACGAATTTTTAAAGCCGACATTGCTTGTCAATACAAATGTGCACTGCAGTAAACACCTGTAATTCGAACTCGGTTCATTCAAACCAACGGCTTGGTGCTGGTACAGCCCTGTGTACTTCTATGAAGGGAACCTCCTGACGATTCGAATGCGTTGGCAACAGGGAGCCCCTGGTTTTCGTCAGTGCTCGCAGAAGTCGACCCAGAGTGATCACAATATGTTGCACGGCCAAACCAAACTAAATTTACTAGAGTCGCGAAACAATGAAACTGCACCATTTATCAGCAGGTATGAATTCGGATGCTGCACTTGAGCTCTTCGGGAAGCTGCGAATGATGCTCGTGCAGTCACGACACAAAAAACGCAAGCATTTGCAACTTACTAAATACATTTAACTTTGATTGCTCGAACTCTGCCATAAAAACAGGCATATTTTGGAGCATAAATAGCATCATATATTTTGACATTAACCCTCAATGCTCACATAAATGCATGTTGGTGCTTGGTTATGTTGTATCGCTGACTTATTAATTAACTATGTATGCTGTTTATTCTCCATGAAGTTAATTCACGAAATCACCTACCACAAATGTGTTGTAATGTCTAGTTAAGATAACGAGTACTGATGTAGTTTTGTTGGGTTCTGCCTGGGCAGTAAAGTACAAAGTCTACTTCTTCTAGAACCTGCCTACTAAATCAGACAGGCAATTTTAAGGATTCCTATGAATATGAATTAATGATGTTTAATTGTAAGGAGAAACAGCTCTGAGCATGTGGGAGGCTCAGGAAATATTGATAACTTAGTTAACTTGACAATAATGTCCATTTTTGCATGTCACACCTACTAACATTGACGTTGGCATGACATCAGGCTACAGTATCAAGCTAAGTATCAATTCTGCTGACTTCACACACCAGCTGCGATGATGTCTAGATGTAAGGTTAGTTGTGATGATGTCAGGTATCAAAACAGTAGGCTTGAGCGAATAGTGAATTTCAAGTTCAAAGCGCATTTGAAGCAAATAGTGAATTTGGTCAAATAATTTCGAATCAAGTTCAAATAGTATGTATCACATATAAGAAATGGGAATATTTATTATGACCTTACTACACTGCACAATATATATTTTTTTCAATTGAAATAGAGGCTCTGTACAAATACAATTTTTTTTTCAAAGTGAGTCAAAACAACCTTGAGTAGTAGCGGGATTTGAGTTTCAGTAGAATGCTGGCGATAAAAATATGCAGCATTTCAAAATTTATTGTCCTTAGAGCATGCAAGCCGTCATAACAAGCTCTTAAGTACAATAATACGATGAATTGATTTGAGAGTAACATGTTAATTTAAAGGGGCCCTGTAACACTTTTTCAAGTAGTCATGGAGCCACTAAGAAACTTTATTGCCTCACCACCGCAAAATCTGTAGAATCAGTCCAGTATTAGCGGATTTCAAAGATTTGTCACACACTGCAATCGCATTCTATCTTCTCGTCCCGAAGAAAGAGCTGGAAGCTAAGCAGCGAGGGCTAGCACAGGGAAAGGAAAAAGCTCACGTTCATCTCGTGACCTTGAGCACTTTATCTCTCTTTTATTTTTTTTCAAATACGCGGCTTTTCAGTGCGATTGCATACGTATGCGTGGACAAGCGGCTGCCTTCCGGGGAGGCACCAGTAACGACCGAACGCGCCATGCTTAAGTCACCCAATGGCTGTGACAAGTGATTTTTGAGCTTGAAGTGTCAATTGCTCAGAAAAGAGAGGAATTTTCAGCTGACTTTGAGAATTTATTGTGAATTTCAGGGCTCGTCCTGCCCTATAATATTTGCCACGCGCGTTCTCGTAGTCTCGACTCCCGATTGGCAGCCTTTTCTGACCATGCTCAATAAGTGTTGCAGGGCCTCTTTAAATTTGAAGGGGGACTATGCGGCCGAGCAAATTTCCCCTGGATAGCTACTTTCACAGCTTAGCACCTCTACACTGCAGAAAAACCACCTTTACAGACGGTTACTTGTGGATTAATATACATTTATTCGTTCATTGCGAATACTCTACTATTTGTTCAAACATTCAAAGCATTCGAATATTTGCACAAGCCTATAAAGCATACGAAATGGCCACTTGTTCGTCACGAAAGGAGTCCCGGAGTGGAGAAGCCGTGCAAACGTCACTCATGATATTTTGCACATGTGTGTGATGAGAAGCTCATAACTAGAGACCTGATTTTAGGCAGATGCCTATTTTTCTTCTCGCGTTCCTATCACTCCAATTTGAATTTGAGCGTACTCCAAAATTTTTACGTTACTATGCAATATTGACTGTTTGGAACTCTATGGAGTTCAACCTAGTTTTTTTGTCTAACCAACTTTGTTAAAACAGGAAAACAAGGAAAAAATGTGCGGGTTTCACTTTGTTTGTAATCTATACTTCTTAAAAAAGTGTTCACCATTTGGACAGAAATTGACACTATGCAATTAGAGCCTGCTAACACGTGGAATCTCGGTCCTCTGGTCTTTTAACGGCTTGGCTATCTGCTCCTCTGCCTGTCCCTCTCATCCATAGATGAATAGGTGGATGAAAGAACTTCATTAGGGTCCAATAGATCGCACTAATGTACTAGCTTGAAGCGAGCCACTCTGACGTTGGGACCGAAACACCAAGCCCTTCGCTGCTTTGCGGGCCTGTTGGAGTTGCCATATCAAAAAGAAAGACACTAAGAGTGTGTTGATTCGACAGTGAATGCTTGATTCGCTATGCCAGCTAATGAGAAAAAAAAAAGAGCGTGTCTCGCGAACTCTGCACGGATAAGGACCATCTTCACCTTTTACCAAGTTTGCCCCATCATAAAATGTTTCTTGCTTTGCTTACGTGATTACAGGTCACGTGTGTTTTATTTTTTAATTATATGCATTTATCTAAAATTTAATTGTGCCCACACGTATGATGCTGGAGGTTTAAAACATGTTCTGTCTGCCTATTTGTTGTGCCTAAATCCTTGTTTGTTCCACGTGCCTATGTTTAACACCTAAAACGCGATTTTTATTGCCTATAAATCCCACCTCTACTTTAACGTGTTGTGATGTCAAGGTACAGTAGGAACCAAGCTAGCTTTCAAAAACATGTTGTAATTAATTTTTCGTAGCACACTCATGCTTACCAGTACATTTTCTAGGCTTATAAGGTCTTGGCCTTTCATTTCATGCAAAAAAAAAAAAACTGGAAATTTTCATGTCAGTACACCTTTAATCTGGCAGTGGTTTCAGTTTTTTACCTTCAACAATGCAAAATTATCTTACCGATAAAGAGCTTGTTTTTATCAGATTCCTTCTCCCTACACAATTCTGCTACAATGACGCATATGCCAAATTACCTTTTCTTAAAAATTTACCAAAAGTGCCTCTAAATTTTGGGTTTCAGCAGAAGTCATGTAGCTGGGAGGCAACGCACATGCTCTGACAAAGTGCAGGTTTCTTAAAGCAGCAGCTGATGTAGCGGTGAGTAGCAGTTCACAATGGCAGCGAAATAGGATTTCAGTGGCCACCACCCATGCCAAACTTACCGATGAGTTGCACTCTTCACAGTTCCAGGTGTAACCGCGCTGCTTCGGGCTCTTCCGCACGGGCGGATACAGGCAGAGGAAGTGGTATCCTTTCTTGCACTCATCACAGCTGCGTCAGACAATACACACACACAGAGAAAACAGCAGATGTTAAAAGGCTCCTCATCTGGTAGTAGGGCTGTCCTAATGACTTCTTCAGCATGGGTGACATTTTGGCAATGGAATACAGCAGACTCTCAGTAAACGGAACCTGAAGGGACCGGGAAAATATGTTCCATTCAACAGGAGTTGCGTTTACTGAGAGGTGAACATGAATGCAAAATACAAGCTCAAAACCAAGCATTCCAGAGGCAATAGGTCCGTTAAACAGATTTCCATTTACCGAGAGTCTACTGTAATCTGTAATTACACTGCCATTTTAGATTGTTGCGTGAAGCAATTCGTTATGCTATTGTTTGTTACTGCAAAATTTCATTGGAGATATCGAACTGCTTCGCACACAAATCGGCAATAAATGCACGCTCTACACCCCCCACCCACCCGCATGACAAATAAATATAGTACGTACAGTGGCCCATCATTATTACATTCCCATTTCATACGATTTCTCAGTGCCAACATTCAAGATATTGCTATCGAGCAAAAATACGCAATGTTTTATTCAATTCGCGTTCTACATTTTCCTCGATAGTACATGTTTCATAGTGTTTGCTTATTCTTTCTTTTTGTTTTAAATAACCTGCGAGAAAGGTTCAACTGTACACACAAACAGCCCATGTTGGATGGGGCCAGCCCTTCAGCAATGTTTGCCCCCACCCTTTTAACTTTAGGAAAGGAACGATGTCATTTGCAGCTTATTTTCGGCCTTTCTATTTTGACGAATGCAACTGTATCCAAAAACAGAAGACATAGCCAGACACACTGCAAACGGCCAATCAAATCTTTGTAAGGTTCACACAAAATAACCATTTTTTTTTTTTTTCGGTTATTCTCAGACTAGACAGGCTACTCATTTAATGGGACCCTGAAATGTTTTTTTGAAGTTTTGTCAGCGTTTAGGCTAGAGGATCATCAAATGATTCACACCACAAATTTGGCAGCACACTGTGTAAGAAGGCTGCTACGAACAATTTTATCATGCCCTCCTTCGCCCTTCTGCCTTGCCACCTCTACTCATGAGAAACACTCGCATCGCTGGCGATCACAAAGCTCTCGTGAGCCCGCTCGGCAATTTGAGCTTCGAACAGTCTAGACCTCCGAGATCGCTTGCCGACAAGTTGCGTGCAGTCTCGGAAGGCTTATCGCACGGTGTGCCCGACAGCATGCATGTCATCTAGCAACAGGGACAAAGGTCACAAAGTGGTTGACGTCTGCTCCGATAAGGGCCGCCATCCTACCATATGATGTCACATCCGCGCATTCTACAGCCAAATCAGATCAGCAGCCTCACGACGTTGCGTTACCGGAGCATGTAATTCTGTGAATAGGCAGTTGAAAACGCGTTTGGGCGAGTCCAAGCGTCTCGTAGCTTCAAAGCGTTCCAATAATTACATATTTTACGAAGGGAGCTCAAATCAGTCGGTAAATAACTTTTAGAACTTGGTCTACCGGCGCAATGTGTTTGTACAATATCATCAAAACCATTTCAAGGTCCCTTGAAGCTGGTATTTAGAAGCTTATCCGCTTGTTCATAAAACTTCATCTGGCACAATTCATCAAGATCTGTCAGCTGGGCTGGAAAATGACAGCTTGCAACGTCTAGAACCTTGGAAAATCAACAATGCCACCACGAAACGTGGCAAAAGGTTGCGGCATGAGGAAAGCAAACTTTGATCATGACTGCGTAGGGGATGCGAATGAAATCACTTACACAACAAGATTCGTGCAGTCGCCCGGATTGCCACACCGTTTGCATTCCACCCTCAGGTCTTTGTCCAGCGGAGTTCTCTTCACCGGCATGCGAATCCCAGACACACCAGGGACGGCCTCGATGTACTGCGCAGCAACGCAAAGGCAACATATATCCAGCAAATAAGGAATGACACCTTACGACCCTGTGTGTAATTGATTTATGAATGGTGACAGCCTGCGGAAGGGGGAAAGGGAACCAGCCGCCTCTTCCTAAAATTTTGATTTACTCTTTTGTCCCACTCATAGACCCATCAGCTGAACATAAAGCTAGTTTCTTCAAGTTTGTCCTGACCTCCCTAAAAAAGTTCTCCCATCACGACAGGCCAGCCCCGGCCTCCGACTGCCCCTCTTTTTTAAGGGACACTAAAGAGAAATAACAAATTAGATTAATAAATTCTATGCAAGGACTTAATGTCGTTGATTTCATCATTGTAGATTTATCAAAAGAGGAGGAGTTTGAAGTTTCATTTTTAAGTTTCATGCCTTCAAGCGCGTCATCATTGATTTTCAAGTGCAGTGATCATATTTCCGTGTCACTGACTACAAAATTTTCTGAAACTTGGTATGTCAAGTCTCTGGCCCTCTTCAGAGGACAATGTAGTTGAGTTTACCGATTAGTAACTAACACAAGTCCTAGTAGGCACAGTGAATATATGTGACGCCACGGAAATGACAAAACTTCATTGTGGTGCCGCCACCCACAGTTTCTAGGCTAGTGCGAATAGTGAATTTTAGGTTCGAAGCCAATTCTAAGCAAATAGAGATTTTGATCGAATAGTTTCGAATCGAATTCGAAAGGTATGTATGACATGTAAAAAAAGGCATATTTATCATGACCTAACTAACCTGCACAATATTTCTTTTTAATTAAAATAGGGACTCTATGCAAATGCCTTTTTTTTTTTTCATTCAAAGAAAGTCAAGACAACCTTGAGTAGTAATTTCGGTAGGATGTGAGTGATAATCTCTAAGATACTTAACGTTTTAAGATTTTATATATTTGGAGCATATAGGCCGTCATAACAAGCTTAATAAAATGAAGAATTGATTTGAGGGTAACATGTTCCTTTAAAGGGGCCCTGCAACACTTTTTCAAGTAGCCATGGAGCCAGTAATCATGCTTGTTGCTTCACAAATTTACCGCCGCAAAGTTTCTAGAATCAGTCCAGTACGAGCGGAGTTCGAAAAATGTGTTGCACGCTGCAATTGCATTCTGCCTTTTCGTTCCGACAAAAAAGCTGGAAGTTAAGCAGGGAGAAATGGCAGGCCAAAGAAAATACGTCACATGCACCTCGTGACCTTGGGCACCTCTTTTTTTTTTTTCTTCGAATACGCGGCTTTTCAGTGCGATCGCGCAAGTACTCGTGGACAAGCGGTGAACTCCCACGGCGGACTCGGGTAACGACGAGCGCGCCATGATCAAATCAGCCAATGCCTGTGACCAGAGCTGTATATACCTTCTTGGCTGTGACAAGTGATTTTTGAGCTTGCAGTGTCATTTCCTGAGGGAAAAAAGCACTTTTTAGCTTTGAAAATTTATTGTGAATTACAGGCCGCGTGCTGCGCTATAATATTTGCCTAGCGTGTTCTTGGTAGCCTCGACTACTGATCAGCAGCGTTTTCTGACCATGTTCAGTAAGTGTTGAGGGCCGTTTTAAGTTTAAAAAGGGGCTTTGCGACAAAACGAATTTCTCTGGATAGGTGCTTTCACAGCTTAGCGATACTACATTGCAGTGAAACCACCTTTACAAGCAGTCACATGCGGATTAATATAGTACACCTATTCGTTCATTGCGAATACTTCGAAAATATTCGATAATCTAAGTTTTAATTGAAGCGAATTCGAATACTCAACTATTCATTTGAATATTCGAACTATTCGAATAATCGCACAAGCCTAACATTTTCTTTTGTACATTTTCTCACTTAGTAAGCGTCGATGCAAGCCTGGCAATTTTAAGATTGTGAAAGAGTTGTTTACTAATACAAGACAAACCATTTTGCTCTTTAGTGTCCCTTTACAGAGAATAATCCTGGTTACAGCTGTGTGTTCCTTGCATGCAAGCCAGAAAAATGAAGCTATAAACGTTGATAAACAAGTTAGGCCACGGTACCTTCACAAAGTCTGTCAAACAAAAAGTTATCTCATGGTGAGTACTCTACGCACCATAAAGGCAGTTGTAACAAACAAAATATCGTATGAATCTCGAATACGAAAGCAGCCGCACACAGTTCATAGGTGGGCCTCATTTCTGCTCTGTCATGGACGCAGCACTCCCTGCCTAGTACAATTTCTTCTAGGTAGGCTTGCAAGTGTGCGGTAGGAGAGGAACTTGTCTCCCTTAGCTTACAGTTATGGTATGGGCTCCTGTGTGTTCTAGACAGTGCGGCTATGCCCTAACTTGCAGGTGAACTGCAACAGGTGTACAGTAAGGTGAGCCAAGACTGCAGTAGATTTCGGCTTTTGAAGAGACAGCAACCATGCGAGTTGGCACGCAAACTGGTGCATCTGTTATCCCACACAAAGAGACAGTTGCTCTTGCAGGTTAAACACACTGGTGCATTCCTAAGGCACCTGTTTCTAGCCCCTTGTTTATCTTCTTATATTTTGTTTTTTTTACTCTGCCCTAGGCCAGACCACGTGACAGATGGGCATATATATACATATGCTTTCTTTTCCAACAAATCACAGTTGCGAGTCAGCGCACGTGCTGTTTGCATCTTTCTTATAGTGCCTGTGTTTGTGCGCATGCCATATCCTGTCAAAATAACACGATCCACAGTCAGAAGGACAACGGCACTGACCGTCATACTAATAGCAGCCACTCCTGCCCTTGATGGCTCTGATGGCACTGTAATCTTAGGCTGGCTCTTGCCATGCTTTGAGTGCATATCCAAGCTGACTCTACTAGTGCTGCATCTGTCTGCCTTAACATACTCAGTAGTTATAAAAGGAGACACTTTGCAACAACCACACGAGCAAATAAGATCAGCCGGGGTCTACATAAATGGAACACGACATTCGTTAAATATTCTTCTTTGGCTTAGTTGTTTGAGCCGTTTATGAAAATACAGAGCGCCAACACGTCCAGCATTTGGTTCCTTTAAAGAAACCTACCGGTGTGGAGGGTTCGCTTTTTGGAACCGGAGGAGCAGGTGTTGTCACAGGTGGCACTGGTGCCACGACCGCAGGCGCGGACTTGCGTTTGACTCGCTTTGCTTTGCGGTACGCCTGCATTTCGGGGGCCAGGCGACGGCGAGGGCGCTTCCCTGGACCCGTCGAGCTTCGCTGCCGCTTCATAATGGAGCTCTGGGAGACCACGTCTGAAGGCTCTGTTGAATTTGCCAATGACTCGTCACCAACAGCTGCCGGGGTTTGTGTAGCGGGAGTTGCCATCGTTGTTGTGGTGGAAGTACTAGGGACGGTAACCGTGGGGGTGAGGGTAGTAGCAGCAGCCGCAACGGGGGTCGCTAATGTGGGAGTGGTGGCCTTCGGAGAGTCTGGCACAATGCAGGTTTGTGACTGTCGCACACGACGGCTCAGACGACTGGGCTGCAACTGCAATGCGACAACATGCATTCTAACAGCAAACCAGATGACTTGCAGTTCGGGGAGAATTCGGGAGAGCTTGTGCACCCAGCATAGATGCGCCCAGATACATGAACTCCTCGCAGTTTATAATTTCAAGTTTGGCAGACATATGCAAGGTGGGTTTTAAGTAAGCAAGAACATGAAAACTTTTGCACAAACGATTTCATAATGGTAGAACGCATCCACTGAACTGGATTCAAATCAAAGGCAGCAGTCACGCTACCACACAAGCTTACCAGGAGTCTCACGAATTGCAGCACAAGACCGCATTAACTGGCACTTCAGAAACACATATTTAAGACAACACATTTAAGAACAGTTCCTGAGAAATGAACAATACAAGAGAGCAAGCATTTTTTAAAGAACGACTGGCATCTATCTGACAGTTACACTATGCTAGGAAGTGAACCAGGTGGCCCATAATATAGTTCGTCTTTCTGTTACCAATGCATCAACACAGGATTACGGAGGAATGCCAGTCTAAAGTAGGCTTTTGTAACTGTTCACTTACATGAACAATATGTAAACTAACAGCAAAAATGTGTTCTGATGTTTTGGAAAATTCAGCAGCTGTCACACTCTTTTAACGCGAAAAGGTTAAGACCTGGGGTGCTATTCTGGACACTGCCGAATCCACCATATTGTCAACTGTAGTAATGGTGCCATTTTAGGCCAATCAGAGAGGTTGTAGCAGTCCACTGGGCCAATCAGCATCAATCAATGGCCGAATGTAACAACAAGGCGGAATTCGACAGTGTCCAGAATAACACCCCTGACTACAACCACATAAAACACAGCCACTCCTGTTCACATTCACGTCATATCCTCAAGTACAATGAACTGAGAATGCAGCCTTCACCTGTGCGCTCGTGATTTTTATTTTTTTTTCTCAGATTTAGGTTATCTATCTTTTCTTGAATTGCACTAAGAAAGGCACAGAAGCTAATATGCATAACAATAACTGACTCTGTACCCTTTCCACAAAGATACAACAGTTAAAGTGTATAAAAGTTTGCAGCATGGGTTTATGAAGACAAAGGTACAATGATAAAAAAAAAACATGAAACGCTCAATTCACAAGTCAAAAGAAAAGAAATTTAATGATACCTTTTAATACTTCTAATACTGAAGAGCTTGCTGTACAAAGTACAAGAAATCAGTTTCCAATATGAGGAGCATCGATTTAACCATACGACGAATAACACAATACCAGTAAACTCAGTAAATGAAAATCTCTTAAAATGGCACCTGTACGAGACAACTTGCTCTGATATGATTGGTTTCATGCCTAAATGATACAACCTAGTTCATCTCTCAGTAGATAAAACTTCTGTTAAACAAGATATATTTTCTTGGTCCCTTCAGGTTCTGTTTTAACAAGAGTCTACTGCACATGAAAAAGACACTCCGTAAAAATACAGTATAGACCACTTATTACGTAACTGCTTATAGTACAAGACCAGTTACAATGCAGTTTTTTTCTACTCCTATTCAGCTTCCTTAGAATCATTTGTATACCACTTAAAATGCAGTCCCCCAAGAAGAAAAACTGGTAATAATGCAGTTGCCAGGAAATCACTGTGACAAATGCGGTAGCGAATGTAGCAAAACCATAGTGAAACAAAGTAGCGGCAACAAAAGGAGACGTGCTGGTTGTGCCGCTGGGGAACCAGCGACGAGGTCATTGCAATGAGGAAGGGACGAACAGATTGAATGAACGAAGGGCTGTGGGAGGAAAAATAAAAAAAGACCGTGGCACGCTGCGTGCACTCGCCAAGTAAGGGAAAACGGCAATTGCCCAAGAAGCCTTTGTGCCGGCACCGATGCGGCTACGGTGTACTAGCGCCGTTAGCGTGGCTCCAGCCACTGGCTGCTGGCTCCACGTGGCTCAATGTATGCATGTGCAATCCCTTCCTTATCAACTGCGCTTAAAAGTTTCCTGTTAGGAAAAGCGTCGTCATTATGGAGCTCGCTACAGATATCACATTGGCTACCTGGTCCGTAAATAAATATGAGTTTTCACGGCTTTACCACGCAAGCTTTCATCTTTGCTGCCAGCCAGTGTGCCGTCTCGCATAAGCTTGGCAAGTTTTCTTCGTCGCTCTTCCGGCCGCGAATGCAAACTTCATCTCACGCACGCTGTTCTTGGTTCAGTACATGAGTGAGATCGTTTCGACGCCTGATCTTCATGTCTTGGGCAAGCTTCCTGCAACAGCACACGAAACGGCAGGCTAGGCCTAGTAAGTGTAGGTTGCATTTCGGTAGTGGTCGCGTGCTACCTTTGCGGTTTGGCTCAGAATCAACGAAACTCTTTACGGTGGCTGCACTTGAAGGAAAGGGATACATATCTTTAACAAAAACGAGGGTGGCACGTGCATTACTCACGTGATGGTTTGCAATTCGATTGTAATGTCTTGAAATAGGATGCACGCCCGTGAAATTAAATAATTGGCGTCTTTCAGCACGTGATATTTCTGGCATGATTCAACATAGTTTCTGTGTAATGCATATAATCGAGGCAGTCAGAGAAATAGTCGCCAAATTGATTGATTGATATGCGGGGTTTAACGTCCCATAACCACCAATAGCCGCCAAATTTCCGCGATGTTGCTTTCTTAACTTTGATACACCTCCCCCCCCCCTTTTCCCGGTCATTTCGTTGGCAAGTAATTCCTTGGGAATTTGAACGGTTGTAAACACCACGCATCGCAAGCTTCTATTTCCGCACACACAAGGCTGCATGCTCAGCACATTTTGCCATTTTGCACAACTGCGGCCCTTGAAAAGGTTGCTTTGGTTATAGTGCGGTACCGCTTATAGTGCAGGTATTCGCAACTCCCACGGTTAACATTACAAGCGGTCTATACGGTACTATAGATGTAGCAACAACAAAAAATAGAAAAGATGAACTAGAGAGCAAGTAAATGCACATCAATGGCATTCTGTACAAGTGAATTTATACTAGTTACAATAGCGTTCAAGCGAAGTACCTTTCTGGGGCTCTCAATGAACGGGAAATCCTCATAGCGGAGTGTGCCACGGGGCTGATCTCGCAAACGCCGTGGCGCATTCAGGTCGCAATGCCTCTCCTTGTCCTCATCAGAGTTCTTGTTGCATGCGCTACACTGCCTGCACAGACACCAAAAATCAGAGTTCTGGTGACAGTGAACACCTGCAAAATGCTTTGAGCTCGATTACAGCAGCACATAATAAGTTAACGAAATAATTGTTGGAATTATGCATTCCAAAATGAGAACATTATGAAAGACACAGTAGTGAGCAGCTTTAAAATTTTCGACCACCTGGGGTTCCGTAATGTGCCCCTAAATCTAAATACACAAACCTCCGGCCTTTCGCCTCCATTGAAATGCAGCTGCCGTGGCTGGGATTGGATCCCAAGACCTTCGGGTCTATGGTGAAGTACCACAATCACTAGACCAATGCAGCGATGCCCAAGATTTGCTACAGCATGGCAATGAGTAATGTTATCGGAATTTGCAATTTGATGACAGTGGTAGACGTGTGCATACAGTAAATTTTCGGTTTCAAGCTAGCAGTAATCTCGTCAAATAACGTCAAGTCGGATTCGAATAGTGTATATCACATATTATAAAGAAAAAATAGCATATCTGTCATGACCCAACAAACCTGCATAATATTTCATAAAAATTAAAAAGAGCATGTGCAAATTTCATTATTCTTTGTTCAAAAAAAAAGTGGAAGACACTTTCGGATTGGACTTTCAGTAGAATGCAATAACCTGTAAAATCTGTTATATTTTTAAGTTCACTATATGTTGAGCATACAAACCAGCATAACATACTTTTAAACTTTAAAAAATGTGAATCGATGTGAGGGTAATATTGTTACGGGGAATAAAGTATACACTGGTGAGCAAACGCGTACTGGCGAATATACTGGCGAGCTAATGCGTACGACGCTGCTGCAGTCCGAGCACGTTCACGTTCAGCACTTCGTCGTCGTCATCCTCAGGCATCTACTTAGCCCGTGACATTACCCGCCGGCGGCAGAAGCACCGTCCCGGTGCGATCAATTGTCGAGGCGTGAGTAGTATGGTTTAAGCTGTGAGACGTGCACTATATCGGTTGGGACTGAAGCTGGTACTGACGGGGTATGGAGTGGAGCTATCTCATAGGTCACGCTGGTGACCTTGCGTATGACGCGGTAGGGGCCAACGTAACGGGACATTAGTTTTTCGCTGAGACCAACACGACGTGATGCTGAGACCAACACGACGTGATGGTAACCACAGCAAGACGAGTGACCCCGGAGAGTACTGTACGTCGCGGTGCCGGCGATCGTAAGCACTCTTTTGGTTAAGCTGCGAGGCACATAAACGATCCCGGGCGACTTGGCGGGCGATGTCAGCTCGGGCCAGGGCATCACGAGCATAGGCAGTCGATGAGGTGGCGTCAGATTGGAGCATGGTGTCCATGGGCAAAGGCGGGTCATAACCGAACAGTAGGTAAAAAGGGGAAAATCCAGCTGTATCATGACGTGAACTGTTGTATGCGAAAGTAACGAAAGGTAAGTGGATGTCCCAATCTTTGTGATCCTTGGGGACGTACATCGCTAACATATTCGTCAAGGTACGGTTGAGGCGTTCCGTGAGGCCGTTGGTTTGCGGATGGTACGCTGCAGTGAACTTGTGGTGGGTAGAGCAGGATCGCAGGAGCTCGTCGACTACTTTAGATAGAAAACAGCTGCCGCGGTCAATGATCAACTGACGAGGAGCACCATGACGCAGAATGATGTCATGAAGGAGGAAATCGGCTACATCAGTAGCGCAGCTGGTGGGGAGGGCGCGTGTAACGGCATACCGCGTTGCGTAGTCGGTAGCAATAGCAATCCACTAATTACCGGTGGCCGACACGAGAAAGGGTCCTAGAATATCGAGGCCGACTCGGAAAAATGGCTCATCTGGTACTTCAATGGGCTGGAGGGTACCAGCAGGTCTCAGAGCTGGTGTCTTGCGGCGCTGGCAGAGGTCGCATGCCGCAACGTACTGTCGCACAGAACGGTAGAGGCCAGGCCAAAAGAATCGGCGGCGAATGCGGTCATACGTGCGTGACACCCCCAGGTGTCCAGCGGAGGGGGCATCATGCAGCTGGGCCAGAACGTCTGAGCGAAGATGCACAGGAACAACGAGTAAAAGCTCAGCACCATCAGGGCGGGTGTTGTAGCGATGCAAGATGTCGTTGTGAAGAACGAACAGTTGTAAGGAGTGGTCAGGGTGGGGAGAGTGCAGACCATTGATAATAGCACGCAAAGAGGGGTCGCGGCGTTGTTCAGCAGCTATGTCGGTGAAGTCGGTAATTGAAAGAACGAGGGCCTCTTGCTCATCTTTCCTCGTGTCAGGGGGATCGACTGGGTAACGGGACAAGCAGTCGGCATCTTTGTGAAGTTGTCCGGATTTATAGGATACGGAAAAAGTGTACTCTTGTAAGCGCAGCGCCCAGCGACCAAGGCGTCCCGTAGGGTCCTTGAGTGAGGAGAGCCAGCAAAGCGCATGGTGGTCGGTAATAACTGAGAATGGTCGGCCATACAGGTATGGTCGGAATTTCGCAATGGCCCAGACGAGAGCTAAGCACTCGCGTTCTGTGATAGAATAATTTTGTTCCGAGCACGACAACAGTCGGCTTGCATACGCGACGACGCGGTGCATGCCTTGTTGCCGCTGCGCGAGCACTGCGCCTATGCCGTGGCCGCTGGCGTCAGTACGAAGCTCCGTGGCGGCAGATGGGTCGAAGTGTGCTAGGACTGGTGGATTGGTGAGAATGTCAACGAGCGACGAGAAGGCGTTTGCTTGCTCTTGGCCCCAGGTGAATGCGACATCCGTTTTGAGGAGGCAGGTTAGAGGACGGGCTACTTCAGCAAACTTCTCGACAAAACGACGGAAATAGGAACACAGTCCCAGAAAACTTCGGACGTCCTTGGCTGAGCGGGGTGTGGGGAAGTCGCGAACTGCTCGGACTTTCGCAGGGTCTGGTTGAACGCCCGCAGCGTTAACAAGATGGCCGAGTACGCAGATTTGGCGTTGCCCAAAGCGGCATTTGGACGAGTTAAGTTGCAAGTTGGCACGTCGAAAAACACCAAGCACTGCGGACAGACGGGTAAGATGGTCGTCGAAAGTAGTCGAAAAAACAATAACGTCGTCAAGATAGCAGAGGCAGATGGTCCACTTCATGCCTCGAAGGAGAGAGTCCATCATGCGCTCAAATGTCGCGGGGGCATTGCATAATCCAAAAGGCATCATCTTGAACTGATAAAGTCCATCAGGAGTCACGAAGGCCGTCTTCTCTCTGTCTTTGTCGTCCACAGCGATCTGCCAGTAGCCTGAGCGAAGGTCTATTGAAGAGAAATATTTGGCACCGTGCAAGCAATCGAGTGCATCATCTATGCGCGGTAGGGGATAGACATCTTTCTTGGTAATATGGTTGAGATGGCGGTAATCAACACAGAATATCCAGCTCTTGTCCTTCTTTTTAACAAGTACAACAGGTGAGGACCAGGGACTAGATGAGGGTTCGATTATGCCCTTATCAAGCATTTTATCGACTTCTCGCTGTATAATAGCACGCTCCGGGGCTGACACACGGTAGGGTCGTCGGCGAATGGGTCGAGCGTCACCGGTGTCGA
This sequence comes from Rhipicephalus annulatus, assembly GCA_013436015.1. NCBI lineage: Eukaryota > Metazoa > Arthropoda > Arachnida > Ixodida > Ixodidae > Rhipicephalus > Rhipicephalus annulatus. The sequence continues at coordinate 475,758 of WOVY01009998.1, read as the reverse complement.
TGCGATGGGTTACCACAGATGTCTGGCCCAAATTACGGTCACCGAAGTCAAAGATGACCTGATAAGAAGCAAGCACACGGCAGAAAGCAGAGACTTGTTCAGAGGTGAGCTTGTCAGATAGCATTGGCTTGAAAAGGGTCGGAACAGGAACGTGACGAGAACGACGTTGATGAAAAATCGGGTGGCGAATCGGTGGTTAGAGCGGAAACTGTGTGGTCGACCAGTGGTGTAAGATGCGAAAGTGACATGCCGCGAGGAATAACTTGCGCTGAGAGGCCGAAATTGAGGACGGGAAACGAAGTTCGGTTGTCCTTAACGGTAACCACCGTGTTGGGGAGTGCAACATTGCGTGTCATGGCGACGTCAGAAATTGGGGCAGCAACATAATCACCATCGGGTACTGCAGGATATGGCGAGAGTTGGACTTGGACTGCGGCTTGCGGCGGAAGTCTAAAGAAATCGGCAGAGCGTAGACGAGGTGGGCTGGTAGAGACGGTCTCCGAAAAGGATGGTAGTTCGAGCCGAAGAAGACCTTTGGAACAGTCAATGAGCGCAGCGTGTGAAGTCAGAAAGTCGAGTCCAAGGATGAGGTCATGAGGGCAATTTTCCAGTACAGCGAACAGAACTGAAGTTTGATGCTCAGAAATTGTTAATCGCGCAGTGCACATTCCAAGCACAGCAGAAGACTCCCATCCGCTGTACGAACGGTAGGTGCAATCGCAGGCGTCAGAACTTTTTGGAGGCGGCGGCGGAGGTTTGAGCTCATCACAGATATTTGTGCACCGGTATTAATAAGAGCAGTTATAGGTAAACCATCAACGAGAATTGTAAGGAGGTTGCACCGCTGGTCGGGAGTAATCAGAGGATTTGCAGTCCGAGTCGTGTATGCAGCGTCACCTCCAGGGGCTGCACCGGCTAGTTTTCCGAGCGACGGTCGTAAGGAGACCGAGAACGGCGGGGTTGGGGCGAGCGGGACTGACGACGCACGGGCAATGGCGAGCGGCTGGTCCGACGTTCTGGATTGTGCTCTGCACCTGTCTCAGCACGGTAGGACGGGGCATAAGGTGCACGTTCAGAGCGAGGCCGCCAATCATAGAAGCTCGGTCGAGGTGATGAGGTCCAACGGCTGCGGCAATGGCGAGCGATGTGTCCGATCCGATGGCACGTGAAACATATGGGCCGATCATCATGAGTGCGCCATTCAGCTGGGTTTCGTCGTGGCGCGAACGTGCGGTTCGGAGTGGCAGCCGCAACGACTGGAGCCGAGCTGGAAGTAGCAGGGGTATTTTGATGAGTAGGCGAAATGCCCATATCGCGATCTCTTGGCGAACCACGGCCTGTATCATCGAAACAGCATCGAGGTTGTGTCCTGGCGCGCTGATGCTAGACATAGCGGGAGCCATAGCCTCGAGTTCCCGACGAACTATTCTGGTGACGTTTTCTGGCACTGGTGGTTGGTGTAGTGTGGGCAAATCTTCGCAAGAGGACGTAGCCGCCGTGTTGGGAAGGCGGTCAAATCGGTGAACTATGCGCCTACTTTTTGCCTGTTCGAAGCGACGACATGCTTCGATGACCGACTCCACCGTCGAGCAGTCCTTGCACAGGAGAAAATTGAAGGCGTCATCTGCGATTCCTTTCAGGATGTGTCCGACTTTGTCCTCGTCAAGCATGTCCTTGTCGACCTTGCAGCACAAAGCCAACACGTCCTGGATGTACGCGATGTACGGCTCTGTGGATGTCTGGGCACGAGTCGCAAGCTCTTTCTTTGCGGCCGCTTGACGTCCGATGGGTTTCCCAAATAGATAGCGCAATTTCTGCTCACAGACGTCCTAGCTAGTCAACTCTTCTTGATGTGTCTCGTACCAGAGTTTTGCCGTGCCATGCAAGTAGAAGATGATGTTCGCCAACATAAGCGTTGGACCCCAATGGTTGCTGCTGCTGACGCACTCATATTGAACCAGCCAGTCATCGACGTCTACGCCACTTGTGCCGTTGAATGGACCTGGGTCACGAGGTTGCACCACAACGATCGGCTGCGGGGCTGACGGATCTTGTTGACATTGAGTAGCCTGGTCAGTCATCGTGGTAGCTGCAATGCGCCGTCCGCTGCGAAGATCCAGCTCGTTGGGCTGTATAGCGAGTGGTACCCCGCACCTTCCACCAATGATGTTACGGGGAATAAAGTATACACTGGTGAGCAAACGCGTACTGGCGAATATACTGGCGAGCTAATGCGTACGACGCTGCTGCAGTCCAAGCACGTTCACGTTCAGCACTTCGTCGTCGTCATCCTCAGGCATCTACTTAGCCCGTGACAATATGTTCATTTAACCTTGAAGTGGAATTTCGCAGCAGCGTGACTTCCTTTATTTAAGTGTATTCATGGCGTAGCACTCCTTCATTGCAGTGAAACCACCTTCACAGAAGGTTACATGCAGACTAACGTGCATATATTCGTTCATTTCAATTACCTCAAAATTATTAATAATTTAAAATTCAGATCAAAGCGAATTCGAATACAGTAGTACTCGCTCCAATGTTCGAAGGTTTCGAATATTCGCACAAAACTAGATAGTGGCCATGAAAACATGAAAAGTATTAGGAATGATTAGAAGGCAGTTGCTTTTCAATTTCTATGCTTCAGAGCAATGTCTGTTTCAACTCACTCACGCTAGCAACTGTTTTCATGAAATTAACATCTTCAGCAAAAAAAAAAAGAATTAGCTTTTTGTTTCAATATTAACAGGCACACATACAAGTGATCACCTGAATTCTGAAAAAAAAAAAAACCAACAAATTTAACATATAACATCTCATCATAAAAAGAGGACTAATGCAGTAAAGCATGAGAGAGAATGGTATCAGTAGATTACTATTCCTGCAATGGAAAAGCGGCCAATATTTTTGAAAATGAAAAGAAACACAGATGCAGAGAACAGATCATCTGTAACAGTTGTAGCACAGGTACGAATGAAACAAAAATGTAAGATAGGACGCAAGAGAACTACATGAAGTGATGAGCTTAGGAACTACATGAAGTGATGAGCTTAGGAAATTACTTGGCATAAAATAAAGCTGATGCAACGAAAACAGGGGATTGCTGTGAGGGCTTTGTTCTGCAGTGGACATCAAATATTAAGATGAAGTTAACAATGATGATAATTTGATCATTTTTTACCAGAATGATAAAAGTGAGCATTTTTGAAAAAAACAATGTCGTGCAGTGCACGGTTATCGGAGTCGACAGTTATCAAGAGATGATGAGATTTCAGCTTAAACGCACCATCCCATTGACTTGGTCTTCTTTGGCATCCTGGTGAGTGGTGGGTCAAGGCAGTAGAGGTGGTAGTGTAGCTGGCACTTGTCGCACTTGGCAAGCTGATGCTGGTCCTGAGATTTCTTGCAAACACCGCATCTGCAGAGGAGGACGCACAAAGATGCAAAGAATTGCTTTATTCTTCATTCAACACATGAATTTGGGCTAGCTGGGGGGTGTAGAACTTGTGCATCCGAGCAAGCGCAGCGGAACAAATACAAAAGAAAAAGTCGCAAAAGCAGGACGGGCACTAGAAATCAGCTATAAGTTTACCGAGATAACACGAAGAAAATGTATGGACATGCGTAGGAACCACACATAGGTGCAGACGGCACTACTAACGCAGATATCTGCAGCGTCACTTTAGATATGCCATTTCTTTCGCGTGCAGCAAACTTTTAGTTGATGTCTAGTGCTCGTCCTGTTTGCATGTCTCTTTCTTTTGTGTTTGTTCCGCTGTGCTTGCCAAGATGCACAAGTCATTTACCGTAACTATTCGAATCTAACACACACCTTCTTTCCGGTTAAGCGAGTTCATAAATCACATGCACGTTAGAATCGAGTACGAAAAAAAAAATGAATATGGTCATTCTATTGCCATCGGCATTTCCAAAATGGCCGCTCCCTAAGTGCGTCGGCATTGCGCGTCGGCCATTTCTGTCTACGTGTTTATCTTGTAGTGCATTAGCATCGACGGCATGGAAGGGTCGACTTTAAAAACTCGATGAGTGCACCACGACGCCGCTTTTAAAAGAAAAGTCATCGCGTGTGCCAAAAGGGACGGAAATCGGGCCGCATTGTGGTCGTTCGAAGTTCCCGAAACGTGCGTGTGGGACTGGCGGAAACAAAAGCAGAAGATTTTCGACAGCAAACATTCATGCAAAGGCTCCAGTGGACCACAGCAGGGTCGGTTTCCGCAAATTGAACAGCTGCTCGGCGAGCATGCGATTGAGCGGTGAGCGGCACAGCGGCCCGTGACGACAGAAATGCTTCAAGTGCAGGCTATGCGGTTAGCTTTAGAAAAAGGGCTAATGTGGTGCCAGTTTGAAGCGAGCAGGTGCTGGCTGACTAACTTTATGAAGAGGAAAGGCTTTTCCCTCCGAAGACGAACGAACATATGCGAAAAGTTGCCGGAGGCGTACAAAGAAAAGCTTCACAGTTTTCAGAGGTTCGTCCTAAACTTGCGGCACTATAACGGCTACCTGCTTGGGCAAATCGGGAATGCCGATCAGACGCCTCTTTACTTCGACATGCCTGTCACCACAACCGTCGAGAAAAAGGGGGCAAAGCAAGTTCGCGTGCTGACATCGGGCCACGGTAAAACTAGAGTGACGGCAATGCTTCATTGCACGTCAGATAGGCACAAGCTTTCCCCGTACCTCATATTTAAAGGAAAGACGCTCCCGAAAGGAGTCGTTTTCCCTAGTAGTGTGATCATGCAGGCCAACGAAAAAAATAGGTGCGCGTTGTGATCCATGTCTTTTTTTTTTTTTTCGTCGTGAAAACCGGGTGCGTGGTACAATCGAGGGCACGGTAGAATCGAGTAAATACGGTATTAGGCCTAGGGGCAGAGTATGGAGTCTCTTGATGAACAGTGAAGATGAGGGAAATGCGAAAAAAATGCTCGTATAAGAAGCTATTTAATATTGAAAGTTATAAAGCATGTGCACAGTGACCTTCACGAATATGTAAAGAGTGTAAGGTAAATGCGGGCCATCAAATAGCAGGACTATAGTGTGAGTTGATTCATGATTGTGAGCAAGTTTCTACAGTACGAAACAGACTAACACAAAAAAACAGAGAAACAGAGACAGCGCATGTCTGTGTCTTTTTGTTTCTTGGTCTTTCATCCTCGTCTGTTTTACACAGAAAAATCTTGCTCAGGACAAGGTACTGATAATGAGATGCTTGTAATGCTGCGTAAAATGAATGTGTGTTTGCATTACAAAGAATAACATCAAGCCCAGTGTAAAAAAAAGTAGAAAAACACAGCACAAGAGAATAGCTTACTCAAAAAGGAATGATGACCCGGAATCGGACCTCCGGCTAGTTCGGCTGGCTGGCTTGGCTGCTGGCTTCCTAGCTTCAAGTACTTCTGGCATAGGAAGCTTCTGCAAGCAGATTGACGAAAGTGTCATTGTCGCTTAACGACTTCTAGGACCCGCGGCCGTGCTCGTCGGTCGACAACTTTTTCCGACCAGCGGCCATGCTCATCGCACATAGATGAAATGCCATCAGTAACTGCCAGTACAATTCAAGCTTGCTTGGAGCCTCGTTACATATTGCCACAAGCCTCTCGTGAGCACACAGAGGCAGTGAAAGCCTCGCTCAAATCCGTTTCGGCAACTGAGCGAAAAATGAAGCTTCTTGGAGAATGAGCAATGCACTGATGTGGAGCTGGCAGAAGAATTTTGCTTGTACAGCTAGCAGCAATAAATGCCTTATATGAAGATGTTTTGTGCCAAAAATGCTTTCAGTGTAAACTCAGTCTTCGTTTGGGAACAAGGCATGGTTCAGCAACATGAATGATATTGAACTGCAATAGCTGTGGCATTGTGTCCAACGAGTGGTCATCGTCAAGAATGGAGGGGAGCAAGGCTTTTGATGTGAATATGCGTGCTATGCAAGCCATCAAGACAAGACCACTGGCAAAAGTGCAACCCGTCTAAATAACTTCTTGTCTATAATGAACGTGTTGCATAGGGGCCTACAACACGAAACTTTTCAAAAACATTTGAAATCAAAGTTCAAATCTGCCGGTGAAATGGCTGCAGCAAGTGGTCTTGCCGATTCTATGACAGCTGTGCGCTCTGTTTACTGCCAATTGGAGCAGACATTTACAAAAAATGTCACAGTAGTGTATGATGGCACATGGATGACACGTGGTCATGCATCTCACATCGGTGTAGGCACAGTTATCGAGTTCTACACTGCTTTGGTTTTTGACTGTGTCGTTCTCTCCAACAGATGCCATGGCTGCACACTTGGACCAAAAGAAAATGATGAGGGTTATAATGATTGGGAAGAGGCCAATGTTTGTCAAAAAAACACCAACGTAAGTTCAGGCCGAATGGAGGTCGAGGCTGCACTAATTTTGTTCAGAAGGTCGCTGCAGAAGAATGACCTCTGGTATACATCCATTGTTTGCGATGGCGACAGTCGTACTTTCTTGGCTCTTTCTGAAGAAAGAACAAACGGCTTCATTTCATTCGCAAAAGAAGATTGCATAAATCATGTAAAAAACAGGATGGGTTCAGCTCTGCGAACACTTGTAGCAAGAAGTAAGAAAAATCAACCCATTGGAGAAAAGGGCGGCCTGACTCAAGAACTGATTGAAAGACTAACGTATTATTATAGGATGGTCATCTGTGAGAACACTGAAGTTGATGACATGCAAAGAGCCATAATGACGACGTTTCATCTAAGGCACGTTGCCGGGCTAGTTGGTTGAGATTCATCATTTTCACTGGTATAGCGCAGCACGACAAGGACACACACAAAGGAGAGATGCACACACACACAGCGCTGTGTGTGTGTGCATCTCTCCTTTGTGTGTGTCCTTGTCGTGGTGCGCTATACCAGTGAAAATGATGACGTTTCATCCCATCACCTCGAGAGATGAAGAGCCGCACCATAAATTGTGTCCGCCTGGACCACTGAGCTGGTGCAAGTACCGTGCTGCAGAAGCTGAAGGCAAGGCTCCACCACCGCACAAGTATAAACTGGCAGCACATGTTGCAGCTGCATTGCTGCCAGTCTACCAACGCCTTTCTGACACTCAGTTGCTAAGTCGTTGCCAAGGCAAGAAAACCCAAAATGCAGCTGAAAGTCTCCATTCAGAAATTTGGTCTATTCTTCCTAAAGAACAAAATGCTTCGTTGGTTGCCGCTGAAACAGCTGTGAATGAGGCCATCTGCAAGTACAACGCTGGCACTCTCCTATCTTATCGAGAGTTTTGTGCATCGCTGGGCCTAGAACCTGAAAAGCACTCCATTCACAGAGCTACGGAAAAAAAAAGCATCAAAAGCGCACCAAAGCAAGCATCAAATGCCTAAGAGGCCCCACATCACAAAGGACACCAAAAACTATGATCCTGGTGCATTTTAGATAAGTGGAGGCAAAGAAAAATTTCTCGAGCCGTTTTCTCAAGAGTGTTTTTTTGTCTACCTGCCGAGATTGCACAGCCATTTTTTTCTTAACCATTTGGCCTATCTTGACTCTGTTTTTTTTTTTTTCATATTCCTTGGACTTCAATGTATGTTGTGACATACATTCTTTCTTAGTTTGACTCTTTGCAATTTTACGATGTGACTACTTGTTCATGCCTAGAGTGTGCCTAGTGAGAAGGTTTCAACAAGAATCGCAATACAATAATCTTGTGTAGCAAAAAAAAATAAAGCAGGCATGTCATGACACTCAGTGTGCATTCAGCTGTACAGCAAATATTCTTTTTGTCTTCTAGTGCATTTTTTAAACTTTCCAGGCACTGTGCAAAGTGCTAAGGACTGCAAATAGTAAATATAAACAAAAAGTTCTGAAGATACTTCTTTTGAAACTTTTGTGGAAGCATTAGGAAGATAAGCTGAATATTTGTGCCAATTTTCATCAACATCTGCTAAGTTTTGAGAAAGTAGGTTTTGCAAAGCCACATCCCCTCTTAAGAAAACTCAATGAGCTATAAGGATTTAACACACAATATGCCATGCATCAAATTTTGTGAACACGGCTTATCAGGGACAAGAAAATAGCATGCAGGCTTCCACCAAGGTATAAGTTTTTCCAGACATTTTCTAATAATTTGTGTGAGAAAGATTCCTCTTGATCCATGAACGATTACATTTGTGGGGTAGACAAAATGGCATATTCATTCAAGTGTCAAATTCTGATAGCTTTAGACGTGTCATTTAAAAATAGCCTTAGCTGTTGCAAATTTTCAAAGTCTACAATACTTTTCTTTCGAGCAGGGAGGGGTGTGTGTGTTGACATTCTGTTAGGCAACACAATAAAGGTCGTGAAGTCACTTCTCCGAATGTCAACAAGAAACAAGAACGAGAATAACCAAAGTTTCTCCAATTTTTTTGCCGAAATGCAAAGTTCCCTCAGAACGCCAATTTTTTCTTGAATATCAGAAACACTGGCATAGGCTTAATCACAAAAATAGAGAGAATAAAATGAGAGAAAGGCAGGAAGGTTAACCAGAAATTGGGGCAATCACAATCGTGATCACAAAACTTAATCATGATCTAAAGGTAAAGGATCTAAAGGAAACATGATCTAAAGGTAACACAAACTAAGCAGGAGATTTTCATATTTTTCTATAATCATTTAAGTGTGAATCAAAAAGGGCACACTGATGTCAAAGACACCTACAGGTTCACCAGCAATACAAGGCTTCTGACATTGCTGCCTCTATTAAACACCAGATAAGTGATAGACGTACCTTGTTGGTTATGTCACACAGCATCTTCCAGTACTGCATGCCTAGCTCGTGCATGTGATTGTGCTCCTTCTTCAACTCCTCCAGTTGGACAAACGCCTGCAGCACCAAGAGAATCATTGTAACAAGATGACGTCGTAACAAGCTGGCAAGAATTTAAGAAATCTGAAAGCACAATGAAGATTGCTTTAAATTTTCCTTTTCCCGCTGAGCTAGAACCTCTACACAGAAGATGACACGCCAAATCACAGTGACGCAAGCAATTGAAGCTTTAATTTAAAACAGGTAGTATTCCTCTGACTGTTGTCTTCAATAGCATACTTCATGCAATATGTAGCAATTTTACAAATCTTCATAGAAAACATGGTGGTCAGACACCTATTCTAAGACATCAATGTATCATATCAATTCCACTTTTCTGGTACCCATTAACCTGGGGTTTCTCTTCCTCGTCTTGGGGAGGTCTTAATTAATACGGTTAGCCTACACAAAATCTACACCCGTCTAGGCTGCTTTAAAATTTTGGGGGCAACTAGTTAATGTCACTAAGGGCATTGTGATTCTTTATGCAGCATTATCTCAAAGAAGCGTTAAAAAGAAACACTACAACAACAATTACTAATCAACTATACCTCCCAAACTGTATTTTCATTTACTTACCCTTCAAAGGTTGATAAACAAAAGAAGGTATGGCAGTAATCAGGCCCGCTTTCTTGGCACCGCAGAAGAGCAGTTTACTGATGCAACTTTTTTAGTGTCTTCTTTAAAAGTTGTTTCTCTCTCCCTCTCTCAAAGAAATGTGACTTCAGGAACACCAATCACACCATGAAGAATGAAAACAGCCTAACTCTATCGTTCCAGTGAAGTGGCGTCATTCCTTGTTTTCAATACTGCACCATGACAATTTGTTGTCCACTAGGGCTTCATTCAGACAATTATCTAACTCCCCACCACATTACCTACACATAAAGAAATATAAAGCGCACACAACAAAGCTGTGTACAAATGGGTAGCAGTAGAGGTGACATCGACAGCAGTCGCGTTCTCATTGTGTTGGCTAACCGGCTTGACCAGAATCTCCCCAAAGACAGATTTATCCGTACTTGACATGCCACTGAAAACATATACGCAAACAGTACAAAGGACTTGAACAACACTGGAACACTTGTGCAGCCTGCCTGTTCCAGCTCATGCTTCGCAAAATGGGCATTTTCAACAGCGGCTTTGCAACTTACGATTGGTCTGTTTTGCAGAAATGGAGCTTCATCGCAATGCCAGAGACGGTGGCATGGAGCCTTGAGTACATTGCTGACAACTCATTTTCAAGAAGACAAAAATTAAAAAAAACCATTTCTTTTCTAAAGACCACTGCCATAACGGTGAATTGTGTTTGATCACTGCGTTGATGAGGCCTAAAAAGGTTTTTTCTCAAGAAACCGTACAATTTCCTTAAAGAACATACATACATACATTTATATATTTATATATATATGTATATATATATAGGTTCTAATAACTTCATCTACACATTCCTTGGCATTATTGTCTATAGATCTCATTATTATTGTGTCAAAACACGGAAAAACGAGCCCTTAGGTATACATTTCTTTCCCTTTATATATTTATATATATATATATGAGAGAGAGATGCTGATACTACCAACCTGGTCATACTTTCGCCTGAGCCCCTGCTCCTGGTCTTGAAGCTCCGAGTTCTGCTGCAAAAGCTCGTCCAAGTGCCGCCTCATGGTTGACATACGAATGTCGCGATCTGCACGAACGATAAATAGTTGTATCTTGAAAAGGCAAAAACAAGCTTTGCACGAACGCAGCTGCCACGAGCAATAGTCTATGCATAGGCAAATACAAAAAGAAAATGTTAGGAAATATGGCACAAAAAGTCTCCACAGGGGTACTATTCTTGACAAGTCCACCTTGTGTACCGTCCATTTAGGCTGCCGCTGATCAGCAGTAAGCCCCGTTTCCAGTTCTTCTTCCACAACGTTATTTTGAGGTGATAAAGATTTCCCAACTGTATACAAACGATAGGGACAAAATGTGCTCCACAGCTACAAACACAGGCTCCAGAGATACACTTTTGGGCGCACATCTCACAGGCCATGCATGAACTCTAATCAAGCTCTTGAAAAATGTTTAACATTGTCACCCATGTAAAGCACTTTTGAAGGTTGGTGCGCATACCCTGCCTCGTTTTTAAACATCTGGGACTCATTAAAGTTCAGACTTGTCAAGTTCATTTAGGTGTCCTGTCGCTGCTAATTTTGTCTACTATCTGAATCCCCCCCCCCCCCTGGACTGACACGTGTGCACATCAGTATTGGCAGCACTGTGTAAATCCATCGTATTGCGATATTCTCACTTGTTCTAGTCCTCAGAGAATCGTGATGCTTACCAATGCAGGCGTGCAGAGCGCTCTCGGTGATTTAAACTTTCTTTTATTTTTATCCTTTAAAGTATCAGAACTAGAGTTGAGAGATGGCACAGCGCTGCCAAACTGGATGTGCAGGCTTGTCAACGGTAATGGCGAGATGGCAAGCACTATAGCATTGCTAATGCCTGCCAGTGTCTGAACGTCATTTCAAGCCAATAGTACGTCAACTTACCCAGGTAGTAACTGACAAACTCGAGGCTGAAGGCGGGCGGCACATGCCACTTGCGGCGGGCATCCGCCACCCCTTCAGCTGCCAGGTGACTCGGCTGTGACACGCCCATGAGCTGGGCCTTGCGCAACAGCTGTCGGCATGCCCACGGACTGCTCGTCAGCAGGCGCGCCATCTTCTGTGTCGGCACCCAAGGTGGGGGCCGTTCGGCGCGATGGCGTTGGTAGCGCTCGCGATGCCACGCCAGTTTGCGTTCCACACGTGCCTGCACAGTTGGCAGTTCGGGATTAATCAGCAACACGAAGCTGTAGCCTTCACGACACAATCGCGAAAATTAAAAATGAAATTGTGGTGCGGTAATGTGCATGTTACGAAATCAACAAGTGCATATCAAGTGCGTACACGGTGTTTGAGACATTCTCATTTTGTTATTTTTACTATAGATGGCTTTCATACTCTTGACCGATTGAAAGCGGCACAAATGCAACCTTTCGGATTGCCTTTGAAAACAAAACTGCTTACATTACACTAATTATTATATGTAGTGTTAATTGATTCATTATGTTTGTATATGTTAATTGATTGTTATGTTTGTATATGTTAATTGATTCATTATGTTTGGATAGGGCACGGCAGCATCACTGGCATGACGTCTAATCCGTTTGTTTTCATCATCCAGCTCGTCGCTACCCTTCTGCTAATGCCGGCAGAGTGCGATGTACTGGGCTGGCAAGCTGCGATCAACGCCTTGCAACCGGCTATCTTCCTGCCTGTCAACGTGTCAACCGCACATGCGCACCTGAGCGATATCTGGACTACGCCCCCTTCATCGACAGCAGTTGGTGCTCTGGCGGGCTTCGACGGAGGAGCGATGGCGCTACAAGCAATTCACTGGAGTATAAAGCCGGATCGCAACCATCCAGACGCCATAGGGCACGGCAGCATCACTGGCATGACGTCTAATCCGTTTGTTTTCATCATCCAGGTGAGAAAACATTACGGCAAATGCTTTCGCTCAAATAACCTTTGTCTAGTTGTGCTGCCGTGCCCAGGGCTGCTCTGCTTAATATTGACTGAAATGCTGTCTCATATTAAGAAATTACTGTTACTTTGTGGAGACGTTGAAACTAACCCTGGACCTGGACCAGACCTAACCCTCCTCCTTAAACAGATTCAACAAATTGCTGATGATGTCAAGGAAATTAAGAATGACCGGCTCACTGCTATAGAATCCAAACTGGAAAAAATAGCAGCTCTTGATGAGAAGGTTTCCTCATGTGTAACCGCGGTAAACAAATTACAGCAATCACTTTCTGCTATGGAAAACAGGCTAGATGACCTTGAAAACCGTTCCCGACGGTCTAATCTAATACTGTATGGAATTCCAGAGAACGGCAAAGAAAATAACAGGGACCTTGCTGAAATGGTTAATGAAGATGTAATAAAGAAGGTACTCGAATTAGAACCCGTGGCCATCGAACGGATACATAGACTAGGAAGACCTTCTGCCAACAAAGCACGGCCGATAATACTAAAGCTTTTAGATTTCCGCGAAAAGACTACCATACTGAAGAATTGCTATAAATTAAAGGGATGAAAGATCACGGTGGGGGAAGATTTCACCCCCCGTGTACGCGACATCAGAAAGAAACTGTGGCAAGCAGCTAAGGCAAGGAAACTAGAAGGTGACAAGATAAATCTTGTGTTTGACAAATTAAAAATCAACAACGAAGTGTTTGAATGGGACGATGATGTAAACTGCATTCGGCCTGTTAAGCGCAACCCTCAGCAAAAAAACGAAGAATCCCATGTGCGCGCGTTGCGACCACGCAACACTCAGTCACGCACCAAGTAAAGTTCGCAAACATAAACGTTCGCAGCATTCTTCTAAAGACAACCTGCCTAGAATCATTTTTACTGAGCACAGATCCCGACTTTGTCGCACTCACCGAAACGTGGCTGTCAAGTGACGTCAGGGACTTCGAAATAACGCCACCCAACTATGTAATCTTACGTAAAGACAGAGCTACACGGGGGGGAGGTGTGGCCATCCTAATAAGAAAAGATATCGCCTTCACGGCCCTCCCCGATGTCGATGGGGTGGAAGCAGTTTTTTGTAAAATGCACTTGACTGCCTGTCCAATGGTAATTGGTTGCGTTTATCGGAGCCCCTCGTCACACTCGGAAGCAATGCATTCCCTGTATAAATACCTGCACATTCACGCTCTTGCATGTAGGCTTATACTTGTTGGCGATTTTAACCTCCCTGATATCGACTGGCTCACCATGAACCATCAATCATCTTCGTCCGACATTATTATTGATACTATGCTGACATTTAACCTCTCCCAAATTGTTAAAGAGCCCACTCGTATACAAGGGTGTTCCTCAAATATACTTGACCTAGTTTTTATTAGTGACCACTTTCCTGTAGATAAGGCCATCATTGAGCTAACTGATGGTATATCAGATCACAAGATAGTATTGTGTTCGATTCCCTTGCATGAACGTATCAAGAATTCAAATTTAGTTTTGTCATTTCTTGATTTCAGCAACGCTGATGACACTAGTGTACTGGACCACTTATCACACGAATTTAGCTCATTCGAGCAGCTTGCCGATAATCCGGATATGGATATCGAAACGTTGTGGCAGAAATTTAAAGAAATTGTTTCGTATTGCGTCTCTCACTATATACCTTCTGAAACAAAGAAAGAAAGATAATTCAATCCATGGATAAACCGCGACATTATTCATGCTAAACGTAAAGTAAAGCGCCTAAGAAAGTCTTTCAAACAAACATCGAATCCCATAACTGGTAAAAACCTTGCGGAAGCCATCAGTTCAATGAAGTCTCAAATAAAAGCAGCTAAGAATCACTACTTTTCTTATACTTTACCTAATTTTCTTAATGATGCACCTCAAAAATTCTGGAACTACCTAAATCCAAAAAATAAAAAATATAGTACAATGTCTCCAGAAGAAAGTAGAGACCGAGCTAATCTCTTCAATAACTACTTCCACTCAGTTTTCACTACAGATAACGATATCCCACCGCCTCTCGAAATTCATGGAGTAAACCCCATTGAACCTCTCCGTATAAACGAAGCAGGTATATTTGACCTTTTGCTAAAAACGAAGATCAAGAAACAACCAGGGCCTGATAATATACCTAATGAGTTTCTCACACGTTACGCTGAATGGGTAACTAAATATCTGTTTATTATATTTAACATGTCCCTAACAAAATCCTCACTGCCCAATGACTGGAAAATAGCACAGGTCATACCAATTCACAAATCGGGTAGTGAAGCTGACGTCGCTAATTATCGCCCGATATCCTTAACAAGCACAATCTGTAAAATTTTTGAGCATATTATTCTTAAACATATAACTACTTACCTTGAAAACGAGAACATTTTGACACCATCTCAGCACGGGTTTCGTAAAGGTCTTTCCACCGTTACGCAGCTTACCGAATTAATACATGAATTGTCATCGGCCATTGACCATCAAAAGCAGATCGACCTCATCTCACTCGACTTTTCTAAAGCATTTGACCGGGTTTCGCATCAAAAGCTCATGGAAAAATTGCAGGGGACAATAGGTAAAGGACCAATCACAAACTGGATTAGAGCATATCTAACCAAGCGGACGCAGTTTGTAAAAATAGACCAGCAAACATCGGAACTAACGGAGGTTACCTCAGGTGTACCACAGGGCGGCGTCCTAGCTCCTATTCTATTTCTGATTTTTATCAACGATTTGCCTCAATCCATCGGGACGAACATAAAGCTTTTCGCAGATGATTGTATTATTTACAAAGAAATTAACTCACCTTCAGATCATATGGTCCTCAGCAATGCTCTATTATCAGTGTCAGATTGGTGCACGAAATGGCAGATGACATTAAACGTAAAAAAATCAGCCTTGTTAAGAATAACCCGTAGACAAAACATTTCAAATTTTGTCTACACTATTGACGGCACGCAACTAACTTCCCTGAAACAGCATAAGTATCTTGGACTAGTCATTTCTAGTGACCTTAGATGGGAGGCACATGTTAATTACGTTACATCCTCAGCCTTAAAAAGATTATTTTTTCTTAAAAGACGACTACAATCCGCACCACCTCAAACAAAACTCTTAGCCTATAAAACCTTCATTCGACCTACAATAGAATACGCTACCTTAGTCTGGTTCCCGGCCACAAATAACTTAATTAAAAAGCTAGAAAGTGTACAAAGAAAGGCGGTTAGATTTATTTACAACAAATACAGTCTGCTCGATTCACCTACTGAATTAATCGCAAAAGCTGGGTTACTAACATTGCGAAATCGCGCTCAACTCTCACGTTTAAAAATGCTCTTCCAACTCATTCATAAACAGCTAAACATCGACAGCTCTAGATTCATATCAATTTCGGAAACTAGACAGTCACGCCATAAACATTCATTAACTTTACAGGAATACCGTTTCAACAGCAACTGCTTCAGGTATTCTTTCTTCCCACAGTCAATTAGAGAATGGAATAGATTACCCGGCTGTATAATTAATAGTAAAGATTTGAATACATTTTTGATGTTGCTTAATAATCATATTCGTGCCACCCATAGTTAAATTGATGTCTCTTTTTTTTCAATTCTTGAGTGCCTTTTGATCATAAGTATATCAGTGTCGTACGCATGGAAAGGTCTTTCATGTTTATTAGTGATATTTCATGCATGTTATTAATAACCGTCTATTATGTACCAAATCTGTGTTCCAAATGTTTTTCACCACATTGTTTATGCTCCCATATAATCCATGTAATATCGTACAAGATCTGTAGTCATACATTTTCACATCTTCAATGTAAGTGTATCTATATTATTCTTTGGTTGCCCTCCTGCAATAGTCCCCATTGGGACTGGCAGTATGTATAAATAAATAAATAAATAAATAAATAAATATGCAAACCAAACCCGCTCTATGAGCAATCGATTTCTGTGCTCCCCAAACTTGCTTTGTCTGATTTTGATGGCAGGCTCTCACGCAGTTTTTACTTTCTGAGCCTCCTTCTGAAGATATTGAATCTACATATAATCATTAAATTTTACGATTCTATGAATAAACTTGAGGCTTGGAATGATTAATCATGTTTTAATATGACCAGTTCAAAACATCTACCATGTGCAGCATGGCTTTTGCTGCCGTAGAAAGAACCATTCACATCGCCAAAGCACGATTCCGTGATTTTATGACAGCAACATCCATGACATGCATACCAACTTACTTATGACCACACTGCCACAAACAAGTCCACTGAGCCATCAAAGGTGCATAAGAAAAGAGCATGCCACCTACCTCACACTTTAAGAGAAGTGCAACTCAAAGATTAAATATGGTAGCTTTCGGTGAAACAAGCCTTTAACCACCCACAAACCATTTTTGATACAATACAATGGACCCTTCCGCTTTCAGTGAATACATGTGATTATTGGTTGCACAATGTTAAGTAACCCTAAAATCATGCATATCAGGCACCCTTAATCCCCAGACAGATACGCACCTTCTCCCTAGCATCTTGAGGTCCAGCGGCTTGATTCCTGTTGCGTGACTGCAGCGCAAGCCAGTTCCTTCGTTTGCTTCGAACAATCATCTTGTCAGCATGCAGCTTGCAGTAGGCGAAGAAAGGATCTGCAATCTGCAACACGGAGCCATATAATTTCATGTTTCCCAGTCTACGCTTGGTTATAGATCATGACACATTATTTATTGCAATAAGCATAATTTACCATGAGAAGTGATGCTAGACACATCATACGAACCGTCAAAGTCCCGTTATCATCACCGGCATTTTTTTTTTCCAGACCCCCTCTGTGGGCTTTTGTGATGCTTGCTTTTTAGTAACATCATAACAAATTTCAAATGATTGAGCTGCTTTTCTTTTTTAAGGGGAGGGGCGGTATGGTGCTGGTAATCTTTAACAGGCATATGGGAGATGATACAGAAGTTAACGAAATTCTAAAAATCTTCATTGCACTAGAACCACACATTGTTCATGAGAACCTAATCCCCGTTGCCGAATGAGTGTGGTATTCAGGTAACATCTGGCATCAGTATGTACAGTCTTTCTTAAAGGGCCACTCACCAGGCTGCAACAATTTTAGTTAAACCATAGAACCTGGTAGGTGTCCGGTGAGTAACATTTTGCTACAAAAATTTTTTGAATCGGTTCATTACGAGCTAACAAAACTGTTTTTTGAAGCAGCGCGAAACGAGAATTACAAGAGATGAGCTCAAAACCCTTGCCGTTCCTCCGCGTAGCCTTCGCAAGCCAAATCTTTTCCCCACCTTCTCCAACATCTGACCAAGAGGTCACGTGCACATGACGTGCCCGAACAAGCCCAACCCTGGTGCAGGCGAGTGGTTTTTTTTTTACCCGCGTTGTTCTGAGCCCTACTACCTGTTTCTGTGGGATGGTTTCGAAACGCTGGCTTAGACCCGATAGAATAGACAGAGGAGGCGCTGGAATAGATGAGCACAATGAGTGTGCGAACGCGTAGGAGCATCCAATGGCTGTCGTCTGCTCGATGCGCTGACCGCGGAACCGCGGGGACACGAACGCATTCGAAATGGCGGCCCATTAGCCCCACATTTCGTAGCAATACGTGGAAAGAAAAATGAAAAAAAAAAGGGACACTCACATTTTCTTATTGCATCTCATTATTTATCTCGAGATTTATTAATCTCTTCAACCAACAAATACATGAACTCCGCATGTCGTGTTAAATCATTTTTGCCATGTCACGTGCCACTGTTGGCAACGTCAGAGCATAGTCGCCTATGCAGAGGACCAACGTCACTGCATCGCTGTGTACGTAGGGCCATTCATACGCGCACGTCGTGCCTTCCTTCTCTGGGTGCGCGCCTGCAAAAGGAAGGGGGAGCAGCGTTCATTTTGAAATTTGACCCATTTCCGCGGCGTGTAGCATTGCAAATTTTGGCAGACTTGATCAGTAACGCCTCATCTACACATTGCGCTTGTCAGCTCAAAATTGTGAAACCCGGTGAGCGACCCTTTAGGATTAACAGGAATTCAACATCTTCAGCCTAGTTGCTCATGTTTCTAGGAACAGCTAAACGATATGTCATGCATCTGATGTTGCACTTATGTTGAGATTTTGGGGCACATTAATCAGTCTAATTTACTCAACCTGATATGTATAGTATAGCCATATATATTCTTGTAAGGGAAACACTGAACCAAGAATACTGGGTAGGGCAACAAGATAAATTCAGGGAACCCGGCAGATTGTTGCCTGAGAACAAGCCTAAAGACTACGCCACTGCTGTTCATTTATTACAATAGACAACACTGTACCTCCTCCATTGAAGCTTCGGAAAGCAAGCCTTCCCTCTGGGCACTGCAAAAAAGAAAGGTGAGAAAGCAAGGACAACCTCAGACAATAAAGATTTATACAGTCTGAAAAAGCTACAAAGCCAGAAGGGCAAATCTCCAAAAAGTTATTTGGCGAGAAATGAATATGCAAATCATGCCTCTTGCAAGCGATGGCTCCTAGTGAATTCAAACAAAGCACATCAAACAAATTACACTGCAATGCCTTTAAGCAAGACCGAGAATCCGACTTTTCCATTTTCCTGTGCTGCCCTTTGGCGTTTCAGCCGGGTTTGATAGGGGCCAAGAGAACTGGCGTCGCTGGAAGAAAGGCCTCCGAGACCAAGAGTCGCTTCGCGACTTTTCCGCTAGCAAAGGGCACGTGCACCACGGCATCGTGGAAAAGGCGGATTAAGAAACAGGCAGTGATATAGCCAAAAATATGTTACGAGTTACGTAAACCATAAAACTGTAATACAAACTGTAGTCTGCTGGTTACATGTTTACTATAGCTTACCCATTACTAGCTGAGCATTACACCCTTGTGCAAGCTTTTTAATGCATCATTCAATATCTGCCAGTAACTTAGGCACCAATCTCCACTAGCCCTCAGTGTAGGGCCACAAGCAAGACTTCATACCTAGATAACCTACCTACCCTTAACTTATCTCTATTTTATCATCAATGTAATATAATATTGCCCTAAATAAGGTAACACCAATAATCCGGTTTTCCTGTGCTGCCCTTTGGCGTTTCAGCCGGGTTTGAAAGGGGCCAAGAGAACTGGCGTCGCTGGAAGAAAGGCCTCCGAGACCAAGAGTCGCTTCGAGACTTTTCCGCTAGGAAAGGGCACGTGCACCACGGCATCGTGGAAAAGGCGGATTAAGAAACAGGCAGTGATATAGCCAAAAATATGTTACGAGTTACGTAAACCATAAAACTGTAATACAAACTGTAGTCTGCTGGTTACATGTTTACTATAACTTACCCATTACTAGCTGAGCATTACATCCTTGTGCAAGCTTTTTAATGCATCATTCAATATCTGCCAGTAACTTAGGCACCAATCTCCACTAACCCTCAGTGTAGGTCCACAAGCAAGACTTCATACCTAGATAACCTACCTACCTTTAACTTATCTCTATTTTATTATCAATGTAATATAATATTGCCATAAATAAGGCAAAGCTAGCACGAAATGATTCAAGGCTTAAAACAGTGAAATTGGATGATTCTGAAGACTAATGGTTGATACCAGTTTGCTGCTAGGCCTTAGTTAGGTGATGCAGATTCTGGGTTGCTTCTAGGTTTTTGCTAGGGTTTAGCTAGATGATGCTGGATTGTTCCTACATTGATTCTCAGAGCATAGAGGTTTGAAGTAAAGCACAGTCACAAATGTGACACAATTATCTAAACTCTAGAGACAGAAGCACACCCTGATTCTAAGCATTCACACCACAGAGTTTTCCTAAATATACACTGAAGGGAAATCTGGCAGTAGTATCCATGGGAGCTGCCACGCACGGCGTTTGAGCGAGAATGGGAATGATGGGTACTACACATATTTGTCTAATCATCGTGCTTCTGGCTCCGTGTGTGCATGTGTGGCTTGAAGCTGTTTTCTCAAGAAACGAAAATCAGCAAATGTTTAGTGCTCTTTTAGGCTTCCATTTCAAATCAGGTCATAGAGTTCAAAAGGGTTCCTTCTTTCCTTTGACACAAAACCGAAACACAGCACTAAATGAAGCTACAAGTGCGATTCGCCGCCCTGAAGTACGAAGCCTAGGCAAAGCCCTGTACTACCCATCATTCCCATGGTCGCTGAACGATTGCAGCGCTTGAGCTCCCTGTAGTCAATTTTAGGAAACTCTACGATTCCCACCAAGCATTCATCCTGTGTCCTTCTTCTTGTGTGCTACGTATTTCGTGCCCCGCTCAGTTATCGTTCTCACCTCTCATCGCAGCCGCCATTGCGTTCCTATTCCCTAGTATTCTCTCACACGTATTTACAGTTTTCGGCTCACTGTCGTCGCTTTGCAGCCATTGGTTGGGCTATCTGGTGCCTTCTTCACTTTTATTGGTCCAGTGGTGTGTACAAAGGATTAACCCAATTTCAGCGGCACATACCCATATGATGATGGCAGTTTTCTGGCAGACAGCACAAACTACTGCTAGCCTAAGCAGCTTCACTGCTAAAAGCAATTCCAATTCCCAGATTACCAACACCCCACATGAAGGGAGCTCACCAGGTCACATGGAACGACGCTTTGCACATGCCGGCATCGCACGTGATGCACACTCCAGTGCGGCTGAGGCGCTCGTCTTCACACAGCACACATGACTGCATAGAGATAGCAGTTGGAGAGTTACCACTAAAGCTAGTAACATGTTCTTTTGAAATTTTGTTATCCGGTTTTTTCTACTCATGCTCACTTTTTCCATCAAAGCATCGGTAAAGTAACACACCAAGTACAGTAGAACATTCTACATGGACTGGAAATTTATTCTAATGGTGCCCATGCCATAAAAAAGGAGTTCAAAATAACTATCATAACTCACAAGCATTTTGCTCTATTCAGCTGCACATAACCTAACACACACATAAAGCCTAAGTACTTATAAAGTGTGTACTTTTGACGAAAAAAGTAGGAGAAAAACAACTCAGTACAGCCATTCTGAACTGACCTTGGCGCCCCATCGTGAGTAGGGCATCTCGAACAGAGTCACAGGAGTGAGCTTCTCCACATTGCCAAAGGCTACCCCTGGGATGTACAATGCACAAACCAGGTGCACCCACCTGCAAAAGAAGGGTGTTGCATGTGATTTCGCAAAACGTGAGAAGGGGTTCCGTTGGCATTCCTTATTAGGTAAACAGAAGCAACAAGACGAATGTGTTGATCTGTAGGTTTCTCTATCGCAAAGCTTCATCTAGGTTGCAATGGCAGAAACCACAAAACTGTTTGACATCTACATCAACAACTGTTCTTTCGATTGAACGAATGCAAGAATGAATGAATGAAACCACTGGTTATGTACTTCAACAACTGTTCTTTCGATTGAACGAATGCAAGAATGAATGAACGAAACCACTGGTTATGTAAAGTTGATCTGACACACACATCAGTACCATGTTTTTCAATCTTTACGGTGAAAGAAGATTGATGAGGAAAAATAATAAATTGTAACTGACCCGCACTTGCCAATACAATTCAACGTGTCATTCAAATCGGCCAACTTCCACAATCTGACCTTCTTTTTGGCTCAAGCAACATAGAAATCACCTTGCGACTAGGTGCATCCTATGTTTTTGGTGTCAGGATTGATTTCTGGATCACGATGCATTTTTCTTAACTGCAAATGTTTTTTTCTCTTGGGAGTCTTTACAGCTTTTCCCCGTAGTTTAGCTGTGCTTCAGAATGGTTCAAAAATTCTTCCTTCCCAGAAAGATATTATCAGGCATTTCACATATTCATTCTACAGGAGCCACAGGTGCAGGCAAGGGAGACTACTGATATGGCCGAGCATGAGCAGTGGTATTTTATCTGACTTATCTATCAACTATCAATAAAAAATTGACCAAACTGAAACGGCAAAGTGGTGAGTTGTTAACTGAACGAAATTCGCTCAGTGGGCAGCGGAGGATAAGGAAGAACAACCACAACCCAAGCGCCCGACTCCACTTCTCTCCTCAATAACAACATAGTCTTTATCATTGCTGTCATCGTTGGTGCTTTCACAATCCGTGAAGTTCAGTAGAAAAATTATCGCCCTCATCTTTAAGCCCCATTGCCAAGGACAACCTGGTTTCCTCCTTTGAGAGACCTTGATAATTGCCAATCACTGCATTAACAATGATTGAAACGTGAAGAAACTCATAGAGCCTTTTCTTATAGCCAGTTGTTTTTAAAACACTGGACATGTATCACCATCTAAGCTCCAACAAGACCAAGCCAAGAAAAACGCACGCAGTGTGCTGCAACTCATCAAAAATGTACAAAAACAAGCGCTTTCTAGTTTGCCAGTGCAGCGCTGGCCGTGAAAGCAAATGAGTCGAGACATTTCCAACAAGCATGAAAGACGCAGAGGTGCTGCTTCAGCTGGCAACGTGTCATTCGCCAAAAACCACAAGGCAAAGAAAGATTCGTGAAGATTCAGCCTCCCTTCCACACTTGCAGCACCACAATGCGTAGCACTGCACAGTGCGTAGCACGACAGGCATTGGTATATGCAACTGGCAAATGCACTAGGGAATATTCTATCAAAGATCATGAAGGCTTGCACTCCAACATACTTGCCAACGTCCGTTTCTTTGAATATGCCTCCACTGTTCGGGCAGAGTTCACAAATCTGGAAAATAGAGAAGAGAAGGGCACATCTTACGGTGCTGAGAAGAGCCCAGACATTGGCTAGGAAAATAGATAAGAGAGCCTCACATTGGTAAATGAGAAGATTCCGAGCAGCTCATTAAAACACCTAAACAATTTTGTGTAGGCAAACTTCCACAAGCTTCTCAGTTAGATTTGCTTCAAATTGTCAGTACTTCTCGTGTGCTGTGGAAAACATTATAGTTAGACTGCACTGCGAGTTTAAAGCTAAATGTGCTTATATATACTTTCCGATTGGCGATAGGGGATAGCAACATTTAAACAGAATGCACTTAGTTGTTCCCCACCCTATGCTAGGGGATGAACTCCCTTGAATTCGCTCAGTATCTCACTTGAGAAAACAACTCTGACTGCAGTGCCGCCACAACTGTCACGAGGCGACTACGTTTGTCATTGCGTGCTCTGCTACTATCTCAATCAGAAGAGCACTAGTCATACACGTCGACTGCTAGAGCCTTCCTCAGCATGCTTTTGGCAAAACATATTAAAAAAAATTTCAGAAATTTGAAGAGCAGACAAGCAGAAAAAGCTAAGAGTAAATAAAGAGCAACACACACTTGCACATAACAAGCGCTTGCATGTTTAATGCTCTACTTTTAGTTAAGTTTTTGTGTGCTGGTAAATATCAGGATGAACCAATACCAACATACCTGAATTACTGACTTAGGAGACTCGACCGAGAGACAAAAATCTGCTTTATGTGCAAAATTTTAACAAGCATGCGAGTTGCTGAAGCATAAATTAAAGGGCCACTCACTACGCCCCATACCAATTCCCACGGCCCCATACCGTGGGAGTTGTTGAGTGTCCGATAAGAAACATTTTGCCACAAAAATTTTTTGAATCTGTTCATTACGAGCTGAGAAAACTGTTTTTTGAAGCGGTGCAAAACGAGGATGAGAGGAGGTGAGCTCGAAACCCTTGCCACTCCTCCGTGTAGCCTTCGCAAGCCAAATCTCTTCCCTACCCTCTCCGGCATCCGACCAAGAGGTCACGTGCGCATGACGTGCCCGAACAAGACCAACCTCATGCACACGAGCCGCGTTTTTTTTTGTTCTTGTTGTTGCTGACCAGGGTTGTTTGGAGGTCTACTGCCTGTTTCTGCGAGATGGTTTGGAAACGCTGGCTTAGACGCGGTAGAATAGATAAGCACAATGAGTGTGCGAACGCGTAGGAGCATCCAACGGCTGTTGTCCACTCGATGCGCTGTCCGCGGAACCGCGGGGACACGAACGAACGCGAAATGCTGGCACATTAGCCCCACATTTCATAGCAATTCGCGCGGAGAGAAATGAAAAAAAAAAAGAGGACACTCACATTTTCTTATTGCATCTCATTATTTATCTGGAGATTTATTAATCTCTTCAAGCAACAAATACATAAACTACGCATGTCGTGTTAAATCATTTTCGCCATGTCACGTGCCACTGTTGGCAACGTCAGAGCATAGTCGTCTACGTAGAGGACCAACGTCACTGCATTGCCGTGTACGTAGGGCCATACATACGCCCACGTCATGGCCTCAGTCTCTGGGCGCGCGCCCGCGAAAGGAAGGGAGAGCAGCGTTCATCTTGAAATTTAACCTGTTTCCGCGGCGCGTAGCATTGCAAATTTTGGCAGACGTGATCATGAACGCCTCATTTACGCATTGCGCTTGTCAGCTCAAAATTGTGAAACCTGGTGAATGGCCCTTTAAAGCAGAGTGTCACTCACAGGCTCTTTCTGCCCAGCTCGGCAAGCATCACAAAACCACGGCTCTGTCGAACTGGAGGAGCCCGTGCTCATGACCGAGTCGCTGTCCGTAATACCGTAGCATCCTATCAAAGAAAACACACACACGTATCGTTCAGTGAAAATTGTCACATGAATAGCAAGCACAGCTCTCTAATGACTTCACTGTGGGCAAAGGACCACATCATATGATCTCCATTCAAGGTGTCCCTTATTTGTTTGCTATGGCCCCCTGTAAAAATAACTTCAAATACATGCCAGGCATACATAAGTCTACAAACAGTAAACTGCACGATGCTGTTTACAGTCTGTAGAAAGGGGAGCCTACTCTCTTCGACTTTGTCACCGACATACACCAAACATTTTGACTCAGTGAATCCGCTATAAGTTTGCTGTAATTATGCTCACAAGCTCAGAGCCACATTTCAAACATGCGAGACAGGTGGCCATGTTTTCTGTCCATGGGCGTGGGCTTGTTTTACAGCTTGTCATACTTCTTAATGAAGTAATGGCTACATCCAACAGATTAGTTGCATCCAATTTGTTAATGTGACCAACAAACAATATGTCACATTCAACACAGAGTAACCAGTAATAGTTCACGTCAAACACATTCAAAGTGACCTATCACTACTTAGCTCTGACATATATTAGCTGCTTTTAGAGATTAAAATACATTCATCGCACTGCTGCTTTCTTCTCACTCACCTTCATGAACAGACACACCACAGCAATCGCACTCGACAATTTCATCGTCTTCTATGCTGTAAACACAAAACAAGGTCATGCTCACACTTAGTTGCCCACTCATATCTTTTATGTAGTCTAACGTTATTGAACAGTTAACTTCTGCACATCAATCATACCGAGTTTGAGAATGAGGAAAAACAGGTATGCAACCCATGCATATATCAGAAGTCATCACGTTCACAGATATGTCTAGACGTAAAAGTGCCAAACAGAAAAGAAGACAGTTCTCCTGCACATGTTCTCAACAGCAACACAATCACAGACTTCATCACTTTTTAGAAAAGTTGTTTGAATAAATTTCATCTACCTTGTTCACGGTTACACAAAT
The DNA here is from genome assembly GCA_013436015.1 of Rhipicephalus annulatus. Classification (NCBI taxonomy): domain Eukaryota; kingdom Metazoa; phylum Arthropoda; class Arachnida; order Ixodida; family Ixodidae; genus Rhipicephalus; species Rhipicephalus annulatus. Next base: position 449,809 of record WOVY01009998.1, on the reverse strand, counting down.
TACAAAACATGTTTACCTTATATCACCAAGGCAGACAGCACAGATGGTGATTTTCAGCTTCAGGGAAGATTCACCTTCGCCTGATATCTGCAAAATAAGCAATAAGTATAGCTACACAACAATCATAAGAGAAACGTAAGCATAAACTAAATGCTTCAAGACACTACAACGAAGCCCATATTTCTGTGATTTCGTTCTGATGGTCACTGTTCACCGGGTTAGTTTTTTGGCTTTGCCGGCCAGTTCTGATCAGTTTTCAGTGTTCACACATAACAAATTGGTCCCCATAAAGCCAACAGTCGGCTAGATCATCTGCCAAGATCATCACATCATGTGGCCAGTTGCAATGAGATTAGTATGTGCAGCCGTCTCTGAGCATCGTTTAGGTCTGGGGGTTTCTTTCTAAACAACTAGGCACGTGCAAATAGTAAATTTCAGGTTCTAAGTGATTTCGAGGTGAATAGTGATTGTGTGAAGTGCTGTATTTACCCGAATAATTTGCGCACCCTAATATTTATCCAGCTTTAAGAAAAAAAATTTACTCGCATATTCGGCGCCCCATGACCTGCCCAAGCCAGCTCCCAGGCGCGTGCACAAAGAGAATTTGGATTTTTGGATGCTTTCGACGGAGATACGCACTTCGAGACAGGGTGAAAGTAACACCCATGGATGCCCCACATTACCGGTGCTCCTAGAAACTTCACTGATTATGGTTAAATGCAGTAAATGCAGAGGGTGCATTTCGCTAGAGCAGGTCAATCTGAAGATACAGGAGAAGAAAAAGGAGAAGGGGTATACTGTAGGTGATTACACTAGGGATAATGCAGGGAAAGTATGTCACTAAAGCCGGGTGAAGAAAGAGTGTGCGACAGTACCTCCACCTTCCTGGTGCTATGGTAACAGGGCGTTTCGTAAGTTCTTTGACCATTCTCTAACATTATCAAAGAAATGTGAAAGCATTGTTGCTAAATAGAATGCCCTTAGAGAGGCATGTTATAAATCCCCCTATGTAACCTAATAAAGAGATGAAAAAATTCCATGAACACGAATTATCGATGGAGCCCACACTTTAACAAGCGTTCTTGTCTTAGAGATAAACTGGCTACCTAAGTGTAGGTTTACTCGATTCACCCGCATTTATTGGAACCAGTTCACGGCCGTGCCTGACGTGTTCAGAACTTGTGCAGAACGAGTTCAGTCCTGCAGGAACAGTGCGAAACCACAAGTAAATTATGAGGTGCTGCTGTAGTGCAGGCCTTATTTCTTTTTGTTTACTTTAGCCATCCTCCAAACATTGACCGATAGCAAACCGCACAAGTGTTCAGTTTATGAGGCGCAAACATCTTGGCAAAACACACCACGTTAGTAAGGCGGGTACGGCGCCAACGCCTAAATGCTCTATCTTCTCAGCTGCTAGTATGCACGTACATGACTGTACCAAGCCGGCACAGTCAGCAAAGGAGCTACAGAAAAATTTCAAACCTGTGCTGCACTACTACGGCCCCTTTTAACATGAATGGCGAGGTTCAAAGGTCACCATTGCTGCACCGCTGAAACTAATGGCATGGTGCAGCATCTCGTGAACCGATTCAGGTGGTGCAGGCTAAATGAACAGACCCTGCATGTATGTGTATGCTGCAGTGACACCACGTTCCACTAAATTTTTCTATTCCAGCTTGCATCTTCTCCAGAACTCCCGCCTTACTCGTATGTAACCAAGAAATTTGCAATGACACATGGTGACGAGTAGTTTAAAGGGCACTAAAGAGCCAAATGGTTTTTGTCGTATTGGTAAATTATTCTTCCACAGTACCCAAATCCCCAAGATTGCCATGCTAGGACGTTTACTAAGCGAGAGAATGCGCAACAAGAAAATGTGGGTGGTGACACCCACTTGAGGTTCCCATGCCCCATCACAAATTTTCATGGTGTCTACTACAGCCTACGTAGTTCTCAATCAGTTGAAACGATGTACATTGTCCTCTAAGAAGGCTGGACACCTAGCACATTATGTCTTAGAAAAATTCCTTGAGCCAGTGTGGCCGAAATATATATAAAAAGACATTTTGAAATTTGTGAGCAGAGATTTCAGCACGAAATTGAAAAAAATGATGTTTTAACCGTAATTTTCTCTACTAAACTGAGCCTACAATGGTGAAATTAACGAGAATAAACTTTTTAAGGCATAATTTATCAGTTTCACTAGTTCGCTATTTCACTTTAGAATCCCTTTATAGTGAGGTAGAACAACACCCACGGAGCCCAGCATAAGAAACCGACAGCTGCTAAACTAGTTTGTAAGCATATCTTATCTTACTCGCTGTCGTGCTTGACTTTGCCTTTGCCTTGCCCTCTCAATGAGGTCACCGACGATAAGCTTGGGGACTTTCTTAGTTTCATTAGGCTCGGCAACACCGTTGGCCACCTCAGCAGGAGAAAATTTCTCTTCCTCTTCCGAGGCTGTTCCAGAAGACTCATCGTCATCGTCAACATTTTCCGACGAATCACCTTGATCATCAGATTCCAGGTCTGTAAAATTAAGCATATGCAAACATTCCATGTTGTCACAAAGTGATGCTAGACACTTGAAAATTTTCATTTACTATAGGTAACAATGAACCGAGTGAGCTGAGTTTTCATAATGAAGCTCATTTTTTTTTAAATGCGAGGCATTTCTTTACGTACTGCGAGCACTTTAGGTGTTTGTTGGTCTGTCTGTCAGTCTTTATGTCTAGCCACCTATGCCTGGATATACTTTTTAAATAGACCCTAAAGTTCATATAATGTAAATCGTGGTTGCAGTACTGACTATCCGATTTTATACACATTACATATGTACTCCTATGATACAGCACTCATGTTGGATTAATGCAAATTGTAGTCAGGCGCCATCCACTGAGGTTGATTCGTGTAGTGGTGTTGAGGGCTACCACCCTCACGTGCTGCACAAACACCAGTGCTTCATGTCATCATATCACTTCTGGTATTGCTAATATCCATGTTGCTGTTGGCATTGTTACGTAACTGTAAACAACTGCCAATATAAAATATTAGCAGCTGTTTAATGTATGTGTGAGCATGGATTTGTACATATATTTAGCGTCGCTTCATCACGTCTCGTTCAATAAAAAACAACTAAATAAAACACATTCACCTTCCTTCTGCACGCTTCGCATACCATCGATTCCCAAGGTACGTGGGATCTGCCGATTTTTTTCGTTATGATATTAATAGCAGGTAGCTTCAAGTGCACTAAAGCAACTAGTTTGAAAAAGAATTGCACGGCAACCATCCTCACTCTGATAAATGACACTTGGTTGATTAGTGAACAGTCGCATGTCTACAAATAGGGTTTGCTCGCTGGCATGCGCACATATCATGAAAATCTGAAGATCGTCAATAATTAAGCTCACGTTACAAAATAGGCAGCTCTTTTGTTGCATACCTGTACTGTATTGTGCGCTTCAACTTTTCAAGACGTGAATAAAGAAATTCTAGCAATAACGTCGGTCGTAAATCATGCCAACTTGCATGGCACAGCCCCGAAACCACTGGTTTCAGTGACTCGCAAACGGTTTCTAGGCTGTCTTTGATTGCGAAACAAAACCGTCAATCAACCCGATATCCTGGAAATGAATAAACGCATAAACACTTCGAGAAAGCAAAACGCACTTGCTTAGATTCAGAGGGTTCGTCGCAAGTTTGATCGAGGCTGTTTTAATTGGAAATTTTGATGAGCCAAACGCACTCAATCGGCAACATCTGACAACCACGTTTTCGCAAGGCCATGGCTGCGCGGTCAACTTGCCAGCGTTTGCCTTTTTCTATACGACTGGTGGAACGTTACAGACACGGAGAAAAATTGAACCACAACCCACCTTTCTCGTGATCATCTATTTGAAAGTCGCTGTCATCAGAGCTGTCACCATAGTCGGCAAAATCGAGCAGTTGCAGGTGATTTTCGACAGGCTTCACTCTCCGCTTGCTGGGATCTCTTTCCACTGTTTGCAACAAAAAAAAAAAGAGAACGCTACAGTCAAGTCGTCTTACGCATTCGCAAGACCAGAATGATATACGAACACGCTAGAGCGCGTTTTGTGAACGCTTTGTGCGCGATCACTTGCTTCTTATTAGATTAAACATCTTACCCATAGTGCGGTACAGAAAACCAACATTTTCGATGTATCCATCTTTGTCAGACATGTTTAAGGTAATCCGTACAGTTCTTATTACAGGGAAGCCGTCTTCTCCCTACAAAATGCCAGCGGCAATCACACTCGAAAGTACACGGTTTCGCTCGCCATTAACAGAATCAACCCGGCGCAAAAACGAAGTTTTGCTAGGCTCACGAGCGAGGAACAGTGGCGCTAGTTACCGGATTTTTGAGCTGCTTGTAGTGAACATTTGACACAATAGAAAGCGACAAACATATTGACAAATATTTTCATGGCGTTGTTTTAAATTTTACTTATACTTTTGGTATGTTAGGTGCGCAATAAAGATGTTTTTTTTTAATCCACAGTTGAAGCGCCACTGGCGCCGCAGAACGTCGTCGTTGTCGCTGGAAGCCGTCGTCCTTTCGCTGCCCACCGCCGTTTTTTGAAACACTTTCCCGACGACGCGCTCAAATGCTCGTGAACAGCGCGCTCCTGCTCGCGCTCGTGCTAGCACGAAGTCATCACTTTGCAGGTCGCCTTTTTGGTCACCATTTTCTCGTCGACTACAGGGAGGAATAGAAGTGAGCCCTGCTCTGCATGCCAGTGCTGCTGTGCCTAACGCATTTTCGCCGAAATTTGCGCGGAGTCGTGTATTACACTGATTTGGGGTGTCGTAAGCGTTTTTGCCTGCTAGAACTTCCTTTAAAATAACAGAGAAGTGAGCCCCTCCGCCGTGGTTTGGCCGTGGTCTTGTGGCTAAGGTACTCGGCTGCTGACCCGCAGGTCGCGGGATCGAATCCCGGCCGGCTGCGGCGGCTGCATTTCCGATGGAGGCGGAAATGTTGTAGGCCCTTGTGCTCAGATTTGGGCGCACTTTAAAGAACCCCAGGTGGTCAAAATTTCCGGATTCCTCCACTACGGCGTCTCTCATAATCATATGGTGGTTTAGGGACGGTCAACCCCCCCCCCCCCCCATATCAATCAATTCAGAGAGAAGTGAGCTAGTTGGTACGTATTCGTGTTAGACAGACCATGCAAATACGAGCACCACTAACACCGTCTTGACGGCTCTCTCGTGTTCGTGTTTGCACGGCCAGTTTTCTAGCATGAAGAGCCAGTCCATTACCACGAGGATTTATGTTTGATGCCGCCATTCGAGAGAAAAAAAAAAAAAATGGGCGAGGGACGCGCGCTTCAAGGAATCTGGACATCTCCCCTAGACCCGCGCAAATTTGGTACACCGTTGCGAGTCATTTGAACATTTCAGTAACGTAATCCTCGCTGACTATTACAAAGTATTAGTTCTTTTTTTTTTGGGGCCAGATCAAACATTTCTGCTTTCATCTTTTTCCTGCTTCGCGTACCTGTTTGTTTCTCGTTGGATAAAACATTGTCTTCTCCGAGAAAATATAGGCGTGTGTGTGGCCGTTGATTTGGAAAAGAACTTCCCAGAAAGAATTCGCCAGAACGTAGCCCCAGTGCAGAGATCGCAATGCTTTTGCAGAACGTAGCTAGGAGCATGACTGCCGCACAAACTTTAACGATACCTGTGTGGTTAACATCAGAGATAATGTCTCGAACTGGCGCATACCGCGCCGGGAAACCTTAACAAGCACGTGGGAACGCTTCCTAGCGTATATGTGCCCTGCCTTTGAACAGTCGCCACTAAAGAAGAGGGTGAATTAGATGGGAGAGGTTGCAATTAAGAAGCATACTTGGTTTCAGTAATTATATATCTGTCTCATGCCACTGAATTAAGACATGCAACTTAGCTGTATCATATGCTCACAGGCGATTTACTGATGACATCCTCAACATGCATCACAAATCGGACAGTGTTGCCACTTCTACAGAAGCAACAGGCACAAATTGTCAAGTCTAAAATGCAGGCATCGCATGGGTGCAAAGCTAGAGATGGTGTACCCAGTTTCAAAGCTTTGTTTACTATATATGAAGCTTCAGAAATAATTAGTCTCTGTATTTACACTGTGCATTTAGTAATCTAACGAAAATTGCTGGTTTATTGTCAAGTCCTAACCAAATCATGCCCTACCTGACCAACTCTCCTCTTCCATATATGGTCAGCTAAGAATATTAGTGGCACTGAAAACATACTGTCAAATCCACTTGGTTACTAATTTTTATATTGCCTGCAGTACCATTATCATTCACTTAAATTTTGACCACTGCATTGCAGGTCTGTAATGCGAGATGGCTGGGCAACTTATTATTAAGAAGCTCAAGGCTGGCGCCTTTGAAGGGCTCTCAAATGATGTAAAGGTAAGGAACTTTTCTGCTTGTCCCAAGGTTTACCTGCTTTGCACTGCAAGCTGCGAACATCCTTATTTTTGTTTTGTTTTTTCAGAGTTGCATAGCCTCCACATGCAACGACCCGCACAAGTGTGGAGACTTCATCAAAGATTTGTTCTCGCAAATTGTCAAGTCCCACGATTCTGGTGCCCCGCGCAAGATCCCACAGGAAATTTTGAAGTCTATAGAACTGGGCCTGCATACTCTTAACAATGTCCTGAGAACGTGCGACATCACTGACCATCTCAACATTTCATACCACATCTTTACCTTACTCCTGAAAGAGGTACAGAGCATGCTTGTATTAGTAGAGAATCTAGTGGAAAAAAAGCCATGACCCATTGTAACAGACTAACCATAGAATAATTTAAATAAAAGAAGCCCCTTACAGCATTATATTTTTACTTAGTGCTGCGTAACTGTAACTTAAAGTATGGGGAAAGATTTGGGCATGGCAGATTTTATTTTTGAGAAATGCCTAATGGGATTAGCACGAGGTTTATTAAAACATCACAAAATAGATTTGAAATGTTGTAATAGTTAAGCTAACCTGCAGTAGTTTGTAAAAATGCAAAAAAAAATTCTAAAATGCTATCTAATGTTCTTTTAGATATTTAGATGCTTATTAAAATCTTTCACTCAGTTCATCAACTTTTCAATGAATTAAGGTCGTGGCAGGCAAAGTAAAAAATAGTTTGTAGCAACATTACAAATGTCTAAAAACATTTTAAGTGGACAGATAATACAAATCTGAGCAGCATTAATCGTACATTATGCAGTGACATCACATTTTCAAATGTGTAAAAGTAATGTTCCATGGTTACAGATAACTGATAACATGATGTTTGCATAGTTAAGGATTGGACCACCATGCATAGTTAGGGTCTTGTGATAGTTAAGCTTGCGCTGTCACGATTCACTAATGGTTTCACTCTAGGTTACATTAGCATAACTCTATTTATCATAATTTTTATTCATAATGCCATTGTGAAAAATCTTTCAGCACTTTTCTAAAACCTTGCGCTATGTATAAATACATGAAATGCCATCTGATGGTGTGGACTGGACTATTTAATGAGATAATAAATGGAATGTCTAATAGCACTTGACTGTACATCAAATACAATTCAGCACTAATACCACTCATGTGACATATACACTATTAAGGCCAAGTGTTGTTATTATGAGCGGAGTTCCAGTTAATAATTTGCAAACCCTTTTTTTTTTCCTCTTTCCTGATGTCAGGAACAACTTTGGCAGGCATTAACAGCGGCCCAAGTAATGCTGTCTCTGCTCGAAACAATGGACTGCCAGAGCCCCAAGGCTTCAATCGTGATTTCCAATGCATATGTGCAGCTGTGGAATACTGCACTCGAATTGCGTCAGAAAGGAGTGCAGGATGACCACGCGATTGCCTTCGAACTGCTGCTGCATGCTTTGAATTTCCTCTGCCTCAAGGGCGAAATCGTGGCCGTCGCCGAGAAGCACAGCATCGCTGCGAGTTGGTGTGCCATCAAATTGAAAAATGAACCGTGGCTAGAACGGCTACGTCGATGCGTCTTGCCAGCCATTTCTGCACTCCTCAAGCGCACGTCCTCGAATCTGCGAGCGTGCGTGCCGGTTGTTGTTGACATGCTCCTTGACCAGCATAAAATGAGCTTCAAGCTGGGCAAGAACTTCAGCCTCGTGGCTGAATGGCAAAGCGTCGCGAACGAAGCGTTGTTCGGCCACGAGGTTTCTCTCTACCACCACGTAACTTCTTTGCTGAGTGTCGTGGATCAGGTGTCTGTCGTGAGCCTGTGCGTGACCGAAGGGAACAGTCCAGTACCCAACATCAAACTTCCCAAGAATGTCCTGTGGTGGGAGTGTCGGCCCTGTGCCGAGGAGTTCGTTTGCGTTGCCTCCTGCATGCAGGTGGTCCTGATGCGACTACATGCCGCAGAGCTGTTCATTCAAGGCGCCTCCAGCCGGCAAGAGTTTGTGGCTGCCATCACTGCAATCCTGGGTCTCAGACCTTTCGTCAAGCAGTATCTAAGCTGCCTTGGCGACATCAAAGCAGATCTATCGCACGTCTTGGTGGCCTTGCGAATGCTCAGGGCCTTGCTCATACTACAGACCTACTTCATCCAAGAGACAAAAGGCAAAGTATTTCAGTGTATTTTGCTCTGCCAGTATTACAATTTTTTGCATATCAATAATTTGCCGACATCGTTGACGTTATATTTTCATTGTTAAATCATTATTAAATCAAAAGCATTGTTAAAGCATTGTTAAATCAAACAAAGTGGAGTATACTTAACACAGCCTGCCAGCGGGTAGATATGCTTGGACACAAAGGCTCTTAAGGTATTGGTTGCGTGTATAATCAGAATTTCTCTTCCGCTGAGGAATTTCACTTCTATATTTTGATTGACCACCAAGTATTTGGCCAGGGGTGCTACAATTAAAGCTTTGAAGTGGGGATAACATTTTTAGGGCTGTTCTAGAAATAAGATTTTCATTTAAATCTCATCACCTGTAAACTTTTGCATGCATGTGCCAGTTGTCATAGGAAATTAGATACACACGAGTGTATTAAACACAATTTTTGCTTTACAGCTCCAACATTGCAATTTATGCACTGTTGTCTTAGCAGAAATTGTATCAATATGTGAATGTTGTGTACCAGTCAACATTGCCTGGTTTTGTCTGCCGCAGTGGATCAGTGGCTAAGGTACTCGGCTGCTGACCAGCAGGTCGCGGGATCGAATCTTGGCTGCGGCGGCTGCATTTTTGATGGAGGCGAAAATGCTGTAGGCCCGTTTGCTCAGATTTGGGTGCACGTTAAGAAAACCCTAGGTGGTCATAATTTCCGGAGCCCTCCGCTACGGTGTCTCTCGTAATTATATGGTGGTATTGGGACGTGAAACTCCACAATCAATCAGTGGCTAAGGTGCTCAGCTGTTGACCCAAAGGTCGTGGTTTCGATCTCGGCCACAGCAGTCACATAGAGGTGAAATGGTCAAGCCCTGTATACTGTGTGATATCAGTGCACGTAAAAGAACATGATATGTTCAATATTTCCAGAGCCCTGCACTACAGCCTTTCTGATAACCATATCGAGGTTCTTTGGGATGTTAAACCTAGATATTATTATTATTACTATTATTATTATTATTAAAATTACCTAGTTTTCGATACATTATCGATATTGAAATATTCAATTTAACATACGTCGCTAAATTTTAAAAGTGCATTCTGTTTGTGGAGAAGGTCTATATGTAGCACTACAACAGATTTTCAAAAATATATTAGTACAAAAAAGAAACTATAGTTAGCACCATCTTCTCGTAGCTGTGAAGCATCATAAGTGTATGTGCTTCTAGAACTTCTTGAAAATTTTTCTGCGCAAGCAAAATCAGCAACAGCATAGTCGCTGAATGCTTCACTGTGACTTAGAAATGACACGTTGCTTTGGCTTCTGTGACATTTCTCATTTGAAGCTCCTTGAATGCTGCTTTTAAAGACTACTTGCCATACACAAAGTCTATGTATAATGTAAAAGTTGGCAGCTCTAGACAAAAAAAAAAGTGGCCTATATCACTGCCTTTTTCTTCGTCACATTCATGCGATATTTACAAATCTTTAGGACGATAGGTTGGAAGGATATGTTGTAAGACACATTGGTGTTTAAAGCACCTGTCTATGGAAAATAATGCAGGGCACGAAGCATGAAGTGTTGTGTTTCAAGTACTTTTTTGTTTAAGACCAACGCTTGCAGAAAATCGCTTCAGGCATAGTGTACACATCTGCACCGGTGACACGTTTTTGGCAGCTGTAGCGAGAGAATGCTACAAATTAATTTAAGGTTTTGTATTCCTGCACAAGTTTCATTTAGTTAGCTTTAATTTTAGTTTTATTCATGCAATATACTTTGACAACTATACCTTGCTGGGGGGGAAATTAAACATGACTCATTTGGGTATGGCTGGTAACTTCTTATTCGTATTTGTAATTTTAGCTCCTGAACAACTAAATTATTATGTTATTAAGATAACCACGTTGATGCACACCAAATAGACATATAACAGCGTGGCATACATAAATCGTATGTGAAAACAGCTATGTTACAATGCATTAACCCAGTACAATTATTTTGCATCAATTGAGTGCACAACAGTTGGAGTGAAATCGCATAACTTCAACACTTTTTCAGCAACTCGTATTTTGTAACTGATGAAGTTTTGCAAATTTTGTTTCATTTCAGACAAGGATGAATGTGCAAAGGTGCTCACTTTCCCAGAAAAATTCTGTCCATCATCGCTCCTCAAGATTGCAGAAGCATCTGTTGCTGAAACGACTGAAATAGGCCTTCTCAGTATGAATTGCTGCATTTCTCATTTGTGCAGTCAATGTGTAGTGACAGCATGTTTGTTTAGACTATTCTCCAATATAACTCCTTTTGTCCCATGGGTCAAGTTCTTCGTCACTGGCTTACGTGTCACCAGATTCCCTTAAATTGTCTGTATCAAATTAGTATAAAGAAAAAAAGTGGAACCAAGGGTAGCAATATTGTTAGTGAAAAAATGTGAAGCTGGCAGACAATGTAGACCAAGAAGAGAATAAGGAGAATTGTTTCCTTTCTTTTTATTCTAATAAAGATCTATTAAGGTAGACAGAATTAAATTTTCTTGAAAGTACATCCCATCTATGCTTCAGTCTCCAAATCCTAGTTCATATCTTTTATTCCTTTATTCGTCTCGAATATCATCGATAGAGAATAGACCTAGAAGAATTCAATTCGTAGCCTTAGTGCCTGCATCTTAATAAAATGAAATGTAGAAGCATTCAAATAACTAGCGGCGTTTCTCATAATCGTATGGTGGTTTTGGGACATTAAACCCCACATATCAATCAATCGACCCGAACAACTAGGTTTAGGCGCATGTTAAACAACCCAGAGTGCTCAAAATTCAGTCTTCGACGACGTTGCATTTGACAAGGATATCTTTGTTTTGTCATGCAAGGCCACAAAAGTTTATTTTTTTAATATTTGTTTTCACAGGTAGGACATTTTACGCTTTGGCATACAACTGCTTCCAAAAAAAGGCCAACAAACATGTTGCCTTCTACACCAAGATCAGCGTGGAGCTGGCTGTCCTGCATGTATCTCACCACCCAGAGGACAACACTGTGAATTTTCAGGTGTGCACAGAAACCTTTTCAGTTCCTCAACATTACTGCGCTGTATGTTTGTGGCCTTCACCAAAGCTGATGCATTCACGTCTTATGGTATTTTTTTAATCGGACCCTTTTTAGGTTTGGGCGTTGAAAAGAAACAAGAGCAATGTGTAGACCCTATGTGTACAATTGCGTGCGTGATGTATCAAACCAGCACGCTGCACCAATATGAGCTTGTCTCAAGAGAGCAACACTTAAGGGGGCAGACTGCTCTTAGACATTCTTTGTTTATTTCTTCAGTGATCTTGATGAAACTGCACAGAATTATGCAGTTTTTTCTGCTGACTTCAAAGGTTCAATTAGTTTTTCTGCAACTCATCTTATTCCTGAGATAACTTAAATTCACCCCCTAATGTTTAAGGCCACCATAGAAAAAAAGTGCTTAATTAAAAGTGATATTTAAAATATCCTAACATAGACTTTATCGGATCATCGATGCGTACCGGCTTAAAGCCGGTACGCACCGATGATCTCACCAGAGAGGGATTGGCCACCCTGGTGCAGTATCTGGCCACCCCCTCCCGTAGGCATTCGTCAATTAACTCACGGCCCTCAGTCCCCACCAGCTGCGGAGCAACTGACCACGGCGGCGGTCAGATCTGCAAAGCAGCAGAGGGTGCTAGGAATCTCTGGATACGGACAGGCCACCATTGGAACTTGAACTTAGCAACGTTTAACGTTAGAACGTTATCTAGTGAGGGAAGTCTAGCTGTATTATTCGAGGAGCTAGAAGGCATTAAATGGGATATAATAGGGCTGAGTGAGGTTAGGAGGACAGATGAGGCCTTTACTGTGCTACAGAATGGGCACGTCGTTTGCTATCGGGGCTTGGCAGACAGAAGAGAACTGGGAGTAGGGTTCCTAATTCACAGAAACATAGCTGGCAACATAGAGGATTACTATAGCATTAATGAAAGGGTGGTAGGCATTGTAATTAAACTGAATAAAAGATACAAAATGAAGGTAGTACAGGCTTACGCGCCTACATCCAGCCATGATGACGCTTCAGTTGAAAGCTTCTATGAAGACGTGGAATCGGCAATGAGTAAGGTGAAAACACGGTATACTATAGTAATGGGCGACTTTAATGCAAAGGTAGGGAAGAAGCAGGCTGGAGACCAGGCAGTAGGAGATTATGGCATCGGCACTAGAAACGCCAGAGGAGAGCTACTAGTAGAATTCGCAGAACGCAATAATCTGCGTATTTTGAATACCTTCTACCGAAAACGAGAAAACCGCAAGTGGACATGGAGGAGCCCTAATGGCATAAATAAGAACGAAATAGACTTTATAATGACTGCACACCCAGGAGTCGTGCAGGATGTGGAAGTGGTTGGCAAGGTAAGATGCAGTGACCATAGAATGGTACGGGCTCGAATCCGCCTAGACTTGAAGAAGGAACGACAGAAACTGATACGCAAGAAGCAAATCAATGAGCTAGCACTGAGAGGGAAAGTACAGGAATTCAGAGTGTCACTGCAGAACAGGTACTCTGCTCTTAGCGAGGAAACCAACCTTAGCGTAGATACAATGAATGATAATCTGACGAGTATCATCACGGAGTGTGCAGTGGAAGTTGGAGGCAGGGTAGCTAGACAGGACACCGGCAAGCTTTCCCAGGAAACGAAGAACCTAATTAAGAAGCGTCAAATCATGAAAGTGTCAAGTACAACAGACAAAATAGAACTGGCAGAGCTTTCGAAGCTGATTAATAGACGTAAAGTATGCGATGTAAGAAGGTATAACATGGAGAGAATTGAGCACGCTCTGAAAAATGGAGGAAGCATCAAAGCAGTGAAGAGGAAACTTGGGATAGGCAAAAGGCGGATGTATGCACTAAGGGACAAAGAAGGCAAATTAACTACCAATATGGATAGGATAGTTAAAATAGCGGAGGAGTTTTACAGAGATCTGTACAGTAGCCGAGACAACCACGACCTTAATACTATAAGAACTAGCAGTAACCCAGACGACACCCCACCGGTAATGATAGAAGAAGTCGGAAAAGCTTTGGAGAGCATGCACAGAGGCAAAGCTGCTGGTGAGGATCAAGTAACATCAGATCTGCTGAAAGATGGAGGACAGATTGTGTTAGAAAAACTAGCCACTCTATTTACGAGGTGTCTCCTGACGGGAAAAGTACCAGAGTCTTGGAAGAACGCTAACATCATCTTAATACATAAGAAAGGAGATGACAAGGACTTGAAGAATTACAGGCCGATCAGCTTGCTCTCTGTAGTATACAAGCTATTTACAAAGGTAATTGCTAGCAGAGTAAAGAAAACATTAGAATTCAATCAACTAAAGGAACAAGCAGGATTTAGAACAGGCTACTCAACAATTGACCATATTCATACTATCAATCAGGTAATAGAGAAATGCTCAGAGTATAACCAACCACTATACATAGCCTTCATAGATTACGAGAAGGCGTTTGATTCAGTAGAAATATCAGCCGTCATGCAGACACTGCGGAATCAGGGCGTAGATGAAATATATATAAACATTCTGGAAGAAATCTACAGGGGATCAACTGCTACCATAGTGCTTCATAAAAAAAGCAACAAAATACCAATAAAGAAGGGTGTAAGGCAGGGGGACACAATCTCCCCAATGCTATTCACTGCGTGCTTACAGGACGTTTTCAGAAGCCTAGAATGGGAACAGTTAGGGATAAGAGTTAATGGAGAGTACCTCAGTAACCTGCGCTTCGCCGATGACATTGCATTGCTGAGTAACTCAGGGGACGAATTGCAACTCATGATTACAGAGTTAGACAAGGAGAGCAGAAAGGTGGGTCTTAAAATTAATCTGCAGAAAACGAAAGTAATGTACAACAACCTCGGAAAGGAGCAGCGCTTTGCGATAGGTGATAGTGCACTTGAAGTTGTAAAATACTATGTCTACTTAGGGCAGGTAATTACCGCAGAGCCTAACCACGAGATTGAAGTAACTAGAAGAATAAGAATGGGGTGGAGCACATTCGGCAGGCACTCTCAAATTATGACAAGTAGATTGCCACTGTCCCTCAAGAGGAAGGTATATAACAGCTGTATCTTGCCGGTACTTAGCTACGGAGCAGAAACCTGGAGACTCACAAAGAGGGTTCAACTTAAATTGAGGACGACGCAGCGAGCAATGGAAAGAAAAATGGTAGGTGTAACCTTAAGAGACAAGAAGAGAGCAGAGTGGATTAGGGGACAAACGGGAGTTAAGGATATCATAGCTGCAATAAAGAAGAGGAAATGGACATGGGCCGGGCATGTAGCACGTAGACAGGATAACCGCTGGTCATTAAGGGTCACCAACTGGATTCCCAGAGAAGGGAAGCGGGGTAGGGGGAGACAGAAGGTTAGGTGGGCAGATGAGATTAAGAAGTTTGCGGGTATAAATTGGCAACAGCAAGCACAGGACCGGGTTAACTGGCGGAACATGGGAGAGGCCTTTGTCCTGCAGTGGACATAGACAGGCTGATGATGATGATGATGATGATGATGATGAACATAGACTAATGACTATAGATTGAAACAATGCAAGAGTTTTTTTTTAAGCCTTTCTTATTATTTTACAGCAAAATAAACTATCCATTTTCAAAAGCAGTTGGAACTGTGTTAAAATTTTGATGAGTAATTAATTAAAAAGGCTTGTTCTCTAAATTCTGCTCCCATACTTGCACCCTACACACATACAGGTTTTCATTGCAAAAAGAATTATTGTTGTACCTGCCCTAGCTGCAGAGATATTGAGGCCTCAAAATCGAACAATTGTAAATTTACTTTTTTTGCAAAAAATGAAAAAAACTGAAAACACACAGGTTCTTCAAAAAGCAACAATCTTGATGTGGATGTTTTGCAATTCTCATAAAAGTGCTCATAAATTCCTAGCAGAGCTTCTAACATAGTTGCCGGCAAATTATAAAGAGGCCTCGAAGTTGGTTCCCCATTTTTTTGCAGGTTCTGCATGCTAACAGCACCAAGAATCTGGACAGTTAGAATGGCATTACAAAAAAATTACCAGTTCCTGGTGTGTAAAAATTTGCAGAGAGATAGGAAAATACTTGCAGATACCAGATATGTCAATTTAAAAAAATAAAAATAAATAAAAAAATGATTAGGCCCGTGTACTCGGATTTGGGTGCACGTTAACGAACCCCAGGTGGTCAAAATTTCCGGAGCCCTCCACTACGACGTCTCTCATAATCAAATGGTGGTTTTGGGACGTTAAACCCTACAAATCAATCAATCAATTTTAAAAAATGATTTTCTTTGTCACTTTTTGGTTCCAAAGAGCAGTCTGCCCCCTTGACACCTGATAATTAAAGTAATGCACAATCTCTTTAGTGTTTGATGTGCGATATGTTTGGAATGTTACCTTGGTGAATTAATTCAGCGCAGAATTTGTGAGTTTCGTTGTAAAAGTTAAAAGTGATTTTTAGAGGTTTGGCACGTGCTCCAATAGAGCAAGCAACATGTAAGAATTCTTTTCAAAGAAAGTCGTTGTGCAGCTTCCGGCAAGTAATGGCACAAGTTAATGCTAAGGCTGCCTTTGGAGTTAGTAGTTTTGCCACGGGCGAAGGTAGAACTTGAGTCATTTTTTTCTTTTCAAGAACAGACAAGTATTTCTCAAACCGAGTCCACGAAACACTTTCTGCAACATTTCAGGCAGAACAGAGCAGTAGTAAGCACAAACTAATTTTGCTAAGGCTTTGGGCAGTGATCGTAGAAAGGTAATGTCTCCCATTTCAATGTGCTGCTTTTTTCTTGTTATGGGGATGGCTTGAACAGCCACACAAATCTTCAGCTAGCGTGCGCAAGCAGCGGCTTTTCTCCGCTTTGGTGCCATATAATGGTGCCAGGTTGCAAACATGGTAAGGTTAAGCGCGTGTTCACAAAGTGCACCAAGCTGAACCCGTCGTTTGCAAGGCAGGTTTTTCTTGAGGATGTCACCCGACAAAAGCCCATTTCAGGTGAAGCATGTTTTTCAGCTCGTCTCGCTAGTATGAGGGGCTCTGTGGCATATCCTTTAGTTTCATTTGTTCCATTGCTTGCTGCAATGTTTACGTTCATAACAAAATACGAGCCACACCATCCACCTACTTGCACTGCCTGTTGGTTGGAAGTGCACTAATATTGTGCGACGTCCTTTAAGAAAGAGCAGCATGGCAGATCACAGTAGTTCACCGGAGTGCATTTGTTGGGCATGCATTTACCCTCACCCTGTTTTCAGCTAGGCACCATTATGTGGCACTGACGCACCGAAAAGTCCTCTCGCACACAATAGTTAAAGATGAGTGTGGCTGTGCAACCAGAGTGGTTTATAACACCTAGCACTTCAGATGCCTAATATACCATCACTGAATCGCGCCCCACCCCGGTAGTCTTGTGGTTAAGGCTGCTGTCCCTCAGGTCGAAGGATGGAATCCCGGCTGTGGCGGCTGCATTTTCGATGGAGGCGAAAATGCTGTGGGCCCGTATGCTCAAGCTTGGGTGCACGTTAAAGAACAACAGGTTGTCGAAATTTCCGGAGCCCTCCACTACGACGTCTTTCATAATCACATGGTGGTTTGGGGATGTTAAACTCCACATATTAATTGTCACTGAATAGCATCTTTGCTGAAATCGAGTCTCGCCGAGAAAACATGGAAGCAGGCATTTTTGTGTAAGCATGGTAATGGGCAATTTTGTTGGCTGTTTAGGGAAACATCAGAATTTGTGGTGTCGGTCTGTAATATTGAAAAGGCTCGCAATGTTATACCGGTGTCGCATGAACACTTTATGGTGATCAGTGCCATTAGGGATTAAGACCATTGTGATCTGGCTATGATTTTGATTGGGCTGATGTCTGTGATAAACTCTATCCGAATTTAGGCTGTACTGTACAGCAGTGACCTATTTGTCATCATGATCGAAATTGCAATTGGGATCAAGTGTCCGTGTGACACCAGTATTACTGTGCAGTTGTAACTCTCCTCTTCTTGTAAAAAAAAAATAAATAAAATTTCCAGAAGGACTTCTGGAAGCGGTGCGAGCTGCTGCTGTGGCAGTACAGGCAAGAGAAGCAATACGCTGAGGCACTGCTCATCACGGGAAAAGTCGTGAACTTGGGTACCGAGCTGCGTTCCCAGGCCTTGGTTCGCTGGGTCAGGATCCGAAAGGAAATGGACGCCTTGCCCAAGTTTCGAGGGTACGTTTATTTGGGGCTGCAAAAGCCCAGATGCAACCTACTGGTACTACACTTGGTTTCAACCTAATAAAAAAAAATGTAAGCTCCACCTAAGGTGTCACAGCATGCCTCCCCTTTGCCTCTGAAGGACAGCCATGCTAGCTGGTTTCCGCCCGAACTGTAAACACATTTTCTCAGTTAATATGAATAATACTACGCACATTTAAGGGTCCGCAACACATTTACAAGTAACCATCGAATAGCTTCACTGAAATTTTATAATCTGTCAAATTGAAATGGAGACCGAAGTTTGTCGCATATTCTAAACACTTTTTTTTTCTTCTCTCGTACAAACGTAGTGCTTAAAGCAAAGTGGGGAGGGATGGCATGAAGGAAAGAAGGCGGCTAACTTTCAGTGAGATCGTGAGTGCACGAGTGGGCACATAGCGACTTCTCACGGCAGGCGCAGTAAACATTCAGCTCGAATCAGCCAATAGCTGTGAATATGGATATCTGGCCCAGTCATTGGAGTCTATGGCATCATTTGTAGAGAAATGAGGGGGTGATTTTTAATAGACATTAAGGACTAACTGTTAAGTTCCAGGCTGCGTGCTGCGCTAATGTTTGGCGTACATGTACTGAGAAGCCTAGACTACCGACCGGCAACATTTCCTGACCATGGTAAAAGCATCGCAGGGCCCTATTAAGGGCTGAAGATTCATGGATGGCAATGTCTGTTAGCAGAGCTGACATTTTTTCATAAGTTGCAACAAGCTATAGCAAATGGGCCAGAAATTAGCTTTATAATCAAGCTATCAAGCTTGCGAGGAAGTCTGGGACTGCATAGCAAGCATTGGAACGAAAAATGTTAAAGGGACACTAAAGGTAAATATTAAGGGAGCACATGGGCCTTGTGTGAAACATCTATTGCTACTGCTGCTAGAGTAATGAAACTTGCAGGTAATATGTAATTTAATGTGCTGATTACAAATATACAACTAGTTTTTGTGTGTCTTATGCAGAAAATAATTATACAGTTTTTCTGCTTTTTACTTCTGGGATGACTGGCAATAAATGTATTATAATAAGAAAGCTAAATGTTACATTTGTGTATTCCTGAATGCTCAATGAATGCAAGAAGCATAATTTCATGTTTCTACACTTATTTTATCCCAAATTACGAAAGTTGAAACATTAAACATGAAACATGCATTCGCTGTCTATCGTATGCCCAGATTTTCACAATTTTTTCCGGTGAAGAAACATTGTATTATACTATAGGCATCTTGCACTCTTTGGAAGCCTAGCTATCAGATAAAAAAAAAAAATCCTATCAGAATTGGGTGATCAGAAGGGTAACAACAGCCCCCCACAAAAGCGGAGACAATCCAAAAAAGTATTATGAGAAAAATGGAAAAAACTAATGACCATGTGAAAAAAGCTCTTTATCTTCTGGATGAGCACAATTACAACTGCCAGTGGCCCAGAAGGCTCCTGGAGAATAATCTGGGTGTGGCTTTCCCCTCTGCCTCCGCTTAGCAGCTGCCTGAAAGGCTACTGAAGACCCCCTCTTTCTCTCTGCATCGACAGTTATGGCATTTTCCGTGAGTGAAAGTAGATAGTTCGCGAAGTAAATATTCTCTCCTGGCAAAACTGTACATTCTACAAGCCTAGAATTTTGTGAGAACATGCAGGAAGATGTCCTGAATGCAATACCAACAAAATTGAAAAATCGTTTTTTTTTTTTTTCGCTATTTTTTTCGCTTTCAAGACCCATGTGCCCCCTTAAGTCTACGTTGATTGTTGAAAGAGAGGTCCAGAAACCTCGTAGTGTCAATTTTGTGCCAAGGAAGTGCTTATATTGAAATCAAATCATGTTTTAATGGTCTGCATCGCGTTGGCACACTTCATAACACCCATGCAAGAGAGTGGACTCTAAGACGTCACAGTTTTCGTTCCCAACATTACCCGCCTTTACTATGCGGCTACCGACACTAGTAGCAGCAGACTGAAAGTAGCGGGATCCACATTAGAAACAACAACCATTGAAAAATTTTCTGCAATTTCGTAGGCCAAGGTTCTGCTTGCTTGGTACAACTGAGACCCGCTAGATGGCCCAACCTATCCACCCTAACCAGCCAAAAACTGAACGATTGAAATACTCATGCGATTCCTCATAGTAACACCAGGTACTCTTTTTTTACAGCGAAAGCTGTTATGAGATCAATTTTCGGGTCACGCGCAGTTGTTGTCCGCCGCTCCTGCCGGTGTCCGTAATCACATTGCGCGAAATTAGAAAAAAAAAAAAACTTGCACCAATGACGCAGTGGCGTTTGAACCCAGGTCCGCTGAGTGCAAGCTTAATATTCTACCACTGAGTTATGCCGACGCTTATAAATTGTTGTCAAACTTGCCTTAGGCAGGCATGACCTAACACCAATGGCACGGTGAGGCTCTAACCAGGGTTCACTGGGTGCCAGCCCAATATTCTACCACTGAGCTACACCGGTGTTTGTGACTTGTGGTCAAACTTGCCTTAGGCAGGCTTGATGTCGAAAAAGCAATTGTGTTAATATGACTTGTAAAGCGTTTTACAACAACAAAGAACAACTGGTCATCTCGTAATGCGAATAGCGTAACGAGTGGGCCGTTCAATGCTCCTACCCACCACAAAAGCCTATTCTTGTTCCTCTATTAACTGTGGCGCATACTTAGTTCAGCCATAATTTTTCATCGTTGTCAGCCACTGCATGAGCAATTGGCACAAAATTCCTTGCAAGTGTTTAGCGAATACCATGCTTCTCAGAAGAATGACAAAAAATAACATAGCGAATGGCTGCCTACTATCCAAATAAATTTATTAATAATTACCTAGTGGGTATCAAGCAAGTGTGCTTGCAGTAGTTACCCAATGAGTGTTTAGAAAAGGCTGTGAAAGGCCACTGTTCTAGCTTTCGCTGTGACTGTGCTGTGCCTTCAGCGCAGGCCTGGCGTTCCTTTTATAAATCAAACATAAGCAGACAAGCAGCATTTTATACATTTCTTGATGCACGGAAAGTTTTTTTTATTGTAGCTAGTTTGATTACTAGTGACTAATTGCAGGTGGACACTCTCACATCATCGGCATCATTTTGCGAATGTCCCACTAATGGCACACGTCGTGTGACACACTTAGATTAATCTTTTTTGTAAGTAAGGCTCTGCTGTTGATAATTTGACCATTTTGGACCTCATACATTGGGTTTTTACTCCAACATAAATTGTCTTTAGCCTTTAGTGTCCCTTTAAGCATAGCATAAAGAGGTGGAAAGTAAGCAATGCAGATTAGTGAATACACGTGGTCATCATTCTAGTTGACATTGCGTGGAACTGCTTGTAGGGCATCTAATGCCCCTGTCACACGTGGCGCTTTGAGCGAGTGTACTTACGCTCACAAAGTGTCATTTTGGCGGTTTGCTGCTACACGAGAAACCAAAATGTACTTTGGAAATGATGGCAGTAGCAATTGGCAGGTTTGTAGCGCAACGTATATTTTTGCGCCCCTGTCTCATCGTCGGACCATGATGTCTTCGTGGAGGTAGCAACAGTGGCACACGCCATCGCAAACAACTAGAGAATGACTGACCTACTTATGTGAAAGTGTGCCTAGAAGTAAAAAATGTGGCGGACGCAGTCATTGCACAGGATGTGCTGCCGCAACCCCCTATCGGACGTGGCCGCAAACTGCCCATGGGTGAGCGTAGTGAGGTATTTTGTACGTAGTATTATGACTTGTTTTTATAAATAGAAGTTTTCCTTATATTGAACACAATATTTTAAACTTAGTATGAGCGCCGCTTCAGGCAACAGTGCATTTCTGTGCAAGTCACTGGTATCGAGGCTACGCATTTTGCCGCAGCAAAGCGAGGTTGGGGAATACACTTCCCGGCAAGTGTACAATGCAACGAGTGACACTAAACTCTCTCATGTGGCAATGCGCAAATGACACTTGCAGCAAAGTGTACCCGCTCAAAGTGCACTGAAGTTGCCACGTTAGACAGGGGTATAACAACTGTACTATATTACTCTATTAGAATGACAACAGCAAAGGGGTAGGTGGTGTGATGAAATTGTAAAACTTGCAATTGCAGGGCTGTTGGCTTGACGAACGAGTGTGGTAAATGAAAATGGAAATTGCTTGTTCGGGCATTTATATTGAAGCGGATATGAAATACACGATTTGCAATTTTCCGTCACCAGTGTCAATAACCTGAGTCATCTCTGAAGTGGAATGTGCCTAACCCTTTTTGAGAAAGGGGAGGGGGGATCTGCTGATATTTTTTTTTTTTCATAGCCACATGCGCAGGCCACTCTATTAAGGCTGTTCACTACCGTCCGATTGCAGCAAAGACTGCTGCATTAAATGCCCATGACATTAACCTCTAGGTTCGCAAGGCAATCGCTGTAAAGTTATTTTGTTATTGCATTCTCGTCACTAGCATCGAAGCAGACAAGATCTACCAAATATTATAGTTGTGCTCTTTTCCTGAATTATTTAAACATGCTCACTGCCACTACTGCAAGTAACTTGATGAGTTACGTGGATAATTGGAAATTCTCTCAGAATGTGCGTTGGTACTTTTTGTTTTACAATCAGATGTAATGCATACATTTCTTGCACATTTCTTTTCCCACATACTACCGCATAGGATGCTGCAAGGTGAGCTTGCCTTCACCATTGTAATTTGATGCCAGCCACACTGTCGGTAAACAGGCACGCCATTTCATCCAATTATTGTGATTTTACAGGAGCCTTCTAAAACTGCTGGAGGTGCACGGCGCTCCTCGGGAAATGACTGTAGAGGACAGATTTATGTTCCTGATTTTTGAGTTGAACATCTCCGTGAGAGAAGGGTGAGTGATGTTTGCTCTGACTACAAATATAGGCGAGAAATGGGCTCTTAGGTCAATTGCTCGACGAGATTTGTGTGCAGGCTGTCAGCCAGTGGATTCAAAGGAAAGGGCGTAATCCTAATTTTAATTGTATGCATGTATAGAACTGTATATTTTGTGTGTGTGTGTGTGCGCGCGCGTGTGTGTGTGTGTGTGTGTGTGTGTGTGTGTGTGTGTGTGTGTGTGTGTGTGTGTGCGCGCGCTTCGTTGCTGCTACCTTCATGGGAGTGGGAACTTCATCAAGTGGATTGTCACTTTTCCCCCCACCTCCTCTATCATAGTTTGTACTGATGAAAAATAAACATTATTATTATTTTTATTTGTGTTATTGTTGTTTTTATTATTAATAGCTATGCCTTTGATTTGCATAAGTGCACCCAATTCGTATGATTTATTGCTCTAGACATAAAAATTAAATACCATATTTACTCAAAAATTGGTTGGCCATGAACATAGGTGGACCCGATGTATTGCGTTCTCCAAGCAATTGAAAAAAAAAAAAATGAACGTATAGTGTCATCTTGACCAAGCATGATGACACAGTGAAAGATCACCGTGCGAAATCTTCGTGATATATCACCTGTACAAGCTAATGCAACAAGCTTTGGAGGAAGCGCTCGCTCGGTTGTATGTTCTCATGCTTCCCTGAATATTCAAGCATTCACTTAGTATCAACTTTCTTTGGTTGAATAAAGGGCGAATGAAACAGTAAAAATGGTGCGATGAGAGGGTGGTTATTTTTGCTCAGTAACTGGCGCATCTCCTCAAAAAGAGAAGTGGTGCTTACTCGGGATTTTATGGTAAGTCAGCTGGTATCTTTTCAGAAACGGAAAGAACCTACATGGCACACCTTCATGTACAATGAGCACAATCTTCATATTTACAATAAGCACACAAAAAACCTACAATGTTTTTTTTGCAAGCAAAAGCATGGTGTTGAGGATATGCATTATCCCCCCTAATGGGGTGAGGGTGACAACACAATCTCACATAGATAGCTCTGTGGATGATGCCATTTTTTTACGGTTTCGTCAGTAGTGTACAAAAGATATTGACTGAGTACACTGGCATGTGGAGCTACTGTGGCTGAGTCAGAACTGCAATCAGCAGCATTTACTACGATCTCCGAATACACATATATTTTTTTGTTGAGTCTTTACCATTCTCAATTTTTACTTTAGTAGTGTCAGTTTACTGCAAATAAGGTACCCATGCATCTGGCACTGCCACACTGGTGGGTGGGACAGTATAACTCCATTAGCTCAGTGTTTCTTCTCGCTTTGATCTCAATCAAATGAAAGTCCACTTTCATTTGTCACTAGTAAAAGTTGATAAGTGATTATTGATTGCCCCGCCGCGGTGGTCTAGTGGCTAAGGTACTCGGCTGCTGACCCGCAGGTCGCGGGATCAAATCCCGGCTGCGGCGGCTGCATTTCCGATGGAGGCGGAAATGTTGTAGGCCCGTGTGCTCAGATTTGGGCGCACGTTAAGAACCCCAGGTGGTCGAAATTTCCGGAGCCTTCCACTACGGCGTCTCTCATAATCATATGGTGGTTTTGGGACGTTAAACCCCACATATCGATCGATTATTGGTTAATATTTTTTAACAAAAAAGTAAACTTACGATATGTGTTAGAAAAGTAATGAGACTGACACGCTGCAGGTGATCTAGCAATGTTGTGTCCAATAGTCTGTGCTAGACTTATTTGTTTCTTTCCCACTTCCTCAGAGTTGCAACACTGTACAGCTAATCCACTAGTTTTGACAGTGCCATAAGTGAAGTTTAGTCTGTTACGAAAGTGATTGTCGTAATTTACAGCACCGTTGTGCCTCAAAGGTTTGTGTTAAACTTGGTGAATTCGCAAGTGTGACTTTTGAAAAGTTGAAACAAGCCTATGGAGAATATTGTTTATCAAGAGCACAATTATTCCATTGGCGCAAATCATTTTTGGAAAGCTTAGAAACGTTGAAGGTGAACCTTGCTCTGCAAGACCTCCAACTTCGAAAACTTACAAAAGTGTTGAATGTGTGAGGGCTCTAGTGAGATGAAACTGTGGCATATCATAAGGATGATGTCTGAGGAGTTAAATTTAAACTATCTCGCCGTACATCGAATTTCAAAAGACGATTTGAACATGCAAAAGATTTATGCCAAAGTGGTAACAAAAAACCTTGCAACCGAACAGGACAGTTGGAAAAAAATGTGTGCATCAATTTTCTTCAGAGTATTGCTAATGATCAAGACTTTCTCGATGGTGAGATCACAGGTGATGAATTCTGGATATTTGAGCACGACCCTGAAACAAAGCGGCAAAGCGAAGAGTCGCAGATTCAGTCATCTCCTCGGCCTAAGAAATGTCGAAAGAGCGAATCAAAGATCAAGATCATGCTGATTTGCTAAACTGCAACAGTTGTTACGAACTCTTTGTCCTGGATAAAGCTTGCCACTGTGTGCCAAATCTTTCAGATTTCTTGCAATGTTTAAGAACTTCGGCTGTGCATAGTTAGACAGACGTAAAATGAATCTTTGATGTTCTCAATGCTTCAATTAAGAAAAAAAGGTGCATAGAGCTAAAGAAATTAAAACCAGCTTTCACTAAAGAGGACTTGAGAAGACTAAGCACCAATGTGCTTGTAATCATTGCCTCATGCGGACTTAGAGAAAGTAAAAGCTTATTCCAACAGTTAATGGTCATCAACGATTGTGAAGACATGATTGCTGCTACATTTTTCGCTGATGGTGAATACGTACACATGATGTACTTAAAAACAGCAGTACGCAAGCTACAAAAACTAACATTTGATGCTTGCAAGTGTGAGTAGTATTATTTCATGTACAGCCACGGCCACATTGGTGTAAGGCACGTGACCAGCCTGTTTTCGTTCTGCGGAGTGACACTCTGAGGCAGTTTCTGGCTCTGACGTGGTCAGCCCGACTACTAGGCTGCGCATGTTCTTGACACACTATGTCAGAGCACGAAACTGCCTCAAGGTGTCGCTTCGCAGAGCAAAAACCGGCTGCTCATGTGCTCAACACGGACGCAGCCAAGGCTGTACTCGATGTGGTCATGTTTGCGTTAAAGCACCGTACGAAAATTCGCTATCTTTCGATAGGACATGGGTTACTTTTTTAGCTGCTGCATTGGCTCAGTAGCTGTGTCATTCACACTGCAAAGCATAAACTTGCATGTTTTATTCCTGGGTTTAGTGGTTTTATTTTTATTACTTTTTCATTAATGCACCTGTTCAATACAATCATCGATGATCGATGCACTGAACCATTTATTTTGGCATGTTAAATTTGTTTCTCATGCACCCAGAACACTCTATTAGTTAGTCCGGACACTCTACTTTCATAATGAATGTGAAGTTTCTCGTTTTGGCTACATATTGATTTTTGACAGACCTTTACGCGAACCAATGTGCATATGTGTTTGGGAAAATGCACTTGGCTGGTGAACTTGACAGAAGTTTATGCCCCTCGTGATTATGCTACAATAATATCGAAGTTCTCTAATGAAAAGAACATTTGCAAGCCAATTATCGAATCAAAGTGCCAGCTTTGCAATTTAACAGTGTTGATCATTATTAATTCCCAGAAAGTTATGTCAGCTATTTAATAGAGAGTTGTTGCTAAGAGTCACTTAAAATTTATTCCACAAAAAAATATTTGCAACGGTCCGCCGCATGTATCCTGTATCGAGGTGGCCTTCTCAGCCATTTCTCGGCAGTTTTGGTTTTGCTTGTATTGTTATATCAGGCACATGGTCGCATCTACTGTCTCTATTCGCTCTTATGGCGTTGTCGTCATGCGAGCATGGGTGTGCACCAGCACTGCAAAACACGCGCCACTTGAAACTGTCTCGCGACCGCACCTGAATTAAATAAGGACAAGCATAAAGTTCGAGGATAACAGCACCCCAGCCTCAAGTTTTATGGCGACGATGTTTTGCGTCAGCCTGAGACATCCATAGTGGTTCGTGGGTTTGGTTTGTTTACAGCCTCAAGTTGTCTCCTCCACCGCAAGTGCGTAGCTGCTAATCTTTGTGCACAATGTTATAGCTACTCCGGTTACGTGTGAGGTCCACACGTGACTGAGGTGCAGTGTGCTGGCGCCGGCTGCAAGCTTCACCTAACAACAAAAAGGTCACCGGAGCACATCTTGGCCCTGACTACGGAGCAGCGCAAAACATTTTAGAACTGCCCGGGATATTGTTCTTTTTTCAATGCAATGTGCCAAATGCTAAGAAATATGCTTGGATGCATATATAGAAACGCTTATGCCAAGTGAGTTTGGCTCATGGAAAGTGGTGACGCTAGACGAAATAGCGAAGTTCATTAGACACCTGATTTACAAAGATATTTTTCACATCATGGGCATGCATCTCTAATGGAACACCTGGAGGCTCTTATCGCAAAAGAAGATTGCTGAGAAAGGTCGAAGTTTCCTTGTGTCTCACGAAAAACCAAGCAATGCTTCAACGCATGGCAGAAGCAACTAAGCAGCACCTCGGTTCTTATTTTCTTTGTCTATGTCAATGGAAATATGTTGTACAACATTTATTATTTCTTATTTTGTTCCTGGGTCATTTGTCTTGGAAATGTATATATATTCTGAATTTGCCTTGTTTTGAATATCTTCATTAGTGTTTTCTATTGCTCTGTTTACCAGCTCATAACCAAGCATTACACGCTTTTCAAATTTTATTTATCTTGTAAAGGGGGTTTATTGAAGGACTGAGCAAGCGGGTGGTAGCTCTAAAGGAACGCAGGCGGACCCAGATGACGGTGCTTGATCGCCGATCTCGTGCCTTTTTCTTGTGATGATAGCTGACCTGATGGTATCAACGTCTTTCTTATTCACTACAATTACCCCCGGCGAAAAAGTTGAAGCCATCCTGGCAATCTAACACGTGGGGACAAGCGGGTCAAAGTAGGTCTTCAGACGGTTTACGTGAACGATATCACGTCCACACCGACGACGGTCGCTTGGTGGCGTGAGGGGTTCAATGGCGTAGTTCACGGGTGAAGTACGCTCGACCACGCGGTAGGGACCATGATAATTAGAGAGTAGCTTGGGTGATACACCAGGGGCGCAGGGCTGTACATGAAGCCATACAAGTGCTCCAGGAACGAACGTTGGTGCAGAACGATGGTCGTTATCACGGGTCCCCTTCTGGCGCTGTTGGTCGGATGTAGTAAGCCGCTTGGCTAGCTTGCGGCACTCTTCTGCAAAACGAGCGGCTTCCGAGACAGGCTTGCATTCGGAGGGATCTGGCAAGTATGGCAGTAAAGTGTCGATGGTGTGCGATGGTTGGCGATTGTACAGGAGAAAAAATGGGGAAAACCCGGTAGTGACTTGCGTAGCGGTGTTATACGCGTATGTCACAAATGGGAGAACGAGGTCCCAGTTTGTTTGATCAGAAGCGACATGCGTAGCGAGCATGTCCCCCAGAGTACGATTAAACCGCTCAGTCAAGCCGTTCGTCTGTGGGTGGTAGGCTGTACTCTTCCGGTAAACAATATGGCACTGTTGAAGAAGTGCTTGTATTTCATCGGAGAGGAAAACAGGCCCTCGGTCACTGAGGAGTTCTCGAGGAGGACCATGACGAAGCACAAAACGATTGAGTATGAAAGTTGCGACGTCTTGTGCTGCAGCTGTGGGGAGAGCAGCAGTTTCAGCGTACCGTGTTAGATGATCCACTGCCACGATAGCCCATCGGTTGCCTGCCGTTGTTAATGGTAGTGGTCCGTAGAGGTCAATTCGTACACGGTCGAATGGGCGGTCTGGGCATGGAAGTGGCTGCAATGAACCTGTTGCAGGATGTGGCGGGCTTTCCCGCCGCTGACATTCGTGACAGCCGCGAATGAACTGGCGGACGAAGGTAAACATTCCGCGCCAGTAATACCTTTTTCGTAGGCGCTCGTAGGTCTTGAAAATACCGGCGTGAGCACATTGCGGGTCGGAATGAAAGGACGCGCAGATGGTAGAGCGCAGCATTCGGGGAATGACTAGTAGCCATTTCTTACCATCCGCTGAATAGTTGCGCCGGTACAAAAGGCCATCCCGAATACTGAAGTGCGGAGCCTGGCGGCAAAGGGTTCGAGTGGTTGGAAGTGTCGGTGCCTCGGATAACGCGTCAAGAAGCGAAGCGATCCATGGGTCATTGCATTGTGCAGAAGAGATGGTGTCCTCGTCAAGAGCTGACAATGTGTTGTCCGAGGAAACAGATGCAATGTCCGGGGATAGGGGAGATCGTGACAGTGCATCAGCATCGGTATGCTTGTGACCGGAACGATATACAACGCGAATTGCATATTCTTGAATCCGAAGAGCCCAACGGGCAAGACGACCCGATGGGTCCTTAAGCGAAGATAACCAGCATAATGCGTGGTGGTCCGTTACTACATCAAAAGCATGGTCATAAAGGTATGGGCGGAACTTGACAAGCGCCCAAACGATCGCCAAGCATTCCTTCTCGATGATGCTGTAGTTTGATTCAGCCTTGGTGAGAGTTCTGCTGGCGTAGGCGACGACATACTCTGCAAATCCAGGCTTGCGTTGCGCGAGAACCGCACCGAGGCCGACACCACTGGCGTCGGTGTGGACCTCAGTTGCTGCCGTAGGATCGAAGTGACGCAGTATTGGTGGCGAAGTGAGGAGACGACGAAGGGTACAGAAGGCTTGGTCACACTCGGAAGACCATGACGAAATATCAGTGGTGTTGCCTATAAGTTCGGTCAAAGGCGCTATGATAGAGGCGAAGTTGCGCACGAACCGGTGAAAGTAGGAGCATAACCCCACGAAGCTCCGTAACTGCTTCATAGTCGTTGGTTTGGGGAAGTCGGCGACAGCACGTAACTTAGCCGGGTCTGGAAGTATACCGTCCTTTGATACGACGTGCCCGAGAATCGTAAGTTGTCGAGCAGCGAAGTGACACTTCTTGAGGTTGAGTTGGAGCTGAGCATTCTTCAGGCACGTGAGAACGTGTTTGAGGCGCTCGAGATGTGTTCCAAAGTCTGGCGCAAAGACGACAATATCGTCGAGATAGCAGAGACAGATTTGCCATTTCAAACCCCGAAGAACCGAGTCCATCATGCGCTCGAAGGTGGCAGGCGCATTGCAGAGGCCGAAGGGCATGACATTAAACTCGTACAAACCGTCCGGTGTCACGAAGGCTGCTTTTGGTCGATCGGCATCTGCAAGGAGGACCTGCCAGTACCCTGAGCACAAATCTAATGATGAAAAAAACTCGACCCCTTGGAAAGTATCAAGGGCATCGTCAATCCTGGGTAAAGGATACACGTCTTTTCGAGTGATCTTATTTAGGCGCCGGTAATCCACCCAGAAGCGAACGGAACCATTCTTTTTTTTAACGAGCACTACAGGTGAGGCCCATGGACTTGGTGAAGGTTGAATGATGCCGCGCTGCAGCATATCGTTCACCTGTTCGGTAACAACTTGGCGTTCTGCCGCAGACACACGATATGGTCGCTGTCGTAGTGGCGCATGGGAGCCGGTATCGATGTAATGTAGAGTGGTAGAAGTGCGGCCAAGTGAAGGTTGAACAACATCGAAAGATTCACGGTACTGGTACAGCAGTTGGAGGAGTTCAGATCGTTCAGATGGTGACAGTCCACCTGCGATCGCCGAATCGAACACTTTCGAAGCCTGTAGATCAGAGTGGTTAAGAGCACTGACAGCGGTGAGGTCACTTTGGGATGATTCTTGCGGCACGGTAAAAATTTGTCCGTTATCAATGGGCTGTACGCATCCAAGAGACTCGCCTTTAAACAGTTTGATGGTATGCGGAAAGGGATTGGTAAGGCAGAGAGCACTGGTTCCATTAGAAATTGAGTGGGCTGAATAAGGGAGCAGAAGTGGTTTCCGACTTAGAAAGAGGCTTGATGGCTCAAAAAATGCTACTTCATCACGCATGCCGTCGGAGACCAGAGGGAGCAAAACAGCTGTTGTCGGTGGAATGTCAGTGTCAGTGTCCTCTTTGACAACTAGCTCGTGCGCGGTTTGATTAGTGTGGTCGTAGGGCTGGTCGAACAACGGAAGCAGTTCAAGTTCGGAACGGGCACAATCTATAACGGCACGATTACGTGATAGGAAATCCCAGCCAAGTATGATGTCATGAGAGCACGAGGAAAGGACGATAAACTCAACAATGTAGTGGTCCTCCGCAATTGTGAGTCGGGCAGTGCAGGCGGCTACAGGTCGAACAGGTTCTCCATTTGCTGCACGTAAGGACATCATATCAAGTGGCGTGGTCATCTTTCGGAGCTTGCAGCAAAGTTTGGCGTCTATAACAGACACAGTGGCACCGGTATCCACAAGAGCGTATGCATGGGCGCCGTCTACAAAAACTGCGACGATATTTGACGGCAAGGTGCGAGGACTTGAACATTTCGATAGCGCAGTTCTTGCTCCTTGAACTGCGACGGCTAGTTTCCCTCATTTTGAGGGGCTGGTCGTGGACGCATGGGTGACAAGGAGCGTCGATTGGGTGAAGGTGAGTGACGAGACGAAGTTGCCGGATAGTCACGGGAAGACGTGTTTGACTGACGATCCGAACTTTCATAACTAAAAGGGGCTCGGTCCATGTAGTTGCTTCGTGGCCGGACATCTGTGTAGGCGGGCACGCGACGACGGCAGTATCGGGAGATATGGCCAGGGCCGCCGCACGCAAAACAGATCGGCCGGTTATCGCGCGTTCGCCAGGCATTTGCAGCGAGGGGCGCCGCCCACGCGGCATACGGCTGAATCGAGGCTGTGGTAGCGAGGGGAGGAGCCCATGCGACGGACGACTGAGTAGGAGCGGTGACATGCGGCAGTCCATTGAACGGCGAGGGCTGGTGTGGCTGCTGCCTCTTTACTGCGTCAGCATAAGTAAGAGGCGCGGCGACAACTTGCTGCTGAAAGGGCACTGGCATAGCCTCGGCAATTTGGCCCTGAAGTGCATGTCGGAGCATAGGAGCTAACGGTGTCGGTGGTTGCTCTTGCTGCTGCTCCGGGAGCTCTTGGCGCTGACAAAACAACAGGAGGGAAAGCTGACGTGCGACCTCCTCACGCACAAAGTCTTTCATTTGTGCTAGAAGGCGGGATTGGTCAGGTACGACATCCAGCGCAGCGAGTGGTTGGTTAGGCTGAAATGAACGATGGGTGAGAGCTTGTTGCCGTCGCAATTCGTCGTAGTTCTGGCACAGAGTTACCACTTCAGACACCGTGCCAGGAAACTTCGCAAGAAGCATTTGAAATACGTCGTCATCAACACCTTTCATAATGTGCTGGATCTTGGCACTTTCGCTCATTGCGTCATTGACGCGCCTGCAGAGATCGAGTATATCTTCGATATAGGCGGTAAACGTTTCGCCAGGTTCTTGTGCCCGTGAGCGCAGGCGTTGTTCGGCGCGCAACTTCCGCAAGGCAGGGCGACCGAAAACCGAGGATATTGCCTGCTTGAAAGTGGCCCAGTTTTCGAACTCGGATTCGTGGTTTGTGTACCACAGTTTCGCCACATTAGCCAAGTAAAAGTTGACGGTGCTCAACTTAGCAGCATCATCCCACCTGTTTGGTCCACTGATTTTTTCGTTGGACGACAGCCAGTCCTCGACGTCCTGGTCTTTGGCGCCCGGAAAGATCGGGGGGGTCTCGCTGGTGAACCGGGCCGGGGCAAGTAGCGGCCGCGAGAGGTGCTGTCTGTTGGGCAGCATCAACTTGCATGGTCGACGGCAGGGTGCGGATCGGAGTTCCAGGGTGTAGATGATGCAGTTACCCAGCACGATCCACCAATTGTAAAGGGGGTTTATTGAAGGACTGAGCAAGCGGGTGGTAGCTCTAAAGGAACGCAAACGGACCCAGATGACGGTGCTTGATCGCCGATCTCGTGCCTTTTTCTTGTGTTGATGATAGCTGACCTGATGGTATCGTCTTTCTTATTCACTACAATTTGAAAATATTTTTGTTGCTCCACAATATATATTTTTGGAAAGAGCATTTTGTTGTGCAAAATTTGGTGTGCTGCATTGCGTGCTGGAGTACTTTTCAAAGTGGCAAAAACGATCTCTCCAATACATATGAAAAATAACTATTTTTGACTGGTAACAAAAGAGTTAAGCGAGATGAAATAAAAAAGTGCTTATCTGACATGCTGCGCTATGTAACTATGGAGGACTCATTAATAACACCTACATTGCAAGCGCAAGTTTCATGCAGTGGTGTTAGTTATTGTGTTTCCAGAGAGTCTGCATGTATGCATTAACGCTGTGCTTATCAGAAGTTCACAACTGTTATTATGGCTCTTTCAGGCTGTCTGCAGATGTATGTGTGGACTTGTTCCACGAGCTGAAAGAGCTTGCACCACAGGTCAACACCAAGCTGGCACGCAGCTGCGTCCTTGTTGAGAGCACCCTGCTCCTGTACCGCTATCCGTTCATGGATTTCAACCTCGAATGGTATGTGGAAGCGGGGTTTTCTTCCCTCCAAATCAATGTGCACATTTCTAGGTTTGTCTGAACAATAAATTTTAGGTTCAATGTAAATATTGATTAGGTATAATAATGGCAAATTGAATTTTAATGGTATATATCAAATATATAGAAAAATGAGCAAATTTGTAATGATCCAACTAAATTAACTGTGATGATCCAACTAGCGTGTTGGGACTAATTGTTGTTGCACGCTATTTCATGTGTGTTCTTAAAATCTTTGTGTTATTTGAGCACGCTCTGTTCAAAGCCACGTAAAAAGAAATGTGCAAATTATTTTTCGAATTTAAATACTATAAACCATGCATTATTAAGACAAATCGACATATTTGTCATGACCCAACTAATTTGTGCAACCTTATTTAAATTTAAACAAGGTGTGTGCAAATGTTGTTCTTTTTGGTTCAAAGGAAGTGGAAACAACTTGGAATGAATATAGCAGCATTTAATTTACAGTTGTAATATGTCGAGTGTACAGTTTACTATATCAAGAGAATATAAGCTGGTATAACAAGCTTTTAAATATAAAAAGTGAACCGACATGAGAAAATATGTTCATTTAAGGTTGAAGTTTGGCTTCGTGGCAGTGCAGATTCTCCTCAGATAGGTATATTCATGGTACAGCACTTTTTCAATGCAGTGAAATCACCCTTACAGGGATTGCATGTGCATTGACAGACATCTGTTTATTTCGAATAATTCAAAGTTTCTGTTTATTTCGAATAATTCAAAATTTTCTGTAATTTAAATACGAATCAATGTGAATTCGAATACTGTAATCTTATTTGAATATTCAAACTGCTCAAATACTCGGACTATACATATTGCTTGAAAGTTGATGGACCCTGAGGTGCAAAAAAAAGAACCAGTATTTCTGCAGCCTGGGCTCACACTAATTAAGCACCTGTTGAAGAATTTTATGCATAAAAATTAGATAAGTAATAAGTTTTTGCCATGTGCTAGCTATAATTACAGGCAGTTTTGTGTTACATATTGAGAGAGTGATTGCATATTTATGATGATTCAAGTTGTGAATTGCCAACAAAATGCCTCAAGCAGCCTTTTCCGCATTAAAAGAATTGAGTTTTGTCTTATGTTCTGCAGAGAAGATTATGTGCAAAATTTCTTTTCAAATTTAATTTTTCATTAAAATTCTGAGTTTGTTGCACTGTTTGCTGTGCTGTTGTGAGCTTGTACACGACTACTCAACTGCAGCTTAAGCTGTGTGTACAACGTTTCAGCACTCTGAGTTCATATTTTGACTTAGCATTGTAGTAAATGCAACGTAGGACTTCACACGGTGGAGTGCTGCCCTTTTCTCCAGTCTTCTTTGACAAGAAACCTTCATTGCTTTACTCCTGCAGCACTTTCGACGAGAGTTTCGAGAAAGCCCTGAGCAGTGTAGAGGATCTGCTGAAGACCAACAACAAGACAACTGCTGACATAGCGAGGCTACTGAACGCTGCCTGTCTCTTCTGGCTAAACATGAGCAAAGTTGAAATGTTGCGAAAGTTTGCTCCCGTACGTATTCTGGCAGTGCCCAATACCTTGTTCATTTCACGCTTTCGACAGCAGATTCTGCTGCTTTAGCTGCTGGGAAGCTCTCCTCAATAACTAAGTCTTGCATGTTAAAAACCAATGATGGCAGGTTTTCAATATCGGTATAACAAATGTTTATGATCTACAAGAGGACTAAGCTGGGCTTGCCAGTCTAGGATCTGCTGAAGTGTAGTATTACTTTAGTTACGCACCACCCATGAAATCAATAAACTAAGAAAACAATAGGGCACATTACTTGTTTTAACTGTAGTGTAATGATTATGACCCAGGTTGAAAAAAAACAAGCACCCTTCTTATCGGTGGTATCAGAACCCATAATCTTGAATAGTCGGGGTTTCGGATCTCGCCAACGAAAGAGTGTTTCTTCATCCACTTCAATTCCCTTCAGTGTAAGTCGTAATCTATTACGTTACAGTTGAAAACAATGTCCCCTATGCTTTCTTTGTCTTTATGGCCTATTGGTCCGCTTAGTTGTGTCTGACAAGGAAGTGTGCCCCTCAAACTCTTTCAATATCATTTTCATTATCTTACATAATTGTAACATAGTAAAGGCTCTACATTGCGAGTGTTTGAACCGTTGTACTATACGTAGTTGGTCACGTTCTCATAACCTTCAGTCATGCATTTCTCTGCAGAAGGATCTGGCAGAAGCAGCTGTGGATCCTGTGGAGATCAAGTGCGATGACCCCATTCTGAGCCAAGCATTGGCCGAAGACAAAGACTACTCATGTGATGCCACTCAGAATTACCGACACATCAATGTAGGTTACGAACTCTCAGCCCAGAAGAACTTGGACCAGGTAATCAATAGTATTTGTTACAAATATCTCGTTTCACCGATCTAATCAAGATAAATGTAACAATTTCTTAAGCTGTTGTGAAATTATGACTTATCTGGGTTTAATTTGGATTGACTGGTGCAAATGATTAAAGAACACAGGACGTAGACAAATGCACAGAAGTACCGTATCTACTTGTGTAATGAATGCACTTTTTTTTCTCGAAAAATTTGTGCAAAGTTGGGGTGTGTGTTTATTACGCAGGGTAAATTTTATGAAAACTTTTTCTGGGGGAGCAAAAAATGCGGTAATGCAAGAAAAGTTAGGTTGTTTAGCTTTTCATACTTGACATACGTACGCGTACACTGTACGGAAACGGCTTCTTTGTTGCACTTTACTCATCTTCGGTGGTTCATGGCGCTATGTTCTGCTAGCTGTCTTCGGGCCATCTGCGCACGTCATAAAAGCATTTTGCGGCTATCTTTTCTCGTGTTCGTATAACCGCAATATCTGCTGTGATCTCAAGGGGCGCCCAAAAGCGTGCGCAACAACTCTACGACGCACTTTGCCAACTTCGCGGAACCTCGCAAGACGACCGTGATGCCGCCGTTAACACTGTAGCAAGTAACCAGCATTGCAGCAAGCTACCCCCGAAGCATCAAAACAAACCGTCGATAACAAGATTAACTACAAAATACAGCCCCCGCCTCGCTTCTACGTGAGGCGTTCCTCTACGCGTGGATAACAAGAAAAGTGAGAATCGGGGGTGCTACGAAGTTGCAAAAATTGTCACAATCTTTTCTGGGCAAGCTATATTTTCCGGGTTTTCCAGAAACCTGTGATGCAATAGCTACGAATGACCCTTCGCAACATTAAATCCTGTCATCGTCGCTCGAAAATCACATGCGCATGTTTGGGCTTTTTTGTATTTGCAGGAAGCGATCGTTGGTTGGCGCAGGCAGCTTCCTGACCTTCGCTCACTGCGTGCTTATCAGCTGCGATGTCTACACTCTCACCGTTCATGAACCCAGCTGTGGCACACAGATGATAAAGGGGACGTTCGGTGCACACATAGAAAAAAACAATACGGCACGTGGCAACGGGCGAAAGGGGGGAGCGAGCCGAGGTGGGGGGGGATCGGCAAAATAAGAAACGGAAGAGATCCAACAGGTGAGGCGGCGCCAGGTGTCGGTTAGCGGGACTGTTGCGGATGAATCATGTGGGGAAAAAAGGTCCAAATTTTGATGACTGAAGTTGGGGTGCGTTTATTATGTAAGTGCGTTCATTATGCGAGTAAATACAGTATATATAGATTTTATTCTTTGAGGAACTCTAATTCACAACATTCAAGCATGTGTATACTGTCACGGTGTCGTGACGTGGCCGAAGACAGGAGACTTCGTGTTGGTATTTAACTGTTTATTTGGGCGTACCTGTGCTCGGTAAACGGAAAGCCCAAATACAGCAGCAGCCTTGCACAGATAGCAGTCTCGGACTGATAGCGGCGAACGGAGCGTCGGCCTTCGATCAACAACTGACAAGCGGCGAAGCGCGTCGGCATTTATACTCTTGCCGTCGAATGTTCTAGCGTTATCGCTGGCGGTGGCGTAGGTTCCAGAACAATCTGTACCGTTCGCACAGTGGGCGTGATCTTATCGAAATGATCTACTACAGTCCGGAACCTTCTAGAAAACTGCAGGCGCGGTTTGCGCCGAGAATCGTGTGGTGTTTTGGGACGATAACAAAAACTTGGGAAATGGAACGTGGCATTGTCCCCCTCTGAAAAAAGGCATCGTCCCGATGCTTTAACTAAGGATGAAGGTACAATAATAATGCAAGAAATACAATGAATAAATTACGATACAACAATAATACAGAAAAAAACACTGTTTCAGTTTGTTAACACGCATGAAACGGCTTGAGGCGCGCGACATGGACGACTTCAGGTCGCGATCGGCGTCGTTGAGAGTTCGTGATGCCGTCGGGGACAACCTCGTAATCAAGTGGGCCGAGACGTCGAACCACCCTGTAGGGTCCGAAGTACCGTCGCAGAAGCTTTTCACTTAGTCCACGTCGGCGTATCGGCGTCCACACCCAAACACGTTCACCGGGCTGGTATTCCACGAAGCGTCGTCGAAGGTTGTAGCGGTGGCTGTCGGTCGTCTGTTGATTCTTTATACGGAGACGTGCAAGTTGTCGGGCTTCTTCGGCGCGTTGAAGGTACTCGCTCACATCGAGGTTTTCTTCGTCGGTGACGTTGGGTAACATGGCATCGAGCGTTGTTGCCGGGCTCCTTCCGTAGACCAATTTGTATGGAGATATCTGCGTCGTCTCCTGCACTGCCGTGTTGTATGCGAAGGTCACATACGGAAGAATGGCGTCCCACGTCTTGTGTTCGACATCGACGTACATTGACAGCATGTCGGCGATCGTCTTGTTAAGCCGCTCGGTGAGGCCGTTGGTCTGTGGGTGGTACGCTGTCGTCTGGCGGTGGTTTGTTTGGCTGTATGCCAAGATCGCTTGAGTTAAGTCGGCAGTGAATGCCGTTCCTCTGTCGGTGATAAGGACCTCCGGGGCGCCGTGACGTAGGACGATATTTTCGACCAAGAACTTAGCTACCTTGGATGCACTGCCTTTTGGCAGGGCTTTTGTCTCGGCGTAGCGGGTGAGGTAGTCGGTAGCTACCACGATCCACTTGTTTCCGAAAGCCGACGTCGGGAACGGCCCCAGTAGGTCCATACCGATTTGCTGGAAAGGTCGGCAAGGTGGATCAATTGGCTGCAGAAGTCCCGCTGGCCTTGTCGGCGGTGTCTTGCGTCGCTGACAGTCCCGGCATGTCCTCACATAATGAGTGACGTCGGTGGTAAGACGTGGCCAGTAGTACCTTTCTTGTATCCTCGCGAGCGTGCAAGAAACACCGAGGTGCCCTGCCGTCGGATCGTCGTGCAGGGCCTGCAGGAGTTCTGGTCGCAGAGCTGAAGGCACCATAAGGAGGTACTTAGCTCGAAGCGCTGACAAGTTTTTATTTTGTAGAAGACCGTTTCGTAGAAAGAACGACGCAAGTGCGCGCTTGAATACCTTCGGGACTTCGGCGGTCCTGCCTTCGAGGTATTCTATTAGGGCCTTAAGTTCCGGGTCGGCCCGCTGTCGTTCAGCGAAGTCATCGGTAGTTATCGTTCCCAAGAAGTAGTCGTCATCCGGGTCGTCGGGTAGCGGTTGGTCGACAGGCGCACGAGAGAGACAGTCGGCGTCGGAGTGTTTTTTGCCAGACTTGTAAATGACAGTAATGTCATATTCTTGAAGTCTCAGGCTCCATCGTGCGAGGCGACCTGAAGGGTCCTTCAAGGTGGCTAGCCAACACAAGGCGTGGTGGTCGCTCACAACTTTGAAGAGCCTGCCGTAGAGGTAGGGGCGAAATTTCGACGTAGCCCAGATGATGGCGAGGCACTCCTTTTCTGTTGTGAAATAATTTGCTTCTGCTTTGGATAGCGATCGGCTGGCGTAACTAATAACCCTTTCAAGTCTGTCAGCCCTCTGCACTAGAACGGCGCCAAGACCTACGCTGCTTGCGTCAGTATGTATTTCTGTCTCGGCGAATTCGTCGAAATGGGCAAGTAACGGAGGTGTCTGGAGGCGATGTTTAAGCTCCTGGAAAGCGTGTTCCTGTGGTGTTTCCCACTTGAACTCCACGTCGGCCTTGGTAAGATTAGTGAGAGGATCGGCGATGCGGGCGAAGTTTTTCACGAACCGCCTATAATAGGCGCACAGGCCCAGAAATCGGCGCACGGCTTTCTTGTCAGTGGGCGGCGGGAAGTCGGCGATGGCGGCTGTTTTCCGTGGATCGGGACGAACTCCAGACTTGCTGATAACGTGCCCCAGAAACAAGAGCTCCTCATACGCAAATCTGCACTTTCCTGGCTTGAGTGTGAGTCCGGAAGTCTTGATGGCTTGAAGTACAGCTTCAAGGCGCCGAAGATGCTCGTCGAAACTCGAGGAAAACACGACGACGTCGTCCAAGTACACAAGGCAAGTCTGCCACTTCAATCCTGCCAGTACTGTATCCATAACGCGTTGAAAAGTTGCAGGCGCTGAGCAAAGACCGAAGGGCATCACCTTAAACTCGAAGAGGCCGTCTGGTGTTATAAACGCCGTCTTCTCTCGGTCTCTTTCGTCGACTTCGATTTGCCAATAGCCAGTCTTGAGGTCCATTGACGAAAAGTACTTGGCGTTATGGAGCCGATCAAGTGCGTCGTCTATTCGTGGGAGAGGATACACGTCCTTTCTTGTGATTTTGTTCAGGCGGCGATAATCGACGCAGAAACGTAGGGTTCCATCCTTTTTCTTCACTAACACCACGGGGGATGCCCATGGACTCTTGGACGGCTGGATAATGTCATCCCGCAGCATTTCATCAACTTGTCTCTTCATGGCTTCACGTTCCCGCGTCGAAACCCTGTACGGACTCTGACGGAGTGGTCTGGCATTTTCTTCAGTTATGATGCGATGCTTCGTGATTGGGGCCTGCCGAATTTTCGATGACGACGAAAAGCAATCTTCGTATTGCAGGAGCAGGTCCTTGAGCTGTTCTCGCTTATCGTTCGGAAGTCTGGGATTGACGTCGAAAGCTATGGGAGGGGCTTGGTTCCTTTGAGTAGGTTCCGCAGAATCGGCGAGGGCGAAAGCACTGGTGGCTTCGACAATTTCTTCGATGTATGCGACCGTTGTTCCTTTGTTCACATGTTTGTACTCATTGCTGAAATTCGTGAGCATAACCGTTGCTTTGCCTCCCCGCAGCTCTGCAATTCCTCTTGCGACGCAAATATTTCGGGTGACCAGTAGATGCCGACTGCCTTCAACGACGCCTTCCAAGTCAGGTGATTTAGGAGCGCCGACTGAAATAATGACGCTTGAGCGAGGCGGAATGGTGACTTGCTCTTCCAGCACATTCAAGGCATGGTGTCCTGACGGTGTGCGTGGCGGTAGTGCTTCTTCTGTGGATAACGTTATCGACTTTGTTTTTAGGTTGATGACAGCACCATGGAGGCATAAGAAGTCCATGCCAAGGATGACATCTCTCGAGCAACGCTGTAGGACTACGAAGTCTGTAGGATAAATACGGCCGTTAATGGCGACTCTCGCTGTGCAGATTCCTGCAGGCGTTACGAGATGACCTCCGGCTGTGCGGATTTCAGGGCCTTTCCAAGCTGTCCTAACTTTCTTTAACTTCGCGGCGAACGACCCACTGATGACAGAATAGTCGGCTCCAGTATCGACGAGAGCGGTCACACTGTGGCCGTCGATAAGAACGTCGAGGTCGCTAGTTCGCCGTCTCGCATTACAGTTAGGGCGTGGCGTCGAGTCACGGCTGCGTCGGCTTGTTCCGCTGCTTCCATGTTGCGTCGTCAGGCCACCTTCGGTAAGTGAGCTTTCGCCGTCAGGGCTTTGCCTGGTTGGCGTTGTGTTCGGAAAGCTCCGTCGCGGCGTCGTCGTCGTCGGAGGATCTTCGGTAGTTCGTCGCACAGCAACCGCACCTCCACCGGTTGCTGCCCTTAGTTTCCCGGATACGGGCTAGGAGACCGGCCCCGCGTTGGGCCAGAGTACTGCCGGTGGTGCGGTGACGTGCGGCGGCTGGGCGACGGCGAACGCGAAGGGCTTCGTGGTGTCCACCGAGTTCCTGTCAGGTAGTCGGCGATGTCACGTGGTCGTTCTCCTGGCTGTGGACGCGGTGCATTGACGGCGAAGCCACGCAGTCCCATCTGTCGATACTGGCAACGGCGGTATGTGTGTCCGGCCTCGCCGCAGTGGTAGCAGAGCGGGCGATGGTCAGGGGTGCGCCAGGCGTCAGTCTTCCTCGGTGCACTGTGCTGGGCCGCTGGCGAACGGTATGAGGTGGATATGGCGGAATTTTTTTTCTCTTTTTTTTAGAACGCTACTTTTTCAGTGCGATCGTGCACGTACGCATGGACAAGTGGCGACCTCCCGCGGTGGTTCCAGTAACGACCGAGCGCCCCATGCTCAAATCAGCCAATGGCTTATACAATGGCTGTGACGAGTGATTTTTGAGCATGTAGAATCATTTTCCGAGAGATGGGAGCAATTTTCAGCTGACTTTGTGAATTTCAGCGTGGTGCGCTATAATGTTTATTTGACTCTTGTGATCTCGATCGCCTGGACTATCGTTCGGCAGCGTTTTCTGACCATGCTTAAAGAGACACTAAAGGCAACTATTAAGTCGACGTTGATTGGTGAAATAGCGGTTCAGAAACCTCGTAGTGTTACTTTTGTGCCAAAGAAGGGCCTATTTTGAAATGAAATCAAGATACAGTGGTCCGCATCGGGTGAGCGCACTTCAAATTACCCGCCTCAAGAAGCGGATCGACAGGACTGACTCACATTACTGTTGCCATGCACAACGTTGCCCGGCTTTACTGTGCTAGTAGCAACAGACCGAAAGTAGTGGGAGCCACAGCTGCGACATGGCCATTGATCAATTTCCCATCATCTGCTTCGAGATTGCAGATGTTTATTGGTTCAACTGCGCCCCGTTAGATGGCACCACCTGTCCCGTGTAACCATGCGAAAATTGAATTTTTGAACCACTCGCACCATTTCCCATAGTAACGTCCAGCGGTGCTTTTTTTTTTCATGAATCAAACAGAAACGAATAGGCAGGATTTTATTTCGTCTCTTGATGTACAGAAGGTTTTTTTATTTAGTGCAGCTAGATCGATTGCTAGTGACTAATTGTGGACAGTGTGTCTGATGTCATCAGGATAATTTTGAAAACGTCCTACTGCGGCGCATGTGTTCTCGTGCATTTACATTGATTTCTCGATAAGTAGGGCACTGTTTTTGATAATATTGTCATTTTAGATATCATACATTGAGCTTTCGCTCTGACGTAAATTGTTATTTGACTTTAGTGTTCCCTTCAAGTGTTGCAGGGCCCCTTTAAATTTGAAGGAGGGCTTCCCGGCAAAGCCGATTTTTTTATAGGTGTTTTCACGTCTTAGCACTCATACACTGCAGTGAAACCACCTTTACAAGTGGTTACATGCGGATTTATAATGAACACCTATTCGTTCATAGCGAATACTTCGAAATTCTCAATAATTTAAGTTCGAGTCAAAGTGAATTCGAATACTCTACTATTCATTCGAACATTCGAAGCTTTCGAATATTCTCGCAAGCCTAGATGTATTGTATATGTGAGGACATCTGGTGATGTCAGATGAGTTTTTGCAACACTCTTGATGCTACCGACCCAGGCCGCAGACACCCCTGAGAAGCAATTTTCATGTTTAATGAGGCATGTGGGGCTTTCGGCTGAAATGGCTGAAAGTTAGACAATTCAGGACACTCAGACCTCATATCATAGTTGCATCGTACAAGAAAATAGGTTTGTTATATGCAAAAATTCATTATATACGTATATTTCTAACACCATGTTTATTGCAAGACTGTTCTTCATTTGCTTCGGTATAACCCATATTTTGTTGTATTCAAATTCATTATCTCAAGGTTTGAGTGTACTTTAATTCATTATTGTTCTTAACACAACAGAACGATTAATGTATTAGAAAAAGGTTGTTTGCTTTTGGACATGCATGTGGTGTGATGCATCACAGTGGCACGCATTCTACCTCTTGCTGTTCTAGGTTCTGGAAATGTGGTGCACAGCTTTTGAACGGCCTTCTTCTGAATGGAGCCTCATGTTTCGTGATCTAGTGGAATGCTGGTTCTTTGAGCATGTCAAGGTGGTCTGTGAAGTGTACGCTTCATCATTCAGAGTGAGATCCTTTCTCTTGTTTTCTCGTTAATTTTTGAAACATCTATTTTCTTTATCCCAACAATGCCTTGCAGGAAGGTTGGGTACTTTTTACTACAAAATATGCCTGGAAATAGTTCGCCAAAATGTAAAGCTTTGAAATAATCGTTTATTTTGGTGAAAAAATAATGGGCAATAGTTCAGTCACTGCTTGACAAAAAAAAAATTTGAACATAAAGTTGAGTCTAAATGTGATCACAATATAATTGAGAATGAGTTTGTTTCTGAACATTTGGTTCAATCTAAATATGATCATAATGAACTTGAAATTGAATCTGCCCCGATGACACTGACGGCATTTTTGGGAGCTAGCATGTTGTTGCTATTTCTTTATGCTTGATTTTAGCGCACATCTTGGCTTTGCCAATCAGGTTAGGTTTGGTGGTTATTGGAAAATCTCCACCATGTTTATACACCAGTCATCCAGAGGACTTTGCATATGGTGTCTAGCACGTTTCCCTTGTGCAAAATGTCTCGCATGTTTCGTGCCTCCTGGACAGGCCATGCTTGCGTGGTTAAGGGGCCCTTAAAGTGAAACGACTTTTTTCGTATCAATGAATTACTTTTCATGACATCAAAAGCACCATGCATGCTTGTTGCGAGAAGATGCTTGGGAAGCGATAAAGCGCACTACAAGTAAATGCAGTAACCAACGTCACCCTAACGCTCCCGCACCAAGTCGCAGTGATGTCGTAGATTTTGACGGCATCTACCAGGAAATGCATAATTCCTGGTTGGTAAAAAGTAAGTTCACATTCTTCTGATCAAGACATAAACTTAGCAAAGTTTCGGGAAAATTTGTTAAACTAGTGTGGCCAAACTAAGAAAAGACATTTTGAAATCTGTGACGTCGCCATCCGAGATTTTGGTGGAAAACTCCAGTGCAACTTCTGACATTGACTTTCTGGTCTGGTATTTATAAACCTATGGTTTTTGAAGTTGACACGACAGTTTTCAGAGTATAATTTATCAGTCTAAGCCACCATATATTTACACGATTGTAGGTAGGATCATTTTATCTAAATTTGAAACCAGGAATCGGGGGCTCAGCTTATAATAAAAAATTAAACTAGTCTTGGTTCTAAGGTTTACTTAAAGCTGAAACAAACGAAAAATCTGGGATGCTGTCACATGGTTACGTTATGTTTGCATTCGACTTGAAGAGAACT
The DNA here is from genome assembly GCA_013436015.1 of Rhipicephalus annulatus. Classification (NCBI taxonomy): domain Eukaryota; kingdom Metazoa; phylum Arthropoda; class Arachnida; order Ixodida; family Ixodidae; genus Rhipicephalus; species Rhipicephalus annulatus. Next base: position 405,198 of record WOVY01009998.1, on the reverse strand, counting down.
TTCTAAAAATTACTGCCGCGTATTTCCACAAAACTGCTTTGAGGCACTGCCATGGAGACACCTTTGTACACTAAGATTAGTTTTTTTGCAGTGACATCGTATGCGAATTTTTTTTATGGTATGCGCTCGTGCTTCTTTTGTTTTTGTTGTGTGATTTTAAAGATTTGACTGACAATCGTGTAATTTATTGTTTCACTTTAGTGTTGTTTTAATTTTCTACTGTACAGTAGAATTAGAAGATGAAAATTGTGGTGTTTTCCTGGCCATGCAAACCAGTTCTTAGAGGAAATCAAGGCTGCAACACTGTGGTACAGCGTGGCCACGGATCGGAACATGAACCAGGAGACCGTGCTGGCTGCCTCTTACCTCATAAATGCCCTGATCAAGGTGGGCCTGGTGGACGCAGCTGCCGACGTGGCCCATCAGACCGAGGCTGTGGCCAATCAACTGGACGAAGGCCTGCCAAGACTTCGGTTCGTGTTGGCAAGGGCACACCTGCTCTATAATCAAGAAAAGGTATCGTTGACAGCAAAGCTGTCTTAGACTACTCTGTGTCTTTGGCTTCATCCTCGTAGTAGTAGTAGGAGGCGTCATGCCGGTCACACGACCAAAAAGTAGAGCAATTGAAGGGGCACTGACACAACACTTTGTGGCAAATACAGCCTGAGGGATAGATTTTCGTATACATGCGTATATCAGCTACCGAATCTTAATAGTGAATACAGCTTGGAAGGTAATTTATATAAATTTTGAAGTTCGCTTTCCCAATCCAGCGCTATACACTGAACATCACTGACATCATACAAGGTGACCTGAAGGTGACCCTGAATTTCTGTAGCGTCACCAGTGCAGCCGAGCTCCGAGATGCCCAGTTAATTGGAGTCATAGTCGCCATTACGTTTTTGCCACGCTTGCTCCAGCAGGCTACTATTTGGTGGTTGCTTGCGAATTCGTGCCCATAGCAAACATGTGGAAGCCTCAAGAAAGTCTTTGCCACCCTGTGATGATGATAAATATTATGATGATAATGGTGATGATGATGGCAGCAACATCATCGCGCTGCGCATGCCACGTCCCAAAGAACGCAAGCAGACGATGCAGGCAGCACAAAAGTGCATCACAGTTGTGTGTTATTTGACACGCTAGATGACATTGATTGCACATGGAGGCCCGTCGTTCTCGGCACTCTCACAAACCAAAACTGTGACGGGTTGGTAATAAACAGGCTAATTATCTGTCGCACGCTGCAACGTGTGGTGTGGTGTGTTATGGGAACTTAGCCCCGCCGCGGTGGTCTAGTGGCTAAGGTACTCGGCTGCTGACCCGCAGGTCGCGGGTTCAAATCCCGGCTGCGGCGGCTGCATTTCCGATGGAGGCAGAAATGTTGTAGGCCCGTGTGCTCAGGTTTGGGTGCACGTTGACGAACCCCAGGTGGTCGAAATTTCCGGAGCCCTCCACTACGGCATCTCTCATAATCATATGGTGGTTTTGGGACGTTAAACCCCACAAATCAATCAATCATCAATCATTCGTTATGGGAACTTATAGCAACACGCAGCAAAAAATGCCACACCAACACTTCATGTGTTGGTACCCCTTGAATGCTTTCACTATCGTTAACGAGTATAGTAATCATGAAATGGTCTAACCAAATTACCAGTGACGACTGACTATTGGTCAACAAAAATTGGTCCCACACGGAACCATTGAAGACTTACAAAGTTGAACCCCTCTATAAGAGACATGCACAGTTCACGATTCTTGCCCCTTACATGAGATGTCCCTTATAAGCAGGGTGCATTTTCTTATCAACCCTTCTTTTAATGTAGGCACACTGGTGTCTGTTATTCCCATTTGTCGATTACTTCAGTGTGTCCCGTAAAGGGGTTTGACTGTACCCGTCATTTTTCATTGTATTGCCATGCGATGAAGTCACCTTCAAAATATCTTTATTTTTTTACATGATTAGTGACATACAGGAACTCCCGTAAATTGAAAGAATAGTATTGTTTTAGTCTGAAAAAAAAACAAGCTATACAAATTGAGCAAAAAAGTTTTTCATTAATTTTGGCATGCTTTTCAGCTTTTCCTAACAATAGTGAGGGTAAAATAAACGTTTAAAAATGACCATACTAAAAATTGTTGTTTTTCTTTTATTAAATGAAATAAAAGTATAATGAGAGTGCTCAAATGGAGGATTTTTTTTTTTTTTTTACTGTGTCGCCATTATTACATCATTACACTTTTGCTGTGAGATTTTTTTCATGGCATGGAACTGGCAGAATTCTTTTTTTTTCTGACTCTTCAATTGAGACCGCTAATCTTTAGCTAGATTCAATTCATGTCTTCCTCCTGTTAGCCTGCATTTGTACAAACAAAAAGTCATTGGATGGGAGCGGAAAGCTAACGTTAAAATTTGAAAGACCTTTCCCATAATCCTTACAATGCTCACTTGTGAAGTGGATTTAGTACCTCAATTTTAACATATCTACAATCTCCAAAATGCCTAACATCTAGAAGCAGATTGTCAAATATAGTTGTTTTAGGGTTAAGTGTCAACACATAATAACCGTACCGGGTGCCTCACGAAAAAAAAATACATTATACCAGTCATGCCTCTGTAGCTAATGAACATGCTTATTAAGAAAATTTAAAATTTTGGGGTGAAGACACTTCGGCGCTGGCCGACCACTGCGAGAGGTCTGTGGGCTGCATGTTTGAGACGTTCGGTGTAAAGGGTTGCAACCCTCCGAATACCATGAAATCCTGGCTAATGCCCTGCTGACTGCCACTGTGTAGGCCGTTTATACTTTCCATCGCACGAGTTATGCCTGCAGAAGCAATAGCTCGACATCTGTACTTCAGCAAAAGTTGCAAGATGGGCTCATTGGTGCAGAATATTTGGACAACAATGGTACTAGTGTGAAGAAATGGGACACAACAAGGCAAGACAGACACACACAGTAGCACTGTGTGTCTCTTTGTTGCCTTCTGGTGTCCCGTTTTCTTTGTGCTACCATTGTTACGTGAATCGGTCCTTGATTTTCTTCTGCAGTGCTATTGATATACTGCATCATTTTTATATGTCTTAACTTCAGCGCGCCTACATTTGGCCCCCCAAAAAACATGTCCCCCGTTTTGTCCCACCCAGTACGACGAAGGTTTCCAACTACTGGATCAGCTACTCAATCACCCACTGCTCCAGAAGAACAACAAGTCATCCCTGCTGTTCGTGGCCGAAGTGAAGCTTCTGGTCTGCAGGTACTCACTCCTGCCGGCCCCAATAAGTGCACCGTTCCATGCCAAGGGGCAGCTCGAGTGCAACACTCCCATCATCCTTGCCCAGGAGTCCTTGAGGCTATCGCAGGGTGTTATGCAACACTTCTCTGAAAACACCGTAGCCGAGCCTTGTGAGTGTTTGCCTCCTGGCTATTCTTTTTAGGAACAGTTCTGTGTGGTGTTGCTCAGGGGCTGTACGCGTTTGTGCAGCTGCCAGCTGTGGCGGATTTTCCTCAGTGTCTGCAGATTCTGGCTCAATCTGTATATTGCAAATGTAACGACAGGCTTTATAAAAAAATTTGGAGGATCCTTAAGCTTCACCTTTATGGGTTGATCACGCGAGCGATATCCTGCTTCTAGTGTGCACTTCAATCACTTAGTGCATACTTGTTATCATATGATGTTACCACAAAAGATGAAGAAATAAAAGTAAAAGTAAAAATTGCATATTGCTTTCAAGACACATGTTTTGCACCGAAGGTCACGTACAACCCACACTTGGACTCTAGCTCCAAAATTTTGTTATTTTGTGCGGTTAAAAGTGAAAAATATAGTACTTGCTTCTCGTATGCTTATTCAGACAAGTTTCTGCAGCAGGCGAAATTCAGTGATACAAAAACAACTTGTTTAACACTCAACACACGTTAACATATCTTAGTGCATAAATTACTGTGACACAGGTTGCCAGAGGGTACCTTGTAGGCTTACAGCAGCAATCTGGCTTGATTGTGTATTAAGGAGCTCTGCGATCCTCTTCACCGCAGGTGATCTTTTTACTACGTGGACCCTGGAACGAATGTTGCTAGACTCTGCAGCTCTTCTAGGACAGCTCTACTCTAACATTGGGGCAGCTAAGGAGGCTTACGCTTTCCTCAAGGAATACCTTCGTAGGGCTCAAGGGATGGTGTCGGCGACAAGGTATGAATACTGGCTGCTGGACTTCGGATCTTAGTGTTGCCTTGCATTAGGGTGCTCGCTGGTATAGTGGCTTGAAAATTTTGGTGGCATTCAATTTCTTGCGGTACTCTGCCTGGTACAGCAGTTCGCTGGGCGAATTGGAATACTGAGTTCCTATGCATGTTTGGCACTTAAGAGAAATATAAAGCACACAGGCACAGCAACACAAAGCCACCATTCTTACTGTTCTCTTATTATTAGTAGGTACTTGTACATAGTGCTTGTACCTAATAGTTGTGTTGATGCATTCGTGGTTGTACAGTTCTGAAGCTTACAATTGAGTAGACCACTGTCTAGCTGAAGGCTTTGTTTCTGACAGGGCATTTGTGGGAAACTGCAGTATGGCTCTTGTGCTCGCAAACTGCTTGTGCACTTTCGGATGATGCCTATGTGCCAACTGCAAGTACATTCTAAAACTTTACAACTACTGTACAGTTTCTCATGTTCAATGCAGGGCATTATCTAGATAATGTCTCTGACCTAGATGGCTCTACACCAAATGGTCTGTGAATAACTTGTTCTATTGCTACGTTGCACAGACATGACTGTCACAGTGATGGCATGTACTGTCGCATCAGAAGGGCAATAAGCATTCCACCCTGAAATAAAGGCTGCCCCCCCAACATGTCTTCAGATATGCCGGCTGCGTCTTTCTGGAATAAATAGCGTTGCTTTGTATCTTCATGCTAATTGAAGCATCATTTATCTAAATACACTTAACCATTACGATTGTTTTTGATACGTAATTACAATACGGAGCTGTCTTATTACTTTGAAAGTTCTCAAGTGCCGAAATGTATTTGTCAAAGCATGTGCATTCAGCCAGAAATATTTTAATGTCATTTTCCAGCTTATTCTTCTCTAGTACTTTTATGTAGAGAAATGCTTAGGCTGCAGAGAAGATAAGCACTGCTTGGAGAAGCAGTGTGTTCCAGTTGTGTGCTTTGCCTGTGACTTGCTAGTTGCTACCACTGCTTCCGAACTCCTAACCAATGGTACTGCTTCCAAAGGCCCTGTTTTTAAGGTGTCTGTTTGGTTATGCTTAGTCGCCAGTGCACTATCAACACATCTGCTCGTAGAAAATTTTATAAAACGCACCATCACAACGTCCCCTTGTTACAGATGTGCTAGGCTTGTCCTGCTCATTGCAAACTTGGATCTGCTTTGCGAGAAGCTGTACGACGTCAGAAGCAAGCTCTCCAGCGTCGAATTCATGCTGCACCTGAAAAACTTCAGCTGCCCAACAAGGCTCGAAGGCGAGGAAGGGGTCACCGTGACAAATCTGGACGTCACGGGATGTTCGGACATGGAGGAAAAGACATACGACAAGTACTCGTGCCCCGCTCGCAGCTACTCCATGGCCGTGGTCCTTTTCCTCAAGCAGGAGAGTGCGCTCAAGTCTCCGCCATCAATCCCCAGTCTGGACAAGATTCACGACGCTGACTGCAGCTGCCAGCTGTGCGAGTTCTATGCCACCAGGCAGTTGTGGATCGAGCGCGACCTGCTCAAGTGCTTGCTGTACATCACAGTTGGAGACGTCACCGCAGCCATAGGCGGTCTGCAGACATTGCTCGAACTTGTGGGCTCGCTGCACCAGAAGCTGTCGAAGGAAGCGACCTCCGCAGCGTCCTTCCTCAAGCGCCGCCTCTCGAAGACCTTCCTCTGCGGCCAGAACAGGGCGGTAGGCGCCTGGGGTGAGCTACTGACCCTGCAGACCACGATTCTCCTGCACCTCTCCGAGGCTCATCTGCAGAGAAAGAGCTACCGGACGTCGCTCGAGAAAGCGGACGAGGGTCTCAAGGTCATCTCGCTAAATGGCTGTGGCAATAAGAGCCACTGGAAAATGTTTGCCAGCCTGGCGCATCAGAAGGTTAGGGTGCTGGTCACCATGTCTCGCAAGAGCAGGGACTCTTCCGGAGACCTCAAGGGCAGCCCCCTCTGGATTGGCAACACTTGCGAGCACGCCTCTGCGACGAACACTGCCGATGCGAATGCTGCATCGCCTCCGAGGCGCTCTGAGAGGCGTACGGCGCCGCTCACTGCCCCGAAAGCTCCGAAGGCACGTCGAGACGCACCCTTAGACTTGTATCTGAAGAGCTTGGGCCGTGTTGAGGCAAAGAGTGTTGCAAAGAAGGTGAAGGATGACGGAGCTGCGTTTGTCGTTTTTGATGAGTCAGTTGAGGACTGCGTTGGTAGGGAGAAACCCAGTGTTGCCAGAGCTAGCAGGAAAGCGAGTGCCCGAACGAGGGCTGCTGCCACTACTGCAGCTGCTGGGGATGCGAATGACGACACTGACAAGCCAGAAGTACCACGCCTGCCAAAAAAGCAGGTAAGTTAATCATGTTTGTTTTTGTTTGTGTGTGTGTTGTGTGTGTGTGTGTGTGTGTGTGTGTGTGTGTGTGTGTGTGTGTGTGTGTGCATGCATGCGTAGGTGCAGAGAGAGAGGTGATACTTAAGAGAGAAACAAAGAGAAAAGTGAGCCTCGTAACTGTCTGCTTCAGTGAGCGACACCTCAACAGTAGCTCACAAGGGATGAGGGTGAGGAGGGATAAAAGGGTAGGAGTAAAGGTGTAGAAAAGTGTAAGAAGAAGAGGAAGAGACGTGAGGTGGTAAGCCGGAGCGAGCGACAACAAACTGAGGGGATAGAAGAGATAGGAAAGATGGGAGCAAGGTCACTGGAGTCCGAGGACGGGGCACACTTGCGAGAGCTCTTGTCGGCGTCGGTAGATGACGTAGAGCAAGTCCAGTCGCTCAGAGCTACACTGTCGTCGAAGGTCGTTGGCGTCAAGAGGTGACGTAGGGCGAGCCCAGTCCGCCAGAGCTACGCTGACGCCGGAGATCGCGGCGTGCGCGCGCGCGCAATTGGTCGGCACGGAATCCAGCAAGCGAGTCTGTGTAGGTGCAGGTTCAGCAGAAATATCCGTACTGAACTGCATTGTGCAAAATGTGGCACTAATATCCAACTTCGTGTGCACAGCAAAAATTGAGATTCAGTTTATATTGTCGCGGTGAACTGCTTACGTTGAACCGCGACAATATTTAACTGGACAGAAAAACGTGCTCTCAGTATTTCCCATCGACATTTTGACTCTAAATACTAAAAGAATATTTTCAGCTGAAGATAATTGACAGGCTACAGAGCTCAAATAAGTACTTACTGTGCAATCGATTTGTACCTTGAGACTTGGACCTTGCATGTTCTTCTTCCTGAACTTATGCAACCTTTAGATTCAGTGCCAAATGCTTGAAAAAAGTGTCAATCGAAACAGTGCCATTTTGTGAGCACAAATATATTTTATGGTGACAGCGATTGTAGGCAATTAGGGAGAAGCATGCTTGCAGGGGTCATTTAACACATATTATGAAACATCTACTTTAGGCGCAACTAGGTGGCCGTTATTTTGTCCTCCGGTTGTAACTGCCGTTGTTATTCTGTCCTCTGCGGTTTTTGCATTTGCTGTCATTTTGCGCTTTGGCGCGTCACAATTTCTCACCTAACGTGCAGCCTTCAGTACATAACTGCAGCCAGTGAATACACTACAAGCCAATACTATTTGAAGTTAGCGCTGGTCCTTATCAGTTTTGTTGTCAATAATACAGTAAAAGGTTGTTAACTTTCTTTTACGTGACTGGCAAAAATGCCCAAAATAACTATATCCAGAAGTGTCAAAAGCCCCGCCACGGTGGTCTAGTGGCATAGGTACTCTGCTACTGACCCGCAGGTCGTGGAATCGTATCTTGGCTGCGGTGGCTGCGTTTCCGATGAAGGCAGAAATGTTGTAGGCCCGCGTGCTCAGATTTGGGTGCACGTTAAAGAACCCCAGGTGGTTGAAATTTCTAGAGCCCTCCACTACGGCGTCTCTCATAATCATATGGTGATTTTGGGACGTTAAACCCCACATATCAATCAATCCATCAAAAGCATCCAGAAAACAAACAAATGTCTGTTCCATCAACGCATTTTCATTTTCTTGTGAATAAATAAATGCTGTACTTACTTTTGCATAGAAGCAGTGTAAAAGCCGCAATTTTTGTCATCCTGTGACTTCGTTTACATTGGGACCCCTTTGAAAAACTGTCTTTAATTAGCCTGAAACCTTCTCTGAATACTTACTTTATAGTGTGTTATAGGCACCAACACCACAACACATGTGATGAGTTTTTTTGCCTATAAGATGGCTGGCAACAAATCATTCAATAATTTTCGTGTAGCAAGTGAGTTTTGTGACAGCATGTGAACTGCTGCATAAAGCTCTCATCTTCAACGGCTTTCACAGAGTCAAGTTTTGGGACATTGTGCTTGCATTGCATCAAGTCAAAACGAAGTTGCTGAGGGATAGATCTGTGTGAGGAGAAAACCGTGGTCACTGAATTAAGATAGCAGTGCAGACAGCGCAGTCTCATTTCAGTTGTCTGTGAATGCCGCTTTTTTGATCTTTTGTGTAGCAAATCTGCGGTGATTCACCCTCCATGCATGCTCTGAGTTAACTAGCTTTACTATATTCGTCTAAGCTCAAGCTGCTATTGCATCATGAACTAAAATGAACTAACCTCACATACTTACTTTATACGCTCCATTAAGGACCTATGGGGGACGCCTTGAAAGCCCCGCACAGCACCATTCGTGCTTTTTTTTTTTTTTTTTAAGCACGCAGCGTTGAGAGGTGCCGCTGCGGGATCGGGCATGATGCTAAGAGCATTTTCAGAGTACGGTGTGTTCGAATTAACCGTCGTAAGTGCTTGCCCGTTTGAATTGCAGGGCGTTTTCCCCTATTGGAATACACATAGCTTTGACGGGACCACAGCGCGAGTTCAAATTAAGCGTGTTCGAATTAATGAGACTCCACTGTGTTTATTTTCCGTCACACGCATGGTCGCGTTGCGGTACATTGGGCTGCGAGGCGGTTTCCTTCTTTGCATGCTTATAGGTGTGCGCCCATCTGAGCATACATTGCCACAAACTGTTATAATTGATATAAAGAAATAATGGATAAAACGACATAATTGTGGCTCCCCTTCAACTTCGTTATAATGAGGTATAAGTGTACTTGCAAAATGCTCAGAGCATTTAGAAATATCAGTTGCTCAACGGGCACTCGCCGTGGAAATCGTGGTGAGTGGGCAGGTGGCATGCCCGTTTGTTGAGGCTTCGTGCCACGGCGATTTTCAGCCACTGAGTCTTGCGAAGTGCTCTGCTTGAAATCATCGCAGCATCATCATCATCATAACTCACTCATCATGACCATGGTCTTAAACCTTGCCGCTCACACAGCTCATGCTAAGAACTTGAGGCATGAGCAAGGGAGAGAAGGCGCTACGATTTCAGCCAAAGAGGACGTCACAGCCTCGTTTCGTCTTTCGCTTCACCTTGTAAAGCGTTGAATGCAACGGCACGGCTCTCTCAATCACTACAATTTCTTGCGTTGTTTTATGTTGCTTTTCGGAAACACTGGCATGCGCATCCATCGCTACAGCATTCTTGAAGCTTTGTTATTACCCTGTATTGCTTCTACTTTATGCCCTGTATCATTTCTTTCTACCATGCATATTGTTTACCAATCAAAGAAAAAGACTTCTGGATGAACCAGTCCGAATGATGGCATTCACTTTATCACTTCCTGTGGTTCTCGCATTTGAGGCTACAGAGTTGGGTTTTAGCCACAGGAGCGTTTCCAATGTCGTATGCGATTTACCACACGAGACAAAACAAATCGAGTGCTAAGACTATTTAAATCAAGCTTATTCTTTAACAACATTAGTCTTCTTTTTTGTGAATTAAAGTAATTGTTTATTTAAAAATTATCTATTGCTAAACATTTCAATTATATAAACGAATTCATTTATATAAGAAGGCACCACCCATTCTATGGCCGATCCCCCATGGTAGGTTTCGCCAGTTTTATAAGGGTCAACCAACCAACCAACGTCTTAGCTTGATCCTACTGAGGGAGCATTGCTCTGCTGCGCAGCTAGTTGTGTTTACGGTAATATGCTACGTAACTCAGTTCGCCCCTTAACTGATAGTCCTATCAACCCAGCAAAGCACTAATTGATCTCTCATTGCATTCCCCAAAGCTGTGAAAGGTAGATGCAAGTTAATAATTAAAGCCCATTAAAACGGTACATCAGCCTTGAGCCGAAATAAAATGCCTCGCATACGTTTCTTTTTTTTTTTTTCCTGAGCTCTATGGCAGCAGAAACATCACGCAAGACCTTTGCATCTGCAGAGGTGGTGTCTCAGACCAATTCAAGCAAACAGTGATAGTATGCGAACACCCAGAGGGAGCAGGAACCAAACTTTTTTATGTCATACAGTTGTGATCTACTTATTTTGCTGTTCTCTAAAGCAGGGACAAGTCGAGAAACTGCAAAACGGCCTTCCCACTAGACACGACTTGTACCTGTTGATACAATTGACTGCACAGCAATTCATGACTCCAATAAACTATGTGCTAGTGAGCATTGGGTTCTGCTTGAGCTCTCAATGACTGTCTGCTTTGAAGGCCATGCGATGGGGCACCAGTCCCAGTGCACGGAGGGTATACATCAAGTTGGGGTTGAATAAGAGCTCAATATAATTTGTTCAATGTTGCTGTAATTTTACACGGGTCTTTCGAGGATATCTCACAAGTATTTGATGGAACAAATAGTCTGATGTTTTCGCATCCAACTGCATAAGCTCAAGTGTTTGTGTCCTTTGGTTCATCTCTTTCAATGATTTGCAAGGTTCGTGCCCAGCGTAAAGCTGCGAAGACTGATCTGGTGTCCACGAGCAGCAGCAAAGATGCGGAGACGAAAGCCAGCGATGAAAGTGCAAGTGAACAGGCACCGACGAACAGTGTGCCAGGTGCTTCCACGGCTTTGCTCAACACAATTGATGAGGAAGAGGAGGCAGTTGCCTCGATTGCACGGTTCTCACTGCAAGAGAGACAACCGAGATTGGTTGAGGACGTTCCGTACGTGGAGCACAACACACCGTTCACTGAAGAGCAGCTAGCATCTTGCAAACCTCAAGGTATGCATGTGATTTTGGTAGCGCGGTACTTGTATAAAGTCGAACTGCCCGCCTTGGCAATTCAACGACGACGACATTCCACTGAGCAAAGAAGTCGGGGTTTCATTTCCACTCTCTATAGTCACATTTCGACAGGAGCAAAATTAAAAAACTCATGCACTAAGATATCATCTTCAGCCTGACTACGCCCACTACAAGGCAAAGGCCTCTGCCATGCTTCATTAATTATCCAGGTCTTGTTCTTGCTGCTAATGACACAGTGAGACATAGAAAAGAAAATGGTACATCTAACCTTCAGTGAAATGAAGAAAGCAGGGTGGGGCAAGGAACATGTGAAGGATGTCTTAAAATATGGAATAAATGGACATGGAGTGTAGTGCTGATCATTAAACTTTTTCAGTCCCAATTCTTTTTTCCTATTCCCCCACCGCTCTGAGGTAGCCTATTGGTTTTTACAGTTTGAGATGTGTGTGATCACTGTAGTCTAAAGAGGGGAAAAAAATTTGTGGTCAATTTTTAATCAAAACTAATTTGTGGCCAAATTAATTTGGTAATTTTGTAAAATTCACATACTTCTTTCATTTTTCTTTTAAATAATTGTTTTAGGGAGACAGCATAAAACGTAACAGCCGAAACTCAAGTTTTCTGCGCAATAGTAAAATAAGTACCCCGCTTACGCGCACAATAGTGCAAAGAGAGCAATTGCTTGTTTTTTTTTTTTTTTTTTTTTTTCACACGTGACCCACTTGTTTTGTGTACTAGGTTGGCACCATGTGTAGAGCCCATGCTAAATATGAGCTCTTCAAGAGGAACAATGCTTTATCTTTACCTGATGTCTGCTGACTGGCCTACAAAATTTATCTTTCAAATTGGGATCACTAGGCCTAAAAGGATTGAGAGTAACAAACTGGATTTCAAAATAAGGCAAGCATATGAGGGGAAGACAGGCAGCTAGGTGGGCGGATGAGATTAAGAAGTTAGCACTAAGATTTAGGTGAGCATTTTTCAACTCTAGATGGTGAAAATTAATCTGGAGCCTCTCGCCGTGGCATGCCTTGTAATCGTGTGAGCTCATTTCAGTATGAGAAAACCCTAGACTTCCCTTACAACTGGGGCATGTCACCCTTCCCTAGGCCCCCGGCTGTGCCACTGCGAAGCTCCTGGTGCCAGGAGGAAGCTCCCTCAAAATTCTTGCCTGCCGCACCCCCTGCTTGCCATCCCGAGGACAAGGAGGTTCTAAACACAGTGCATAAGTTCAGACTCCCTGCCCCTCTTGAAGGAACTCATTAGTCATTGGTGCTTCTCCCTCTGCCAGTAAAAAAAGTCTGGTGCAGCCCCTGCAAAGCTCTTGTCAAAGGTCAAGTACCTGGTAGTCAGAGGTGCTAGTTATCGGTTGCTTTTGAAATATTACCAGTGCACTATAAGATGCTAAAATTGCAGCTTTATGCTAGGATTTGACTTTGACTGAACTGGCACATTTTGCACTTGTTTGCTTGTATATCTCTTGAGCACGCACTGATGTTTTTTTCTCCTGTATGGTGTTTCAGCACTTGATGACATGGTGTCGCTGCTCGACAAAGCCTTTGAGCTAATCATTCATTTTCCGCCATTCCCTCTGTATGCCGAGATGAGCAGAACAATGGTGCATCTACTGGACCTTCAGGCAAGCGCTGACAATTTTATCCGCATAACCAACTCGTTGCGTCGTAGGTGCAGTTATTTCCTATCGTATATTCATGATTCGCTGTGTGCCACATTCTGTCTGGCATTCACATCATGCCTGGACTGCACCAACTTAGATGATCGAATTGCAAGCCGACGTCATAATTACTCCCTGACTGATATTAAAATTTTTCCAGCCTGGTCAGACAATGAAAATGCATGTTTGTCGGCGAACCAAGGACAGTAGGGAAACGTGATTGGGGAAAATCTCGTGACTTACAGAAATTTAATAACTGTTGATTGCATATTTATGATTATTTACATGTTTGTTGAGCTTTTGCTTCAATCAAACTGAGATTGAAGTGGGAATACGTGTGAAAAATACGAGGGCAAAAAAGATGCACCTTGGATCTGTGTCCAGCGATGACCGAAATATTTTGCCATAAGGGTTGGGAATATGAAAAGCCAGGAAAGAGAATACTTAGGTTATCCAGATTTTAAGGAATATATCAGTGTTTCTTAGGTTTGTGCGACTATAAAACAAATATTACAGTGTTTGAATTTGCTTACACAAGATTTTAAATTACGCAATTTTGAAGTATTCGAAACAAACACACGAACTGTATGTGGCCCCCCTGTAAAGGTGGTTTCACTGCAGTAGAGGGTTGCTATGCTTTGAATGCACTTATCCAGGGGAAATCCGCAATGCCACGAACCCCCATTTCAAGGCAAAATGAACACATTGCCCTTACCTTGATGAACCTGATGATTTAAGTTTCAAAGCTTGTTATACCGGCTTATATGCTCAAAGTATAGTAAATATTACATGTAAACTATTTTACAGGTCATCACTTGCTTTGAACTGAGGGTGAAATGCTGCTGCTAATATTAAAACTTGCTTCCAGTTCCCTTTGAACCAAAAAGAATTACGTCTGCACACGACTTGTTTCAATTTTGAAAAACGTTGTTGAGGTTAGTTAGGTCATGACATTTATGCTCATTTTTCTTCATAATTTGTGATAAATAATACACTATTTGAATTCAGTTCAAAATTATTCATCCAGACTACTGGTCTGTTTGCTTAGACGTTTGCTTAGACTTAGACTGTTTGCTTTAGACGTAAAATTTACTATTTGCACAATCCCAGTGTTTTCCTACTCCTCTATTTTTGTTCGTGTGTGTTGTTTCTGAAGCTTGCTTATGCTGCACACGTGTCCACAGGAAAGGCACAGCAAGGACCACAAGACTGCCTCTCTTTGGTATGTTAGCCAGACATCCTCAGTGACTCTGCAACATATTGGTCTCAACTGCCTCTACAAGAAGCTCAAGTGAGTGTAATCATAAATATTTATTCTATTAGCATTGGCACAACTGCAAGCGATGTCCAGTTCTGAACTTCAACTAAGCCGATTTCCAAAATTTTGTATCAAGATTGTGTCGAGTCTATTGCTGTGCACTAACAATATCGCCAAGTTACTGGTTCTTGAGAAATTTTTAATGTTTGATGCTACACAGATCTAAATTAGCTATGTGCCTCTTTCTCATTTTTTTTCCTCTTCAGAATCGCAACTCTAGAAAGGGCGGGCAGTGAAGCTTTACAGCTGTAGTTCCATAAAAATTTCCTGGACGGAAATTTGGTGCCACTGCCTTAAAAGATTTCTGTTTTACCTTAAGATAAAAATTTGTCAAAATTTTAAACACTCACACACTCATGCAGTGGCATGGGTGTGCGAGCGTTTACAATTTTGACTTTAATTTTATTTTTTGATAATGAACTTCTAATTGCTGCTATATATACTATAAAGTTCTCAAATAACAATTTTTCCATTTAAAGCAATTTAGTTTCACTTTAGTGCATCATATTAAAGGAGAGTAAACTACCGTGACTGGCTTTTCGGTAATATCAGTTTAATAGCAGAAGGAAAAGGCAGTTGATACTTCGACTAGTGAAATTCAAACTTCTGATGGTGTTAATGGTCATACGGTTTCTTTGCTCGCAGTTTTTACGTACAAGTAGACTACTTTAAACTTGATCTTACAAAACCAGCTTTTACATGGTTTCTCATTTAACAAAGAAATTTCAATTCCCCAGCATACACCCATAGGGCTCAATGTTATCGACCAAGCAACCAACTAGATTTGTTGAAAAACAATTAAACGAAGTTTTTCCGAAAGTACCGAACTAAAAAAAAGTGATTTTCTTGCAATTTCGCAGACAGGCTTTTCTTCAAGCAAGCTCTAACATAACTTCATTAAGATGTCTTGACGCTCTTCTCATTTTCATGGCCCTAGATTGTTTGTTCAGGCCGCATGTAGCACCCATGCATGGAGCATTGTGCGATGGACTTGACTGTCGACGGCGCTTTTAAGTACCGGATGGTGCTACTGGTGGAAGTGTACGGGTGGTAGTGATTGGTATCATGCTTTTGTGACACTAATTATCTCCTTGCAACTTTCTGGATTTGTCTGCTTGCACAATCTATTCATTCTGTGTCTCTATATACTATCATTTGCTTGTCATTACTTTGCCTGAGTTTCTGGCCTGCATCGCCCAGGCACGGTGCCCTTTATGTCCGGTCACATTGGCAGCTCCATGGCAGGGACGTCTTCGTGGACTTTTCACCCACACAGGAGTAAATTGCTGGCAAGAACAATGACCCCGTAGCTTTTGGTTGTTGCAACGTTACATATCTAAATTTCGAAAAGATGAAAATTTTTCTCATTTTCACAAACTTGCCAATTTAACAAAATGGCTCAAATGTCCCAATTGCTTCGTTAAACCGAGGTTCAACTGTACATCAATATAAAATAGATGTTGATGCGAAAATTCAAGCGTGGTCCTAACAGAGATCTATACAGTACAGTTAGAGAGCTGCGTTGCTAATGCTGTGCACGTTTTTTTTTTCTAGAAAGCAGAAGGCTGCTGCATTGAATGATGCAGTTCAAGACTTCGCATTCAGCGAGGAGGATGTCATCAAGGCAGAAGCTCTCAGTTTCAGAATGCTGTCTGAGCTCAAAACCACGCAGCTCGCTGATATCTATGAGCTTCTACCGGCTGGTGAGCAGCAATCGTTTATGATGCAGGCACTCTGACAGTTTTTCTATAGACATCCAAACATACATGCTGACACAGCAAATGTTCGCACCAAACGGTCGTTTAGTGTACAGAAATTGACAGGTGCAGCTTTATTGCTATTCTGCAGCTTCATTGTTATTATATCAATGCTATGCAATTTGAAATTCATTTGATCCTATAAGGCTGTGGTATGTTGTGAAATAGTGGAGCCTCATATGTACTGTTGTTGTAGTGAAGCAGATGTACAGATGAGTATGTGCTTATGAAAAAGGGCAAAAAGGTCCGCGTTCTGATTGCGCGCGAGCCTTTGCCACATTTGCCAGCCTTGCACTGTGTTACTGTGCAGTCCTTTTTCGTTGTGACCTCGTTGCAAATTAGTTACATTAATAAAACTCGTCACATTTGGTGGAGGTGCTTGGCAGTGACTGCGTTGGTCATGTTGTCCGGTGTTCTCTTGGGCAACTTACAAGAGCGGAGCTTCAGGTCTGTTTGGGGGAACTTATCAACCAAATCAAACGTAACCGTCAAAACAATATTGAAAATATGGTAGTGCACCTCTGAAATGTTTGCAGGCTTAAAAAGAATTTAGAGGGGACTTTCCTTGTGCACTACTGTCAAATCATCTCTGCAGTCTTCAATTAAAGGTTGAGATAATTATAGCACCGGGCACACCGTACTTCAAAGCACACTGTTCACTGATGTTGTTGCGTTTCTCATGTGTTAAGCTTATGAGTTCAGGCTGTTGATTCATTGCAATGGTAAACGACCCGACTACGTTCACTTCAGGGCAAGGGGCTCTATCATGTTTTTTCAGTTAATACTGTCCTGTACTTCCCGCGGCTATGTTATGCCCGCAGACTTCTGAACTCATCAGCCCACCTAACATTCTGCCTCCCCCTGGTGCGCCTTCCCTTCCTTCAATGTTCACTCTGATTAGTGTTAATGACTAGCTGTTATCTTGGTTTCTTACATCGCATTCCCTGCTCATGTACATGTTCTCTTGCTTTTAGCCAGAGTCCTTCGAAAAATGCATTTACTGGTCATGAAGCTCCGCCGTAACTCTATGGAAGAGCTTGGTGCGCTGCAAGCGGGGATCGCAAAGCGGCGCTGCATCCCCACGTAGGACATCGGATAGACGGCGATCGCACCATCGCGCGGTTTTCATTTTATGTTTGGTGTTGTGCGCGTTGTGCTTGAAAATAGAAAAGGATGTCGCGTACGTGAGTCGCACATAGTTGTTAATCTAGTTGCAAGGGAAATAATGGAAAGGTGTCTATGTTCTGGCTGCCTAGACAGCAAACAGCGGAAAAAGTGGAAGTGTGCTATACCGTGACACGAAACTGGTGGTTTCACATTTTCCGGCAAGTGAGTGTGTGTGAAAAGCACTCCGATGAGAGTGAGATCTTAGGCGTGCACAAGTGGCTAATCGGAGGAGTCGGGAAGACGTCGCACGATGTTCCAAAACTTTTGCCAGAGGCCGTGCCAAAGATTTTCTACGGTCTCCCAACATATTTGTCTTGTGCAGAAAGGCTCAGAGCTCACCTGCCTATCAAATGTCGCCAGGAACCCTCAGCTAAGCTGAAGACTGTTGAGGCTGCATCAACACTGTGCATGAGTCGCTTTGACACAGCTGCCATGGATAATGACTCTGTTAAAGAAAGTGAGCGTACTGGCCGCCTCTTTTTTGTTGCAAGTCAGTAATAGAGAAGCTCGATTGACGAGTGAAATGCTCGCTGTTTTCTTTTGTGAACAGGCATTGAGATGACCAAAGTGTACTAGTGGCATACCAAACAGACGGGGCTATATGCAGCTCCACACAGCTGAAAAATCCAAAGTACACATCTGTTGCTTGGAACAGTGACTTCAGCGCTACCAGTTGAAGCTTTTTATGGTGACAGCACAAGAGAGGATGCACCAAAAAACTGTACAAAACTTGCGCAAGCTGTAAAAGTGCAAAAAGATAATTTTCGATATCAATGCGTCATGAGCACGAGAAGATAATTTTTTGCGTCACATTACAAGGGCGCCGGAGCGAGACGCAGTGGTCAATTTTCACGTTTGAGAAGGCATGTAAAGTTTTTGCCTTAAACGTAAAAATAATAAAGAAAGACGAGGAAAACACAGCATCAGTAAGCTACTCAGCAAAGTAAAGGACTGGGAAAACAAAACACGAAAACCTGGGAAAAGCCGTATGAAGTATTGTTTTTTCCTCATCAGTGATCACTTGCTAAATTAAAAGCACTGATTCATACAAACTAGCTATTGTTTCGATAAATATGAGGCTGTTCTAAGATGTGTATCTTATATACTAACACCGAATGTATATAGCCTGAGAAATTGGATACGTGCTGTCAAGAGTTGCAACCACCGCACTTCCGTGACACGTTAAGATCCACCAGAGTCTCTGGATTGTCTACAAATTTTTCCGAGATGCATCAGGAAAAAGATAAGCATGCTTTTATAGTGGTAGCATATCTTGCAGTGGAAACAGCACGCATTTGTGGCCGTCAAATTTCTACCTTCAAGGCCCATTCGATGCTCAATTTCCCTGTATTGGAGCTTTGCCGAATTTCCTTCACTCTGAAGACATAAACAACCTTCAAGGGTGCATTTAATAACATTTCACAGTTTCGGCACGTGCTGTACAATTGCAGTGCTGAGGCGGCTTCGATGCCCTGCCGTGGGTGAGGGCGCCCCTAGCAGTTGCTCCTGTCCCTTTATCAAACTTTCGCCGGAGCTTCATGACCAGGAAAAGTATTGAAGAACTCTAGTTTCAGCTAAGATGCCCTTAATGCACATTTGTTCTGTGACCCACTGATGGTCATGCACAGCTTTGCCTTCTTTTATGGTCACATTTATCCTAACAACGTGCTGTTGATCGCCTTTGCATATTTCAGATTGGACTGTGGTGCAGGTGACAGCTGCCGAGTCTCTCACAAAGGGCCCCGGTGGTGTCACCCTGACACCCGATTTGTTTGTCTGCCAGTGTAGGAAGGGAAAGGCACCGATCATGGTCAAGCTCAGTGGCTCATCCGATCAGCAGGTACATACACAGCTGCTTGCAGGTGCAATTTGATGTTATGGGAGGGTACACATTATTCACCCTCTGTGTTTACATGTTGCATTTACACAGGTGTAAAGCATCCACAATCTGTAAAATGCAGTGCAAATTTCAGGAGACAAGAGCATACTTACACGCAATACAGGCGCTGAAAAGACCCACCAGTACTCAAGCGTGCGGCACGTAAATTTGGAGGATGACAGAGGAACTTTTTCCACATTAAGAACCGCAAAGCATGCATTGGAACAAAATATGGAAGGCGTAATAAGAGATGGATCTAGGCTGGCAACATGAGACATAGAACAATCAACCAGTGGTCAATTAGAGCAACGAAACGGTTACCAAAGGAATAGGATACTTTGTCTTGGAGCAGCGAATAAAACTGAGAGATAATTTAAGTTCGCAGGCATGAAATGGAATCTGGTCACTCAAAATCAGAGTCCTTCAGTCATATGAATTGCAAAACTCCCCATTGGCCCCATGTATAAAAATCCAAACACACTCCTGGCTGAAGTCACTAGCGTGTGCCGATTGTCGTGTCATCTGTTGAGGAATAAATAATCTATAAAACACTCGGGACAACGCCACTGCAGCACGCAGCATTGCCCAGCTTGTGAGAAACGCATGCAGTGGCGTTGGCACGGCAATTATTTTGTATTGCTGCTCCCAGGTGATGTGACAATCTGGAGGCTCCCGCATAGTCGCCACGAGAATGTCGGGGTTTCGGAACACAGTTTTGCAACTGGTATGATTGAACATGAGGTCATTGAGAGAGGCATTCTTCCTGCAGTGGCCACAATACATTACCAGTTAAACTGCAAAGAAACGTTGACATAGGAAGAACACAAGCTAGTTTTTTCCAACGTCAACGTTTTTCACGCAGTTTATTTCATAATGTATTACACACTCCCCCCAAAGTCTGTTCTTCTAAGACAATACAGTTCTAGTGGCTAAAGTACTCGGCTGCTGACCCGCAGGGTGCGGGTTTGAATCCCGGCTGCGGCGGCTGCATTTCCGTTGGAGGCGGAAATGTTGTAGGCCCGTGTGCTCAGATTTGGGTGCACGTTAAAGAACCCCAGGTGGTCGAAATTTCCGGAGCCCTCCACTACGGCGTCTCTCATAATCATATAGTGGTTTTGGGACATTAAACCCCACATATCAATCAATATCATAAGACAATACAGTTGAACATGCGCACACTGAATCTAAAGGGGATCATGAAAGATTTCTATTCAATATACAAAATTATTTTATGTGTATATATACGTGTTTTACGTATGATGGCAACTGTCTGACAGAGATAATGTCTAGGGTCGGGGAATATCTGAAACAGAAAACTTGGCAGCCTGAATGTGAGGCTATAATTGTGGAGCAAATAAAGCTGCACGTAATTGCGTGTTCGAACTGCTGCAACTGTCGATGTGCCAATAAACACCAGTGGAGTTGGTCTTTTGAACTTTTCTTCTGTCCGTGCAGTTCCACACGGTTCTCTTCAAGGAATTCAAGGGAATCTTGGATGAAAGCACAGCCACCATGAAAATGACGGAGCCACCTCTGTGGTGGTCTGTTCGACGTGCCTTAGACAAGAGAATGAAGGTGAATCTCTTGTGCTCTTATGGCCTGGCCCCCAACCCCTTTCACCTTCCTTTATTTTTTTAATCAGCTTTTACAAAATATGCTCAACGTAAAAGCAAAGCTTTGTTTCAGTACATAAACATTGACTGTCTCTTCAAAGCAATTTTCACAATGGCTATCCACTTTATACAGCGCAACCGATTTAATGGGAAATGAGTCGTTTTTTGCGTACTCTATAGTGCCATATATGGTCAAAACCATGCCCACACGAAAAATGTAATTCTTAAGATACCTAGTCTGCAAGCTTTTATTGAAAATTTGAGCTAGCGTGAGCACTTGATACTAAGCCTTCGCGGAAAGTTTTTCAAGCTTTGTTTGCATTGTGTTTAGGGATGTATAAATTGTAAATTTTTGGTGTGAAGTGAATTTGAAGTGATTAGTGAATTGTTCAAATAATTTCAAATTGAATGGTTCGAATAGTATGTATGTCGCATGTCATAAAGAAAAACTAGCGTATTTGTCGTGACTTAACTAACCTGCACAATACTTTCTTGTGTATGTGTGAATGTCATTCTATGTCAACAGTAACAGGGTTTGAATGTCAGTATACAGTACTAGTGATCACTAGTAAAATACACAAGCTTTAAAATGCACTTTGCATGGAGCATATAAGCCCATATAACAAGGTTTTAAAAAACGATAAATCGATAATTAATCATTCATTTATGTTTGAAGTGGGGCTTTGCTTGTGGCAGCGCTGATTTATGTTAGATGCATGTCTTCACGGATCACCATGCCTAAGCTGCAGTGAAAGCACCTTTTCAGGAGGTTGCATGCAATCTAATATATGTCTGTTTGATCATTCCAAATACTTGGAAATTTCTAATAATCGGCTGCTGTGCACGTTAAAGAAGCCCGGGTGGTTTAAATTTCTGGCACCCTCCACTATGGCGTCTCTCATAAACATGTAGTGGTTTTGGGACGTTAAGACCCACATATCACTCGATAGTCAATAAATTGAAATTTCTAATACAGTAAAACCTCGTTAATTCGAACTCAGTTATTTCGAAATCCCACTTATTTTGAAGGATTTTTGCGGTCCCTTATTTTCCTATGTAAGTTAGAGTGGATAATTTGAAGTGGCGGCCGGCACCAGTCCGGTTTATTCGAAAACTTTGGGTGCTGTGTGCCAGTTCCAGATCCCGATTTCCCCGTGAATCCGTGGAAATGATGGCCATTAATTGCCACAAGGCAATGCAACGTATCAATACTAATGAGTGGCAGCTGAAGCACCCCAGTCTCGCTACTTCTAGCGCCAAAAAAAGAAGAAAAAACAGTCTCATGGTCAACCAAAACGTGCGCCTGCGGAAAACGAGCAGTGTGTCACTGCAACATAGTGGTGACACGCAGGCAGCTTATTGCACGCTTCTCGCACTGTCAGCGGGTCATGGTTTACCTATTCTTTCTGTGATTGTAAACAAATTAATAAAGAACAGTTTAGCAGAAATTGGGATGTATGCGAGCCTCCGATTGCCGGTCGCTCCAGCAATTCGCGTCTTTGCACTGCTGGAGGAGTTCTTGCCAGCAACACCTGCTTCGAAAATTAAGTTCGAAAGTTTCAAAAATAATTTTTTTCCAGCCAAAACACATTGTGAGCTTCTTCATACTGGCCATTATTAAATTTATAATTATAATAGAAATAATGTACGAATGGTCACATCATGATGTGCTGACGTAGCGAAGAGCAGGCAACATGCTGCCCATGTGTCACTACTGTGTTGCAGTGAAAATGTCTTGTTTTCTGCAGGCGCAATTTTTTGGTTGATCACGACAGCGTTTTCTTTTTTTTTTTTTTCGGTGGCAGCAGCGAGGCCCACTGTTCCTTCATGTTCGCGGCAAAATAAAGACCAGGTATTGCTGGATAACATAACCATAACAAGCTAGCCGGCCCAGCAAACGACAAGCACTGATTAGTTTGAATAGTTCCAAGTTCCTTGCATCCCACTTTTTGTATGTTCTGTTAATTCAAAAACACGCTTAATTCGAAGCTTTCTCGCGGCCACAGTCACTTTGAATTAATGAGGTTTTACTATAATTTGAATTCATATCAAAGCGAGTTCAAATAAAGTAAAAGCTCGTTCATTCAAACTTATGGTCGATTAGAACTGACACCATGGTCCTGGAAAAGCACAGTGTATTTCTATGGGGGGAAAACTTCAGATAATTTGAAAGCATTGGTATCCACAATGGTTAATTTCAACAGGGTTACTGGCATTCACGCAGAAGTTGGCCCGGAGTGATCACAATTTGTTGCAAAATCAAACCGAACCAAATTTTCTAGACATGCAAAATGGCAGCATTTCTCCGCAGATGAAATTTTAGATGCTGCGCTGGAGCTCTAGAGCCAGCTGCAAACAATCCCCATAAAGTTGTGACAGAGAAAGAAGCACACGCAAAAGTAAATAAATGACTACTTTTAATGTTAATTGCACTGTCATGTTTTGGAGCACAAGTAGAGCCTTATATTATAACATTAAGACTCACTCCACAGACGTGCATTCATGCCAACATGAGAGCATGTCTGTGCTTGTTTCTAGTATATCACGGACCGATCAAGTAATTCTGTTCGCTGTTAGAGTTCTGTGAACTTAAGTTACAAAATCACACGCGACAAGTGTGTAGTGGCGCTTGATTCACGATTACGAGTCTAGAGTTGACTTCATTGTGTTCCGCCCATACAGTGTGGCACAGTGTGTGTTTATTTAAGCAGCCACCTACTAATTCGAACTCCACTTAACTCGAACAATTTTATAATCCTACAAGTTCGAATTAACGAGCTGTCACTGTACTGCAATATTTGTTTGAGTATTCGAACTGCTAGAATGTTTGCATGCACCTAGTTTTATTGTATTCATTGCATACAGTTCGCTTGTGAATTCCATTGGGTCAATTCCACCTAGTGAATTCCACCAACCAAATCAAACGAGAGTTCCAACAATTTTTCTTTCATTGTCATTTGTGTGTTGCATAACAGAGCATTTCTTGTAATGCTGAACAGGACGTACTGAATAGCATCGAGAACGTCTGGATGGGCTGCTGGAAGGGAGTCTTTCATGGCAAGATTGTCGATGCCGGTGCGTACAAGGACCTGAGAGACGCCGTAGTCCAAGTGGTGTCCAAGGCGACGAAACACAAGTTGGAGTGCTCCAGCAACCGACTACTTGAAGTAAGCTCGTGGCCATTGTTGCCGTCCTTTGTCCGTGCTCTGTTCTCTGAGTCCTCACAAGTGGCTATGGCATTCTGCTTCGCACTAAGCGTGGCAGGTTAATGTAAATATTTTCAAGGAAACTAATTAAACAGGTGTGATAGTGTGCAGGCGAAGGACCAGCGTCGGGTAACACGTACTGAGCTGAGTGATAATTTTGCAGGCTCGTGCTTAGCACAGGTGATGGCGATCAAAATTACATGCATTTTCTGAGGAAAAGTGTGTTCTTGTGTTTACCAAAAAAAAAAACCAGAGAAGTATTTCGTGGCCTGCAAGAATGGCATTGTGGAAAGAGCTCGTATGCATGGCATTCGCCAATGAAAGCAGCATCATGGTAGATTCAGCGACCACATAGAAGGTATTATTCTACCATTAAACTGCTTATGCCTATGCACAAGTCATAAGCAAAATACGCCTTTGACTGACAAGTTTTGCCTGCACAATATTACACTACGCAAGCCAGTCAAATTGTTTAGGCGATGCAAACGCTGCCTCTTCCTGCACACACAGTTTTTTTTTTTTTTTTGTGTGTGTGTGTGTGTGTGTTTACCGTTTTTATTATTATTATTTTTTTATTTTCGTCAAAAGCAGCATTGATTTCACTGCTGGTTTGGTCAGTTCGGACTAGCTATTCCTAATGGATTAAGCAGTTTTATTCAAATGCATATAAAACATTCTGTACAGGCCGAATTACAGTGAATAGTTTCAATTATTCAAAGTAACAAGCTACTATACAAAGTTCGGACTGTCGCCATGTTGTTCACAAATTCAAATTCTACACAGGCGGTGATCGACTCAGCCGCAGACCTGACGGATTACCAGCTGTCCATCGCGGTGTGTCAGCTGTTCGGTATCCGTAGCTCACATGCCGTTCACAATGTTCTCTGCAACCTCATCAAATCCAAAGGAAGCCCAGACACTCCAAGACATCCGGTTATTCTCATCTTGGACAAGGCAAGCTTTATCACCCTCTGTAGTCATTTCACTGATCACTGTAATTGGATTAGTTATAATGAAATGTCCTATAGAATCTCGTATGATAACGCAGTCGCATGTGAAGATGATAGCACCTTCATTAAAAGCACCTGCTGTGAGGGCTTAATGTCTAGGGGCTGTGCTGCTATGCCAGAATTGGGGCCAAAATTTGATTCCCAGTAGCTATGTTTCGATGACACCAATATTTTAAAACACGCATGTTCATCTAAAATTTTTTTATTGGTTGTACATCAGCTGTAGTTGATCAGCCTCCGCATTAGCTCAGATAGAACTGCCTTGAAAAAGCATTTGTGCCAGCTTTAAACTATTGATTAGGACTAATTTTTGTTCATTTGCGAAGCTTTGTTTCGAAAAAAAACTGATACATGAGTTTTCTTTTAGCTTCACGCTGAGGACGGGTGTTTCACTTTGCCCATTTATGAAGATGTCATAATTTTGCAGGCCTGCACAGAACTCATCTGTCATTATGAATGTATAGACACTATCTAATGAAACCAACAGATAATGAAGCACAAAACAGTATAGAGGAAAATTTTGTGTATGATTTACATGCTATAGTATTATTATTACATAAATGGAAAAGGAGTTGTGGTGGTTGAAGATTGAACTTGCCTAATCTAGGGAAGAAGCCCACAATCTTTTGATAACGCGTTCAGTGCTCTACAATGTAGAGCATCGTCCTTGATCGATTCCTCTTTTTTCGTTCAATGTATAACTCGTTGATGCATTTATGCATTGGCCCACACATACGAGACTACAACTCTACTACCGTGGCACATATTGCAGGCCGTACAAGCGCTGCCGTGGGAGAGCACGCCAATCCTGCTGAAGAACTCCGTGAGTAGGGTGCCATCACTCAACTACCTGCGTGCCCAGCTTCTGCAGTACCACTACATGGCCGAGAATGTCTACACCCAGCACGTGGACACCACCAAGACGTACTACATTCTAAACCCAACGAACGACATACCAAGGACACAGGCCCAGTTCCAGGACATCTTCACAGGGCAAGTACCAGCTATGAGCATCTTTAAAAGAAGTGGTAACAGGTGGGGCAGTAACTTCATGTTAATGAAGAAATTTGAGTAGTTAAGGATAGTGCCTAGTTTTCATTATTAAAGGGCCACTAAATAGTCTCAAACTCCCTTAAATGAGCTTGCTGATTCGTACAGTAGACCGTGGCAATCATATTTTACGAATATTGCAGCGCTATGCACTACACTGACCCTCCATTTCAAAAAGCATTCCAGCACTTCTTTTCTTCGACTATCCAATCGTCCTTGTGTGCGCAGTGACTAAATCTTGCCCATGGGCACCATGATGCACTCCTAGGCTTGTCGATTGGTCCTTTGTCTTATGAAACGGTGCCTTGGTTCTGCGGGGATGCAGTTTTGTTGGTGCAGTTCACATTTTCGTTTTTCTGTGCTGCCCTCTGTTATATTGTAAAGCCTTAGACTACCGGAAGAAGCGAATTTGCCAGAACGAAAGCGTCCAAGACCAGGGGGAGGGTGCTGGACCTTCCGGCCAAACAAGCCATTGTCTGGCATGCCAGGACAGAGACGTGTACTGTAAGGAACCTGACCCACTAGGGGCTGGTTTCCCTTGCAACCTCTCTGTCAGCTTAATAAACGTTTACCACCATCACCACCTCGCACCTTGCTTAATCCTCCCACTGCTGGCACATGCTTATGCAGCCGTAGTTTCCTAAAATTAACTATAGGGGGCTGTGGCACTGTGATCGTTCAGCCACCATGAGAATTATGAGTAATACACAAAATTTGCCTAGTCTTCGTGCTTGCGGGCTTCAAATGCACTTGTCGCTTTGTTTATTGCTGTTTTGGTTTTGTTTCGACTAAAAGAACGAACTGTTGAGAACTTTGTGACCTGATTTCAGTTGGTGAGCCTAAAATGTTGACGTGGTGAGGTGGAAATGCTGAACATTTGCCGACTGTCCTCTCTTGACAAAGCGGCTGTAGGCTACGCGAAGCCGTAAGAAAGAAGATGAGAGGAATTTGCATACTGCCCATCATTCCCATGCTGGCTGAAGCACCGCGCTTTGCAACTCCCACAGACACTAGCACCAAAGTTCGAGTTCCGTCTAGTGCATATATACGAAATTCTATGCGTGTGGAGGAAGCCCCCGCTTCATCGCTGGCTGCGTGCCGATGATATATCACTGATGTGTTGGGTTGAAAAAGTGGCCGTGGTCGCGACAAAGAGCCTACCTCTCTCTTCTGGGAGAAAGTAGGAAGGATGAAGGAGAAACCGAAACCAGCCAAAGCTGGTTGTCCTAAGCCCTGTAACTTTCTTGTTACAGCACTTATTGCTAAACTTATTTGTTTCCCTAAGTCTCTTCACAAAAAAGAAAAAAAACTGATTAGTCCTTTTTCAGTGATTGCCAGTCTATGTATTAGTATGTCAAGTTCCACACTGACACCAGTGGCCATTTAAAATGGGGCCAACAGGCCACTGAAGCAACGTTAATAGTGCAGATCTAGAAGTGCTATCGCCTTTTTCGCCCCCTCATTTACCTTATGCTAAAGTACACCAATGTAAAAGAGAATGCTGGGGATTCTGTGGCGCTTAGGATAAGCTGTATGCGCTCCACACAGCTTGAAGACATCTGCCATACACTGTGGAAAGTCCTTTGTTTCCTCTCTATTTTTTTAGCTGTGATGCATGTAGTAGTTCTCATGATATTTTTCTTTTCAGCTTGGGTTGGCAGGGAGTGACAGGCAAGCCCCCCAGTAAAGAAGAATTTCAGGCAGCCCTCATTGGAAAGGATCTCATTGTGTAAGAGAGATCTTTTTTTTTTCACTGTTTCGAGTTTATAAGTTAAAGCAAAAAAAAAAAGTGAAATGCTCTCATCACACATGCTTGCTTTGAACACTCCTTATGCTATCAATAGCCATGAATCACCGTACAGGTTGCTTCAGTGTGCCATAAGTAAACAGCATGTTCGACAGCGCTCCGTTACTGAATCTATTGAGTGAACTGAGCAACATTAAATATATTCTATTCTCCTCTGTTATGAATTTTGGAAACGTAGTCATCAACCACACAGCGCGTAAAGTTTGTTGCTGTACAGTTATCAGTGGCGTAAAATAAAAGCAGAGGAATATAAAGCAGAAATATAGATTCCAGCATACCAAGCACTCGAAATACTGGTGTATGTGTATACTTCTTTATAGTAGTATGATGCAGAGACCTTTCTCAAAGTTGTAGTATTGAGAAGGATAAAGCAATGGCATTTTACTGTCTATTTCAGCAAGCACGCTGTACACATTCAAAAAAAATTTTTTAACCTAGTTGCCATTCACTGATTGACATAACTCCCTTTTAAAAAAACATAAAAGACATTAAGGATAACACTCACGCTGTCAATCAGCGGTACTTCTAGCCGATTTGTATTTTGGGTACACATTTCGGCAGCAGCCATGTCTAGATATAGTGTGTATGCATGTCTGGCGCACCTATTACAGTTAAACCCGGATAGTATAACAAAACTGACTAACTTCCCGAAAAATTTGTTATAAAGAGGAGTTCGTTATGTGCAGGTTAGGTACAAAAATTTAAAAAATATATGCACAAATTAAACAAAGGAGAACTGAAGGCAGAGCTCACTCAAAACACTTATTCAGAGGTAAAAACTACGTTATTTACTGCGATGGCAATTATAAGGATGCCCTCAACAGGTTTTTGCTGTTGCCGCCGTGTTCCGTAACAAGTCCAAGTTGATAACATGCCCCTGTGCATCGTAACTTTTACAAGCGAGTAAAAGTGCACGAGCGCTGCTGAAGTAGAAATCAATACAAGCCGGCCCATCTCTATCCCCTGGAGGACGCATATGATAACATCGTCCCGCGTGTTAGAATTGCCATCGAATGCTCAAACAGAAAGGAAACCACCCGTCATGAATGATCATGAACAAACGCAAGGGGCTGGGGTGAATCACTTGAGTTGCAACAGTGAACTTTGATTTTAAGGGCACGGTCACGATCGCTGGCGCACGTGCTATCTCGGCATGCATCAGTCCGCTTTCAATGTGAAGAAACTGTGTGAAACAAACATTTCTCCCTGGAGCAGCCATATTTACTTACACGAGCGTTTTTTAAGAGTTCTGCGATATCGAATCCGAAGGAGTTGGCTGCCAGCCTTACTTCGTATAACATTTCAGTTCGTGGCTGTTGCATTTATTGCATTGAATTCTAGGCGCCGTCTTGTCGCCAGAGCTAATCGGATAATCACGAGGGTCTTGTAAACTCGCCGCATGGCAAAGAGGGCGAAGCGTATGACAGTCAGCCTCTGAAATGAACCGCTGTGGTCACAGAGGCTAATCTAACATCTCCTGTGTAGTAACAATGTGGTTTTTCCCGTTAAAAAGAAAGGGGGGGGGGGGGGGGCTGAACGTCATCCTAGGCCACTCCATTTGCATGCTGTAAATCTATGCACATGTGTGCAGTGACAAAAATGAAGAGCCAACTACACGGATACTGCGGAGAACTAATTGGTGAAGCGCTCTCCGTATGGAGCGTGGCCCCACATATGTGATGCTAACTGAAAGCGTAACAATGCGAAGTGGCTTCACCTGTGAAGTGCAGTTCACACCAGACTTCTGCAGCACTCAAACAATGGCACTGCCAACACACTTAGTTTTCTCTCTTTCTTATTTGGGAGAGGGAGAACAAGATACATGTGCCTATGCGCCCGCGACGACACCGAGTTCATAGGTGCAGGCCTATCTTGCGCACACCCACATGCAACAATTAACTCAAGCGCTTGCTCTCACCTGAGAGCCACCGGGGCCATGAGAGCACCGCTGTCGCTTCACGCTTAGTTGGCAGAAGGGCAACCTCGGAAAATGCATGCCTGGGCCAAAGTGACAAAATCGGTGGCGAAATTTCTAGGTTGTTCGTGGCAAAAATTCGTTATGTCAAGGATGTCTCCTGCTGTTCTATGTTACACAGAGGTCACAAATGTGCTTCTATGAAGTTACTCAGGAAATAAAAAAACTTCGTAATATTTTAAGAATTCGTTATATTTAGGTTTGTTGTAGGCAAGTTTAACTATATTCACTTTCATTGTTGTTTCTTGAGAAGCATTTCATTGACTGTGCTATCGCAGCTACTGTGGCCATGGATCAGGGCGCGAGTACCTCGTGAGTGAAGTCATTGAGCAAATGCGCTGTCATGCCTGCCCGATCCTGATGGGCTGTGGCAGTGGTCGTCTCAAGGTGTTCGGGCAAAAGATAGAGCCTTTTGGAGTGGTCCTACAGTACTGGATTGGAGGCAGGTCAGTAAAAAGCCATGCAAAATGGAATTTGCAATTTTTTGCTTATAAGTACATGTCTCAAAGTACTAAAGTCATTCCTATACCCCAGTAACTGGTAAATTAGGGGCAATTTTATGTGAATGAACTTGTGCCCCTAGACTGTCACTCTGGCAATGTGCTACTATGGAAAAAAGGGAAATGTACTTCATAAGTGATAACAGATGTGTTATTTCAGGCAATGTTTCTTAATTAAGTGCTGGGTAGGTGCCTGGCAGCTGTGGCTGCAGATTGCCTAAGAATGTGAATAGAAAATAGTTTTTGGTGGTCTAGTATGTTTTAGTGCATAATATTTTTAATAACGTAAAAGAGAGTTAAAAAAATAGTGATAACAGTCTCGGATAATGACATGCATAGCTGAGCCACTGCTGCCGAGGTTGGACACTCCATCACAGCGAAGAGAGCTTGGCAAATGCACTCGCCAGCAAGTGCGCTTTGCAGCATGTGTCACTGATACCCCTATTATACTTGCAAGTTTAATCTCATTGTTAGTGAGGGCACCTATGCTCGCAAAGTGTCAGTTGGGCAGCGTGCTTAGACACGAGAAAGAGAAGTGTCCTTTGTACATAATGGAAGCGGCAATGGGGGAGTTAGTAGCGTATCATATATTTGCTGTATTAGGCAATGCTTGGTAAGTAATAATCTATCGTTGGCATGAACATAATTTGGAATAAACATTAATTAAACATAAATGTTGATGAAGTAAATCTTGCAACCGAACAATATCATCGGTCATCGCGTATCTTCCTCACACATCGTTGCATATTGTTGCCCCGATATCGTGTAAATTAGATTTATGCTTACTTTAACAACCGTGTGCAATTAAGTGTAGCTGAGAGTTGCTCTTCTAGTGATCTTTCTGAAACTTCTGGTATTCCCCAAGAAAGTGATCTAGGACTGTTATTCTTATTTAACATATATATTAATGACATTGTTCGCACTAATACTCATATTGAACAAATAAATCAATTTACCATTGACATTTGACTTTCAATTAAATTTCCTGCCAGCGAGATGAAATCACCCTAAATTCTAACCTTAAAAATATACTAGTTTGGTTCTTGTTTTGGGATATGGAGCTTAATATTAATGAAAAAGTATTAATGAAAATTTTCCCCCAAAAGTTAATAAACTGTTGTTTACCTATAATCTTGCATCTATGCCACTTACAGAGATTGATCAATACCAGTACCCCAGCGTTACAACTAATAATCTCAGCTTGAACTCTCACATCTCTCACTTTTGTGACGCAGCTTTGAAAAAGGTTTGCTAGTACCTCATATGCATATGAAAACGCACTCCTTCAGGGATCTGTTCAATCGCTTACACCTGTTTTGTTATCACTAATCTTGAATATGAAGCTATCGCATGGGATCCTTACACTTTATAAAGCTAAAATCGATGCTCTAGAGAGGATTCAGTGTAAGGCAGTAAGGTTCATCCATAAATATCTGATACTCAACGGTGTTTGCTGTTAGACCGATGGCAGCTGTAGCAATTCATAAACCAGCTGCAAGGACCCATGGTGCAGGTTGTTGAACACTACAGTGTGGGCATGGTGAATGTTATACAATGTCACAAGGAGGCCTAAGTGGCCAGTTTAAGGTGCACTAGCAGTATGCAGGCCACTAAAGCACGATTTTTCTTTCAGACTGAGCATTTTCTTAGCATGAAGCAAGCACTGTGATGTTTCTGGAACACTATTTTGGCAATCCATATTGACTTTGCATTTTCACTTAGTGTCTCTTTGAAGGACAGCAGCCTGTCAAAATTAACCTGGAGTTTCTCACTACAGCGCACCTCTCCGGCATATCACTGTATTCGCAAGAAAAAATGAAAAATATAACTAAATGATGCACCTCTTGTGCTGTTCCTCCAGCCCCTCCGTAGTTGCCAACCTGTGGGATGTCACTGACAAGGACATTGACAGGTTCACAGAGACATTCCTCAGGCACTGGGTCCCCCAGCTGGGCACGGACAGCCACATCTCGGACATCACCACCGCTGTCCGGCTCGCCAGAAAAAGTTGCAGACTGCAGTACCTCGTTGGTGCTGCTCCCGTTGTTTACGGACTACCCGTACAGAGCAAGAGAGTTCACTGATTCTAGCACATTCTCCTTCCGCAAAATAAACACTGCGTATGCGCAGTACTAGAAGATTGCAAAACCTTCATGTAAATATGTACCGCACTCACTGAACAAGACCAAGTCAGCGCTATGAATTGTAGTTAAGTGGCTTGTAGTCACTGCGCAAGATCCTGATCTCACTGGGACTTTGCTTGTAAAAGCACTTGCTTCGCACCGCCACCCTTTTTAATTGGGCCTCTGCTAGTGCACAATTCAGTTCTTTTGAAGAGTATACTTTGCATTATGTAAACATGTGGTAAAATATGTTGGCGAATAAAAAACATGAAGACACTTGTGCTGCAGTAGGGGCCACGTGATTTGCGGGATGTTCAATACTAACCACAATTTTCCTTTTTTTTTTCTTTTTTAACTTTATATGCAAAGTAACTGTGTCAGCTCCTTTACTCACTTTTCCTCACACCTGGCGTATGAACTTCTGCCTCGACAACGCCCCGTGGGCTTGAAGTCATCAGCCAGCCCGGGTGGATGTGTCGAAATCCTGCTACCACCTTTTCAATGTTTCTGTGGTTAAAAGTCTTTTGGAGAGAGAGAAAATATCCGAAGTAAAAGCCTTTAGGTTTGCCACACCTTCTAACAGAGCTTGGGAATCAACTTTTTACAGGCGATATATTTTTTCTAGGCCTTATTTATTTACAAAAGCATTCTTGTGTGTTTTATTTTTATTATTGACTTGAAAACTGTAATTTTTTTTTTGTCACATTAATTTTGCAGTGATTTTGCTGCACATGACTGCCACTTAGAATGTGTTTTAAGTGATGCCGTTTCTAGCATGCCATATTTCTAAGACTGTAAATGTCATTAGTCAAAAATGGATTACTGTGCTGTAGAAGTTCGAAGGAACCTGACGAGGCTGCCGAGATATTTTTGTTTTCACATTATACTTTCACAGTGTTCTAGTATACAACAAATGTGAATCCTGATATGTACCATTTGTGCTCATTTTTTTACTTTTAGCCTGGACAAGTAATTTTCTTTTGTTATACAAGCACAATAAAAAAGTTTTTGAGTGCATTTTTATGCAGGTTTTCTGTTTTATTTTAGTTCTCTCATATTTGCAATTGAGATACGTGCAAATAATACTGCAAAGTACATACAGAAACAAGGCTTCTGTAAATTTTTGTAGACAGCTTTGGAAGTCATTATGTTAACCAAGTTTGAAAGGAGACAGAACTACATAAAAAAAGTAGTTGACTGTAACATATGGTACTTGTGTGGAATCCTGGTGAAAAGGAATATTTTAAGTGCCTCTGCCAATTACAGACTTGGACTTGACGAATTGTAAAGTTTAGTGAGTAAATTTAGTAAGAGCGAATTCTAACCCAAATCGGTGTAGGATATTCAGTGTTACACGGTTTTGTGTGTGTGTCTGCCCGGTCCTGTCAAAGTTATGCACTGAATACGAGTACATTTGTAACTTCAAACGACAGGGAACATGGCTGTTGCTTTTCAACATTCCTTGCAACTAAATGCTTCCTCCACATAACTTATCAGCCCAGGTGGTCGAAATTTCCAAAGCCCTCCACTACGGCGTCTCTCATAATCATATGGCAGTTTTGAGACGTTGGACCCCGCATATTATTATCACATTACTGTCTGGCCGTGTATGAAGTGCTGCAGAAACTAAAAGATAAATAAATGCCTACTAGCTCAGTTTTTCAGCTCCGCTGCCACTCGTCGCAGTGATCTAGTGATTATGGTGCTCGATAGCCCACCCAAGGTCTAGAAATCGAATCCCAGCGGCTGTGGCCGAATGTTGATTGAAGCGAAATGCTTGCCTTTGTAACGCGAGATGTCTGTGCACGATAAAGACAAACCACACAGCCAACATTGCTGGAGCTCTCTACTATAGCGTCTTTCATAATACGGTTTTAGGACTTGTAATGCTCATCAGTTGTTATTATTAGTTCTGATACTGTTGGTATTTGTGGCACAGGTATCATTTCAAGCAAGGAAGCAATTGACAAACAAGGTGTTACAGATCAGTATCTTGGTTCTTGACAAGAAAACAGATGTGACAAGTAGCCAGCAATTAAATTGTGGTGTTAATACTAGGAGGTGATCTTAAAACATTCTGAACGTTTAGCTGAGGTTACAACTTCACCATGACATGAAAGCTTATTGGACTAATATCTCTGTGCAGGCCCACTTGTTTTTTGTTTTTTAGGAGAAATCAGTGCTTAGATGTCTGTTCTTGGGCCACTTCCAAAGGACGTAATGAATTTTTGAAGCCTTAGATTATCGGTACCAAAATGAGGTTGGCGAAGTAACGTTCTGCCTGAAATAGCGGCCATATATCAAAACCATGTCCTCATTAGCTGCTTAAAGGAAATTGGAGCATCGCCTCATTTAATATTGAGCGCCTGGATTGCTTGACCTCGATCACTAACAAAATATTTTCAGTAACAAATGCAAAAGAGCAATTGGATATGGCGTGGCAGTATATGCCACCTTGACACTTCCGATTGTCAAGCTAGTACGCATAGGCCAACAGTACGCGTCATCCCGGTCTTTTTTGTTTGTTTGTTTGTTTTTTTTAGTTCACGTTGCGTTTCGGACACCAAACGCGACATGAAACGTCTTCAGTTGTGAGACCGAAACTTGACAAACGGAGGAAACCTGCTTATAACTACTACTAAGAGTTACTTATAACTACTACTAACTTTGCTGATAAGGCATTAGCAGTACAGTAGAGTTGTGGTACGCGAAACCAAACCAAAACCTAATGCACCAATCACGCGACATGAAACGTCTTCAGTTGTGGGACCGAAACTTGACAAACGGAGGGAACCTGCTTATAACTACTACTAAGGGTTACTTGTAACTACGACTAAATTTGCTGATAAGGCATTATCAGTACAGTAGAGTTGTGGTATGCGAAACCAAACCAAAACCTAATGCACCAGTACTGCCGGTACCGGCTACCACTAACGGGTTGTGTTCCTCCGCGTTGCATCCACAACAGTAGCGTCGTAGTGGCTCGTAGCTTGTTAATTTTGTTCTTCGTTTTCTTTTTTTTTTACAGGGGAAGCAGCCTAATTAAACATGATAGTGACAGCAAAAATTTAGCTGTGAGGTACTCACGCACACGTGCGTTATGACGTCGCGGAAGTGTTTAGGAACTTGAGGGTGTGCACAGTCGGTGCTCTCTGACAAGTGTACCGCCGTAAATGGCGAAGCGGTGTTTACGTGTGCCGTGCCGATGTAGTAGACATTTCACGAAGTGGCCGTGTTGTCAAGGCAATGCAGAGGGCTGTGTTTATCTTCGCCCGAGCAATGCGGACTAAATTCCTAATGAACATTGTCTCTGCGGTAAGCGCGTGAAATTGTTCGACGGTGTGGTGTAGCCTTCGTGCGATGACTGCCAGTCGGTCACCGTGTCCGTGTTCATTGCCTAACATGGTATACACAAGGCCCTTAATCGAAAATCGCCCTGCCGTTGGACCAGCGGACATTATTCGGCGCCTACTCGTGTAGTGGTGCCGTGCATTGGGTGGCGTACCGGGTGCCTTCGGCTATGGTCGTCAGCGTCAAGGTAGTCGAGGATTATCGAGACCTGTTGATGATCTAGAAGGTAAAAAATTCGTGATAGCTGTTTTCGCGCGCCTGTTTTACCTTCCGTAAAGCCGCATCCTTTCAACGTTGTTCGTAGGAGCCACGGGAAGAGATCGGCAATGAGTGTGCTCACGGAAAATTGCGTTCTGTCGCGAACGCGAGCTCAGGATCTGAAGAGCGTTCGGAAACTAAACTGCTGGTAAGTTCGACCTGTCAAGTCAGTGCGCTAGTTTGTCTAACATCTGGAGATCGATTTTTTTAGGGGGAGCGAGCTGGAGGATGTCAGCATCGTGCGAAAGATGTCTCACGTGGAAGTCCTTTCGTTAAGGTGCGTTTCCTTGAAGAAAATGTACAATAAGTTGCGCTGGGGCTTGTGTGCCCCAGTTTAATGTCGTCGGCTCTCTGTGCTCTCGTTTCGCCTCTTATCTGTTTCTTTTATTCCAGCGTCAACAATATCAGCACACTGGCAGACTTCGCACACTGTAAGAATCTCCAGGAGCTTTACATACGAAAGAACAACATTGGAGACCTGAACGAGGTTCTCTACCTAAAAGATCTTCCTAAACTTAAAAATCTTTGGCTGGCCGACAACCCGTGCGCGGAAAGTGACAACTACAGAATGACGGTGCTGAGGCATCTGCCAAATTTGCAGAAACTCGACAATCAGAGTGAGTTTTTTTCGCTTTTTCACCTGGATACGGGTGTCAACTGAAAAGCGTGCGCCTACATACTGCACGTAGCTAGCTTAGATTTGGTGAATGTCGACCTGACAGTGAGATGGTTAGGAAAAATCTGCACATGTTAGAACTTTGCATGTAACAGTAGAACTGGGTATATAAAAAAGTGATTCACAGGAAGAATATAGCGCCAATTCACTTCATATCTCTTATCTGTCACAGCTCTGGCATGTATCAGAAAGGTCGTTCATGGCGCACCCGGCAAATTTAGAAACAATGCCTCTAATTAATGTGCAATGCATAATATATCCACTTCGTTCATCTTTGTGTATATGATTCATCTATTTTACTTAGTGCTATGGGTGTGGCGTTTAGCGAGGCATATGCTTAGGCAATTTTTTTTATTCTCCCACTGTTTTCTAAACCCCAGAAAAAATTAAAAATCGAAATGGTGAAGAGTAGAACATTCGAACTAATTTTAAAATTTGGAAGGACACCACCTCAGCTCTGAACTCTGCTATGCACACACATTATTAGGGTAGTGTAATATTATCCGCAACAGTTTTGTGAAGTTTCAGTGAAAGTCAAAGTATATGGAATACTACAATTTTACTTGCATTCATTGGCATGATTGTGAGGTGTAGTGCTTGGATTGCTTAAATATAAAAGGCTTGGCAGTGTGTACATAATCAACCTATAAATGAAAGGTAACAATCTTGCGAGCCACATAAAATGGTACTTTTGCCCAGGAAATTTGGCATGTTTACTAGTTACTTCACTAAAGCATTATTACTTCACTAAAGCACTAACATTAAGTAGGTGTTCAACTAGAATATGAATAAATTGTAAAGAAACTCTAAAGAAGTGGTGTATACTTCTTTTTGTTCGACTGGTAGATGCATATATGCTCAGGACAACATTTGGCTTGCTCCTCTAAAGGTTGAGACTGCAACATAGTTCTCATGAAAATGCACGCAAGACTGATTCTAGCTGTTCATGTATGGCTTCAGTTTTGAACAGCATTTACCTGATGGGTGGTATGCAGTGCAGATGTGGTGCAGCCGAAATCAAGCTAATTATTTTGTTCAACGATGCTGAATATTTGCTTTAAATTGAGGGAAGCAAATGCTTAATATTCAGCATTGTCACATGAACACTTTGAACTGCTGTCATGCGAGATTCTAGTTATGCCAGTCAAAAACCAGGCAAATGACTGCAAAAGCATACTTTCTACTAATGTACATGAGCAACTGATTTTGATATCAATTAATTATAGAATAGTACGCCGGCAAATCTACATAGGTTGCACAGTGTACAAGTAAGTGAGAAGTGTTAATCTTAGTGGGGTATGTTGAACCTTCTGTGCTGAGAAGGGCTTCCATTAAGGGTCGTAGAGATAGCATCTTTTCCTCTTCTCAACCTCTATACTCCCATTGGGCCCTCATGCTGAATAAGGCATGGATAATAAGTTGTGAATCCTGTTGGGTATTCTAGTTCAAAGCATTTGCGCCTCCCAATACATATTGTTTCATTTGCCTCGTTTGTTTGTTGCCAGCTGTTCAGAGTCACGAGGTGGAGCGAGCACAAGTGCAAGGAGCCGTGCTTATTCTTCCGACCCTCGACACTGCTGCAGTCGAAGAGAAGGCGCTGCCGACGGCACCCAGTAGTAATCACAACAATCGTCAGCAGTCCAGTGTCAACCAGCC
This sequence comes from Rhipicephalus annulatus, assembly GCA_013436015.1. Classification (NCBI taxonomy): domain Eukaryota; kingdom Metazoa; phylum Arthropoda; class Arachnida; order Ixodida; family Ixodidae; genus Rhipicephalus; species Rhipicephalus annulatus. The sequence continues at coordinate 366,902 of WOVY01009998.1, read as the reverse complement.
GTCGGCTAAGTTCAGCCCACCACAGGCGCATCAGAATGGCTCGGAGGACGGACACCACAAGTACAGCAATGTTTCGCGGCCGAGGGAGCTTGAAGTGGAAATGCCGGCCACAGAAGTCAATGTGCCAAACAGGGCGACCGCCTTCCAGAGCCCTCAAGTAACCAGGTACAACTGGTAGTTAATCTACTAGTATATAGCAGGTGGTTGGAAGAGAACTACTTAACTGCATTTAAATATTACGAAGAATTCAATCCTGTGAGGACCACTTCAGGTCAATGTCTGATACAACATTGCACTGAAGCTGGGAAAGAGGAGGGAAGGGACATTCTGCACCATCCTCTTAACTGATGTCTCTCACCTCCGTAATTTTGCTACCATTACTTCTAGATTTTCCGTACTTCCACAGCGAAGCATTGGAATAGCGTACATTGTTAGTTTTGTGGCAGCGTCTTGGTCCAAGTATTGTACAAAAGGTGAAGAGCTCCAAGAATCCTGCATCGTTACACTTCAGCTCATGTCGGAGTAGAACCATTGCAGTTAGTAAGTAGCATAGTCCCACCATGTCACTCCAGACAAACTGTAGACGCACTGTATTGAGTAGCCATTCATTGCTCCCTTGTGTAAGATGTGAGGGGATCAGAGTAAACCGTAACTTTTTTGTCTTGACACTGATGCTTCTACATGACATTCAGTGCAAAAAAGTCTGTTCATGGCACTTACTGTCTATGTGTTTAAACTTATTGAAGCCTGCATAATTGGGTCACCATGCTCATCAGATGTCAGTTTACAAACGGAAAAATGGTTTAGAAATGTTATTGCTATATTTGTACACTAGAATTCATCACACATACTGGTCAGATTTCAATTATGTTCTGAATATCCAAAAGATGTGACCGCAGGCATTTTGTTATCTCTTATCCCCCTCTAGCTTCTGTAATCTTATCAGCTGCCTGGGGAATGAGGGGGGGGGGGGTGACCTGTGTGTTGAAGAATGTGCACTCGCCATTTTGTTGTGGCATATAGCCTGCAGCAGTGCACATGCTATGAGCATATGTGCTTCCATATTTAATGTAAGTTTTTTTTTATTATTATAGCAAAATGCATTGCACAGATCATGCTATACTTGCAAATTGCAAACATTTTTTACTCTTGTTTTCTGTAGACAGAGGTGTGGTTTATACATTATCTGCTTCATTGTGTGACCTGTAATGCTTGCAGTGTACACTCATAAATGTTTGTCTGTGTGTAATGTGTTCATACAAGTGGCAGGTGAAATTGTGGCTGGGGAGCACTGACATACAACTAAACATAATTGTTTAGTTGTGTGTGCATGCCAAGCACACTCACACCCTCACGTGTGCGTATGTAATAAATATAAGCATAGAGGTCAGCACGGTTTTCTAAAACACTGTTGCAGTGTGTTCTGGACTATAAAAATGGCATCTGCCAAGAATGCCTATGGTTTGAAGTAGCCTCAAATTTACACAGGCACTACACCGATGATGCATAATTAGATGTGCGCTGTGTCAAACAAGGTGCAGTTGGTGTACATTGCCAACACAGTTCGGACTGCATGACTTGTGCATTCTAAATAAGCCTGTTGTGCTCTGTATGAAGGATGTCAAAAAGAATACTGGCAGAAAAAAGGGGGACGAACCTTCTCAGAGTATGTCCTAGAGGTGGTCCCAGAGTGGGTCAGGGAACAGACAGGTGTTAAGGACATCATAGTTGAAATCTAGAGAAAGAAATGGACATGGGCCAGGCAAGTCGCACGTTGGCAGGATAACTGCAGTTCATTAAGGTTAACTGACTGAATTCTGAGTGAAGAAAAATGCACAAGGGGTAGACAGAAAGCGAGGTAGACAGATGAGATTAAAAAGTTTGCCATTATGTCGTGGCAGCAGCAAACACAGGACAGGGTTGATTAGAGGAATATGGGAGAAGCCTATGCCCTGCTGTGGGCACAGTCAAGTCGGTGGTGGTGATGAAACCTCTCCCTGGCTTTATCACTGATGGTTGGCACATGTAATTATCTTCTATATTGTGCAGCCCACTTTGCAAAGATCCCCCCAGGCTTGCCGAAGCTGCCTGCTCTCCTGTGCTCCCCAACATGCCTCAGGATGGCCACGCCTCGTGCCAGGGCATGTCGCCTGCCGAGCAGCATGCATTTCACGCAAGGGTCCAGACGTTGATAGATCACTCAGGCCGAAGGTCAGTCACATTCTCAGTTACATGAATTTAATGGGCAATAACGACACCGTGTAGCTCTTCTTTAGGCAGTACTCATTATGATTGATGTCACAAATTGTCTCATCGCTGGTGAAAATGCAAGCTACAGCTAAGCTGTCGCAGTGGCAAAAAGACACCCTTTCGTGTTGCTATCTGATAAGAATACCGTATAAACTGGACTATAGGTCGAGTGGGCATATAGGTCAATCCCCCAAGCTCAAGTTATCGAAAAAAAAAAAAGAGTAAAACAACCCAAAATTGCCGAACCACAATTATTTGCGAATTGGGCGCACCGCACTCCGATCGTCAGAGCTCCCCTCAACCACCATCGCAACTGTTCCTATTTGTCAGATGAAGCACCACTGTCTTCTGAAGACGAGAGTTTGTCGCTGGCCGCCTCCCACAGTGCGTTGTCTTCCATGCCATACAGCGAGTTGCTGATGGAACATTTCATAAAAGCATTTTCCACCATGGAATCTGGCAAGGAACGCCAGGTGGAAAGCACCCAGCCACAAACAGTCACAAGCGGAGGTCTCTGTAGGCGGCCCGTCGGTGTCGTTGGGTTGTCACCGGACATCCACTTTTGGTACTCCAGCTGCACTCGGTTCTTGAACGGCTTGTTTAGCACAACGTCAATTGGTTGTAGGGTTGACGTCATGCCACCTGGTATTTACTTCTTTTTATTTACACTCGTACCCACAGCGCCATTTAGGCATTACAGTGGGGGGAGGTACACAGAGGTATAACGGCGAGGTCCGTTTTTCCATCGCCCAATGCGCGCTTCACAGCGTCGGTTAACTGACCACACAACGCATCTAACACCAGCATGCTGCAAAGACGTAGCAGTGCACCTGGCTGACGGTTTCAGACTACTCGTATCTATTGGAGCATCATGGCCTCGTCCATGTATCCCTTTTTGTTGACGCGAACGACAACATCGGGCGAGAACACTTCCTTCGGCATTGTCCTACGTTTGAAAATGATGAAGGGCGGAAGCTTTCTACCATCTGCCATGCATGCCAGCATGACGGTGAAGCGCGAGTGCTCGTTGCCAGTGGACAACAGCTTCATATCCTTGGCGTCACGCTGCATGATCATGGTCGATGAAGGCATGTCAAACCACACGGAGGTCTCATCGGCATTGTCAATCTGCCCCATCATGTAGTTGTTCTGCTTCCAAAGCTGGTTCACGAAGCCCTGAACGTTTATAAGCTTGTTCTCGAACTCGTCTGGAAACTTCTGACAGGTGGATGTGCGCCACCGGAAAGAAAGTTCTTTGCGTCTCATGAATCGACGCACCCAAGAGTTTGATGCACGAAACTCTTCTCTCGTGAGCCCAGGTTCTCGAGCGAGTTCTACAGCTTTGTTGCAAATGGTATCCACGATCACTGGCAGCGGACACGCATGACCTTCCCACACAAAGTTCCCTAGCGTATCCTCCAGCTGCGGATGAACCGCTCTTCGCCCACGAAATGACATTTTCTGAGGATTGCACATCTGCAGCTTCCTTTTCTGCACCCTCCAATAGCGCACGCTTTTTTCTGATGCACCAAAGTGGCGCTGAGCAGCCATATTCCCATTCGCTTCTGCGAACTCAACAACCTCTAGTTTAAACGCAGCTGAGTACTGCCTCCTCGTACCGCTACTCATATTCAGTGAACGAAAAAAAGACCATTAAAATGAAACACAATGTCAAACGGAGCGAGAACTTAGAACAGATTGGAGGCAAATCACGAACAAAAAAAAAAAACAGACAAGAGAGAAAACAACAACCTGCTATTGGATTTCAATGCGAATATGGCAGTGTCCAGCTTCTCATGCACATGCAAGCCACATGTTGCCAGACACCGCTATATAAGACGAGGGGCGACTTTAGCTCATTGTTTTATTGAAAACATCTCGACTTATATTCCGGTTTATAAGGTATGCTTAGGAATTCTCTGTAACTTTCTTTTCTAAAATTTTGCTTCAAAGTATTCAAAAAATACTCAAGAAATATTTGAAAAATGTTATATTTGGTTCACACTCACACTTCAGTATTCAAATTCTGCTCTTATTTATAATTTTTCTATTCGGACAGCTCTACATTTAACTAAAGTACCATAAATCTTACTAAGCGAAATGGGGTTGCCATACAATGAATATTGAGAATATTGGGAAACATTTCTATCGAGTACCTGCAAGCTTAAATTTACAGCAAAAAATCACCCCTGTATAGCTGATCTGGGTTGCACCACTAGATTTGAGTAAGCATAGATACATCCAAATATTCTTTTTAGAACATCTTCGCGTCTCATATGTGCCAACAGTTTTATGTAAAAGCTGAGGGAATATGGAGGTGTTGACTCCTAGAAAAAACTATGCCTGGAACATCGCTCTCTTTTCTATTGGGAGCTTCCTGTTAGCGTGCAATCTCTGAGGCCATGCCTCCTCTCGCGTGCGACTGCTCGCCTCCGTACTGCCCAGTCATGTGACATTACTGTTTTTCTGTCACGTGAAATCACAGCTGCTCGGAGGCAACTGTCAGAGCATTGCTATGTCTGCAGGGGGCAGCCGTCAAAGGCATTCGGCTTCGTACCGGGGGGGGGGGGGGGGGGTAAATTCGGGTAAAATCAGACGGTAGGGCAGCATGTTCGCAGCTCATGTTCCAAGCATGGTTTTTTTCTAAGAGGCATAAATCGAGCAGGCCACGGGTGCACATAGCATACGCTAACTCCTAGCAATGCTAGGACAATGTACGTAAGGTCATTTGTTTTCATACAGGCTGCGCAAGAGTGCAGAAATCACCTGCGATCCAGTGGCACTTTTTGAAGGTGATGACCCCGCAGCTGCAAGGCAGTCCAACGCCCAATTGGGTGACACTCGGCGGTAAGGCTTTTTCTACCTTTCACATCTTCCCATTCCTCCCTCTTTTTCGTAAAGTATGGGGGACTCATTTGTTTCACTGCATCAAGAACAACGGTAGTGAAATGTTTTGCAAAAATTTGTCTCATCATTTTTTGTGCTGAAAATAGGGCAAAATAAATGCACAGATGTGTAAAAGAAATATTTGTGATCTAGACAATAGAATGTTAGCTAGTTGGTAGGTATTGGTTGCAGATGTGTGCCGTGTGTGCAAATGCTTACACAAGAGTAGAGTAAGAAACAACATAAACACTGTCAACTGATTTATTGGAGTCCTTGGAATAGGTGTACATGTTCTCACTGCCACCCTTTTGTATTGTTAGTATGTAATCTAATGAATAAATCCAATCGAATATCTCGTTGGCATTAGTTTTTCTTTTTGTTCTGTGTTGCTGATTCCTTGCTTGCACCTACGTGCCTTTACAGGTCAAACAGTTTCAGCGTTGTCTCACTGTTTAGATGTGGGCATTGTTCAGTTTTCTTAGTGGTTTCATGTCCACTGCATACCTACTGGCTGCAACAGCATAAGCAGTACTACTACATTACATGTGTACCATGGGCATGTGCTTCGATACCGAGCTGTCGTGAAGTGTGTTCATAAATTCTGATACCATGCTTGCTCAGCGATGCCCATTGCTGCAGCCAAGCACATGGCTGAACATTACATCACATATGTGTGATCGGTATCGAGTACTGCCGTAAGTGATCAGTTAAAAATGGGCTTCCGATTTTAAGGTGACAGAGCTAATGTTTTTGTTGTGTGCTGAAAGTGGAATATATTCTCTTGCTTCTCTCATACTACCAACAATGTAATATCTGGCCAAAAAGGTTTTCATCCGTGGAATACCTGCACACACACTCCTTGGAATCGGATGCACTTATGTCCCCACCGCCAGCCGACAGCAGTGTGCGAGGTGGCGCCACGATGTATGCCGAGGTGCACAGGTCGCACAAGGCTGAGAAGGGCTCTCCAACTCGCCTGCTGCCCAAAGGGGGCAAGAACAGGGTCAGTGGTATCAAATGTTCTCATAACTTTGTTGGAGGGTCTTGGAATTTGTAGCGAGTGTGTGGTAAGAGATTTGTTACTATAGGCATGCGTAGGGTTCTTTTTCAGGTGGAGGTGGAGGGACAAAAGTCCATAGCAGCACACCCCCTTCCTATTAAGTCAATGTATGGAGCAGACTTTGCACCCCCCTCCCCCTTCCTAGGTGGCTGTGGTGGGGTGGGGTGGCAGCCTCCACCCCACCCGTGCGCACGCCTATGGCAGTGACCATCTGCTGCAGCAGGCATGCTGCTTAAATGATCGGTCCAGGCATAAATGCATCTTCCCAGTAAACCATTTGCTCGTTCACAGATCAGGTTGAGGCGGCATATTTCTTAGTCCATTTCGTTCAATTTCACATTCCGTTGCAGTGCCTGTGTGTTCTGTGCGGAGCGTAATGGTAACTAGACTCGCGTGCAGAGCCAATATTGTGAGCCCGTTAAATATTTTTATGCACCCCGTTTCAAACAACAAAACTTAGCCCTCACATCTTAGAATGACTTATAAAATAGTATTTGTAGAAGTCTATATTTGCGAGGTGCTTGTGTATTGTGTTTAACTATTGCTTTTCCTTGTATTGTAAATCATGTACAGTCGACTCTCGTTAATTCAAACTTGAAGGAACCTCTGAATTTTGTTTGAATTATCAAGGAGTTTCAATTATCAGAAGTTCTCAGATAGATTACTATGGGTGAGGCGACACCACACATTATGATTTGGCAATGATTTTGTCACATTTAAAATTTTTCAAGTATTTTTAAACCCTAACTGTACGCAGTGAACAGAAAGCATAGGTGTAAGGTTCCCAAGTTTATTGGCAATTTACTGCTTATCGTGAATATCCAACTGCTTCTTTGCCATAGGTATGTGCCTTCAACACAAAGCTCTCTATACCAGTTGAGAAGCATCACGGATTACCATGCATGTGCTTTGTTTCAAACATTTGGTTACTAGCAAATCCTTTTTTTTTTAGGCCTGAGGTGCTTACTTTTCATTTTAGACTGTTAGGAATATATAAGCACGCAAATTTTTTAAATAGTAGTGGGAAAGCAGAAGATATTTTCTGGTATCTACTAACTTCAAAAGGTATGAATTAACTGAATGATGGAGTTTGAATTAAGATACATTGAAAGAATAAAAGGCCAACCAAAAAATTGGAATTTTGTTTGAATAAACCGAAAGTATGAATTATCAGAGTTTTAATTATCGAGAGTCTAGTGTATATGTACAGTCTCAATATTTACGAAAGGGAACACGGCGACACGTGGCCTGCGTGCTCCGGCGGCTGCTGGCAGCTTGTTCAAGCGGGAGTGGGAGCAATCACAGTCTCTTTTTGCGTCATCTTGTGGTGAGCGAAACAATCATTCATTGCTGATATATATTGGCAAGATAGCAACCCCTCCCCCTTAAAGCAGATTACCGGCTCTCACGTGATTGCCTTGAAGGGGGAGGGGGTCACAATCTGGCCGCTGGTTCCATATCAGTAACGAATAGTTGTTTTCCTCGCTGGGAGATAACGCGGAAAGAGACTGTGGTTGCTCCCACTCCCGCTTGAACACGCTGCCAGCAGCTGCCGGAGCGCGCAGGCCACGCGTTCCCGTGTTCCCTTTCATAAAAGTGAGACTGTACATACATGCCAAACACACACATAAAAGTAAGACCTCCGGTCAGGCTACCCAGCCTTTAGCTCTCGGTCTCCCGCAGGGGCGCCTGCGCAAGTAGGCGTTTGGTGTGTAGCGACACCACGGACCCGAGCTAACGGGGGAGTTTTGACTCCCTCCCACGCCTAGCCGTGCGTGGCTTTGCCGTGTCCGGGGAAAAGGGGATCCTGGAGGTTGAGCCGACTCTGGGTGATTGGACCTTTAAGGCCCCCCGGCAGAGGCAACACACCCCTTTGGCCCCGGCTTCACGTAGACGGCACCCCTGGGCTGACCCACCCAGGGGAAATCGGCAGTCGCCTTTTCCTATCTCTCTCTCCCTACATCTTCGTCTTTTGTTCTCACTTTACATCTTTTCTGTATTCTCCTCACTTCATTTTACTTCCAATTTTTCCTGGCGGCAAGGGTTAACCTAGTGTAAATATCCAACCTTGGGTAGATATATTAGGTTATAGCGGCCATGTACGGCTGGCGCCTGCGCCTCCTTCGCGTCTCGCAGCGTCCCCTTGTTGGGCTTGGTGGTGGGTGGCTGGCATGGCCGCCGAATAAGCTATCAAATTTATGGGAACCCCTAGCCCTCTTACAACTAATCGCCCCTCCAAGAGGTGGCGCACCGATGCAATTTTTGAATTTGTTCCAAATAAAAAAGATAACTTCCCCAAATATCACATAATTCACTGTGAAAGTACAGAAAACAAAGCTAGAAGTATTTCACCTTTCCTTGTGTCCAAATGTCTCATAGAAACGCTGGACGCAGGCTACAAGGCCACAAAGACTGCCAGTGGTGACCTGTTACTTGAATTAAAAGACAATGCACAGTACCAGAGACTACATAAACTCACAGCATTTGGGGATCAGCCTATCACAATCACACCGCATCGAACCATGAACACAGTGAAGGGTGTTGTATCAGATGGAGACCTGATGGACCTCTCTGATGATGAACTTCTAACAGGCTGGAAAGAGGAAAACGTCATTCAGGTGCAGCGTATCAAAATAAGAAGAGAAATAAGGAAATCCCAACGATGCACATCATACTACCGTATATACTCGTGTAAGGGCCGCCCTCGTGTAAGGGCCGCACCCCAACTTTGAAAGCGGATATTTCGAAAAAAAAAAAAACAAAAGTTCAAAATGTCCCGCCAGAAAAGTGTAGTTAGTTCATTTACAGCCAGATGGCGCTGCACGCTTTTCCGCTTTTATTCTACTTCCGCCGACGCGCCGACCACGCTGTTGACAGCGCGCCGCCATATTTGCCTTGTGCGGCCTCTTTGTTGGCATCGTTCCTAGCATCGTGTCGATACGTTGGCAGCGCGACTTCAGATCGGTGTCGTCGGTGTCACTTTGTTGGTTGTAGTGAACCCTGCAGAAGCCAGCGCACGTGACGGACGATGGGCCGGCATCTGAGATCATTCACTGCAGCATTTAAGCTGCAAGTGATTGACTATGCCGAGGAGCACGGGAAGCAGGAAGCTGGACGAAAGTACGACGTCGATGAGAAGCGCGTGCGTTACTGGATGAATCAGAAAGATGCCCTCGCCGCTACTAACAGGAGCCGAAAGGCGTTTCGCGGGAAAAAGTGCAAGTACCCGCAACTCGAAAGCGAGCTCGTCAACTACGTCGTCGACACACGAAGGGACGGCTACGCCGTATCGACTGACATGATACGCGTCAAAGCCCTCAGCATCGCTCGCCACATGGAAATACCCCCGGCACAATTCAAGGCAAGTCGGGGCTGGGCTACGCGGTTTATGAACCGTAACCAGCTTTCTATTCGGCGCCGAACGACGATTTGCCAAAAACTGCCGCGCGAGTACGAAGACCACGTCATTAAGTTTCATCGCTTCGTGAATGCTCTCAGGAGGGAGCATGAATACGACCTGTCCCAAATTGGGAATGCGGACCAGACACCTGTGTGGTTCGATGCACCGGAAAGCACCACAGTGGATTTAAAAGGTGCGAAAAGTGTGTCTGTGCGCACGACTGGTGCAGAACGCCAAAGGTGCACTGTGATGTTGTGCATCACGGCAGACGGCAGGAGGCTTCCGCCGTACGTCGTATTTAAAAGGAAGACTCTCCCAAAAGAGAAGTTCCCTCAGGGAATCGTCGTACGTGCGCAAGAGAAGGGCTGGATGTCCGAGGAACTGGTCGTTGACTGGATTAAGACCGTCTGGGCAAACAGACCTGGAGGGCTGTTACAACGGAAAGCCCTCCTTGTTTTGGACAGCTTTAGGGGCCACTTGACCGACCGCGTCAAGAACCGAGTTGCCGCAACTCGTACGGACTTGGCCGTCATTCCCGGTGGCCTGACGAGTGTGCTGCAGCCGCTCGACGTATGCGTCAACAGACCATTCAAAGTGGAATTTCGCCGATGTTACTCTGAATGGATGGCTGGAGGCGTCCACGAGAAGACCCCTACAGGACGGCTGAAGCGGGCGTCGCTCCAACAGGTGTGTGAATGGATTTTGAATGCGTGGCGTGCCATGTCAGTAGAAGTAGTTGCTAAAAGCTTCAAGGTAACGGGAATTTCGAACTCCATGAACGGCACCGAAGATGACCGTCTCTGGGAAGACGCGGACGCCGAGGCGAGCTCCTCCGAGAACGAGGACAGCGAAATGGAATCCGAATAAAAACATTTCTGGCATGTCATTTGTGACTCTTGCACTCTGCTACTGTTGCATAAACAGTACAGACCTTTGGCCTGTACTGCCTGTACTAAATCGGCCTGATTCGTGTAAGGGCCGCACCTAGCAAAATTTTCGAAAAAAAAGTGCGGCCCTTACACGAGTATATACGGTAACTTTCGCATCTAGCACCCTCCCCACTGAAATAGCAACAGGATATCTTAAACTGCCAGTTAGGCCATACATACCCAACCCGCGGCGCTGCTTTAAGTGTCAGAGGTTCGGGCACAGCTCCCAGAGCTGCCGAGGACAGCTTACTTGCGCGAAATGCGGCACCAAAGGTCATACTGCTGACGACTGTCAGCTACAAGTCCACTGTCCAAACTGTGAGGGTGACCATCCTGCATATTCCAGGTCATGCGTGGCCTGGAAAATGGAAAAAGAAATTATTAATACAAAGTTTAAATTGAACATAGCTTCCGTGAAGCGCGGCAGCGCGTTTCCCCACATTTTGCTGGGAACACATCGTATGCCCAAGTGGTGCGAGGGGGGTCAGCACCACTTCGGTTTTCGGCAATGCCTTGGACCACGCCCAGCGTGCCGAGGCAAACGCCACAAGCCCCCATGGGGGGAGCAGCCTCGGCTGCCCCACCCTCCTTGAATACAGCCCCACCGAAGGCCCCTGTGAACCTTGGCAGCAGCCAGGGCACCACACAAACTAAAGAGGTCCCCTCGACCTCCAGCCCGGTGGGGTTTAAGGCTCCGTCTGTCACGACGAAGCCTACAACGAAAACAACATTATCTGTCGTCTCTCCTGAGGCGATAGACACATCAACTGCACCGGCCCAGACTGCGCCAAAGGAGCGGCGGGGTTCCCTCGACCGCTCTAAAAAAGACAAAACGGTAATTACAGGGCCTTCTAAAGGCTCTGTAAGATAAGTCACTTCTCTCTTTAGACACCAGCCACACTCATTTCGTACACACAGCACTTCTTTACTCCCATAATGGAGCCACAAATTATACAAAGGAACGTCAGAGGACTACTTCGAAACCTCGACGATGTCCAAGAACTTCTACATAAACATTCTCCAAAAGTGCTGTGTGTACAGGAAACACACTTAAAATCCAAGAATACAAATTTTTTGCGTCAATATGTTGTCTTCCGAAAGGACAGATGATGCTGTGGCGTCATCTGGTGGTGTAGCCATTATAGTTAATCGAGGAGTAGCATGCAGTCATCTACCACTACTAACATCCCTAGAGGCAGTAACTGTTCGAGCAGTTCTATTGAAAAAGCTCGTCACCATCTGCTTTCTATACATACCGCCGCAACACCGCCTGGAAAAACATGATTACCAGTCTTTAATAGATGAGTTACCAGAACCCAATTTGGTTCTAGGGGACCTGAATGCGCACAGCGGTTTATGGGGTGACTGTCGATGTGATGCACGAGGTCGTCTCATTGAACAGTTCCTGTTTTCATCAGGTGCTTGTCTGTTGAATAGAAAAGAGGCAACATATTATAACCTTGCAAACAATACTTACTCCTCCATAGACCTCAGTATCGCATCTCCTTCACTTGTACCATTACTTCAGTGGAAAGTCATAAATAATCCATACGGAAGTGACCATTTTCCTTTAGTTTTAAGTACACCAATAACATATGAATGTCCTCCACATGTTCCCAAATGGCTGGTGAACAAAGCCGACTGGGAACAATTTCAAAAGATAACACACTTAAGTTAGACCGACATATGCGGATTAGGCATAGATGAAGCTGTGCAGTACTTCACGGCTTTTCTTACTGACGCAGCAGCCAAGTGCATTCCACAAACATCTGGACTGCCCGGCAAACGACACGTCCCGTGGTGGAACACTGAGTGTCAGAATGCGCGAAAGGAACAGAACAGGGCATGGAGGTTGCTGCGCAACTCGTCGACAGCAGAAAACCTTGAGAGCTTTAAGAAAATAAAATCTCGAGGCAGGACAACGCGTCGGCAGGCCAGAAGAGAAAGCTGGCACAAGTTTTTATCAGGGATAAATTCATATACACAAGAGGCTAAAGTCTGGGACATGGTTCGTAGGGTAGCAGGAAGACAAGTACACTCACTCCCACTCGTAAACTCACAGGGTGACAGCCTGGAAGATCAGGCGAACTTCCTCGGTGCACACTACGAGCAAGTGTCTCGCTCGGCACACTATACTGATGTTTTCCAAAGATATAAAGCAAGGATAGAAAAACAGAAACTAGAATATAAGCGCACAAAACACGAGGCATACCACCAACCTTTCAACTTAGCTGAGCTACAAACATCACTAAACTCTAGCAGTAATTCTGCACCAGGCTACGACCGTGTCACGTATGAAATGTTGAAAAACCTGCCGCCTAAAACGCGAAAAACTTTACTCTCTCTATACAATGCTATCTGGCTTTCTGGCACCATCCCTGCTTTCTGGAAAGAGGCTATTGTTATCCCTATTTTGAAACAGGGCAAGGACCCTTCCTCAGTTTCAAGTTATAGGCCCATTGCACTAACCAGCTGCCTTTGTAAACTTTTTGAAAAAATGATAAACCGCCGACTTTTACATTTCCTTGAAACACACAATCTGCTCGACCAGTTCCAGTGTGGGTTTCGAGAGGGTAGATCCACCACCGACCATTTGGTGCGTATTGAGGCACAGATCCGAGACGCTTTTGTCCACAGACAATACTTCCTCTCAGTGTTTCTCGATATCGAGAAGGCTTACGACACAACATGGCGTTTTGGGATATTAACAGACTTGTCTCACCTGGGTGTGCGCGGTAGAATGCTTTCCATAATCGAGAGTTACTTGTCCAATCGAAAATTTCGCGTTCGTGTGGGCAGTACTCTCTCCCAAACATTTGTGCAAGAAACGGGAGTACCGCAAGGTGGTGTACTTAGTTGTACACTTTTTATTATTAAAATGAATTCCTTGCACCTGTCCATCCCCCGCAACATGTTCTATTCCATATATGTCGATGACGTCCAGCTTGGCTTTAAGTCATGCAACCTAGCAATGTGTGAGCGGCAGGTTCAGTTAGGTTTGCCCCGCCGCGGTGGTCTAGTGGCTAAGGTGCTCGGCTGCTGACCCGCAGGGCGCGGGTTCGAATCCCGGCTGCGGCGGCTGCATTTCCGATGGAGGCGGAAATGTTGTAGGCCCGTGTGCTCAGATTTGGGTGCACGTTACAGAACCCCAGGTGGTCTAAATTTCCGGAGTCCTCCACTACAGCGTCTCTCATAACCATATGGTGATTTTGGGACGTTAAACACCACATATCATCAAATCAGGTTCTGTTAGGTTTAAACAAGCTCTCCAAATGGGCAGAGGAAAACGGATTCCAGCTGAACCCAGAAAAAAGCACGTGTGTCTTGTTCTCCCGAAAGAGAGGCGTGCATCCAGAACCTGACATCGAACTGAACGGTCAACGTCTGTCTGTCAATGCGGAGCATAAATTCTTAGGCTTAATCTTGGACAACAAGTTGACATTCGTACCACACATCAAGTATTTAAAAACAAAATGTTTAAAAGCCATGAGTGTTATAAAAGTGTTGTCACGTACTACGTGGGGTAGTGACAGGCAATGCCTCATGAACCTGTATAGAAGCCTCATTCGCACCCGCTTAGATTATGGGGCCGTTGTCTATCAGTCTGCTATTCAAAGTGCCTTGAAAATGCTGGACCCCGTGCACCATTTGGGCACCCGCCTTTCTACGGGTGCTTTTCGCACCAGCCCCGTAGAAAGCCTTTATGTTGAGTCAAATGAGTGGTCGCTTCATCTGCAGAGAACTTACATGTGCTTTGTTTATTTCCTTAAGGTGAAAGCAGACAAGAAGCACCCCTCATACTCTACTATTAATGATCTGTCGAGCTCCATTCTGTTCCAAAACAGGCCTTCGATGAGGCAGCCCTTCTCAGTTCGCCTGAAGTGTCTAGCTGAGGAAACTGGAGTCTCACTTGAACACAGCTTAATGGCTCCTGTAGCATACCCGCCACCGTGGCAGTGGCAGACTATAGACTGCGATGTGTCTTTCCTAGAAGTTACGAAACAACATGCACCTATTTCCCATATTCGAACATACTTTCTTGAACTTCAACACAAATACACACGTCCTGAGTTCTTCACAGATGCCTCCAAGACTAACTCCTCTGTGTCCTACGCTGCTGTCGGCCCATCCTTTTCGGATGCTGGCCCTCTACATCCAGGCACAAGTATCTTTACAGCGGAAGCTTACGCGATACTTGTGGCAGCGAAACACATCAAACAATTACAAATACAAAAAGCAGTAATTTATACAGACTCCCTTAGTGTGGTAACGGCTCTGCACAGTCTTAAAAAACAAAAAAACCCTGTCCTTGTCTCACTTTACTCCATTTTTTGCACACTCTACACACTCAACCAACATGTTGTAGTGTGATGGGTGCCTGGACACCGTGAGGTCCAAGGCAACGTGAGGGCGGATCAGCTCGCTGCATCCGTCCACAAAACCACTGCCCCTACACCCATATCAATCCCGGTCCTTGATCTGAAGCCATCTCTCAAACGAAAGCTCAGGGACTACTGGCAGAGCAAGTGGGATAAACACACACAAAACAAACTACACGTTATCAAGCCACACCTTGGCCATTGGCCACCAGTATCAAAATCACGTCTAACAGAGGTAACACTAACAAGACTCAGGATAGGACACACATACACGACACACACACATCTTTTGTCCGGTGGTGATCCACCATTGTGTGATAAATGTGGTGAGGCATTGACAGTTCTTCATATTTTAATACAATGTAAACAGTTAGACACTCTAAGAAGACAACACTTTCCATTACCCTACCGACAACATATACCTTTACACCCTGCAATGTTTGTTGGTAGGGAACCACTTTTCACCCATAAATCATTGTTAGCTTTTTTAAGAGATGTCAATTTTTACCATGTTTTATACCCAGGCATTGCGTAGCGTGACCTCTCAAGAGAGGTTGCTGCTGCTGTGATTACATTTAAAAGCACTTGCCTCGCAGCCCTTGGACACAAGGGCGCTGATGAGGCACGTGTGCTAGTGCCAAATATTTTTACATGTGTTTATTATCAAAACCTTTGTCACCCTTTTTAATATGCATATCACGCCACTGTCATCTCTTTAATACTTATGTTTTTACCCGCATTATCGCGAGGAATTTTAAGGCCCCTATACAGCCACGCAAACTATCATTGTCCATACTCTATACTCATTAAAATGGCGCTCTTTGGCCATCAATTGGCCCTAATTGGCCCTTGCGCCATAAAACGCCACACATCATCATCATTGGCTCTCGGTCTCTTTTTTTGTGTGAGAAAGAAAGAAACAAACTTTGAATTCTAATAATATACAGGCTGATAGGAAAATGGTGTGATACATTACAATACTACTTAAATGGTGTACCTATGGGGTTTATTTTGCTGAGATGTTTACATCTTCATTGCTGCTATTTCTGCCATTTTATTGAACGTTTCTCGTTTTGCCCGCACAGAACGCAAACATACTTTCAGCCGTGCTGTGCCTCATCAAAGAACTTGACTATGCCAGCCTGGAGGTTGTGGAGACAGCTATTCATTGCAGGATGGAAGAAATGGATGGTTAGGATCCATGCTTTGAGCACCTTGCATCGCTAGCAAACTGCATTTTTATGTAAATTCTGCACTGCGTACTCGTAACACTGTGCCACTTATGAAAAGCAACGAAGTGAAGGTGGCTATTCTCACTTATTTATTGATCTATGTTGCCGAGAGTTTGGAGGTGGTGGTCATGGCGCCTACTTGCCAAGTACGTCTATGTGTATGATTCACAGGTTTCTGCTGGCTTCATATATCTGTGTCTTGGAAATATTGATAGTGAAGTTGATACTGTGATGTGCAAAGTGGTGTCAATTGAAGCACTACCATGCCGGTTTACTGAAATCCTTAGTGTAGAAATTTATGCGGAAGTAGTTTGATTTAACCATTCTGGTTAGATATGTGTGTTCGATATTGCAGTGCAACTGCCCTCTCATTTGAACAACTTCACTGGTAGGATTTGTGATCTGATAGGTTATTGTGCCAACCGGGGCCGTGGTGTCGCAGGTTAGTTGGCATCCTCTGAATAAAGACAACATGAATGATGCTGTGTGAATGTGAGGAAAAAGGCTCTGCTGTAAATTGCCTTCTGTAACTTCTAGCAGAACTTGTGCATAATCATCGTAATGTATTCGCACATATATGTACTGTTGTGGGTAGTGGTGTAAACAGGCTTAGGCTACCCGAGCACGGTTTTAATTTCCAGTCCTTGAGAACTCTATTTGCACTGCATTATGTAATGACATTCCTATACACTGCATTTTTTTTTTTGCCTTGTATGTAACATGCATCACAATCTCTTTGCCCTGGATTTTACTTGTTTGTTTAACTATCTGCTGTGAAAGATATTTATGTGATCTATTTATTTTTACATTTGTGTTACACTAATATAAATCAAAACACTATTTTTACACCAACGAGCTTCACAAACGAATGAGATACATAATGTGTGCTACTTACTGCAGATAATCACCTGCAAGAACAGACATTGAAGTCAGTCCTTCATGCCAAAGTATGTCCTTGCTGTGCGAGCCAGATATGGTTTGCTGTTCAATCTGCATTTTTGCGTGCAGCTACCTTTTTACAACTTTTTCATTTTATCAGTGGTGTTTTTTTTTTATTATACAGGTGTGCTTATCTATCAAGCAGTATCTAATGGTTTTTGAGTATCCAAGATACTCGCACAACACTGGCAACAGCCTTTTCTTGACAGGGTGTTATGTGATATATTCCTTTTATAATGTCCCCGTCACATGGCTGCTGTTTATGGCATCTCAGCAACATTGCCAAGCCATACAGGAGCTTTGGACTTCTTGTTAGCTTAGCATGTCCTGTAGCTCAAGAGTTCACAGTTCACATTAGGCAATAGTGGGAAGTATCAGGCCAGGCTAGATTGTTACTGTATGCTGGCCCTCTTGGCATGCCCAAGCCTTCTGGAAAAAAAAAAAGATTACCTATAGAAAGAGGCAATGCTCATCATACTTTCCTTACAACCTACGATTTGAATGGATAATCTATTACAAAGTTTCTCACACATTTTTTTAGTCTATTTGATATAGTAATTCTACATAACTTGCAAGCTTGAGTACTTTCATTTTGTATAATCATTCTTATATGCAAACTTATCTACCTTAACGTAAAGATACTGTCATAAAGAAATTTGGATGTTTTCTTTTTATTTACTATCACATTTTTTGTAGTGAGCAGACCTATTTCAAGTTGGAGAAGCAGTTCAAGCTTTAAAGAAAACAAAATGTTCTTGGAAGGCTGCATTCTCTGCATACACGTGTCGGCCATCTCTGTTAGTTGCATCAATATGGAATTGCAAATAGATGGTGCCAAACAGTATGGATGAGCATATAGGGCTAGGCACTACTCTGTACAGTCCGACTTGTATAGTGCTTTCACAGCTATCAGAGTGGAAGGATCTGCATCTTGAATTAGCAGGACTCGTCTTTGGCAAGCGTGTCTTTAATCAGAATGCTAAGAACTTGAGTTAACAAGCCCTGATCAATCGAACCACACTTACGTTACAGTGTGCTGGAGCAGGAATATCAAGGACCAGGTCTTCTTATATATCTTATTGTGCCATTAAAAGTGTCTGTTTAGAAGTCTCATACATCTGGTCTACTAGTGGTGCATCTACTAGTTTCAGGCATCTGGTGGTGCCATACCTGTGTTCCTTTAATTAATAAAGATTGTTAATGGAATGCAGTCCTCACAAGATGCCACTTGGAACAAACATAGTGGTTTACTTATAATTAAGCGCAACTTGGTAGTGTAATTCACCCATCGACCACAGAAATTATGGTATGTACGTTGTTTTTGTTGATTTAACTAAACTTTCCCAAGATACTACTAGCTGATTGCTTTATTCTGCTGAGGTAAAACTTAGTTTTCGGTTGAAGAAAAAACATTCCTTCACAGCAGCTCAAGAAGAAACCATGGAAGCTAATCCAAGTGGTCACAATATTGGCATTACTTCAATCACAAATTATGGTATATATCAGTTGACAGTTTTAATTATTTGCTGTGCGTGAGAATGGGTATATGTGGTGCAGCATTGAGACCTCTAAACACTATGAGCAAGCACAGGCTATGTCAAAGTATCACTAGCTCCTATTAGCCAGTACTAGCGACTATCCGAATTGAACTTCCCACAAAGAACGCAATATGTGGCATGGATTTTTGAAGCTTAGCGTGATTAGAGGGCATTCATCTCCAACAGTTTCATTAGTTAATAATTACCTTATTGAGAGATTTTGTCTATATTGACGCCAAGTTCCCATCCTGTGATTTCTGCATGAGACTGCACAAAACAACTGCTCGGCATTGCCATGTGACGGGGACGTGTGCGAGTGCTGAAGCAAGTCATTCTGAGAGCGCTAGGTGGATACAGTGAGACTAGCAGTCTGTGTAGTTGTGTGTCTGAACTTGTGTTTGTGGCACTCTTGAACCTTTCAGAGATGATTAAGCAAACAGCTGTTCAAGAGAGATGCGAAAGCAATAATCATGCAGACACTGATGAAGGCCACTGTGGATCTAGTAGCATCTTAGAGGACTTCTTTACGGCCGTGAGAAATCTCCTGATAGCTTTTCAATAGCACTTTTTTCTTTCTTTTTGAGAATACAAAATACAGCTTTATGTAAGCCTGCTCATCTGACTTCTCTATGCATTAAATTATTGTCTCGCAATCTGGAGCAGCTCTGTGCAAGTCGTGCAAGACATAAATGATTTTCAGTAGCCCAAACAGTGGATGGCCTCAACTGTTGCCTCGCTTCATAACGTGGTACCTTGCGTAACTGGGTGAGGCTTAATGTGTGATGAATTCCCAATGGAGTGCTCCATTCAAGTAGGATGGTCAAACAGCATGAAACGCCAGTCTTCTTCGCTACAAAGACACAAAGAGTCACTTTGTAATGCAACGATGTGCAAACTTTTAGTTGGTGCGAGGTGGCTGTCAAGTGGTTGGATGATCGCCTTTCTTTTCTTTTTATTCATTGATTGCTTCAATGTACAATTCACACTTTACTATTACTACCTACTTAATCACCACTGAGTTACCATGTCACTTACTTTTGGGCCTGTGTGCTTTGCCTAAGTTAAGCTCAAACCATAGAGATAATGTTAGCTCTCTTTTACAAAAGAAACAAACACACCACTTGTAGGTTATAGTTTTGTCAGTTAGCTTCAAGAAAGTCTGCATGTGCTCAACGAGACATTTTGTCTCTTGATTTTAGTTTTGTCCTTTGTTTTTAGTGTCAGTTGGTACAGTAGTTAATTTTAAACTGGGAGGGACATTATCGAATGATGATGCTTGCCTCTCTGTGTAGAGCATGCATAGGCACATAATAGCAAAACAAATGGCTGGCATTTTCCTTACCAGCTATTGCAAGCACTGGTAACAAGTGGTTGTGATTGTTAATGCTCAGTTTTTTTCGTTTTTATTGTCTTTTTATGCTGATTTGCATCATCTCAGGAAGACTTGGCACAGCAACATGTGTATGCGTTTCTAAGTGCCAGTGCACTTTCAAAGATTTGCGAGCTTGTTTTTGACTGCTTTTTCTTTTTTTGTTCTACCTGAGCCACTGCTTGATGAAGCTGTGAAGTGTTACTGTGATTTTGTTATACTTTAATAGTTTCTTTCACAATGATTAAATATGAGGCTTTGAAAATTTTGCAAACATTAGGAAGCCAATGCCTTAAGGCTCTTGAGTTCTTTATTATTTTTTTCTGAAACTTTGGCATGTTACTATGCATGTTTGTAAACACATGATTTTCACAAATTTGTCACTACAAATTGTGCCCCCAGACAAATCACATATGCATACTTTTGTGTTTTGATAGAAGAGACTGTTCCATTCCTACATTTTGTTACCAAAAGGTCATTTGCTTTGTCATTCACATGATAGCATCCAGGGAACGAACTTGGAGATCCTTTGATCAGTGTTGGATGTATAACAGAATAAGCTATCCACACTTCTTGCAAATCATTGTCCAATTATGTAGAACTTATTCAAAGGTTTGATGCTTACTCCTTTGAACCTTTTGATACCAGTTTGGTGAAGTATGCTCATTCATAAAACCAGTCTTTCCCACTCTCTGGCAAAAGTACTAGTACTAGATGCAAAATGCTGTACAGGCGGTGGTACAGGAAGAAAAAGTAATGTGCCTCTTGAACAAAATTGCCCAGAGTATCGATGTACATTTTTGGACACCCAGATAGTGACTGGCTGGCTCAAAGGATGGTAATCACCCATCTGATAAATGAAGTGAACTAGAGTAATGAGAGGGCTGCAAGACATTCTGAAAGGTTATGTAGGGAGCAGCTTTCATTCCTACTTTACAAATAGGACGGTTATGGCAACTGCCTATCAAGATCACGTGGCAAAAATGAAACTATTGCTTGACGCCTATCTAGGATCATGAGCTTGCATGTCATTTGTTGTGTTCAAAGAATCTCTGAACAACTTTCCTATGCCTTGGGAATTGTAAGCTGTGTAGAGGGGCCCTCTACTCTTTCTCACACACGGTAAACCAACCTGTTTTGGCTTGTATACAACAGTGTCGCGAGTCCTAGAACCAATGGTCATTATTAGCATGGTAAAACGCATGAATATTAAAAGTTCACGAACTTGTGCCAGTTTACAAAAAGCATAAGCAGATCTAGCAAAAAATTCTAGGGCTAAAATGATTTCTGCAAACATTGTTGATGTGCTCGGGTTTCCAGTGATTCAAAAACTATCTGTTGGAAATCTCTAACTTTTTCCATGCGCTGCTTAGCAATCTGACGAATCTGTCGTCCAACTCTGCAAGGCCCTCGCAAAGCTTTGCCGCAATACACCTTTTCATCAGTTTCTGGTGATCTTTGGAAGGTTGTCTACAAGTTGCTGCTACAAAAGTGTGAAAAGGTTCCTTGAATAGTTCGCACTACCACGTGTACACATGCCACATGATAAAAAAACGATGTTTTCAGAGGGTATTGTAAGGCCCCTCAGAGCAACTTTCTTCTAGCAAGAGTTGGGTGTTCAGCACAATACCCAAAAATGAGCCAATCAGCAACAGTATATCAAGTCTTGTCTTTACGTGGAAAGTAGCATTGTCTTGATAGCACTTTGGCACATAAAAAACTGAAGATATTGGGTGTCACACCTTTTGCAATGTAGTGCTTCCAACAATATGACTTGTTCTGATAAACAGAAACTTTCTTTTTGCATTGTGGTTTGCACTCCATTGTAAATTTGACATGCTGTAATGAGATTATTGTGCAGAGTGCTGGAGCAATTGACTGATAATTTTTTAATTGATGGGCTGAAGAAATATACTGATAATTTTAATTGCTAGGCTTGATGGGCTTACATTATCATATACCATAAAGTTGGCATGTGCATGTTAAAAAAGTAGCTGGGCAATATGTTGTTTTCGGGAAAGGCTGATATCAAGCCACCTTAGCCAGTGATCAGCATTATCGTACGTTTTCTACTTTTTCATGATGCACCTTTATGGTGTCTATTTGCTAGATTTCTGTTAACTACCTTGAGCTGAAGTGAGTAGTATGTGCTAAACTAAAGTGAATAAGTTGTGCATAGTTTACAGAATAAACACTGAACACAATTATGTCTTTATATTTATTCATTAGTAAACTTGTTCCCATCCCTTTTCGTTCAGTGCTTAAATTTGTTTCAAGTGCCTGCAAAAAGCATTTCTGATGATGTATTCTCAATCCGTTTCAGTGAATTCACTTTTTCGTTTGTTACAAATGCTTACCTGCAGCGATGTAACTATCACCACTTGTGAGCACTTTATTCAGAAAAATGTCATTTTTCATCGTTTTGCACTACAGAAGAATTTTTGTTTGTGGCTCATACCTTCAGACAAAGAGGTATAAAGGGTACTTGCTGATGCAGTAGGGTTAAGCGTAAGACTGCAGCTCGAAAAATTTTCATTGCCAACACAATTCCCAGCCCTAAATGACAAGGTATCTGTACCTCTGACGTCGACAATAGAACGTGAAGCGGAATAGCACTACTTGAAGGCGCTTAATATGAGCACTTCACAAAATTGGAAGTAATTGTCAGAGACAGTAATAAAGATTTTATTTAGCAATGTAGCAATTTACCCGCAATGGTTGTAATGCAGCCAGAATTTCTTTTTTTGGTTGGAGGGAGTCGGGGCTAAATTATACTTAATGTTTCTGTATGCTTCTGTATGTGTGTGTGTATATGCACTAATGAAAATTTTCAAAGTGGTTTGGGGTTGAATGCCCTCTGGCTATGCCAGTGCACAGTAGTCGCCGAAGTACAAGTTTATTTTTGTAACCTAATGGCTAAGGGTGTTGTACTGACAAGCGTGAAAATGTGCATTTGATTTCTGGCTACAGCGACTACATTCAGTGAGAACTGAAAAAAATATATATAATAAATAACCTGTGTGCTTGTACTACTTACTGTAAATTGCACCTCCCACCCTTTGTATTGCTAGATTTAACATGTGTGACAATAGCCTAGCAAGTGCCCCCCTCCCCCCCCTCAATCTTTTTCTTTCAACCTGTTCTCTGCTACAGAATCCTGCAACAGCAGTTCATAAGAACCCAAGTTCTGAGAGTTTTTATAGATATGCATTTCCTAGTACTTTTACAATGTGCTACCGTGGGGTCGCACTCAGAGTTGTCACAAATGATCGGAACATTTGAAGAATGTTTTCCTCTTTGTCACAACACATGACATTAATGAAATTTCGCACAATAATTATTCCCTTTGGTTTATTTATTTATTTTATTCATGATATCTCACAGGTTCCACATGGGACATTACATGAAGGGTGGGCAAACAAAAAACTGGCAGGTCAGGTTATATTTCGTGACATGGAAAGATGGTCTTCGACGAAAGCCTCACTAAGGTACTCGGCTGCTGACCCGCAGGTCCTGGTATTGAATCTCGGCTGCAATGGCTGCATTTTCGGTGGAGGCAAAAATGCTGTAGGCCCGTGTGGTCAGACTTCGTTTTTGGAACGCTCCACTACGGCACCTTTTATTTGGTGGTTTTGGGACGTTAAACCCCACATATCAATCGATCAATTTGTCGGCAGCCTTGAATTTAACAATGTCAGTGATGAGGGTGATATGTGAAGGAAGGGCATTTCATTCTCAGGCAGTATGTAGAAAAATGAACGTTGATAAGTGGTCGTGTGTGCACGTGGCCGATACACAGCACTGCAATGCAAGTGGCGAGAGGAACATGCAGGAATGATGATTAAACTAAAAGTAAAAAAATGTGCGCAGATTCAATAAAGAATTTAGTTATAAGCACACATGTGAATTCTTCCATAAATTCACAATTTTTCTTCGTCATCAAAAGGTGGCGGAGAGAGGGCACTTGCTTGGGATTCTATGGTAGGTAAACAAAAAAAAAAACTAGGTGATCAAGAATTATTTAGTCTTTCACCCCATATGAATGAAAAAAAATTCTTATGGATTGTTGCTGGTACCAGAGTTCTCAGCAAATGGACTTGGTCGTCATCAAGGCAATGATTACAAGTCCACTATTCAAAACATTAGCTCTAGTGAACAATTTCCTGTTCAAGGATTTTTTTTTTTTTTCATTTCAAGCATCCCATGTTCCCCTGCAATACTACAATTTCATTTTTGTGTTTTGGCATTCAAAACCAGACTTTTGTCATGGTTCAGACTGCATGAAAATGCCACTATAAAAAGGTGGGTTACCATGATAAAAAAAAATATTGTTTAACCGCTTAATGGATACTCTGGGAAATAATAATTCCCTCATAAGAGACAAATGGGTATAAAAGGCACAATTGTGCCCGAAGTAAAATACGGGGCAATAGGAAAATGCATACGAGACACTATATTTATAAGAGACATCTC
Organism: Rhipicephalus annulatus; assembly: GCA_013436015.1. NCBI lineage: Eukaryota > Metazoa > Arthropoda > Arachnida > Ixodida > Ixodidae > Rhipicephalus > Rhipicephalus annulatus. Next base: position 342,447 of record WOVY01009998.1, on the reverse strand, counting down.
GTAAAAGACAAGAATTGCAGCTGAGAGCATGCCCCTTATAAAAGGGTTCAACTGTAGTGCCAGCTTTCTGTACTGAACAGCGTGGGTCAGTATAGAATAGTTTAACCTGGGAAAACTGCTGCCTTCAAACTTATGAAGATATTTATTAATCAGTATTGCTAACCTAGGTGTTGGAAAACATTTGTAGGTATACTACTAACCCACTTCCTAGTTATAGGGGCCATGACAGTCGATTTTTTATCATCTGTGTTACTTCAGCATTCCCAAATAAGCCGGCGAAATCTTAGCAAATTCGGTCGAGCACATAATTTATAAATTGAATATTTTTATGAACGTGCGAGTGGCTTGAGAGTCTGGCAACAGTGAGGCCCTCTTGAACCATGGCGTAACAAGCAGACAACCGTGCAAGCGTCCGCATGTAAGCGAAATAAAATTATATTTTTCTGCGATCAGTTTTGGGTGAAATTGGGATTAAATTAAAAACTTTCATTTGCTTGGCACTGAAAATGAATGATCCGTATCTGCTGAAACTACGGCAGGAGATGACTGTATTGCTCCTTGCTGCATGCGACGCCACAGGCGCCATGGAAAAATAGCGGTCACCAGCACTGAGCGAGATTTACAGCCAACGACTTCTAGGGCTCATTATGAAATATTCTTTTACACTCCATTTTTCATTTATCTCCAGGCACAATGAACTTCCTACTTCTATTTTATGCTAGAACTGAAATTTGTTGGGCATCCGGGTCATGATTCCTTTAAGGCATGTCCCAAAATATGCTGCGAGAAGTTGTCGCATAACAGTAACAGGTCCAGAAGGATTGAGTTTCACTGCAAGCTTCACTTGTAACGGACTGCAGTTTTTCATTTACCTTTTGCTTTTTCGCTGTTTTTGCATCCAGCCGCAATGACGTAAACAAAAATAGAAATGTACGGAAGTGCCACCTGTCCCGTCCAGTTTTTTTAATGGTCCTGATAGTTATTCCCCACAAAAATTTGTCAAGGGTATCTCTGAAAGTGGTTGATCAAGGATGCAAACCCCCATGCGATTTCATAACTTGGGGCTTGTTTTACAAGCTTTTCAGCCTGTAAAAACTGTCTTGTCACTGACTTTAATTTTAGCGTTTTACTTTCATGAACCATTACTGTGTGAACATTTCTCTGGATCCAGCACTTTAAATTTCCATTTACACCCCGCAATCGCATCAAAAAACGAGAACTTGCGCACTCTTTGTAGGTTGTGTGCATTTGTTATTTATGAAATAAATAAGTGGCCTGTGTCCTTTCCGAGTGCTTGGTCATTTTTTCTTTTTCTGGCCGCCACGTTTCTGGTTTGAGGGTGGTGGCAGTTCCTCGCCCAAGACTGCAGCGAGCTGTTTCTTGAGGTCCAAGAGGCGTGCAACTTCTTTGTCGATTGCTGCCTTGTCTGCCTTGGCGGCCTTGAGTTCCCTGACTTTGTTGCCCTGCAGACGCAAAGAAAACACTGCTGTAAAAAAATGCACTTTTTTTTTTTTGTAATGATAAAGCTGAGATAGCAACAGCTTGTCTCCTTTAACTTCTTCCTTTTTTTCAATGCACTGTCCAGACACTGTTGGTTGCTGTGCCATTCAATGCCACAGTTCTGCATTTAGTTTGCAGAACTGCAGTGCCTTTCATTTAGCTGTCAGTGAGTGTGTTTTGTTGCATTGCATTGCAAATATTAGACTAGACTTCCAAATACCAATAAGAACTTTATGCCTTGGTTATTGATAAAACTTAACAGTTGGTACCATACTATGCAAGCACTCGCATATATTTAAATTCAGTTTTCTCTGCCGTTCTATTGAGTAAAACTCCTCGCCTTGTTCCATTTACACATGCCCATCTTCTGTCATTACATGCTAATGTAAAATCATGGTTTAAGGACACAATATCTTTCCTCCGTATGTGCTGTCGGGCAAAAAAGTTTGCAGGGTCTGAAATCAGGCAACACAAAACTGCATTAGTGTGTCACCTACTGTCACACGGCGGCATATTGGGGCTATCGGCCGTGGCCTCTGCGATCAGTTTTAGCAACTGTGTATTTACGGAGCTAATCACGGAGTCTATGAATGTTAGCCTTAACGCCATGTCATGTGACGAAATGGAGCTGCAATGCAGTTTTTCATCGCTCCACCACGAGCTCCTGACCCACAAACTTTTGTGGCCACCAGTACATGATTGCGTTTGAGCAGCACATTGCATGCCAAGCTGTGAACGTAGCTAGTTTGCACTCATTCTAAGTGTTTCTTTTTGTGCATTCTTTCATCTTGAGTAGCACGCTGCACAATTCGATCTGATTGCCGTTCTTTGTGTGACATTTCGATTGGTTGCTATCGCATTCATTGCTTTGCCCTTGCGGTGAAATTGCGACTTTCTTTAGCTCTATCATCATTGCACCAGCACCATGTGGGAAAATTGGATTTTTCAAGCATTGTTGTAGACAAACGACACAAGTGCTGATGTCACCTGAACAGTTCAATCTCACAGGAAATTTAAAGTAGCATGGTATATAGATAGCTATATAAAAACGGTTCGTTTGTCACTAGCTTCCTAGAAAGCCAGTGTTGGATGATATGCAGCATTAACAAAATCATAGGTCTTTCTAAACAATAATGTGTAAATGAATAGCCAGACACATGTTCATCTTTGTAAAGACGCTCTTTTGAGTTACCTTCAATGCAGGCAAGTAGTGCTTACCTGAACTTGCACTTGATGTGTGAGCTCCTCTGGATTCAAGCTAGTGTCGCCAGAAGCATGGCTGTTCACAGAATTGACAGTAGTGTCCTTGTGGCCATTCAGGACCTGAAGACGGCAGATGCACATTGTTTTCACCAAACCAAGTCATTCACCCACAGAAAGCTTTCAATATTGCTGCAATGCATTTATTTCTTAAGTACCTTTTTTTGCATTGGCAATCCTTCAAACTGAACTCAACAATTCAATACAACTTGATTGATTGATATGTGGCGTTTAACATCTCAAAACCACCATATGATCATGAGAGACGCCGTAGTGGAGGGCTCCAGAAATTTTGACCACCTGGGTTTCTCTAACGTGCACCCAAATCTGAGCACACGGGCCTACAACATTTCCGCCTCCATCGGAAATGCAGCCCCCGCAGCCGGGATTCGATCCCACGACCTGCGGGTCAGCAGCCAAGTACCTTAGCCACTAGACCACCGCGGCGGGGCAATTCAATACAACTCTTCATGCAAAAAGAAAGACAGGAAATGAAGAAAATCGAGCTGCAGCTACCCTCTGTGCTTTTCCACTACGATATGTAATTCCTCGAAGCCAACAATAACACCGCTTTCACCAGCTGTGAAATCACAAAAACAAGTTAATGTAACTGACTAGCGTACGTGTGCAAATTTCTCTTTTAAGTTTGATAATGGTACATTTTCTACTGAAATGCATAACTGAAAAAGCAGTATGCTCTACAGCACAAGAAAGCAGGCTTCGGTTTCTACTTCACAAGAGAAGCACAGGGTGGGAAGGGAGGGGTGCAGAATTTTACGATGCTACAAGTTTAACTATACCTTTGCAGGACTAGGCGTCTTGCCTTCAAACCGTTTTTTCAGGGTATCTATTGTCTCCTGCTCAATCTTCTTGAAAAGAGGCAGAGGCTGCGGAAGAGAACGAACTTTCAGTCATTTGATGCAACACGGAACACTAGTGTGCATGATGCAAGTTTGGAGGGAATGCAAGCACGAGTCCTGCAGTAAGCAATATATCAATGAGTTATATTTTGCAAGTGTTCTTGAGCCACACTTTCTAGTGGCCAATAAAAAGCAGACATTGTGCTGAGAAAGACCTATGGCATGATACAGACCTTGGCAGAATGAACTGCAAGTCTCATTCAAGTCTCCGAGAGTATCTTCTGTGCGTAACACGCAGTCCCAGCCAGAACATGTCTACTTCATAATTGTACAGCTCTACTTCATGTTATGTTATATTATTGCACTAATTTTTCTTAAAAGAACACTACTCGCTCAGTTTGCTGGCTTTACATACTTGAGAAGCTAACCTTTGCAAGGTTTCTGCAATGGTATAAATGATCCACGTAGGCCTAGTATTAGAGTAGCTCTTAATGAATGCAGGTAGCCAAACTGGCCACCTGAGTTCAGACAAACTGTCAATGTGTGGCAACACAGGCTGTCATCCTGGCAACCAGCACTGTTTTTCTCTGAGCCTAAGCGCTCCACAAACTTCTGCTGTGAACAAAGGTGGCATAAAGGCAGCACACGCTCACTTTGTTCATCTTGTGGCCCGCATTCAAGAGTGGCGCAAAGTAAGCTTCCAGCTTGAACACGGGCACATTCAGCTGCTGTCTCAGGGCTTCGCTGGTTTCAGGCATGAATGGCTGCAGCAGCCCAGCCAGCAGGCAGGCCACATTGGCACACAGTGCCATTATGCTTGCCGACCGAAACCTGCAATAAAAGTGTTTCTGTAACATCCAGTAGAAACAGTACACAAGAACCACCACACATCTCAATATTTTAAAAGCCAGCTGTAGCGTTCCCTTATCCCCGAGACAATGCCAATGCGCTGCACATTCTATGTTATGCCCTTGTCATTCGAGGCTTCTGGCGAGTGGTGATGACACTACTGCTTAAGGGGGCAGACTGGTCTTAGACATTTTTTGTTTATTTCTTCAGTGATCTTGATAAAACTGCACATGGTTAGGTGGTTTTTCCTGCTGATTTCAAATATTTAATTAGTTTTCCTGTAATTTACTTTGTTCCTGAGATAACTTAAGTTCGCCCCCTATTGTTTAAGGCCACCATAGAAGAAAAAGGGCCTAATTAAAAGTGATATTTAGAATAAGCCAACATAGACTAATGACTATAGAGTGAAAGTATGGAAGAGGTTTTTGTTTTTAGGCCTTTATTAGTTATTTTGCAGCAAAATGAACTATACATTTTCAAAAGCAGTTGGAATTGTGTTACAATACTGATTAGTAATTAATTAAAAAGGCATGTGCTCTAAATTCTGCTCCCATACTTGCATTCCACACACATACAGCTTTCCACTGCAAAGAGAATTATTGTTGTACCTGCCCAAGCTGCAGAGATATTGAGGCCTCAAAATTGAATAGTCAAAAATTTACTTTTTTGAAAAAAATGGAAAAAACTGAAAACACACAGTTTCTTTAAAAAGCAACAATCATGGTGTGCATGTTTTGCAATCCTCATGAAGGCGCTCATAAATTAGTTGGAGAGCTCTAGACAAAGGTGCTGGCAAATTATAAAGAAGCCTCAAAGTCGGTTCCCTATATTTTTGCAGGTTCTGCATGTTAACAGCACCAAGAATCTGGACAGTTAAAATCACATTACAAGAAAATTACTACTTCCTGGTGCGTGAAAATTTGCAGAGAGATAGAAAAATACTTGCAGAAACCAAATATGTCAATTTTAAAAAATGAATTTTTTTGTCACTTTTTGGTCCCAAAGAGCAGTCTGCCCCCTTAAGTTTAGTGTGTTAAAAAGCCTCATTAATTCAGATTTCACATAGCTGGAGAAATCTCTGAATAATTTGAATTTCAAGTTTGAACGGGTACCAATAAAGTGATACACAAATGCCAGCTATATCAGAACACTTTTGTTTATTGAGCGAATCCTCAAATTTTTTTCTGCTTTTCCAAGGAAGCAATGTGCAAGCTGCAATCACATCACTACTTTCTTCACCTATGCATGTCTCATACGGTGGTCCACATCATCTGAGACCCGCATTTTACATGCCCCCGTCATACTTTTCCCAACCAGCACATGATAGCATTGTTCGCCAGTGATCTGGCCACCAACAGTTCATCCATACATCGCAATTGAGCCGCTGGGTTTGATTCTGTCATGCGAGCCAAGATAGAATTGCCCTTTATCCTTCATAGCTTCTGCCATATACGTGACAATGCATGCCAATCGCACCACCAAAACGAAACTACGGAGTGCCACATCCACCGTGGACTAAACTGTGTTTGCTAGTGATGAAATCGCAGATGGCGTCCACACATTTGTTTAAAGCTCATGCACATGTTTTTTTGTGATTACCTATGGTCTGCGCTGATGCCTCGGCAACGCGGACTGCACATTTCAGTCGGATATTGGCATTGTTTTGTTTTTTCACGTACACAGAACTTGACACACAGGGCACATTGAAAAATATCTTAATTGACTGAGTATGGCCAGGTATGTCTTGATTTATGCGAGTTTGAATCCACTTGATGCCACATGTTAGCTGGGGCCAGAAGACAAGAACAAATCATCTGATTTTTTACAAATGAGGGTATGAGATTTTACTGCATGTTTTATTTTTTTTTTTGATGCTCCCACTTGTATTCTCAGCATTAAATTTTGGGCGGAGATATGAAGTGAGGCTTCTTATGAGGTCTAGCATTTCGCTGCAGATTTAAGGTTCGAGGACAGAACTGCACAGCTACCACTCCCTCACATCTTACTTGTTTGAAATGTGGCAATGGCTTTGTAGCCTCCGCACAAGCTTTCTGATAGGATATGTTCAAATGCAAGACCTTTATGAATCAAGTTAGATTTCATACAATAAATCAGGTTGTGGGGGCAATTTGGCTTCATCTGCCAGGGTGGCCTAGCAGCTTTAGTGTTGTGACACCGAAAATGAGGGCAGAGGTTTGATTTCTGGGCATGGCGTCCACATTTCGATTGGGCCTAAACACAAAATTCCACATGTACGTACGATAGGTGCACATTACACCAGGCGAGCGTATAAGTGGTATGAAGTTTTTCACAATTGTGTGCCTCGTAACTGTATCATCGTTTTGGCACGAATAACGCTATAATTTAACTTCTTTTCAACAACTCGGCTTCAAAACTTATAATCTAGCATCTCAGCAGGCCAGCAAAGAAAACATAAAATGTAAAAGCAGCAAAAAGCATAATTTACTGCAGTGGTCTGTAAAGGGTCGAGTTATCTCAACTAAAGGAAAAGTCGGAATAAGGAGTAGGGTAACAATACTGTTGGACGGAGCATGCGGAATGGGAACTTACTTTTGCTCTGGTGTGCCTTTCACAAGTTCCCAAGGTTTGTAAAACTGGATGTACTGGTTGCCTATTCTACTGATGCTCAATATGCACCGAATTGAGTCGCGAAGCCTATAACGAAGAAAACGAAACCAAGTGTAGCTACAGAAATGCACACTGCCAGTGACCGTTGCTCACTGGTAAACTTTCGTGGAACTCATTTCGTACTGACTGGCACATTCAAAGAAAAAGATGAAAGGAGTCGTGCCCATACCTGACTTTGTCCATGAAATTAATGTAGTGCCCCAGTTGTGCTGACAGCTTAGCAATGACCACTTTGTCTTCTTCGAGAATGTTGAGTTCAGGCACCACGCCGCCAAAGTTATTGAACAGAAATGTTAGAGCCCTGTTCACAAAGTTTCCGAGGTTGTTTAACAACTCAGAGTTGTTTTTCAGTTGCAAGTCACTCCAGCAGAAACTCGTGTCCTACATTAAGGAACAACATGTGAACTGGAATCAACGAGTGAATCACTCAAATTTTAGTGCTAAAATGAAACGCCATGCAAGATAGGCATACAGAATGAAATTCTACACTGTGGATGAAGAATGAAGCCCTAGACCACTGGCAAGAACAGTTACTGTGAGTGCCTTTGAGCTGTAGAGCACTACAATAGCAAAGACAGCATTCTTGAGACAATCGTATAACTGTAGCTGCAACATGCAGTGACATTCACTGCACTTATCTGCAAACACATTTACTTGTGATCTATGTGCAACAGTTGATATAACATGTGCTAGTGCGTGCAACTCAATATTGTACAGTACACAACAGGTCACAAAACGGTTTCGTGCAAGTACACTATAGTTACGCCGGTGAAGCATGGCCCCTCCCAGTTATAATGTCAGAGATGCACTACCCCCACTGTGTGACGAGCTTGCTTATAACGACCATACAGCATCTTCCAGATGTCACATTTCAATCTTGCCTGCAAAGTTTCCACACAGAAGTGCGCCAGTGAACGGTGTATTTTTTTGCACCCGGTGTTTACCAATTCTTCATTCGTCAAAAAAGGAATAAGTATGTGCAACACACTGTGTAAGGATTTCATTCATATTGGAACTTGTATAGGGAAATGAAATAACTCATTGTACTGTGGTATAGTAAGTATATCAAGGTTCAGCTGTTCTAGTTCCCACTTTAAATGACAAAGCTAAAAAGTAAAATGAAACTGCTATACTGCTACTAGAAAGATGTTACATTTTAATGGGTCGCAGAGAAATAAAGCAGTACCTGGTTTTCAGGGCGCTGGTACATGAGATAGAACCTCCAAACATCAGCAGGAATACCAGTATCCTGGGCATCATTCCCAAACACACCAACTCCTCTACTTTTTGAAAACTTGGCATCTTCATAATTTAGGTACTCTGGTATAGAAAAAAAAAGTGAAGTCTTGCTTCATCAGATGAAAAAAACAGGCATAACCAGGAGAAACAGTGGTACACCTATGCCTAACTTCCAGCATGCTGTTCATGAAAGAACAGTTCTATACAAGGAAGTTTGTGCAACAAGACAATAAGCTCTGAAACTACTGCTGTCAGAAAACTTGCCAGTCAAACTTGCAATACTTGAAGATTACAATAACATTACTGCAAACGAAGACATTACCTTTGTTATAACACCTTGGTAACACTTTTGATAACACTTTGAGTGCAAGGTTAGCCTACAAGTGTTAACAGAAACCTTAGGCTTGTGAGTGATACTTGGTCAGCAACTTTTTAATTATTTTTTTTCATAGTCTTAGATGACATGAAGCAATGCACAGTGTTACAATGTTTTTCCAGCAAAGAACACTCTTGACCCCATTCCAACTCTCGTCCTCTCTTTCAGTGGTACTCGCAAGTCATTATGATAGTGATAGCTGTTCTTAAGGACAGTGGCAAGAAAATCATAAAACTGTCATAAGTCCTAGAATGTCGCTGAAGCGAGTGACCATCGAGTTCAGAGTATGCTTGTGGTTTCAGGTAATCGCACTCTCACCTACAGCCATCAGATGGTCAACCGACGTGTAGCTTTGGTGTGTGCCCAGCTGTGTCATAGGGAAAACGATAGCATGAAAAGGTACATTGTCCTTGGCCATGAACTGGTACAACTTCACTTGGTCGGGCTGCTTCCACCAAAGCTCCCAGTCACTAGTGTAGTTGGCCGTGATGGAGAGGTAGCCAATAGGTGCATCAAACCACACATAGAACACCTGCAGCATGAACACACACAAGTAACTACTGTTAAATATTTGCTAACATTCATTGCCGTTTTGTGAGCCAAGCTATATCAATTAAAAAAGCAGTTCAAAACACTAAGAAGTGCTGGAACAAGCGCTGCAATATAGTAATTCATATGTGCAGGCAATGCGAGCCGAAATGCCGTTCACTTGTCTACAAAGCTATAATTTCAAGTTTCAAATAAATTCCTTTATGATACCATCAAAATAATGAATTACCAGTGACCACCAGCATCGTTCATAGAATTCTTTGCGTACCATTCGCCACAGGTGAGTCACAAAAAGAGCGGCAGGACGTAAAACTCTGAGACCAATGACATAATGCAAAATTTCTGCGCCACTCTGTAAGGCCACATGCAACAAAGATGCAAAATGGATGGCTAGTTAACGTTCTGTACCCAGCTGTTATTCTCTGTGCAGATACACAACTTATTTTAAGAGAACAGAGGCCTTTAGCTTCTAGGAGCACAATCAGTTCCTCTGACTGAAGTTTATGATCCTCTTTATGTGGGCGCCCTTTGTTTTTATACAGCTACGTAAACAACTATACAGACGTAGTACACTTCTCTGCAACTGTTCTCTGTAAATCATGTCTACCTGGGACTTCCACTGTATTGACATCACAAAGGAAATGTAAGCAAGTCTTTGCTATTCTACACTTACTTTGTCCTTATAGTTCTGCAGCGGAACAGGTGTGCCCCACTTCAGGTCTCTTGTGATGCACCGAGGCTTTAGGCCATCTCTGAGCCAGGAACTCGCTATCACTTTGGCTGTCTGTGTCCACTGGTCCTCTGAAGTCTTCTTTTTGAACCACTCCATAAAAGCAGGCTCAATCTATTAAAAAAAAATTAAAAAGGAATCATGGCTGTTCACGATGTGAAAAACTCTATACATGGCTCCTGAAACCACATGAGTTGCTCTGTGTTTATCCAAGCAAAATGACAAATGAGGCTGACAGGCCCAAGTGCGATCACTGATTTACAAGCAGGGATCTTTATGCATATCTAGCAACCACACCTGTGCACTCTTAAGCTGTTCTCCAGAACATAGATAAGAAAAGGGATAAGGGTATGCAATCTAAGAAAATAAATGTGAATGCACAAAATGCTCCAGGACTAAATAGGTACATCTAAACTGCTGCATATAAGAATACATGCATATAACCAGGCATTCGTATAAATATAATGGAAAGGTTACAATCCGGAAGGAGAACCTCATTCACATGTGCAACACACATTAGAAAAAAACGTAGCAAAATTGTCAATGCAGTCACTCTTAATGAGTGTAATCTTGGTACCTTGGGGAGGTCAATGAAAAGGTGTCCTGATGATTTCAGCACCGGATGCTCTTTGCACAATTTACACCATGCTTCTTTGAGCTCTGTTGGATTAATTAGCTTAGAGCAGAGGTCGCATTGATCTCCCCTTGCATCCTCGTAGCCACAAAATGGGCAGGTGCCTTCGACAAACCTGTCGGCAAGGAACCTGCATACAAATAATCGAGACGGTCAACAGAAAACTCAATTGCAGTTTTATTTCGAGCACAGATAAAACAATATTACTTAGATTAAATAATTATATAAACATGCACCACACATTTAAACCTCGTATAGTTTACATAGTTCTCAGGTACAAGAAAGTAAATCTAAAAGTTCTCGTGACAAAGCCTGCATTGTGATCTATATAAATAGTAATGAAGGTATCTTCATGACTGACATGGTTTATTTATAACAGTGTTAGAAAGTACTACATACCCTTTATGAGAATTAACAGAGCACTTTAACAGCAAGCCAGCTATCATAGCAAGTCATAGCAAACATGAATTATATGAATGTGTTAAAGGTTTAAATCACTAAACCTTGCTCCAGTACAGCAATATCAAATGGAATTCCAAAATAGCATTGAATGAAAAATCACTTCTTGTTCACAAAAGGCCACTTGTAATATCAGAAGCCCATTACAAGGTACATCTGGTTACGACTTGTAACGATGAAATAACGCAACTGCAAAACTAAGGTCCCTATCACCAGCAACTACGAGATGCCAGTAGTTGCATGCTATAAAGCATGCTTGATTACATAACAATTACATGTGTTCTAAGCTCTACTGCTAATATAGGACATCAACTAGTAGATATTGACAGTCATTTTGGAATCTTTCCACAGGAATGTGCCATAGTTTACCTTTCACAATGGCTGCAATAGAGCTGCTCCACCACTTCTTCACGCAGATATCCATTTTTGTGAAGTTCTAGAAAGATCTCTTGTGCAATTCTGAAAAAAAAAAAAAAAAACAGGTGCAAATATGTAAGGAGTAGTAAGAAGACAGAAAAAAGTGACCTGCCTTGATGCCAAACAATTTCAAGTTCACACTAAAGAATTGAGCAACCACATAGAAATTGCACATTTCACCGTCTTTCGGGAAAGCTATCTGAAATCCACTGCAATGAACATCCTTAGTTTAGTCCCAATTACACGAGTAAATAATATCTTGGTACACCTTTTACTTCACACATTAACACAATAAAGGTATGATGTGCAGCCCTTACTTTCGCAATAAAAACAAAGAAAGCAGTTTTCTTTCAAATACTTGTTTGTAGAATGATTCTAGCACAAAAATACCTTAATGAAAATCAACAGACAATCAAGTCAAGGAAAGTATAGAGGACATTATTTGTAGTAGTTAATACATATTAAATGTGTACAAATGAAAGTGCACGAAAAGGCAAACTTCTCACTAAGGTGGTCTCTAATAAAAAAAAGAAAGAGTCCTTACATTCCCCTTCTTGAACTCGGCACATAAACACTACCACACACATTTTTTTTGTTACCAACACTGCCCCAAGGACAAAGATGAAGCAAAGCAGTGTGCTAGTCTCCCATATTAATCTGTTGCTGCTAGCATTGGCCTAAAGCTGACGCTGCAACGGCAGCTAGGCCCACTAAAGTCTTGGCGCAGACATGACCCTCCACACGTATCACTGCCAGCCAATGCTATGAGCTGAAAGTTGATAAACGTAAACATGGCCATGATCATGTTTAACAATCTTACTTTGTCTGTTGTTCAGTTGTGGTCCTTCCAAAATGATCGAAAGAGATGTTAAACCATCGGTAGATGTCACTGTGGATCTTGTTGAACCGGTCGCAAATCTCACGAGGAGTGCTTCCCAGCTCCAATGCCTTGGTTTCTGTGGCCGTGCCGTACTCATCAGTGCCGCATACATACAATGTGTTCCAGTCTCTGATCCGACAATACCTAATGCATGGAACAACAGTCAGGTTATTTTCTGGAGTGCAGAGCAGTTGGTAGCATCACCGGTTGGGAACTTCTTACCTTGCAAACACGTCGGCACTCAATACAGACCCAACAATGTTTCCCAGATGAGGTACATTGTTGACGTACGGCAACGCACTAGTGATGAGGATGTTTTTCTCGCCCTTCTTGGGGAGTCTGAAACAACATAAAAAAATAAAATGCTTCCTTACACATTCAGCACCAGATGTATAAGCAACATGTACCTCAAACAAATAGCAGCACTTAGTGTCTCATCGCAAGCATTTAGTGTGTTTGCTAATGCTGCATTTGCCTACACTAAGAGCAAATTCGTAAAAGCATACAATACCATGACAGCAGCAAATCAAAAGCAATGCAGGCTGAGAAACAAGCCATAGGACAAACTCCCAGTAGCCCCTAGCACAAGCAGAAACAAAGGCTCACATGTAACAAAACAATTCTTTGTGCTCAAATGATTGTCGATTTTCAGTTTTTTTTTTTTTTATTAACAATGACCACCAGGATTGAAGGTGCACCTGAACCACAGTGCAATATTTCGGCACTTCTTTTCCTATAACAGAGACACTACACATGCTGGGACTCTTACTTGCAACCTTGTGTTCAGCAAAATAACTTGGCCACTTAGAAATTGTGTTCGCAATATATCAAGAAGCTATGTAAACTTGTGAAACCGTCTACAGTCACAGCGATCAGATTTCTTTTTCAGCTTGCTTAATGGCATTACCAATTGACTGCACTGCTGTGCTGTGCACAGCAGTGCACAGCAAGCAAAATTTGCGAACACGAGAAAATCACATACACAGGCGCAGTCCGCTTCTTTAGTTCTGTAGCCTTGTTCCGAGGGTCTGTCCATATTTGAAAGGCCCTGTCGATTTCTTCAGAGCTTAATGTGTGTTCCCTCTCTTCCTGAAAGGTCACAAAGTGGAGCACAGATTAGAATTAAAAGCACCAAAGGCTACACTTCCCGTGAAAATACTAATATTACCAACCACTGATGTTTGGGTGCAACTGAGGCTTGGCCTCAGGGGGACAGTGTCGGCTGCCTTTGGTGTCACAATTAGTGAATGCTGCGGTGCAAAGGCCGAGAGAGATTCCTGGAAGAGTGAGAATAATATCAATGTTCTGTAAATTTGGCTCAGTAATGGAATGAATGGCTATAAGGTTAAAACTGACCAGCAGTGCAAAGGGAGCTGTTAAATCAACAAAAATATTTACAGACATAAATTAGGGCTCCAACTCGTGCCTAGAAGTGGGCCTAACAAATTCTCGACTTTTTAACTCGACAGAATTTCACATTTCCACTTTTGATCAACTAATAAACAACAGAAGGTGACAATTAACCAGGACTTCACCATGAGCCAACCAATTTTTTAATTAAGTCTTCCAGAACACAACTACAAAACCGTTGGTTGCATAATTAAAAGTATTTGGCAGACACGTCACCTTCATTGTACCTTCATGACAAAGGTTGTCTTTAGCCGCCTACACATATTTCACAACAGCTTCACTGTAATTACAAATTATATAAAGAGAACAGTAATTGTGTAGTGAGAATATTAGTGGTGTACTTATGTGAGCATCAATCGGGAGCATGGAGCTTGCAGATGCTGCTGGTCAAGGACCGTCCCATTAAAGTTAAATGAAGATTGTAAATTTTATTATGAAGAGGTAATAAGGAGCACATGCCATAAATGGACAACTGACCTTAAATTCCTTGCAGCCATCCTTTGGAAGAACCGACTTCAGTGCTTTTTGAAGACTTTCATCCTCTTCTAAATGACGGAACCATTTAGTGAGAGACTTGAAAGGAACTACTAGACCTGTGCCAAAATTACAACAATGCAAATAAGAACCTCCAAACACCAAATTAGAGAAAATAATGTGGCATGTTCTCTGCTCAGATTACCTGTAAATAAGCTGTCGACAGTTCTAAGCGGCAGTAAGGAAGACCAAACAATGACGTCGGCAAAGCCGTGACCCTGCACATGAATTGCAAGAAATATTTTGTCACAAGCATACATAGCTTAAAGCAGGCTGTAAATATTGATGAAGTGCAAGCTACACCACCTTGCCTATGCAAGTTACAAAAAATTACATATATGCGTACCTAGAGAAACGAAGTATTGCAACAAGCTGCTACAACTTTTGTCATGCTCTTCAGTGAACTGTTCATTGTTTCCATTGAGCCCAGGTCCGGTACTTAATAGTACGTTCGTGCATGAAAGGATCAAAATGTAAATGTCCTGACTGCCCTTTAATTTCTATAATGTGCTAGCAGAGTACGGGTGTTTACCCCCCCATCCCCTCTCCTATATTAAGCGTTAGCAATAAGAGATCCCATAAGCTACCTACCCACTACTGAAAAATTCCCATGCATTGTGAGTGTCAGGTTGAACATGCTTAATTGTTGTGAAAGGAGCTTACTTGCGCATTCTTACTTAACGTGGAATGTTGCGATATGAGACTATCTAGGTGCCTCAGGAGAGCTTTCAGTGCGGCCTGTATGTCGTTGTCAACTTTTCCATGTTGTATATGCTCCAAGAGGGCGGCTGCCACGATAGGCTGCAAACAAATAAAATGAACACTAGGGCAGGGTCGTGCTGCAGGCATATCTCGTTTTATGTGCAAGAAAAACAAGAGCTACCTGTAGTTTCACGGCTTCCCATTCGCACCATTCTTCATCTTCAATCAGAACTGAATTTTCTCCAGACTTCTCCCACAGAAACCTGGAAGTGATCACCGGAAACATTTATCGCCTTTTTTCGCACTTTACGCTTTCGAGAAACTTAGGATGATGGGGGGAACGTATACCTGCATATGGCATTCGCATTGAACAACGTGGTACCGTCCGCAAGCTTTAGCACTGGGAGCTTTGGACGGCTGAGGTAAGGCGCGACCTTGTCTGCAATAAAACACGACGCACCATCAGTTTTAATAGATAATACCTGCAGTAAAAGTGACGTAGGAGGCATTACAAAAAATCAACCAAGCTGCCAGTCAAATAAATACCGGAGCGTAGCGTTTAATTAACGATGCAGGCAACCTTAATGATTTAATTTACGCTGTGCCATTGCCAGTCATATATATTGTTGCTCCAGGACACTTTCTGTTGTTGCCTAAGAAAAGTTGCGCTACCGGCGAACGTCTTTCTTTTCCTGGCAGCTCGCGTGACAGGCATTTGCGGGATGCTACGTTGCAGCTCGAGCGGAAAACTTCAAAGCGCAAGCGAAACTACTGCGGGTGCCACCAGTGAGGACAAATTTCTTCATAAATGAGGCCTCGTGAGTACGTTTAAGACTAGCAACAATCTGTGTTTCGTGCTACATGAGTTCAATACGAGCCTTGCACGTGTCAAGGAAGTCGCAACGAATGAATGAGTCGAATGTTACATCACTTCTCAGTTTCAGTTCTCCCAAGTGATCCACCACTAGATGCAATACGGTGGTACGTCTTGGTGACTTCCCTTGCGTATACTGTTTAAAAATTGGTCGGGCTACGTTCATTGACAAATGTTAGGCGGCTTTTGATAAACAACTAGGTCAGCGTATTCCCGGGTCACAGCGAAGCGATACGCGGCGGCTCATTTCGCTTACCTTTGAGGCTGGCAGTCACTCTCGGCACAGGTTCGCCCGTAATCTCGAGGAATATCGCTGTTTTTATGCCGTAAAAATTGTGGTTACTGTCGTGTAACATCATTTTGCAACGGAAGGCAGCGACGTGCGCATGTACGTTGTACGAGCACGGCTCGAAAAAGGGACGGGGAAAGAGAACGTAGCGCCCTCTAAACTCCGCATACGGAGTTGTGGAGACCGCTAAACATGCCGCCAAAAGCCTCGATCGTGGAGGAGTGGCAAGGTCACATGGACACACATTCTCCTCCGCGTCATCCTCACTATTTTGCCTAAACGCGAGTGACGAAATCGCGCCGTCGGACACGCCAACATGACGCAGAGTGCTATCGCGTTCTTGTTGACCGAAATGTTGTAAGAAACCTCCCGTGCGCTCCTCTATGGAGATACAGCGAGGATGAAAAGAAACGCGAACGTCGCGGCGCGTTGGTTTCATGGCGCTAGGGATTCTCTCTCGAGCGTTCACAGAGAGCAGACGTGTTGCCCGGTGCTCCCGATTCTGCGAGAGACGCTACCGCGTCAGCCCGCGAGAGACGCGACCGCGTTCCGCGCAGTGCCCCTCGCGTTCCTGGACTCTCATACCCGTTCGAGTCTTGTCAAGGAGAGTAATCTTTACAGATTATGCCCTTGGATCCCTGCCACCGCTTTCGGTGACCTGAGCCCTGTGACAGCGTCCTCTGCTCCTGCGCGTCGCTGGGGCAACTGTCATCCCGACTACCATGGCAGAGCAGTCTCCTCCATTCTCGGCTACGCCATTGGAACGCCCGTCGCGTTCCCTGGTTCCCACATCGTCACACAGACGCTCAGCGAGCGTCGCGTGCACCCGCGTGCTGTGGAACCTCATCTCCAGTGCCAAAGCGGTGCGGTTGCATCATGAACAGGCACAGAAACTGTGCAGAGTCGTCAGCGAGAAACCGACATCACTTCGCCTACCGGTGCTTGCTGCCGACGTCGAGACAACTGCAAGGGGCCTGACGTCCTCGGCGGCCTCCAGCCCTACCACTAGCATCACAGCATCTTCGACCACTGTAGCGGCACATCATACAGCCCAACTCGAAGATGCCGGGTCAATTCTGTGCGTGAACGTCACCGATCCGCAGAACGTACCACTGCCGTTAGACGAGGAACCTGATATTGCAGACATGGACACTACGTCAACGCGAAAGCGCTCGCGTCCTAGCGAGTCGGGCAGCGACGGTGAGGGTGGCTTGCGGAAGATGCACGCAGTAGCGCCTGAACGTGCCACAGTTGCGTGTCTTACCCCAACGTCAAATGATGCGGTTGCCCACGAAGACGCCGTCACTCACGCAACTGACGAAACCAGCCAGTCTGAGTTTCAGACCGTCCTCTCCAAGTCTAAGAAGCGCCGACAGCGAGCCTCGACATCTCAAGGACCCGCTGCCCACACTGGTCCTCGTCCCGCCACTGAATCGACGGCTATGCTTGCCCACGTTGCTCCAGGGACTTCTAATGCGCCCACTGCGACTCAGACCGCTCCTGCAGGGGTACGCGCCACTGAACACACCATGCCGGCTTCTGCTTCATCGTCGCTAGACTCGGGCACTATTCTTTTTCGACCAGCAAACGCCAGCGCTTCCTTTCACCGCACCTCTCGTCTTGCCATTGCGCAAGCTCTCTCTGCGCTGCCCGGAGTCAAGGAGGTGCGAGTAAACACGAAAAAGAACATCGTGGCAGCAGACGCATCTACACCAGAATGGATGAATCGCCTACTAGCAACATCGGAGCTCGCAGGAATACCCGTGACTGCCCGCCTCCCTGCTGACCGTTCACAAAGCAGTGGCGTGGTGCAAGGCGTCGATGGCGACTATACCGACGAAGCCCTCCTGGCCGCCGTGACGTCTGATGTGCCGGTGATTGCAGCCAGGCGACAAGGGACATCACTAGTCTTGCGGTTCGCCTCTCCCGTGCCTCCCACCCGGGTCCGCCTTTTTCGCATGGTGTTCGAAGTGAGGCCATCCCGACCTCGCCCGCTTCAGTGCCGGCGGTGCGGACGCTATGGGCATATCGCCGTCACTTGCCGAGGACCAGAGCGGTGCCTGCGATGTGGTGGCCACCATGGGAAAGACGCCAACTGCACCAACAAATTAAGATGCCTGCACTGCGGCAGGCCACATTCAGCTGATTCCGCAGACTGTCAGCTCTGGCAAAGAGAGCGGCGCCTGGCCACCATCAAGGCGTCAGCTCCCACCTACCTGCCTCACCGCGAGGCTCAAGCAGTCTTGCGGGCAAGCCCTAGTGTAACTGATAGTCCTCAGCTGAAGCAGACCATGGGCAAGAGCTATGCTGCCGCAGTGGGATCACCATCCAAGATGACGGTCAGCTCGACCCATCCAGGCCAGACAGGCGTACAACAACGGGGCCCTTCGGCTGGTCTCAAGCACCCAGACTCTACCACGACTCGTCCACCCGCGAAGGTACCTTCCCAGCCCCGTGTGGACCAGGAAAATGCAAACCTGAGGCTCCTGTTAAGAGCAGTTGCGGACCTGCTGCCTCCTGAAAACCAGCTGCGCTCCATCTGCCTTCAGGCAGGTGGCGCGCACCCTCATAGCAGCCACCATGGCTGACACTCATCCGCATGCTGCAGAGAACCACCGCCGCCGCCGCCCGTGTGTGCTTCAATGGAACGCTCACTCGTTGCGGCGGCGGCATGCAGACCTCTCCTCACATCTCCTGCAGAGCGAGTATGATGTGCTTGCTTTGCAGGAAGTGTACGTAGCAGCGACCGACTTGCGACTTCCCGGATACATCGGTTACCAAAGTATCACGTCGTGTACTCTAGACACGTGCCAGGACGCGCCGTGCATAGCGAGTGCACATCCCCAGGGACGACCACGTTGTGCAGTGTACGTGCGACGAGAACTACCACATGTGCACATAAACGTGGCTGATGTCACTGGAGGGGCTCTTGAGTGTTGTGCCGTGACGGTGCGGCTTCGCGGTGTGGACACGACAGTGGCCTCTGTGTATCTGCGACCTGGACAGCGGTGGGACGCCTCCATGCTGTTACAGCTCACGGCTAAATTCGGAAGAGACTACCTCATATGTGGGGACATGAATGCTCATCACACCATGTGGGGGAGTAGCACCTGCTCCTCTCGAGGAAGGGATCTGGTGGACGTTATCCATCAACTGGGCCTGCAAGTTTTGAACACCGGATCCTTCACTTTCGTCCGCAGAACAGCACGACCGTCATGCTCCGCCATTGACGTCACCTTGGCCAGTGAAGGGGACCGGTACGATTGGGCAGTGGAGCCTGACTCCTGGGGTTCAGACCACCTGCCGATCGTCATCTCACCTGTGGGCGGAAAGATCCCAAGGAGGAGGTTGTGTAGTACGATCGATTGGCGGGCTTTTCGAAGGCAGCTTCGAGACGTCCCAGAGGATCAGGATTTCCTGAATCTGGTAGCAGTGGCAGCGCAGGCGGCAACTATCCAGACCAGGGTGCCAGAGCACCATCCTGTGCCAGACCTCCATCACTTGAACTTACGGGCTGCGAGGCGCAGGGCTGAGAGAAGGTACCTAAAATCCCATGACCCAGCTCAACGTACACTCTTCAATCGTGTGGATGCGGTATGTCGGCGACATGCCAACCGTCGCAGGCGGCAAAGCTGGCAAGGCATCTGCCTCTCCCTGAGTCAGGCAAGAGGTGGCGCAAAAGCATGGCGACTTCTACGATCCCTCGTCACTGGACCAATGGTGCGGCAACCCGTCATTGCGGTGGCCATCTACTTGGGCATTAGTGAAAAAGAACTGGCAGAGCGACTGGCCGATCGCTTCACAGAACTCCCACCAGCCAATCCTTCAGCCCTCATCGCCACGCCTGCTCCCAAGCCACCGCAAGGTCATCACCCTGCCTGGACGGCCAGCCAGATCGCATCTCTGTGTCAGGATCCTATTTTCGAACACGAACTGAACGTTGCTCTAGCCAGAACCAAGCGCCGCAGCTCCCCTGGTGCCGACGGCATCACATACCAGATGCTGCGCAACCTGGATATGGCCTCACGACGACACCTGTTGAGGACTTTTAATGAAATATGGCAGAGCGGCAACCTACCTGAAGCCTGGCTGACCGCTGTTGTGGTGCCGATCCGGAAACCTCGCCGCCCTTGTGCCGCCATTACGTCCTACAGACCCGTTTCTCTCACCTCTGCTGCCTGCAAGCTCATGGAAGCCATAGCACTGGCACGCCTAAATTGGATTGCGGGGGCAAAGGATTTCCTACCAGAACAGCAGACGGGCTTCCGACGCCACCGATGCACAGCAGACTCGATCGCGGACGTCGTCTCTACCTTGGAGGAGGCCAAGAGCAACGGCGAAGTGGCCCTCCTCGTCCTGCTGGATGTACAGAGCGCTTTTGACAGCTTGCCTCACACAGCGATAGAGAGTGCTTTGGACACACTCGGCATCGTGAGCTGCCTACGTACCTTTATCAGTGCCTTTCTGGCAAAACGCACCCTCCGGGTTAGAGTACGACGCGCGCTCAGCGATCCACGGCCAGTGACAGCAGGCGTTCCACAAGGTTCCGTCCTGAGCCCCTTTTTGTTCAACCTGGTGCTAGCGGGGCTGCCGACCGCGATGCCCGCAGACAAGCGTTACCCCACGCAGTGCTCCTTGTACGCAGACGATGTGGCACTGTGGGTTAAGGGGCCTAGGCAAAACTTCACGGCCATAAGGCGTTCCCTGCAGCGCTCCTTGGATGCCGTCGCCTCTTTCTTCAAGGCAATCGGACTGAACGTGTCGCCCACGAAGACGGAGGCACTGCTGGTTCACCCCAGAGCCACTGCGCGGAGGGCCGTCCGAAGGCTTGTGCTAGGTGACCGACCTATCCCGTGGAGCGATGCAGTGACGTACCTGGGGCTAAGGATCGACCACCGCCTTACCTGGATACCAGCCGTTAAGCTCGCCGTCTTCAAGGCCACCAGGGTCGAGACTGCCGTAAGCAAACTGCTCAGCAGGGGCCAAGGGTGCACCTCACGGCTGGCTCTAAGACTCTACGAAGGGGCTGCAACGACAGCGCAAACTTATGCACTGCCCTTGGTGCAGCTGGCGCCACACCGCAAGGAGCAACTGGAGCGGCAACATCGCATGGCAATTCGGCGCTTCATGGGACTTTCCCGTCAGTCACCCATAGCTGCAACCCTGGCGGAGGCCCAGACCTGGCCTCTGTCACTCTTGATGCTACGACAGGCGCTGCATCATGTGGATCGCCTTCACAGGGCCCTCGGGGGCGCTGCCCTCCTTCGGAGACTGCGGAGCCGACCAGCGTCACGGATGGCACAGATCTGCGCTCTCTATGAAGAGCTGGTCCCCGATCCCCCCAGTCCAATCCAACCCCCTCCACCACATCAGCAGCCTCTGGACGTACAATTAACTCTGGACAACCTCAGAAAAAGGCGCACACCGGCATGCGAGCTCCATCAGGCAGCCGTGGCGAAACTTCATGAAAGACTTAAGGGGCAGCTCCTGGTATTCACGGACGGGTCCGTTCGGGACAGCCCCCATTCGGCCGCGGCTGCCTGCGTCATACCATCGACTGGGACAACCATCCGCTGCCGACTTCCCTTTCACGCCAGCTCCACTGCAGCTGAATTGGCCGGCCTTCACTTGGCAGCCGACCACCTTGCTGCCACGTTACCCCAGTTGCCTGTGGCGATTCTGTGCGACTCCCGACCAGCCTTACAAGCGCTGCTCCAACCAGACCAAGCAGGCATAACTGTGGCGTTGCTGCACGCAAAACTGACCGCCATCAAAGAGAGTGGTGTGCGCCTGTCCCTCCACTGGCTTCCCTCGCACGTTGGAATAGCTGGCAACGAGGAGGCTGACGCCGCCGCTAAGGCAGCACACCACTGCGACACGCCAGTCACTAAGGCGGTAACCCAGTCGGATTACTCACGGCAGCGTCTGCGGAAGCTCTTACCAACGGCCCACCCTGACACACGGGTGTCAAGCGGCAAACCTCCACCATCCCTTCCGGAGACCGGCCTGGACAGATGCGAGCGGCGGTTGTTGCTTCGCCTGCGTACTGGCAGCGTCTGGCCTGCGGCACGCATGTATTCCGCGGGTCGCTCTTCATCGCCAGCGTGCCGAAGGTGCGGTGATGACGAAACGCTGCAGCATATTGTTTGCTCCTGCCCTGACCTGGCCACTGAGCGTTGCACACTGGTAAGCCGCTATCGTCTGCTTGGACTACCTGCCGAAACAATGGAAGACATACTTTTTCCCGCGCGCTCGAAGACGAAAGCCCTTCGAGCCTTCCTCGAGTTCTGTGCTTGCGCGGACCTCGCCGCCTTATAGACGAACTCTTTTCATTCGCACTACTGACTGTACTGACAAGACGTTCTCTTGCCATGCCATTCACTTTTTCTTTCCCTCCTCTCTTCTTCCTATCATCTTTACTTCCCCTTCCCCGATCCCTAAAGGCGCTGAGCCGTGCCCCCGCGACGGGAGGCAGAAAATAGCGTCCTTTTTATCTCTTCCTCTATCATTAACCTCTCTCTCTCTCTCTCTCATGGCGCTATGACATTGGCGGCATTGGCGGCAATACAGAGATGCTGCAATAATGGCTGTCCATTGTATTATGTACGACTCTATTTGCCATACAGGCTAGTACCGTTTGAGGAGAAATGCGTTGCGGGTGCGAATTATGCCGCACTGTTCGCGTTTCTTTACATATCCCCTTGTGCTAATCAGGGCGAATTATATATAGAGATTGTTGGAGGAAGGAAAAAAGGCACTAATTTCTGTCTGCCTGCTGGCGACACGGCTAAGTAAGTGCCTTGTAGGAGTGGGGGGAAGGAGG
Source organism: Rhipicephalus annulatus (assembly GCA_013436015.1). Taxonomy (NCBI): domain Eukaryota; kingdom Metazoa; phylum Arthropoda; class Arachnida; order Ixodida; family Ixodidae; genus Rhipicephalus; species Rhipicephalus annulatus. The sequence continues at coordinate 319,413 of WOVY01009998.1, read as the reverse complement.
GCTAAAAAGATTGGTGGAAAGATATAGAGAAAGAAATATGACGAGGCAAGCGACAGAAACAAAAGGAGATAAGAGAGTTGGCAGCCGGTCGAAGAAGTTCATGGATGGGGCGCCACTAGGCGAGAGCTTCTAAAGCCCCTAAAACTTCAGAGCTTCAAGGTGTCAGGAGACCGGGGAAGGCGAACCAAGGAGGTTTTAAAAAATGCTGGAGTGGAAATTCTTGCCCACGAGTGAAACTGTGCCAACCGTAAGATGGCGGCTGCAACAGCCATCTTACTAGGGGCATGTTGAGCTGTTTGCGTGTGGTGATCCAGCAGGAGCGTTTTCCTCTCACCCCCAACGAGTTCAACGTAGCAGCCTTTTTGGGTCGGATAGTGCTCAAAGTGCATCTATGTGTTGCTAGTTTTTTTTTTAGAAAGCTTCGAATTAAAGGAAAATTTTATTGGGGATTAAGTAACCGATACTAGTATCTGCGTATTATTTCTTCGGAACCAACTATCTCTCATATTTTTATCTTTTATAATTAACGTAGCCTTTAGGTTAACAAATCAAAGCCACTTTATGTCTAAGTGGGCACCACCAGAAAATAGCATGTTTCTGAAATCCCTGGAGGGCAAAACCTGACTTCACTACTGCTGGCATTGCGGTAGCTTCCCCTCCTGCAATTTTTTTAAAACGACTTTTTAAACCAAACGGCGGGAGCTACGCTAGCGTCGTAGGTCGCGGGGGCACAACCGTTGAGCTTTAAATCCTCCGAAATATCAAATTGGTGCAGCCGGTGGGTGAGGAGGACGTTCTCCTAAAAAAAAGAAGTGCTCTTGAATTTGTGTATGACCACGCATATACAAGCATATACGCAGGAGCATACGAAATGTTGAGCGGGAAACATACATACTCATTTTGTGGCCAGGCTACGCAAAAGTGATTGCCAGCAGGCTCCATCAGAGAAGTGATTCTTCATTTGTATATGGAAATGTTCCACAAGTAAGTGTCGTCATTCCCGCATAAAAAGGAAGTATCACGTCTCTGGTGGAGTACGCTGGCATTCACTTTTGCCCAAACCAGGCTCACGAGCTCCGTTTTGCTTTTGGAACATGTGTGCACTATTTACAGCAAAAGTTCCTATAGTAAGGCATCTACACGTGAACACGTAATCATTAATGAAATAAGTAGTGTCCAAATATTGCTTCCCAGCTGATTTTTTTTCGTTCGTTTTCTCGCTAATGTGTGCTTAGAAGCGCAGTAAGTTTGTAATAGCTTGACAATTAAACATCAATTGACGGGCGACTCCCGGTCGTGCCATGCAGCAGTTTTTTATTTATTTTAGGGTGGAAATTGGGCCACGTGTTGGATATTATAATAGTCTGCGGCTATTTGCGATATGATTATAAGGGCGATATGATTATAAGGGGCGCCGTAGTGGAGGGCTGTGGCATTGCACAGTACACGGGTCTCAATCATTTCGCCTCCACCCAAATGCGACCACCACGGCCTTGATCCAACCCGCGACCTTCGAGTCAGAAGCCAAGCACCTTAGCCACTGACCTACCATGACAGACCGTAGCGTGTCCCACAGGAGGAGGCGTCAGTATGAAATAGTACGGTATTCATCGCAGCTCAGTAGCCGCTCATATTGCTGCGAATACAATACATTTTCAACAACTGCGTTCCGATCATATTTCAGTGCATCTTATCTTTGTCGGAGTCTTGGCATCGCTCTGCTCAGCATCTTCCAGTGCGGTAACCAAGCGAAGCATGCGGGTTCCCGAGAGATCACTTGGTAAGGATTGAGTCCACTTTTATTTGTCAAGCTGCATTTGTTCGTGTGGTGTTATTATCATTTTTTTTAGGGGGAAGTGATTTTAAATAAAAAGAAGAGAAAAGTGAGCCCCGCAACTGTCTCTCGGGGGGAGGACACCTCAACAGTAACTCACGAGGGGTTGGGGTAAAGGAGGGATTAAAAGGTAAAGATATATAGAGAGAGAGGAAGGAGAGAGGGAGGCGCAAGGACAGCGAACGACGGAAGCGAGGAGAAGATAGGAAAGATGGAAACGGTCGCAGGAGTCCGAGGACGGGGCACCACTATCGAGAGCTCTTGTCGGCAACAGGAGATGGCGTAGGGCGAGTCCAGTCGGCCAGAGCTACGCTGTCGTTCAAGATCGTGAGGGCAAAACCGGTCGGCACGGAATCCAGCGAGCGAGTCCAATTTTTTGAGGGCGAAGCACCTTAAAGGACATAAACTGGTCATCTACTCTCACTGTCCGCTAATAATTGCTGGGGCACTATGACAGTCCAGTTTTTCGGCCTCAACTTTGCAGCGCTGCCTATTCCTGCAAAACCATATTATTATGAGGGACGCAGTAGCGGAGGGCTCAGGAAAGCTCAGCCATACACCTGGAGTTATTTAACGTGCGCCTAATTTTAAGCGCACGGGCCTTGTAGTTACTGTATAATCTACCAAAAGGTTGAATATACACTGTAACTCTAACATATACTCTATCATATGCAGTAACTCTAACGGCCCTAAAGCATTTTCGCCTCAATCGGAAATGCGGCCGCTATAGACCACCGTGGCGGGTCGGTCCGCCGTCGCGGTAAATGGAAAACCGGGGCTATAATCGATACATAGGTGTGTATACGTTGCGATCACGATTACGATTATGAACACTCATATAAAAGTCTTACGCAGAATTCAAAACACATCTAGATATCCTAACAAAAATGAAGTCTAATAATAACTAAAGGCATTGCGTTGTCGAAATCAACAAATGTGGCTATCACAATTCTGAAGGATATGCACTTGGATGTGGTAGGTGTCATTCCTGACAGTTGGTCTCCGACGAAAAACCATGGTAAAATGGTTAGCACTGACCCCGGGACGGCTTTATGCTCTCCCATAGTAGAGTATACGCAGTACCATGAATCGTTAACCACTTTTTTCTAAACGCACGTTGGCTCGATGTGGTATGACAGTTGTTCCCTTCAAAGCGTACGGTACGGCCCAGTGCTCTTTCATAGTAAAGTATCAAGTACTCGAAGCCGTTCACCACTTTTTCTAAACACACGTTGGCATAACGTTATAGTAGTACTGTCGATCCGTTGGTGGCAATTGTCACGGCATAATTTTTTGTCAACAGGGCTTCTTCAAGTGTGAGGCCCACGGAACGGCTTTATGTTCTCTCATAGTAGAGTACCTAGTGCTTTAATTCGTTACCCACTTTTTCTAAACACAACAGGTTATCCACCGTATGTGTGAGCCGAAAGCTGATGTTCTAGGCTTCCACGGTGTAAGTTTTGTCGACACGGCCTCATCAAGCGTGAGGCCCTCGGGATGGCTTTATGCACTTTCATAGTAAGGTATACCAAGTACTCTAATTCGTTGATCAATCTTTTTTCTAAACACAACTCGTATTTTATGTCGCGATGCTCGTATTGTGGCGTCGGCGCTGCTTAGCCGAAACAGGCCAACGACCACAACGAGCTGCATATCCAGGGCTACAGAAGATTAGAATGATCATGGTTTGCTACCTTACCGAACAGATAGAAACGCAAGGTGAAAAAACGTTCGTCAGAGAGTAGCATACACGATTTTTCGGGGTGAGAAATGGGAATATCGAATTTCGTGTACTCCCGTTTTAAAGGTCACTGGTATAGGAAAAAAAAATATTGCTTTTATTCACAAGCATAATATGTGATTCTGTTCGAGCTTAGTGACTTTTTGGGTCCACTTTTCGTTTTGTTTCCTTCAGTGATCCGTGATCTGCGATAGTATCGCTTTGCTGTAATTTATAATCATGCCTGAGCTTCCGTGTTTGTAGTTCCCACTCAAGTCACCGTTACACGGTGCTGTTGTACTCACCTGAAATGCTGTTACTAGTGAGTAATAGACTACCTGGTTTCAAGACCTACACTCGGAGACGACTTTAGAATACTGCGGCAAGTTCCTCCTCAAAGGCGAAAGATATGTGTGTATGTTGCAACTACAATTGCGAAACAAAGTACAAGCACTAACCCTTTATACTACAACACGGCGACTAAAACTTAGATATTGTGGACTGCGACCGTATCATGCAGTATATATGATGTCTCTATATGTTCTACGATGCATTTCATATTCTGGAAACAACCAACAACCACCCGAGGAACATGCATAGATTTGCCAACTTTAGATAAGATCCACAAAAAAATGTTTCTCCATTTAACAGAACACAAAGCACTAATAATGAAACAAAAATGGAATCCAGAACTCAAGACGATACGCGAATTGTAATAAGAGGATTAAAACAGGAGTTACTTAAATAGGAACCAAATTAACACACTTCTTCATGACAAGGGAAAAAAAGGAGCACGCAATTAGGCGTTGTTGAAAGTAGCACAGACAAATGTCGTTCCAACATACGCATATGTGGCTCACTGACATTTTGATAATTAGGCTAGTGAATCGTAGTTTGCGAATACGTAGGATTCACATGGTTAGCAATGTGTTGCTATAGGGTGCAACTATATATAACACGGTCATGGGCTTCACGTTCATTTAACAGCGATGGGGCGGCCACGTCTCTGAAACTTCGAATACCGGTATGTTATGAAGATCGCTGATTTAGTCTGAATTGTGACGTGGCAGAACGAAAATTTAGTTTCCTTTCTTTTTTTTCGCCATCGAGGGTCAGTCGAGTTGTCAGGCGCAAAACGTATACATGCCACCGCCACACGAGGGGACGTACGAGTGCGATCGTACCTATCATTTCATATATAGGTATACCTCCTCGAGGTATAGCTATATTTCACATACTAACTATACTAAATATAGTATACTTCCTCAAGGTCCCATTAATATATTATGCGTTCAAAGCAGTGTCCATCTCATTTCATTTATTACACCTCGTGGACTAAAGGCATTACATAAGGTGGGAGGAAAGCACAAACTGCTTTCGAAACTGAACAGTAAACACAATTGGTAGCATCATAGCAGTTCAAACAAAAAAGAGAACAAACAAAAGCATCGGGTTTATTTTTTGCATAGTTGTTTTCCTGGCCAACGGTGGTCGCATTTCGATCGTGAGCGTAACGATAGAAGCCCGTTTACTGTGCGAAGTCAGTGCACAAGAACACCGAATGGTCAAAATTACCGAAGCCCTCCACTACAGCGTTTCTCATAATCATATATTGGTTCTTACATCATTATTGTATATTCGTTACAAAGTTACATTGATGATGTTCTTAAACTTGCTCATCCGTGCACCTGGGGTTCGTTAACGTGAACCTAAATTTAAGCACACGGGCGTCAAGTGTTTTCGCCTCCATCCAAAATGCGGCCGCCGAGGGCGGGATTCGATCCCGTGACCTGCGGGTCAGCAGCCGGGCCACTATAGACGACCGGAGCGGGCCTCTCCCTGTCCGCTGTCGCGGTATAGAGAAAACCGTGGTTATAGTAAAAAAAAAGTGTGTATGTTGCGATTACGATTACAGTTACAAAGTCTCAGATAAAAGTCATTTGCGGCACTCAAAGCACCTCTGATATATATTTTAGAACATGAAGTCGAATACTAATTGAGTGCGCTGTGTTCTCGGAATCAACGCATCTGACTACCACGATTCCGAAGGCTGTGCACATGGATGTAAAAGGTGTCGTTCCGAAAAGTCCGTTCGACCGTAGTTTCAATGTGCTCGGTAAAGGTGTGTATTTATGTTTTATTTGTCTCTTGTTTACTTTGAAGTATTTTGTGGTTGTGTTTGTGTGAACCATCAAATGTACATGTTTTTTCAACGTCATCTCATATCCATGTTCATGTAAATGACGTCTGTCTTGTCATCATCGTTAGAGTATGTCTAAGACGGAAATGTTCTGTTGAGTGTTAATGACGTTTGTGGCAATAAATTTTTTCTAAAATGTGAGGGACGGCTTTCAGCTCATCCGTAGTAGAGTATACCGAGTACTCTAAATCATTAAGGGATTTCGCTCGCAAGATTTCAAGCTGGACGGTTGTGCCCTCGCGTTCTCCGACGCCAGCGTAGCTCCCGCCGACTGGTTCGCCCTCCGCGGTCTCCTGACTCCGTGTAGCTCTCGCATTGTGGCACCCCGCCCTTGGACTGCTTCGACCGGATCCCCACTTTCCTCTCTCCTTCTTTTTCTGTCGCTTGCCTGTCTTCTTCTTCGTCTATTTTCCTTCTATTCTTTTTATTCCTCCTTCCCCCCACCCCTATAAGGCACTGCGCCGTGTCGCCTGAAGGCAGACAGAAATTAGGTGCCTTTTTCCTCTTTCTTCTAATTACTACCACCACCACCATTAAGCACGTTTTCTTAACACACATGTGATCTTAATCTCTCCCATTGTAGAGTACCGAGTACTCTAAATCGTTAACCACTTTTTTTAAAGGCGAAGCTCCTTACTGCGGCACCCGTTCGTCCCTCGTAGCCGTTGTAGTAGTGTGTAATAATTATAACATTTTGACCTCCAAGGTGATGGTGGTGAGAGATTTCTTCTGCGCGTTGTTGAACATTAAAAGATAGTGCTGAATGTAGATGCCAATGGCTGCTAAGGGGGAATGAGAGACAGGAGAGTTCGGCTTTTAGTTAACGCGCACGCTGCGAATTTTGTATTGTTCAACAACGCGCAGAAGACAAGAAAGGGTTGCTACGTTATACTCGCTGGGCGTAACCTCCTAGGTTTTAGAAAGGTTTAGCGAACGTTGGGCGGCAGTGCCATGAATACAGTGAACTAGTATATACCATGAACTCGATGTGGTAAAGGTGGGAAGTAGACACGAAGCGCAAGCCGTAAGAAAGTGTGCGTGTGCCTCCTCTCGTTCAGTCCTTGGAATGTCCGCTCGATGGCGGTGCTTCTATATGAGGAATATATGATGAAAAGATGCGAGATGGTGGTACTTGGATTGTTGAATAGGTGGACGAACGGACACACAGACAGATGCATGGACGGACGCACGGATGGCTGCACGGACGGATGAACGCATGGACGGACGCAGGAGCGGATGCATGGACGAAAGCAGGGACGGACGCACAGATGAACGTGCGGACGCACGAACAGACGCACGCACGGATGGGCGGATGGACGCACGGGCGGCCACACAGACGCACGCATAGATGGACGGAAGCAAGAACGAATGGACGGACGGATGCTTCGCCGCACTATCTATCATTCACTCCGTGGATATGATGCCATTTTTTTTTCTAAACACAAAACAAACATATGCTCTTTGAGCGATGGCTGTTCGGCAATGCTGTATAGCCCCATTTTCGTCGATGCGGCCTCATCAAGTGTGAGGCCCACGGGACGGCTCTCCCATTCGGTCATTCCAGCGACGCAGGCGGCGCCACGTAGCCGTGCTCCGAGCTGTCACACGGTGAGAATGTGTGACGCATTCAGTTGTGTGACGCAGTTCGGTCTCTCAGTACTCATGAACCAATGAACGAGTCTTCACGCTCTGCGACGCTGACGTGCACGCTCGCGACATCACCGTCTAGTCCGCCATTTCGACCTACCGTTGCGCCGCCTATAGTCACTGGAATGGTCGAATAGTAGAGTACCAAGTACTCAAAATCGTAAACGACTTTTTCTGAACACACATCCTTAACCAGATTTTCTAAGCACTCATGGTCATTATATCAACCTGCTATCGTTACTTCATAACATATACCTATACCCCAGTGCTATCAGTTTAAAGTTTTCTATTACCAGTCGTACTGGTTCAGTTTCGTACTGATCTACGGAAAGACTAATTAGACATTATATGGCTAGTCACTCTCGTAACAACATTTTTAACGCTGATAGCTTCGGAGAAAATTTACGGTTTCTTTATTCGTCAAGTGATGCTCCATAGACTGATGTATTACATATTGTTCTTGTTGCATTTTTTGTTACCTACGTGCAACTACGTTCGTTAAATAAGATTTCACAATAGCCAAATTATGTCGCGCTCGTTCTTTATTTCTAATGTTTCTATTTCGCTGCGTCATATTTTAGTGCTTTTTGAGCTGTCGCTGGCAAACGTGTTCTTTCGTTTGCCTGTTTAATTTCTTGTGCACATGTTGCTCAAACATTTCTATTGTGCTTTTCACTGCTCTGTTATCATACGTGTGTTGCTTCACTGCTTCTTCTTTCTTTCTTCTAATTATCGTGAATCTGAAATGTTTTATATTGTATATAAAACATTTACGCAGTTCATTTTGAGGTATGTGTAAAGTATCATTGAATAGATCAATAGATCCATAAATCAACATGATAAAAATATTTTTATCGCAGTCGAATGGGTTTAGAGGGGAGAGGGGTCCCAATGCCCCGACCTCTCCCTTATTTCTTGAACATATATCCCGAAGAAGACCTTTCAGGTCCTCCCATAAGCTGTTGCCCCATCGCATCCTCCGAAAAATTATGTATTTCTCCCTATTTCTCGTATAACATTTCATTATCTATTACAGCGTAAACGCACGCCCGTGTGGTTGTGCGATGCAGGAATTCCAGTACGCGAGGAGGAGATTCCTCTGGAGGCGATGAAGTTCATTGCCCCCTACATGAACACCTGGCCAACTCCAGCCGACTGCTGCGCTAACGGCGGCACCTGCACTCATGCAGAAAACGGTAAAACATATAGCTGTAGTAATGTGAGATTACCTTTACACTTCGTGGCGCTCCTGCTTTGCATAAGCCGGATTGCGTCACGAACTAATAACTGACATACATGGCGGATATTTAAGAGAGTAGAAAGAAAGCCCCATGGTCCAAAGCTTACATTGAACTATAAAGCCCTTCTTGGTAAATATACAGTTTAAGGGGGGTGGTAACAAGTAAAAGAGTTCTTTGGCTCTTTGTTGTGACTCCTGTCTTGCCATGTATATATATGACTATGGCGTATATGAGAAGCCGGTGAGCGTACGGATCAACTGACCATGGCGCAGGCACCACGAGGTGTCTGTGTCCTGCCGCCTTCTCGGGTCCGGCGTGCCTCGACGACGTTGATGAATGCCTGCTTCGAAAGCCGTGTGGTCGCTTTAGCGTGTGCATCAATCTGTACGGATCCTTCCGCTGCGACTGCATGCCCGGATTCCAGCGGCAGGCGCACCTATGCGTCCGTGAGTATGGCCCGTTTAGTAGGCGTGCACAGGCTTCTCCAATGGGGAGGGGGTGGTAGAGGTAAAGCTTTTTTCCCCAACCCTTTTAGTCGAGTTTGAAAAATTCAAGGGTCATAGTACAGGTGCATAGATGAAAATGAAGCTTTAACGTACCTCTCACAATAAACTGCGTCTAGTCCTCGGTTTTCCTGGGGCATTAAACTCATCTTGGAACACTACTCAGGCGTCATTAGACTCATTACCGTCAGAATCCTGCGTGGCCTTAACATGTACATTACAAAATCACTGGTCAGGTCCGCGTGAATGAAGGCAAGGGGCAGCCCAAACCACACGTACGCGTTACAACGCGTCAGCGCGTCGCATGTGGATATGGAGAGGGAACGAAGCTACACGAAGTGTCGCGCCCTCTCTCTCCATTAGGAGAGGGCGCGGCGACGCGTCTGCGCGCTGAAATGTCGTGACGCGTATGTGCGGTTAGGGCTGCAGGGTTGCGGTCCTCCCCGCGCACCACTATACGTTTACTACAACAATGCTTTCTTTATTTTAAAGACGATATTCTTTTTTGGGGTACTTCGACGCAAAAATCTTGGTTTACCTGTACATTTGTCTGTTAACGGCCAACCCCATCTGCAGCGCCCACCAATATTGCTCAAGATTCAGCGTTCATACGTGTGTGACTGTCAATTAAAGAACAATTATTGCGCATGTCTGAGGCATCATAACAATACGTAGATATTTTATATGTGTTTCTTTTACTAGAAAAAGCATACATAAGTAATTCTAAGGACCGTAGTTTTTATCACGCTGCGCTCACCATGCAACGCTTGCACGAAAAGGCAAGTGTTTCCAACGCTTTGCTAAGACGACACGGTGGTGGTAACTGCTCGTCGCTTTGCGTTCTATACCTTATCGCCTCCGAGACAGGCGCGCACGCCTTCCTTCGTTTTCGAAGATAACTGCCAGATGGCGCTTGTGTCTAGCGTGCCTCGATGCGCTCGTGGCCTTCGCTGCACGGATCGAGACACTCTAACGCAGTGCCTCCAGAATACAATTCACCAATTTTCTCGCGCAGAACATCAAATGAACGTTTTGTTCACTCTCTCTGGGCGCAAGACTATCGTCTTTCGACGACATTTGCAGTGAAACATATAGATACAGGGCCAGTGCTTTTTCTCGAACGGTCTCACGTTCATCTCTCCCGCCTTATAAACTGCCCCAAAGACAGCGTACAAATATTAAAATTCGACTGATCAAACAGACAATGTAACACGAAATCAGGTAGAATAGACATAGTACGAAAGTATGAGATTTGGTGTGTTGATTTTGATCTGAAGACGCATATGCAGGCCAATCTTGGAATCGGAGCACTCAGAGGCGTGAATATAGGACGGCCGTCATGTTGCTATCTCATTACAGTCGAATATGATCATACAGTGGATCCACGCAGTGTGATATTTACGTTTGTGGTTAAAGGGTAAATATTCACAAAGTATTTGGTCAGTCTAGACTGAAAAATTATTCTTTCGGAACTCTATTGCTATTGATTTCGCCACCGCACCATAAATAATAGGAGGGTAAATGATGGTCAGAGTATCATTTTTGATTAAGTGTTGAAACTTGAGCACTTATTAACGATGAATTATTTTGTAGGTCTTATCAGACGCATTCAAAATCTATGACGGCACGGAAGAAACTGGCGCGGGAACGTCAACCTAGCGTCGCCTCCTCAATTTTCTTTTTGCTGGTTTTCTGGCTTATTATAGATGCAAGCATCTTCTCGCGATAGCACTTGTGCTTTTGGTATTGTTAAAATGTATAGTTCACTAATACGAGAAATTTTGCATTCAGTGAAATGCAGGGATGAACCAATTCCAATTATGACGCATTATAGTTGCCAATAGGCGAACAGGTGGAGAAAAACATGCCTTATCGAAAAAAGCACCTGCGAGTTTGCTGGCCCAGACTCAAGCCAACCAGCGGGAAGGTGAGGAATCACCTTCCCACTGCTGCCCTTGCTCACTGAATTACCCACACTTGATCGTGTATATTGTCACGGGGTCGTGACATGGACGAAGGGAGCAAACTATAGATCGTTATAGATGTTAAACTATAGCTTTACGCAGCAGTGACCAACGATCAACATAAAGTAACACAACTGCGAACACTACGCTCGATGAAAGCTGTACCGTAGGCATCAAAATTTTTAACATAACAGTCGGCAACTATTTCAACAGCACGTAGAATCATTGGAAATCATGTCAAAGCATACCTGCCGTTTATGAGTTGACAAAAATGAAGTTAATGACGCTTGAACATGGTTACATGGAAGAATAAAAGTCCATTACCATGTCACAATACTTCTTTGCGATATGACTTTCTCACGTGCGTGAGTTTCTGTAATCTAGACTATATAGATGCGCGCATCTATAGCACTTGTGTATAGCACCATGTATATAGCCAAAGGTGCACGCTATTTCAAATATCGCGATATTTGAAATAGCGTGCACCTTTGGCTGCTCGCGATATTTGAAATAGCGTGCACCTTTGGCAATCTAGCAGAGATTCTCTTCCGTATGCACACGTGCAGTTAAATCCCCGAGTTTGTGCATGCGGTGCAGGAGAGGTGTCTTGCGAGGAAGGCCCCTGCCTGAACGGCGGCACCTGCGTCACTCGCGATGACCTCACAGATGTGTGCTACTGCAAGATTGGCTTCAGAGGCCGACTCTGCGAAACAGGTATGTATGAGTGTGCGCTTCGTGTATTGTCCGAACACGCTTTCTCTGTATAGAAAGGGAACAGCGCTGAGTGTAGATTACTTTCGAAACATCGTCGATGTGCATTCAAAATGGTCACGCAATAAGCCATTATTACGGCGAAAACCTTGGATTCCTCGTCAAATAAAAAAAAACGGCAGAGGAGCTTTTGAGGTTCAGCGAGACCTAACAGTACTTCGTGAGAGCAGCATCAGTGTCAACGAGAATGATAAAAAAAATCATACGTCATCATGGTATCACAAGTCGCAAAATGTCACTTCACCATTACGTCAACATGGCATCACTATGACGCCATGTAATATTATCCCACATGGTCAAATCATAGCGAGAATAAAAGCAGCATTAAGGCAGCGGGACTAGTTCCTGATATTTCAAAAGAAATGAATCAGAAGCAACGGCACGCAAATAAAAAAATGAAACAGAAAGCAGAACGATTGCATGATCTCGACGTGAAAAGGATACAATATGTTTGTTATAAATTGCAGTAAATCAATTACTCGCAGCTGTGCCCGAGTGTTCGTTGGGAACTTGCCCTGGCGGGACTTTCTGCGTGAGTACCCGGCGCGGATTTCGTTGTCTGCGAAGCCTTCGCGATCTACGTCCGGGATACCGATTGCCCTGGAAATAAACGTGAACGCAAGTTCCGTACTTACGTCACTCGGCGTTCTGAGTGCCGACTTGGTGTGTATGGTCTTCACGCCTGTCGGTAAAAGCTTGTAAATGAGTGAGCAGCGTTTCTTAGTCTGTCCGGTATTCCGGCCCCGCCGCGGTGGTCTAGTGGCTAAGGTACTCGGCTGCTGACCCGCAGGTCGCGGGATGGAATCCCGGCTGTGGCGGCTGCATTTCCGATGGAGGCGGAAATGTTGTAGGCCCGTGTGCTCAGATTTGGGTGCACGTTAAAGAACCCCAGGTGGTCGAAATTTCCAGAGCCCTCCACTACGGCGTCTCTCATAATCAAATGGTGGTTTTGGCACGTTAAACTCCACATATCAATGTCCGGTATTCCGATAACGCAAATGCGCAATGTAATGCCGGATAGCGTGTGCTGCAGCTTCCGCCCCGTCAAGTGCAGCCATGAAGGAAAAAAAAAACTAACAACGTCAATACAACTAGTCGCATAATGAGGTCAAGGAAGGTATAACGGACGTTAATGCTACTGTTCTTTAGGTGTATCGTAACAAATGTGATAAAGAGGTGAGGTTGGAGATGTGAAGTGTGAAAAAAAAATTGAAAAAAAGGTTTTTTCTTTCGTTTTTTTTCGCGTATTTGAATAGGGTAAAACGTAGCGAACTAAAGCTTAGGCAACACTCAGCGTTGAACGTGAAACCAAACATCCCGCATGATACCAAAACGCCAAACAATCAACATCACATAAAGCCAGCTTCATCATCATCATCATCAGCCTGACTACGTCCACTGCAGGACAAAGGCCTCTCCCATGTTCCGCCAGTTAACCCGGTCCTGTGCTTGCTGCTGCCAATTTATACCCGCAAACTTCTTAATCTGGTCTGCCCACCTAACCTTCTGTCTCCCCCTAACCCCCTTGCCTTCTCTGGGAATCCAGTCAGTTACCCTTAATGACCAGCGGTTATCCTGTCTACGTGCTACATGCCCGGCCCAGGTCCATTTCCTCTTCTTGATTTCAACTATGATATCCTTAACTCCTGTCTGCTCTCTAATCCACTCTGCTCTCTTCTTGTCTCTTAAGGTTACACCTACCATTTTTCTTTCCATTGCTCGCTGCATCATCCGCAATTTAAGCTGAACCCTCTTGGTAAGTCTCCAGGTTTCTGCTTCGTAGCTAAGTACCGGTAAGATACAGCTGTTATATACCTTCCTCTTGAGAGATAGTGGCAATCTACCTGTCATAATTGGAGAGTGCTTGCCAAATGTGCTCCACCCCATTCTTATTCTTCTAGTTACTTCAATCTCGTGGTTCGGCTCTGTGGTTATTACCTGCCCTAAGTAGACATAGTCTTTTACAACTTCAAGTGCACTATTACCTATCTCGAAGCGCTGCTCCTTGCCGAGGTTGTTGTACATTACTTTCGTTTTCTGCAGATTAATTTTAGGACCCACCTTTCTGCTCTCCTTGTCTAAGCCAGCTTCAGCATCCGCTTAACTTGTCTTAACGTACACATCTTCGTCGTTTGGGTGGGGTCATGTTGGGAGTGGTTTCTGGTGTTTTGGTACCCGCTATTGTTCAGCTTCAAGTTTCCCTCGAACACTTCTGCGACCTGTGGCGGAAGCCTGCGTATAAAGCCGTGTGCAAGCAGATTCTGCAATGGTTGGGTTTATTTCTGGTGTGGATGTACTTCACGGTCGAGGAGACTGGTGGCGGGAAACGGGGACTCGCTGTCTGTAAGAATTGCAGCAGCAGCTACGTTATTCATCGTTATTCATCTTAACATGATAAAGCAAGCTATATGAAGCCAGTGATACTGACTCTGAAAAGGAGTTTGCACTTCATCTTTTTACCATCTTATAATCAATGTTTCCATAGTCGAAGTCACGACAAAACAGACATTTCTGGGTTCTTTGTTCTTTCAGTCGGAACAATTATGGGAAGCCGCACCCATTCACATAGTGCTAAATGAGTTAGTGGGTATGCTTCTGGCCTGCTCTTGATCTGTTAAAGGGGCCCTGCAACACTTTTTGAGCATGGTCAGAAAACGCTGCCGATCGTAGCGGCTCCCGACAACACGCGAGCCATATATTATAGCGCAGCAAGTGGTTTGGAATTCACAATGAATTATCATAGCCAGCTAAAAATTGTTTTATTTTATCTCGACAAATGACGCAAGATGCTCAAAAATCACTCGTAAAAAGTCCATCTATCAGCCATTGGCTGATTTGAACATGGCGTGCTCAGTCGTTAGAGAGATCACCGCAGGAGGCCGCCACTTGTCCACGCGTGCGCGCATGATCACACTAAAGAAGCCGCGCATTCCAAGAAAAAAAAAGTAAAATTGCTCAAGTTCACAAAGCGCAGGTGACGTTTTTTTTTTTTGCGCTTGCGATTCCTTCCTGCTTAGCTTTCAGCGCTTTCGTCGAGACCAGAGAAGAGAGAATGCAATTGCAGCATGCGACAAATATTTGTAACTCCACTCGCACTGGACGGATCCTTGAAATTTTTGCGGCGTTGAGTTTGTGAGGCAATCAGCTCTTCCAGTAAATTCATCCCATAGTTACTTGAAAAAGTGTTTCAGGGCCCCTTTAAAGGGATACTAAAGGCAACTATTAAGCCGACGTTGACTGTTGAAATAGCGGTCCAGAAACCTCGTAGTGTTACCTTTGTGCCAAGGAAGGGCGTACTTTGAAATAAATTCACGTTTTAGTGGTCCGCATCGCGTTAGCGCACTTCAAATTACCCGCCTCAAGAAGCGGACTGACGGGACTGACTCACGAATGGATAAACTGACGTCACTGTTGCCGTGCGTAACGTTGCCCGACTTTACTACGCTAGTAGCAGCAGGCCGAAAGCAGCGGGAGCCACAGCAGCAACAGCAACCATTTATCGATTTCCTGCCATTGACTTCGATATTGCAAACGTTGTTTGTTTCAACTGCGCCCCGCTAGATAGCACTACCTGTCGCGTGCTTACAACCATGCGAGAATTGAATTTTTGAACCACTCGCGCCATTCCCCATAGTAACGTCCGGTGGTTCTTTTTTCCGTGAATCAAACATAAACGAACAAGCAGCATTTTATTGCGTCTCTTGATGCACGGAAGGCTCTTTATTTAGTGCAGTTAGACCGATTACTAGTTATCAATTGTAGGTGGTCCGTCTGATGTCATCGGGTTCATTTTGAAAATGTCCTACTGCGGCACTTGTGTTCTTGTGCATTTACCTTCATTACTCGGTAAGTAGGGCACTGTTGTTCATAATATTGTCGTTTTAGACGTTGTCATACATTTAGCTTTCTCTCTGACGTAAATTGTGATTTCACTTCAATGTCCCTTTAAATGCTGTAATTGTTTGTCAAATGAGAGAAAGCATTCCTCAGTTTTGTTATTTGCATAATGGAAGTTTTTTTTTATTTTGACACTTGACAATAAACTAATACCATATTGCTAAAACCATTGGCATATGTCAAATAAAATTTGTTATTTTTCATTTTTCTCAAAATTTTGAAAACAAACGTAAACAACTGTTTTTTTTTTTCGGCTGAACATTATTTCCGGAAATTTTGCATCTCTAGATGAGGTCCTGCATTCCAGCCGCATGTTGTGTTTTTTTGGTCGGCTTTACTTTTTTCACCTCCACATTAAAATTGTTACGTTACGCTTAAAAACAGTGCAACGAACGACCACTATACCTTTCTTGACTTCATTATCTGTTGGTTTCCATTAAGGTTGCGTCAAACAAAGATGGGAGCCGTCAAAAAGTTTATTCCGTCTAAAGAAACGTATAATCTACGTCCTCCGAGGTTCCGGGAGCGCCCGTATCGCCACTCGCTATGCAGCATCGATCTTTTGAGCATGGCTCTCGAAAACGGTGGCGAATCGACACGATTAATTTGCTGCCCAAGCTTCCAGGTGTAAATCTGAAGCAAATGAAAGCATCATTTCGGAGTTTGCAAGCTATAAAGCGCACGGCGACCATTTATTACACATAGAACTGAGGTGGGCGGCAACCATTTCTGGTGGTGTGGCCATATTTCCCGGGGGTGCACGTGCACTTCGCATCCGGTATTCCACGCAAATAATTTTGCCTATACCTATTTACTGGACAGTACAAAACACTATAGTGAGTGTGTGTGTTCAAATAAAATGGAAGCGGATGAAAATCATTGGAGAGAGTAGAGGGGCGGGGGAAGAATGAGGAGAAAGATTTAAAAACTAAACTTTATGATCATCATCATTAGCCTGAATGCGCCTACTACAGGGCAAAGACCCATGATCCACCAATCAATCCGGTCTTGGGCTTTTTAATCTCATCGGCCCACATAACTTTCTGTCTCCCCCTTGTGCGTTTGCTTTCTCTGGGAATCCAGTGAGTTACCCTTAATGACCAGCGGTTATCCTGCCTACGTGCTATGTGCCCGGTTTATGTTCATTTTTCTTCTTGATTTCATCTGGTATCCTTAATCGCGGTATGTTCCCTGACCCACTCGGCTCTCTTCTTGTCTCTTAAGGTTACACCTACCATTGTCATTTCTATCGCTCGCTACGTCGTCCTCAATTTAAGCTGAACCATCATTGTAGCCCCCAAGCTTCTGCTCCGTAGATAAGTACCGGCAAGATGCAGTTGTTATATACTTTCCTCTTCAGGGTTAGTAGTAGATTACCATTCATTGTTTTAGAATGCTTGGCGGATGTGATCCATGGCACCCCATCCTTATTCTTCTAGTTATTTCACTCTCATGGTTCGGCTCCGTGGTTACCAGTTGTCCTAGGTAGACAAATGTCGCTACAACTTACAGCGTCTCTCCACCTATCGCAAAGTGTTGTTTTCTGTCGAGCCTGTTACACATTACTTAGTTTTATGCATATGAATTTTCAGGCCTACGTTTCTGCTTTTCGAGTCCAGTTCTACAATCATGAGCTGTAATTGGTCTGCTGAGTTACTCATCAAAGCATTGCCATCCACGAATCACATTTTACTAAGATACTTACCATTAACTTTCATCCCTAACTCTTTCCAATCTATAGGGCACTGAAAACCTCCTGCGCACACATAGTGAATAGCATTGGAAACATCGTGTCTCCCTGCCTTACACTTCCCATGAAATTACCAATATAAACCTCGGCCCTTAGTCCCCAGCGGCGGCGAAGCAACTGTCCAAGATGGTGGTAAAAACTGCAACGCAACGGAGGGTGCTAAATATCTTTGGGTCAGGACAAGCTGCCACTGACATCTGAACTTGGGTATACGTTTAACGCTAGAACGCTATGTAGTGAGGCCAGTCTAGCTTGCTATTAGAGTGTGAAGTGGGATGCAGTAGGGCTTGCGAAGTAAGAACCCATGACGCTTATGGAGAGCTGACGAACGGACAAGTAAAATGCTACCGTGGGCTATAGTTGGCAGAATAGAACTTGAGGTGGGGTTTCTTATTCACAAGAATATCGCTAGAAACATAGGGGAATACTATAGCATCCATGAGAGGGTGACAAGTATTATAATTAGGTTTAACAGAAGGTACAGGATTAAGGTGGTACAGGCCTACGCACCTACATCAAGCCATGATGATCATTTGCTTGAACGCTTTTATAAAACGTAGAGTCAGCCATTAGTAAAGGCACAGTATACTATTCTTATGGGCGACTTTAATGCCAAAGTAGGCAAGAAACAGGCTAGAGACCATGCAGTGGGGGAATATGGGACTCTAGGAATGCCAGAGAGGAGTTATTAGTCTAGAGTTCGCAGAACGTAATAATTTATTCATATTGATACCTTCTTCAGAAAACGGGCCAAGCGGACGTGGTGGAGTCCGAATGGCGAAGCTAAAAATTAAATAGATTTTATCCGATGTGCACACCCGGGCATTGTACAGGATGTAGAATCAGTTGGCAAGACCAGATGGAGCGATCATAATGGTAAAAGCTCGTATTCACCTAGATTTAAAAAATATAAGACAAAAAACTGATTCGCAAGAAGCCAATTAATGAGCTAGCATAGAGATTGAAAGTACAAGAATTCACAGTTTCGCTTCAGAATATATCCGTGGCTCTAAACGAGGTAACTTACGTTAGCATTGACACAATGAACAATAATCCGATTAGTATCATAAAAGAGTGTGCAATCGAAGTTGGAAGTGCAGTCTATAGGCAGGACAATGACAAATTATCCCAGGAGATGAAAAAATCTCATTAAGTGACGACAAAAAACGAAGACCTCAAGTGCAACGAACAAAATACAGCTAGCAGAGCTTTCGAAGTTAAACATTAGGCGTAATGTAGCCGACATAAGAAGGTATGATATGAAGATGATTGAACATGCAGTAAATAGCGGCAAAAGCCTGAAAGCTGCGAAGGCAAGCTTGTGCATAGGCAAAAATTGGATGTATGCTATTAATGACAAGGGAGCCAATGCCATAGGATAGTTGAGGTGGCGGAGGAATTCTACAGAGAGATGTACAGAAGCCAAAGCAATCATGACTATATCGTAAGAAGCAATAATAGCCCAGAAGAATTTGACCTCCTGCCATAACGACAGGAGAAGTAATGAAAGCTCTAGAAGGAATGCAAAGAGGCAAAGCCGCCTGTGAGGATGAGGTAACAAAGGACCTGCTGAAATGTGGCGGAGAGATTGTGTTAGAAAAACCGGCCACCTTATATACGAAGTGTCTCCTGACGAGACGGGTACCAGAATCTTGGAAAAACTCCATCATCATCTTAATTCATAAAAAAAACGAGACGTTAAGGACTTCAAAAATTACCGACTGATCAGCTTACTGCCTGGTCTCTACGGGGCATATACAAAAATAATAGCAAATAGAAGAAGGGTGACAGTAGAATTCAATCAACCAAGAGACCGAGCAGGATTTCGTGCAGGCTACTTCACAATACACTATATTAATACTACCGATCAGGTGATAGAGAAATACGCGGTATACAACCAACCCCTATATATAGCCTTCATAGATTACGAGAAGGCGTTTGACTCAGTCGAGACATCAGCACTGAAGTAGGCACTACAGAATCAGGGCATCGACGAACACTACATAAACACGTTGGAAGAACATTTGTGGTGGATCCACAGCTATCTTCTATAAAGAAAGTGACAGAATGTGTAACGCAGGGAGAACCTAAACTTTCCCACGTAGTATTCATGTATTTTATAAGTTCATCTGTAGTGCCCTACTGCACTTTTCAAGAGATCTAGCGCTTACGTGGGTATTATATTTTAAGAATTGGTGCAGCAGGATAGGACATAAAGAGAAAAGAAATGAGCGACTGCACACTCAGAGCTTAATCTGTCCTGTCATGAGTTGTGTCCTATAGTCATGCTGCGCAGTTATAAGATGTCTCCGTACCAACTCTCCCAACAATAAACGGTATTTGCGAGGGTATACGGTGTATTATATTACGAGTGCTGGTCGTATAATCATATTGTGGTTTCGGGATGTTAAATCCCAGATATATTATTATTATTATTATTATTATTATTATTATTATTATTATTATTATTATTATTATTATTATTATTATTATTATTATTATTATTATTATTATTATTATTATTATTATTATTATTATTATTATTATTATTATTATTATATTATTATTATTATTATTATGTGCTTGTTCGTGAGTCACCTGACTATTCAGCATACTGAACTAACATATTCAGCAGTCAAATCCACATGTAGTCACACTCAGCAATCACATTCGACAGTCACATTCAAAGAAACTAAATTGCATTGGGCCAGTGTGTGCAGTACCAAGATGCGGTCACAGGGTTGTTGAAAGCAGACCCTGTCTTCCGTCTATTTTTCACTTTCTTGTCTTTCGTGAACTTGAGTCGCGTCGGCGATTATGAAGAAGTTTCCTATAAAATTTAGTGCTCCAGTTTTTCTAACATCTTTCGTAAATTGATACTTCGTCCTTTTATGCGATACGTGATATTAGAAGCCGTTGGCACATCCCTAACCATGCTGTTATTTGATTAGCGGCGGTACACTCGCACTGTCCGTTGCCACCGATGTTCAACACTTGATCAGCTTGTATACTTCCCTCCTGAAAGCTATATACACGCCCACGCAAGTCCAAAGGTAGAAAGAGATGTCTAGCGCAATATTTCAACGTGTATTACCCTACTAAATTTATTACCGTCGCCATTTCCTCAAGAAAAGCTAACCTGACATAACCAGCGCGAGTACGCCTCCTCCGTTGCTGAGTCTCAACCGCCCACGGAAAGGGCACTTTTACAAACGCTATACCCCAAGTTCGCATAAAATGTGTAACATTGGCTTTTAAGGTCTTGCTTGTGATGATTGATTTATGGGGTTTAACGTCCAAAAACCACCATATGATTATGAGAGACGCCGTATAGTGGAGGGCTCCGGAAATTTTGACCATCTGGGGTTCTTTAACGTGCACCCAAATCTGAGCACACGGGTCTACAACATTTCCGCCTCCATTGGAAATGCAGCCGCCGCAGCCGGGATTCGATCCCGCGACCTGCGGGTCAGCAGCCGAGTACTTTAGCCACTAGACCACCGCGGCGGGGCAAGGTCTTGCTTGTGTTACTGGAGGATAATATATGGTGTTGTGAATAGAGTCTTATATCAAAATTATATATGAAAGCAGAATCCTCACAGCTCGTGCACGCATATATTGGCCGTGGTGGTAGTAGGTGTCTTTTTATAACTTGGGGTTATACATAAATGTCAAATATAGGAAGTTTTTGATACTTCGAGCAGTATTGGCAAATAAGGAGGGAGCATATAGATTACAGAAATCAGACGAAGTTTGAAATGAGGCGGGATTACACGAACTTTTAAAGACCCCTGACCGGGCGCTGCAGCAACTTTCGGTTAATCTCTTAAAGTATGGAAAGCGTTTTAATGAAACATTTTTTAAATCGGTTTTAGCTGTTGGATACTGTAGGCGAAATTGGACTGTTACGCCACCATACCGCTAGAAAACGAGCTTCACTGCTAGAGCGCACATCATACCTCATTGCTTCTACTAATGTTTTCAAGCATAGCGGAATAGCCACATTGCGGTCTCATCGGGTATATTTCTCAATGCATTTGTTGCATTGGTGCCGTTGCGCGCTCAAAATTGAATGAAGAACCGAAGTTCTGTGACGCGATTAGTGAGATTTCGTGAGCGGAGAGCCTTGCTGGCGTCCGAACTTGCCAATGGTTTATTATTTAAGTACTTTCCCCGTAAAAGCGGGCCATCTTATCTGCTGAGCTGTTGGTGGAGCACATTACTTTTAACAAGTGTCTCTGACGCAATCATAGCACCTAGCCTTCTACGGACTATAGGAAAACGAAGCATCCTCGGCAACGCCAACTTCAACAAACAACAGAAAGCTTACGGTCGATGGCATTTAGAATCCTGCATGACAACTTGTGGTGAAAGAGAGAGAAAAAGAAGGATAAGAAGACAATAAGTTGGTTGAAGCGCCCGAATCGAAGAATGCGCAGTGTAAGATGCCCTTCTAGAAGTTCCGGCTATAACGTCCCCGGCGGCAGGCAATGACGTCAATCTCAGCGCAGCCAATGAACGCATACGACTTATTCGCCGTGCGGTTGATGTCTTCCACGCTTCGCCTGTGAGGCCGTATACACCCAAGACGCAGTCGCCTGCGCAGTCAATATATCCACGAAACCTCCAAGGGCCGCAAAGGACCCGGGACCTTCTGCGCCGCTGGCACAGGCTAGAAACTCAATTTCGGCTCTAGCGCTTCGGCAGTCTTCTTTACAGCTTCTCCCGAGACCGCTGGAGCTACATAGAAGCGGTGAGAATATCCCCGTTCTTTGACAAATAAATAAATAAACAAATAAAAGGACGAATAAAAGGTCGAGAACCAGAAAGGAAAAGCTCCATCTTCTCAGTCATGGGCATGCGTCACGTAAACAAAAAAACGCAGCGGCACTGAATGCGTGCAGCCTTGCGGACGATAGCGTCGACGTTGGCAGGATTCGGGACTGGGTTTATGCGAAACTGCCAGCAACAACCAGCTGTGTGTGTGCCGCGACGGCTGCACTCGTGCGGCGCGGCCAATCTCGAATCTGTTTTCGTGCTTTTCAACACCCCCGTTTATTGTTTGTGACACCCTCCGCTGTTGCTTCGTTGTTTCTCAACACCCGACTGCTGTTATATAGCCATCAAGTCGGCTGCGCAGTTTCAAAGAGGTAAAGGCTAACTTCTGTCGTGTTTACGATGTCTTGTTTTCTTTCTCTGTAAGGCTTGCATGCCTGTAGAAGAAGCCGACTTATCATCAAGAGTAAACGAAAGCGGAAAGCGAGCAAAGAGATGAAATAAAAGTTGCTCCTCGCGTTGAAGAGAAGGGCATGTCTCGAAGGAAGCTATGCAGGAAGCCAGAAGGGGAGGTGTTGAGGCGAGTGAGGCTAAAGGTGTCTGCCCTGTACGGTGTTGTCTGAACGCCTCGCGTTGCCCCGGACGGACGTTTATATTGGCTGCCGGCTCAGCGGTGTCTGCAACGGAATGGGATCACGCGCGCTCACCAAATCCCTTCGCGGCGGCGCAATCCACGTTGTTGGCGCCTATATTAATGTCAGCATGAGCGCGGCTTGGCGGCGGTGGCGCGCTGCCCTAATGAAAAGTGTCAGAGGCTCCCGCTCGGCTCTCGTATGATGGATGCTGAGGCGACGCTGTGAGGGTAGGAAGAAGAGGGAGACCCGGGACCAACAGGACCCACCCTTTGGACTCCGAGGGCCACGTTTCGCTATCTGTTGAGGGGCTACGTGGCAGCTCGGAATGGCAGTACGTCCATGGAAACACTGGGAGCCATGATTGTTCGTATTGTAAGGATGCAAACATAAAACGCACAGATAAGACGTGCCATGCCGGTGCTTGTCTGACAATGTTTTCTTGTGTAAGATTGTGCGAAGTTATAGGCTAATATTGTTATAACATGTTGGCTAGTTGGTTGAGCGTCTTGATTTAGGAAACAGCTCGAAAAAAAAGATGTGCCAAAGGCACGAACACACACACGAAGTGCTATCAACTGGACTACAAGTTGATAGCGCTTTGTGTGGTGTGTTGTTCGGGTCTTGGCGCCGTCTTCGTTTATTTACTTTTTTTTCGTGCTCTTCTCTAAATTAAGAGATTATAAAGTACTGCAAAAATTGTTGTCGTGTATCACCGCAGTTCGCTCTGTGGTGCATTCATTTCTAAAAGATAGCGCGTAAATGCTTTATTTCGTGATTTAGCACTTAACGTAAAATAAATCTACCGCAGCCTGCGCAGTGTTGACCACGACGGCTGATGGACTCATTTTTCATTAAGATCTGTAGTGCGTCTCTCTAGTGCGTCACGTTGGCTGGGTCCCGCGCAATGTTTTCCTTCCTTTCTTTCTTTCTTTCTTTCTTTCTTTCTTTCTTTCTTTCTTTCCTTCTTTCTTTCTTTCTTTCTTTCTTTCTTTCTTATTTCTTTCTTTCTTTCTTTCTTTCTGTCTTATACAGATGCTGCAATTGGAACAATGGCAGTACAGGGAGTGCTTTAGCCAAAGGTACAGCAAACGCTGTCATCCTTACCTAAATTCAGAAACACGTAATTGCACCTGATGAGAGACAGGTTTCCTTGTATTAATTTTGGCTGGAGTGAAATTCCTCCTTCGACTCGGGCTGACGGCGTTGTGTGTGTGCGTGATTAAATTACTACACTACCACAAAGACAGCTGTTATCATTCAAGAGACGTCACTGTATACATGATCAAAAAGGACAGATTGTCACAATGTTTTTTTTTTCTATCTTGTTGTGTGTATGCCACAGAGGGTCTCTTACGATAAAGAAGAAGATCATGAATTACTATAAGTGTAGCGTTTAATTTCTTCCATCTTCCATTGTAAGATGTTTGTCGCATGCGCCACAGATTTACGTGTAAGTTGTTTGGCGATATCTAGCAGGCCACTCTCCCGGCATTTTGCGGGCGGTCGCTCCGCTTAGAGAGGCCTTGCCTTCTCTATACGCTTGTCTTCTCATTCGGGTTTTCCTCGGTAGCCGCAAGGAGAGCGGGCAACCTTGATGGAGAAAGAGGCAAAGGGCGGTCGTCCCTATAATGCCGGCGCGTCCTTTCTCATTACGTTCTCGTTACACCCGTCAGGGGTCGGCCGCGCGCTCCCGTGAACAGGTGCAATTTGCGCCCGTCTCCGAATAAGCGGCGCCGCCTTTTATTGGCTGTTCTATCACGGCATATTGCCTGCGCGGCCGCTAGGGGAGGATGAAACGCGAGGGAGTAGGGGGAAGGAGGGAGGCCTAGCGAAATCCGCTCCAGTGCGAGGGCATGCTGTCTTCGATCCACGCAAGCCCGACTCCCTGCTGCGAGAACCTTCTCTCACGCAGATCTTTCCAGGCTTCGTTTTCTCTCGTCTCGTCTTTCATTGGTTTCTCTGTTCGTGGCGAACTATATATGCGAACTCTATGTGCGGAGTGAAAGGTTGGAATGGCATACCACGTTATATAAAGAATACCCAGAACTTTTCCAGATCATTGAAAAAATACTACTTTCAAGCAATTTACTCTGCTTGAGTTGACTGATACTTTAGGTTGTAATTTTTCATTATGTATATATATTGCCCTTTATGTGTTTAGTGTTTTCTTTGAAAGATGTTTCAATACCCTTGTTCTCTATATTAAGCCATATAAGAGAACTACTATTGATACTTGCAACTACAAGTATCATTCTTCAGTTCTGTACGCCACTAATCACCAAATATTTGTGTTTACTACAAGTTATGAACTTTCCCTTTTTTCTATGTTCAATTAAATTCATGTGACTGTTGTTAGCAGATAAACATTACTTCTTGTATACCAAATTTGAATTGTTTACTTCTGTTTATTTTTAATAAGAACTATTACAGTTTCAGTTATGTATATTTTCAATGGCACCCGCACTAGCCTTTGGCTATGGGACCATACAGTTTGTGCTTATTTTGTATAATATCTGAGTGCAATATAGATAATTCATTCATTCATTCATGCTGTGTTCAAACGGAGTTGGGTGTACAGCATGAGCAAGGTGTCGAGCAGGTACAGTCTGGGGCGTCGGTATAGGGGTGTGCTAAAGGGGTACATGCCACAACATCACTATGCATCCCACCCAAACCTCCATTTTTCACCTCCATCAAAATGCGATCGTCGCAGCCGGAATCGAACCGGCCACTTACGGGTCAGCAAAGAAGAGTACACCTGCACGGACACTTATCGAACATGAACGCTCTGCCATGATAATCGTTCATGCAGGTCTACTCTTCTTGGGCTGACGTCACCTAAAGCACCACATAGTTAGTCCTTTGTTGCTGCCGATTGTTCCGCATTGTCGTTTTAGAACGACCTTTTTACGACCCCTTCAGACAAAAATTTCTATCTCGCCCCGCCGCGGTGGTCTAGTGGCTGAGGTACTCGGCTGCTGACCCGCAGGTCGCGGGTTCGATTCCCGGCTGCGGCGGCTGCATTTCCGATGGAGGCGGAAATGTTGTAGGCCCGTGTACTCAGATTTGGGTGCACGTTAAAGAACCCCAGGTGGTCAAAATTTCCGGAGTCCTCCACTACGGCGTCTCTCATAATCAAATGGTGGTTTTGGGACGTTAAACCCCACAAATCAATCAAAAATTTCTATCTCACCTTTAACCTTCACTTTTAACATCATTTTCAAAATTTCCCGGCGTTTCTCCTCGGCGTTTTACTTGTCTAGGTTGAAAGAACCCACTCGTTAGACAATTTACATTGTGTGACGGGATGCTATGTCGTGCATTGTCGTTCTTTTTGGATGGTCCTGCAGTGGTGGAGCAAACTTGTGGCGTACAAAAAAAAAAACAGGCCTGTGCGGGAGGCGCAGCACAGTCACAATGAAAGCTAGAAGAGCGGCCTTTTATAGAGCCTTTCAAAACACTCATTGGGTAACTACAGCAAGCACACTTGCTTGATACCCACTAGGCCATTATAAATAAATTTTTTTGGGTAGTAGTTCGGCATTCGCTATGCTATGTTTCGTAATTTTTCTGAGAATTAAGCGTGGTATCCGCTAAACACTTGCAAGGAATTTTTCGCCGATTGTTCATGCAGTGCATGGCTGACGACGATGAGGAATTATGGCTGAAGTGGGTATACGCCACAGTTAATAGGGGAACAAGAACAAGCTTTTGTAATGGCTTGCAGCATTGGGCGGCGCTCTCGTAACGTTATTCGAATTGTGCGACGACTGGTTGTTCTTTGGCTGTTTTAAAACGCTTTATAAGTCGTATTAACGCGATTGCTTTCAAGAAATCAGGCCTGCCTAAGGCAAGTTTGCCAGCAAGTCCCAAGCGCCGGTGTGGCTCAGTGGTAGAGAGCTGGCACCAAGTGTACTCGGGTTCGAACTCCACTGTGTCATTGGTGCTACGTTTTTTCAATGCGAAGCAATTCTTAGCGAACTGCAGCTACTTTGAGCACATCTATCTATCTATCTATCTATCTATCTATCTATCTATCTATCTATCTATCTATCTATCTATCTATCTATCTATCTATCTATCTATCTATCTATCTATCTATCTATCTATCTATCTATCTATCTATCTATCTATCTATCTATCTATCTATCTATCTATCTATCTATCTATCTATCTAACTAACTAACTGACAGTTAGTATCTACCAAGGAACGACAAGAACACACATGGGCAATTTTAACGCACGAGCGCTACAAAATACGGGACATCGGTAGCGTCTACCCGACGAATGCAAAAAATAAATGTCGGAATCCTAGGGAACTGAACCCAAGCATTTTGCGTGAACATCAAGCATTTTACCGCAGAGCTACGCCAGGTCTCGAAACTACTTTTCAAATAGATGCCAATATTCTTGAAACGTCAATAGCGGTTGCAATTCTGCCTACCCAATTTTATAAAACATTACATATGTACTACTTTGATACAGCCGTCACGTCGGGTTAACGTATATTGTGGTTAGTTGCCATGCGCTGAAGTTGAATTATGTAGCAGTGTCCAGGGCGAGCATCCTCCCGAGCATCACCGCTTCATATCAGCTTCTGGCATTGCATTGCTGATACGCATGTTCCAGTTGGCATCCGCGCAAGTGCAAAAAACTGGTTACATAAACATGCATCTGCAACACTTCAACATATGTCTCTGCGTGCAACATTTGTACATATATTAGGCTTCATTTCATGACGTATCGCTCAATAAAAAAATTCCAACACGGTCACCTTCCTTTCGGATGCTTCGCATAACGTCGATGGCCAGGTATACGTGGGATCTGCCGAATCTTTTTTTTTTCTGATTTCGCGCGATGCGGTTATGGACACCGGTGGCGGACAGCTGCGTATGACCCAAGTTGTGATCTCATAACACCTTTCACTTTTGCTTAAAAATTCCTGGCGGCGAGGGTGAACCCTGTGTAGTTACCCAACCTTGTGTAATTATGTTCGGTTATAGCGGCGATGCATAGCTAACGTCTCCAAGTGTTTACTATTCAACCTTGTATCGCCCCCTTGTTGGGCTTGGTGGTGGGTGGCCAACATCGCCGCCGAACTGTACACAATATGTATGGCCAACTCCCCCCCCCCCTCCCATCTCCCTGACCGCCACCCGAAAAGGTGGCGTGCCAGACAGAGAACCGTTCCTTTTTTCCAAACCAAAGCAGTCTTTCCCCCAAGTTTCATGTCGTGCATAGCCAGAAAGAGAACAAAACAGTCAGAGCAATCTCACCTTTTCTTGTCTCGAAAACACTCACCGAAGCGATCGGCCCGGGATATCGTGCAACCAAGTTGGGAAGCGGCGACCTCCTTTTCGAGTTCCAAAAGGACTTGTTTTTGGGCTAGTTGGTGCATACTTGGTGCAGAAGACTGTGTGGCGCTGTTCTGTCTTCTCTCCTGCTCTTCTTGCTTCCCGTTATGTTTTTTGCGCCTCAGTCTTCTGCACCTCCTTTTGGAGGTTCGCGACAAGCTCCAATACGACAACTTATCTAAACTGGGAGCGTTTGGGGATGTCGCAGTTTCAGTGGGCCCGCACAGGTCAATGAATACGGTGCGCGGTGTGGTCTCTGATGACGACCTGCTTGGACTGTCTGAAAGTGAATTATTGGAAGGCTGGTAAGACCAGAATGTAGTCAAGGTCCAAAGAATAATTATTCGACAAGACAAAGAGGAAACACCCTCAAAACACATAATCATCATCTTTGGTACCAGTGACTTACCTGATTCAATTGAAACTGGCTACTGCAAGCTCCATGTCAGGCCCTATGTGCCAAACCCTCGCAGATTTTTCAAGGGACATGGGTCACAAAGCTGCAGAGGGCGCATTACTTGCGCAAAATGTGCATCCAACGAGCACGCATCAGATACGTGTACCTGAACAACATCAAGCTGTACTAACTGTGAAGGCGACCATGCTGCCTCTTCGAGATAGTGCCAAATCTGTAAGAAAAGAAAACAAATCCTTGAGATTAAAGTGAAGTTCAATCTGTCCTTTCAAAAAGCACGTAAACGGTTCTCCCCGGGCCACTGCAAGCACAGTGAGGCCCGAAAGCACCGTGAATGTGTCTGCCGAGCAGGCACCATCCGCCACCTCACAAGAGGTGATGGATACAAGTCACACTCCTCCGGCGCCAGAGGCGCCGAAAAAAAGGCGCAGCTCTTTGGAGCGCACTGAAAAGAAAAGTCTACGCATTACAGGGCCTCCTAAAGACCCTGTAACCTAAGGCAACATTTTTGTACACACAGCACCACACAGATTAAAAATGACACAAATAATACAGTGGAACGTCCGAGGACTGCTGAAAAAACTCGACGATATTCATGAACTCTGTTACACAAACATACACCAAAAGTGCTGTGTGTACAAGAGACACACTTGAAATTGAAAAACACAAACTTTCCACGTTATTACGTTATGTTTCGAAAAGATCGGAATGATGTAGTCGCATCATACGGTGGTTTTGCCATTGTTGTGGATGCAGGAACTGTTTGTACACATTTACCACTTCAGACGTCTCTTGAAACAGTAGCCGTCTGAGCCATTATCTTGAACAAACTGGTCACAATTTACTCTATCTATATACCTCCTCAGCCCCAACTTAGTAAACAATAATTCAAGGTGTTGATTGATGAACTTCCAGAACCGTATCTTCACCTTGGAGATTTTAACGCACATAGCAGTCTGTGGGGTGACTCGCACTGCGATGCACGAGGTCGTCTGATTGAACAGTTTCTTTTCTCCTCTGGCGCGTGTCTCATCAATATGAAAGAGGCAACTTATTATAGCCTCGCAAACAATACCTACTCGTCAATCGACCTATGCATTGTATCTCCATCGCTTCTTCCCCTACTTCACTGAAAAGTCATTAATAATTCTTTTGGAAGGGATCACTATCCTTTAGTTCTGAGCTCAGCAGTACCAAATGAATGCCCTCCACAGGTTCCCAAATGGCTGATAGAAAAAGCCGATTGGGACCAGTTTTGCAAGGCTGTTATAGCTTAAGTTGGACTGACATATGCGGTTATAGTCTAGATGCAGCTGTACAATACTTTACTGCTTTCCTTATTGAAGCTGCAGCTAAGTGCATCCCGCAAACATCTGCACTAGGCGGAAAACGACGAGTACCCCGGTGGAACAGCGAGTACCGCAGTGCTCGCAAACAACAAAACAAAGCATGGAGTCTGCTTCGAAACTCACCGACCACCAAAAATCTTGTCAATTTTAAAAGCATCAAGTCTCAAGTCAGGAGAACGCGTCGATGGGCCAGGAGGGAGAGCCGGCAGAGGTTTTTATCTGGAATCAACTCATATACACATGAAGAAAAAGTCCGGAGCATGGTCGGTAGGGTAGTAGGACGAGATCCACATCCTCTTCTTTTAGTAAACACAAAAGGCAATGGTTTTGAAGAGCAAGCGAACTCCCTCGGTGCACTCTTCGATCAGGTCTCCAGCTCAGTCCATTGTTTCAACGATACAAAGCAAGAATAGAAAAACAGGAATGGTAGAACGCAAATCCTCAAGCAATGAAGCATACAATGAACCTTTCGTCTCAGCTGAGTTAAAAGCATCGTCAAACTGCTGTAACAGGACCGCCCCAGGCTCCGACCGTATATTATACGAAATGCTCAAACGCCTGCCTCCCTAAACCCCAAAAGCTCTCCTTTCTTTGTATAATGCCGTTTGGTTGTCTGGTGAGATCCCTTCCACCTAAAAAGAAGCAGTCATTATTCCGATTGTTAAACAGGGCAAGGAGCCATCTTCAGCATCAAGCTACAGGCCCATAGCATTGACGAGTTGCCGTTGTAATGTTTTTGAAAAAAATGGCAAACAGATGACTGATGTATTTCCTTGAAACAAATAGCCTGCTTGACCCATGTCAGTGCGGGTTTCGAGAGGCTAAGTCCACTACTCACCACCTTTTCCGTATCGAGGCACAAATTTGTGATGCTTTAATTCATAAACAATCCTTTCTGTCAGTGTTCCTTGATATGGAGAAGGCCTATATCACTACGTGGCGCTTTGGCATACTCCGAGACCTGTCACACCTAGATGTGCGGGGCAGAATGTTGGCAATGTTCAAGAAACAGGAGTGCTGCAAGGAGGGGTATTGAGTTGTACACTTTTTATAGTCAAAATGAACTCCTTGCGCCTCGTTATCCCACGAAATATGTTTTACTGTACGTGTGTAGACGACGTGCAGGTCTGTTTTAAGTTCTGTAATCTCTCAGTTTGTTAGGTTTGAACAAGGTTTCTCAATGGGCATATGAGAATGGTTTTAAACTGAACGCGCAAAAGAGTACCTGCATCTTGTTCTGCTGAAAGAGGGGCGTTCATCCCGATCCCGAGATTGATCTGCATGGTAAACGTTTGTCTTTAATGTCTAAGCATAGGTTTCTTGGCCTAATATTGTATGCAAAACTAACCGTCATACCATATATCATGTATTCAAAGAACTAGGTGTTCAAAACCATGAACATTTTGAAAGTGTTGTCACGCACTTCATGGGGTAGTGACATGAAATGTCTGATCAATTTATATGAAAGCCTCGTACGCATGCGCCTAGATTACGGTGCTATAATCTACCAGTTTGCGACTAGTAGATTATATCAGCCATAAATTACATCAGAATCAGCCATAAATATTCTCGACCATATCCACCATCTATAGGCATTCGCCTCTCTACGGGTTCTTTTCAAACTAGCCCCGTAGAGAGTCTGTTCATAAAATCAAATGAATGGTCCCTCCATCTGCAGAGATGTTACATGTCTTTTACATACTATATCAAGGTTAACGCTGACGAGGAACATCCCGCTCACTCCACAATTAGTTATCTGTCGAATTGTACCTTGTTCAATAACCGTCCTTGGCTGAGGCAGCCCTATACTCACTTCGTGTAAGGAGGCTCGCTAATGAAAAATCTGGGCCACCTTTAGAACAACGCTTGATGGCTACAGCAGTATATCTGCCACCATGAAAGTGGCGAGGTATAAACTGCGATCTATCTTTCATGTACGTCACTAAAGACGCACCTACTGCACATATCCCCACGCACTTCCTCGAAAACCAACACAAGTATGCGCGCGTGTGCTGCTTAATGTGCTGTGTTTATTTCTATTCCCTCTCTCCTCTCTATCTTTTATCTCCCTCATTCCCCTCCCATGCGCAGGGTAGAAAACCGGCTGCTTATAGACTGGTTAACCTTCCAGCCGTTCTTTTTCTCCTATTTTGCTTCCAACACAAGTACACTTGCCTAGAATTTTTGACAGATGCTTCAAAGTCTCACATTGGTGTGTTCTGTGCAGCTGTTGGCCCATCCTTCTCCAACTCCGGTATTCTGCACTCCGAAACAAGCATCTTCACAGCACAGGCTCACGCGGTATCTGTGGCCGTCAAGCATATTGAGAAACTGCAACTACAACGCGCGGTAATATACACAGATTCACTGAGCGTAGTAACGGCTTTGAAAACTCTGCGAAAACATAAAAATTCTGTCCTTGTGTCTTTGTACTCTCTGCTATGCATGATCTATGCTCCTAAACGACATGTTGTAGTCTGCTGGGTGCCAGGGCACCGCGAAATCGCTGGAAACGTTATGGATGATCAGCTAGCCGCATCTGCTCAAGACAACGCTGCCACCAATATATCAGCTGTCCCTGCATTTGATCTGAAACTTTTTTTACGACGAGAGCTCAGGGAATGCTGGCAGCGCCTATATATGGAATAGGCAAACAGAAAACAAACTACATGTTATCCAACCGAGAATTGGAAATTGGCCCACAGTATCCAGATCACGCGACACACAAGTCACACTTACAAGACTTCAGATAGGACAAAGACGTGCACTCGACACATTCATACCTTTTGTCTGATGTCGATGCACCATTGTGTGAGAGATGAGGAGAACTGCTCACGGTTCTGCACCTCCTCGTGCAGTGCAGTGATTTAGATTCTCTCAGAAAAAGGTACTGTTTTTTGCCCAACCGACAAGAGATACCCTTGTACCCATCAATCTTCATCGGTAGAAAACCCCTTTTCCCACATAAATCATTTATGGCGTTTTTAACAGATGTACGTATTTTTAACGTCATATACCCAGGCGCTCCGTAGCACGATCTCTGATGAGAGGTTGCTGCCGCGATGGCTGTATCTTTATCATTGTTTTACTATCACGGCGTTTCGCCATGTACTATTATTGCACATATTTCACGTCATGCGCTGTCATGGTTTTAATGCTTCTATGTTTTTACCTGCGTTAGCGCGAGGAATTTTAAGGATTTTTTACAGCCACCTATCATAATCATTGTTCGCGTCACTTGTCCATTGACCTGGCGCTCTTTGGCCATCAAATCGCCCTTGCGCCATAAAACACCACACATCATGATAATCTACAGTTGCTGCTCAGTCTAAATAACTATAGCATTTTTTGTCAGTTAAATGTATTCAGAATGTTCCTTTATGAAAGATTGTAATTGCCACTTTCGATGAAGATGTTGTGAAAATTGGGGCTGTTTTGAAAATAGCCACCTTACCAGTCTAGGTCTCTTGTGAAAATTGTTGCCTTACTATTCAAAAACTATTCAAAAACTATTTGAATACTATTTGATTCGTATCCAATTCAGTGTCACCACTATTCAATCCGTATTCGATTCGGTTCTCACATGTCTTATTCGCACACCCATATAGTTAAGACCTCTGAAGACCACAAAGGAAAAAAAAAATTAGCCAGTGGTGCAATTACTTATGCATTTACATAATCTTTTCAAATTAGATCATTGGGGCCGCGATTGATGTGAAATTTGAAAAATGATTTTTTTTTATTTTTGCTACTTACTAGAGCTCACAATATCTGAAACAATGTCTTATACGGAAGTGCAGAAGTCCTTGAAACAACGTCGGGACTTCGTCCCGAAAACGGTGTTTACCCTCTTTAGCTTATACCCACCTCGACGTCAACCATGACTTCGCTTAGGCGTCTTCTAGAGGAATGCTTTGTGATGGTATCGATTGACACCGCCATGGCGGGAAGGGTTAAAAATGCCCCTAATAAATCATGCCTCTACTTATTAGCCGTGAAGTGGCGTGAGTTAGTGAGCACTTGCGGCGCAAAAGTGGTGGAAGCTGGACCGGAGACCCCGCTAGTGGAGCGTGCTATGTAGTGATGCTGAATGATGATAGCGTAGATGACACTGATAAACAAAAAAAAACAAAAATATGGACATTATGCATTGTTCCCATGTATTTTAGAGCATTGAATTTCCGTTATTGATGAGGTGTACACACTTAAATTCATAGTGGCACGTGGAAGTAATATAGTCAGCATCATCAATTTGACACGCTACGTGATTGGCTCACGCCCACTTGGAAGATTGGCTAAGAAACGGATTTTCTAACACAAAGGAATATATAGATAACCTGTATGACTTCTGAACAATTTTAGAGTACTCGGTGTAAGTTACTGATCTATAGGAGCAGAAGAATTTAAATCGGAACCATATTGATCATCTTTAAATCAGTATTTTCATCTTTCGTTCTTTTGCGGCTCTCGCGGGCATTGTGATAGTGCCCATATCAAAAGTTACTAAGTTTCTTTCTATTTACATTCGTTTCATAGCGCGCTCATTGAACAAATTATCGACTTACAATCGTAATACTTAATTCTTCACTATCTTATACAGCATACAAACATTTGAACCTGTTGGGACTCACAAATATGAAAGAAAGTTGGAGTCAGGGAGCAATGAGGGGGAACAACAACAAAAAAAAAATTGTTACACGAATTCCACACTACGCGAAGCCAATTGTTTCTTGTAAAAAGTCGCAGCTTTGCCGGAAAGGCGAAACAATGAACGCGTTAGCAACAAAATGAAAGGTCAGGCGCAGAATGGAAAGCAGATCGAAACATGCCCCGCGTTTCTCACGCACAAGTGACGCACAAAACGTACTGACAGGTACAGAAGCACGCGAATAAGCGCCTCATTTGTTACGGTTGTTTCTGAAAAGCACGTCCTTTACGAAAACGGAGACTGCAGTGATTCCAGTGACCTTTGTGCACCCGGTAACTGCAGCAGAATCGTTCAAGGTAAAGGCCGAGGCCAGCCAAGGCGTACGACCTTCCCCTCCTCGCCGCCGCGAGATAAGGGCGCATGAGGGAGCGTCGCTCCCCTTCTCTAAGCCGGGCAAAGTACGCGTAGGAGATTAGAGCGGGCGCCGCCGCGCGATGTGGCGACGCGCGCTCATCGCGCCATCTTGCAGCTAATGCTGAAAACACAACTCCTTCCCGAGATGCTCGTGAGCAGCGGTAAGTGGTAGATATAAGTAGCTTGCCGTTTGAACGGGGAAGTATCGGCTCCGGGGTGGCTCAGTGGTCAATTTCTCGCTTTCACGACACAGAGGACCCACGTTCGATTCCACGCGCCGGAGTGTTTTAAAGACGATAGTCTTTTTTGGGGACCTTCAACGCCAAACATTTGGTGTCTGTCTGTACATTTTTCTGTTTGTCCACTCTTAACGGCACCCCAAAGGCGCCGGAGTGACCGGCCGATACCCCAAACGGCCGACCCCATCCACAGCGCAACACCAATATTGCTCAAGGTTCAGAGTTCATACTTGCGCGATTGTCAAATAAAAAGCAATTATTGCGCATATCTGATGCACCATAACAACACGTCAATATTTTGTATGCATATATTTTACTAGGCAAGGCATACAAAAGCAATTCTAAGGACCGTAGCGTCTCTCACGCTGCGCTGACCATGGAGCGCTTGCACGAAAGGCAAGTGTTTCCAACGCTTTGCTAAGACGACAAGGTGGTGGCACCTACCCGTCGCCTTGCGTTCTACGCCTTACCCTACCTTATCACCTCCGAGACGGGTGCGCACGCCTGTGCGCACTTCGTTTTCCAAGATAACTGCCAGATGGCGCTCATGTCTCACGTGTGACGTGACTTGATGCGCTCGTTCGCCTCTGCTGCACGCTCGAGGCACTCTAACGCAGCGCCTCCAGAATACTATTCACCGATGTTCTTGCGCAGAACATCAAGTAAACGTTTTGTTCACTCTTACCAGACGCAAGACTACCGTCTTTCGACGACATTTGCAGTGTAACGTACAGATACGGGGCCAATTTTTTTCTGGATTTTTTTCTTCGTTGCGTTTTCATAGTTTTCATATACATAGATACGTATACATATACGGTGCATGGCAAAGACGCCCACGTCGACGCCGGCACAAAATCCCACCGAGAGTGTCCATATAGTTGCTATCACAATAAAAGGGGACAAACGTCTAAAACGAATGTTACACGATGCACCTGACCGACGTTCATCCCGGGAACGGTCATGTCAGACACGTATGACCAACGTTCAGCGAGCGCAACAGATCTTTTCTCAGATCTCTGGCACCCGGGTGTCGCAAACACGCTGCGCCATTACGACGCTCTGACACGTGCAGTCGGTCGGCCTTTCGAAGGCCCTAGTTATACTTGTCACGGACGAAAACGACCGCATCCAATCTTCCGTCGGTTCTCAAGCTCGGCGCGGAACGCGAGAATGCAGAGCACGGTTAAGCGCTCGCCCTGAGTAAGAGTATACATACAACGGCATGACGTATAGAGGACAGAGCCAGCGGGTCGAGACGAAGTTATGAGCACGGCGCGTAGGCCGCAGAGACAAAACGTATGCAAATCGCACTCTTTAGACTCGACCCATTTGACGTGCACACGCGGAGAGACAAGCATGAGGCCCCTCTTATCGGTTGCCTGATCTACTACACCCCTATAGTACACAACAGTATTCCCACTACATATAGCGTCGGGTCACTTCTCCTATGAGGTTTTATCGGCCTTTGATTTGTGCCCTGGCGCGCAGTATATGGGCTTCGGGGAAACGCATCCTTTTTGTTCGCGGGAGTGAGATCATAATCTCGACCCCGATGACCCTCCTTATACCCGCCTTCACGGAGCCGCTTCGTTCCGGTCGTTAATAAACGGGAGCAGCTATGAGGCCTCCGAGCGAGAGCTTCAGTGGCGCCCCCTACGAGAATCCCCGCTCAGACAGCGACTGAACCACGAGGCCCTCAGGGTGGGGCGTAATGGGTGTTTGAGGCCATGTCGAAATGCCCCTCCGAAGCGTGATTGGTTCTCTCCCTCGTATACTGCTCTGCTTGCGGAGTGATGGCGCTGCTATCTGAGCATGGTTTGAGAGCTTCTTCGTGTGTTGACGCTGTATGTATGGGTTTTGCTGTGCGTATAGTTTTGGTTCGTGGAAATCCATTCTCTTATATACCGACCGTATCTGGGGCCATGGCTCGGGCGATGCGTCCATCGCACGCCGCTACACCCCGGTCGATACGTGCGTCGGCATCGGAGGAAGAGTCAGTGTATCGCGCGGAGAGAATGACGTGCGATAAGAGAGCTGGGAGCGCGGCACATTCACTTCGCCGAATAGACGGAATCTCGCGGTCGTCGTTCCCCGAACATTAACAAACCAAATGAGCACGAGCACAGACAGAAAGATGAGGGAATTGACGCTGTACATATTACGCTGTGGATTAAAGCGGGAACATCCCACGTATATACGTTATGCTCTGCATACACATGTACGCAACGGGTTTTGTCATTTCTGTCCTGTAAATTATCGTCATATGTTTTATAGAAAATAAATTTCAATGCGTAAGCAATATTTTGGCTAAACCTTCAGGGAAGTCTTTTTCTGGATCCCTGGATCAATTTGTTACTCTGCGGCGAAAGTTCGTCTCTTGATTCATACTGGAGAGCTGGCCATACAATTCGTATACAACTGATTCTGGAAACCCTGTGGGGTGTACCGAGCAACCTTACTTAAAAATGTAGATCGATTTGATTTTGAAGATTAACATTATATTTTGTGGTGTTCTCGAACGAGGAACTAATGAACGATATGCGCATCTATATGGAATGGTGGCGGGAAAAGGGGATTTGAATTTTGCACTCGAAATTTCACAATCGGGGCCTTGTACCGGCGCAGATACCGATGCACTCACGGAAATATGTTAAGTGTTCGTTGCATTCCCGTCACATTTGTGCAAATCCTTGGCGTAATACTCCTAACATTTCATCGGAAATTTTCAAAAAAACCTTCGTGCGCGACTATCACAAATGCTTCTAAAATTTTTGTGTGAATCTAACGACAACGTCGCGGTACATGTATGGGCACAAATGTTTTCTAACCGCATAATATCGGCCAAAAATTATTTTCTGGACATCTCCGCCAAAGATATTTCCTAGTTAAAACACTGGCCCTGTATCTACATGTCTCACTGCAAATGTCGTCGAAAGACGATAGTCTTGCGTCCGGAGTTAAGGAAACAAAACGTTTATATAATATTCTGTGCGAGAAAATCGGTGAATGGTATTTTGGAGACGCTGCGTTAGAAGTGCCTCGAGCATGCAGCGGAGGCGAACGAGCGCATCAAGTCACGTCACACGTGAGACACGAGCGCCATCTGGCAGTTATCTTGGAAAACGAAGCGCGCTGCGTGCGCGCCCATCTCGGAGGTGTTAAGGTGTAGAACGCAAGGCGACGGGTGGGTGCCACCACCGTGTCGTCTTAGCAAAGCGTTGTAAACACTTGCCTTTTCGTGCAAGCGTTGCATGGTCAGCGCAGCATGATAACAGCTATGGTCCTTAGAATTACTCATTTATGCATTTTATAGTAAAAGACACGCATACAAACTATCGACGTGTTGTTATAATGCCTCTGATATGCGCAATAATTGATTTTTAATTGACGATCGCACAATTATGAACGCTGAATCTTGAGCAATATTGATGGACGCTGCGGATGGGGTTGGCCGTTTGGAGTATCGGCTGTGCCCGTTTAGGGTACCGTTAAGGGCGGATGAACAGGCAGATGTATATACAGACAGACAGATAGACCAAATTTTTTTTGCATTGAATGTTCTCAGGAAAGACTGTCGTCTTTAAAAAACGAGAGCCCTATGACTCTATATCAGAGTGCTTGATTGGGTTGGTTGGTGCTGCGTGGTAGATGAAGAACAGAACAGCGCCAGAGACAGAACGAGAAGAGGAATTTCATCAGCTTCCTTTATGTCTTTTCTCCTCGTCTCACCGCTGTGTATAGTTTTCTCGTCCCGTGTTTAGCGCTGTTTTAGTTTTCGTCTACGTATATGCGACTCAAATTCCTCTTACCCCTCATATACAGATAACTGCGCATTTCGATCGGCTATCGGCCGGCATCTGCGATCGCCGAGTAGCCTCGGGGGCGAGCAAATGAGCACGAGTGTTGCGCGCTGAGGAAGATACGACAAACATTTTCCCACAGCTTCGAACAAAACGCGCGCTGTGCCCGGCACGCCGGACTCCTTCGCGCGTCTTCTGTACGAACGAGGATGTGCCGTGCCGCAATGTCCCCTTTACATGTCCGTGGACATAACACGGAGAACTTCAAACAGGCTGCTCATATACGCGCACAAAGGGATGGCTGCTTCAAAGGTGCCGACACCGGCGCGTCATTTGTCTTCCTCAAAGACGTAAAAAACTGAAGGCGGAGACGCAGGAGGAACAAAAAAAGAAAGCAAAATGAGTACAGGAGGGACTATGGGACCTTTGGTCCGCGTGTGTGTTGTTGTGGTTCCTTCGTGGAATGCTTTCGTTGGACAAGAAAGAAAGAAAGAAAGAAAGAAAGAAAGAAAGAAAGAAAGAAAGAAAGAAAGAAAGAAAGAAAGAAAGAAAGAAAGAAAGAAAGAAAGAAAGAAAGAAAGAAAGAAAGAAAGAAAGAAAGAAAGAAAGAAAGAAAGAAAGAAAGAAAGACAGACAGACAGACAGACAGACTCAGCGAAAGGGCCGCAGATATACATTTGGTCTCAAAATGGCTGAGACAGTAAAGATGTTTAAAACATGATTTCTGATGGGGAACTGACGTCAGATTTCGAGTGTGCAACATGTCGATACTGGTCTCCATAGAGTGACTAAATTCTGGACAGGGATTGCGAAGCGTAGGACTTTTTGTTCTGCATTGATGGCCCAACTCAGTGAGCGCATGGGGTATATCAAGAAAAAAAATAATGCTTTAAACCACTACAGACGTAAATGCAAAAAATGCAGATGCAGAAGGAATAAGGAAGCAAAAGCTATAGCTGGTACACATTTTGTGCGCATGTATAGTTATTATTCTCGTTCACAAAATACATATCTTCAGGGAAAAATACCGGTCCAGTCAAAGTTAACGAGACACCAAACTGAAACAATTTAGATTGATCATTATAACGTCAACAATTTCGTCATCGTACGTTTGCGAACGGAGGATAAAATTTTGTTCAAAGCTTAATTTTTAAGCTTAGCGCCTGAATCACCGTGCTTGACGTCATGGGTTCGAAAGTATATTTTTCGTATATTGGACAATACTGGCTGATCAAAATTTCCTGAAACTTGGTAAGTTAAGTCCATGCCACTTTAGAGGTTATAGTGTACTTCATTTCTTACGGATTAAAAACTATGTAGAATCTTCTAGACGCCGTCAAAATTCACGAAGTTATAGCGTTTCGTTCGAAATCTGGTATAACCAAACCATTTTACTTTTTACTTTTTTTGCGCGTTTTCTTGCTTACCAAGCGTCCTCTAGCGACAAGCGAGGTGATACTACAATTTTCTAAAAATAATTTACTAATAACGAGAGAAAACCATTTTCTGATTTAGTCTGAATCTTTTTAACGGCAGTCTGAATCTTTTAACCTCGGAAAGTGAGGGGAAAGCGAGCACGTCAAAGAACTTTATAAGAGCTCATCGGCGAAAAACGTAGTTATGCAAATGTATATTTAGTATATTTGCAGCGCTCTGAATATTCGCTGATATTGTGACACCGCATAAAGTTTGCGGCTTAGCTTATTTTTGGCATTCATTCTTTGCTTCAGAGGATTGAAAGGGTCTGCAATGCGTGCGTGCAAGTATGAAACGGTGTTATATGAACCTGCTTTATACTGTGAACTCCCATGTACTACAAAGTAAGTAAACAAGTGAATAGCGTTTTCATTGTAATGTTGAAGTGTTGGAATCTGTGTTCTCTATTGAAATATTGTATTATCTCCCCACCCCAACCCTGTAATGCTTTTGTGTTCTGGGGGTACTATGATAAATAAATAAATAAATAAATAAATAATAAATAAATAAATAAATAAATAAATAAAAGCACATGGCCATTTCATAAGTTTCGCGCCAACTGCGAGACGCAGATGTCTTCGTCATGAATGCTCGTGCGCGGGCTTTTCGAAATACAAAAAGTCGTTAGTGGCACTCACTGCGGCTATGATTGGATGGCACATCTGCGTACATGCATATACGGCCTTGCGACGCAAAGCTTTGCAGAAGTTAGACGCGCCGCCAGCTTCTCTGTGTTCCTACTTCTTCCCCGAGGAAGGGAAGAGAAAACATATACAAGTTGGGGAAAAAAAAAAACTAACAGGACAACGACACAGAGATAAGCTCGCGTATTCATCTTGTCGCATGTATAGACCAAACAGAAATTGCGAAGA
This sequence comes from Rhipicephalus annulatus, assembly GCA_013436015.1. Classification (NCBI taxonomy): domain Eukaryota; kingdom Metazoa; phylum Arthropoda; class Arachnida; order Ixodida; family Ixodidae; genus Rhipicephalus; species Rhipicephalus annulatus. Next base: position 277,908 of record WOVY01009998.1, on the reverse strand, counting down.
TATCACTCTTCCCTCTCTGTCATTTTTTTCTTGTTTCTTTCTCTCTCTATACCCTCTTGCCCTGTTTGCTTTTGTGACTGGTCTCTCAAGCCTGTGGTCATGACCGCACGGACACACAGGGCTTTGTGGCTCGCCGCCATCGGCGTCTCAACGCTTCTCGAGGCCCGTCTGCGGTTGTGGTGGCGACTTTTGGTCCACGCATGGTCTCCTCTGACCCTCCTCCGATTCTCTTTTCTGCGTCGAGTTTTTGTTTCCGTGTCAGCGACGCAGAGACGGCAACGTTGTCGTCTTCCTCGGAGTGCTTCCCCCTCGTCCCGATCTGTCTCGACATTGTTCCTTTCCGAAGCCAGAGGAAGAAAGAAGAGGCTTCCCGAAATTGGCGCCTTCTTCTTTCTGACGCGCTTTGGACCTCTGAGGCCCCAAGGCATGCAGGCGGGTCGCAGCGTGGGAAAAAAAAGACCAGTGGGTCATTCCGTCCAGACGCGACGTTTCGGGGCTGTTCACAACCGCTGCAGTATAATTGTGTGAAGAAATAGAAACAAGCTCGAGGATGGAGGAAATGAGAGACGAGGTGCGTCCTCAGCGCTGTGTTGTGGCAGCGTATAGTTTTAAGTTCGGCACTTTTACAATATGTGACCTGCCGTGGCTCCCTTGTGGTCAAGGCGTTTGACTGCTGACCAGCAGGCTGCGAGATGGCGGCTTCAGCGTTTCGATGGAAGCAAAATGTTCGGAAGCCCGTGTGTTTAGATTTAGGTACGCGTTGAAGAACCCCGGGGGATCGAAATTTCCATTCACCACACGGCGTCTCACATAATCATGTTGCGGTATTGGGACGTGGAATCCCGAGAATAGTTATTTTCAATGCGTGCGAAATGGTACGTGAATTGAACGCGAGCATGAAGGTATATAAAGCCTGCCGACACCATTTTAACGCAAGCGAATGAAAGCGTATGATCCCGCACCTCATCTACCATGTCTGCAAGTCGGCTCTGTTACATAGCGCCTGCGTTACGTGGTGAACGTATAGAGTGAAATAACGTGCCTCGAGCCACGTAATGTCGATAGTTATAGCGCGAGAACAAAACGACGACGCTGGGACAAGAAGGACACGAAAGACACGTGTCCTTCTTGTCTCTGTGTCGTTGTTATGTTCTCGCGTTATAACTATCGTCATGCCTTACCAACTAGCCCAAGCTGCCACACTTCCATGTAATGTGTTCGCGTTTCATTTGTACGCGAAATACTTCACGCATGTAAGGAGCAAGAAACGAAACTCAGTAAGAAACGGTGAGGCAATGAAATTCAAGTGAGTCACTAAGCTCGAACGGCACAAGTCATACATAGCAGAAATTTATTAGAATCCGCTTTCACGCATTGCAACGTTTTGAAACTATTGCATACTTTCACACAAGCTTGTTCGGGCGCACATAGATAATGTTTCGCAACGGGGAGCAACGTGCGAGTGATGTGATAATGTTAAAGAAAAAAAAAACGTTGCAACATTGTGCTTGCTGTTGAAGAAGGAAAGTTTTATTGAACACGTAACTTGTACATGCGCAAACTAAACAGTGAAAACAAGTAAATACAGTGCGAAGATATTATGTAAAGCACTAAAAAGCTATTTATGTTTGTGTATCCGAATGTTACAAGTTAAAGAAAAATTAATATTGATCGCGTTTTTCACATTTCTGTTCGAGTCTGGTGTTGCCAACTATAATAACTTCTGAAATACAACATATTTTACTTACGCCGGCGAAGCCATGTAGACTAACTGTATGCGTGTCACAAGGGCAATGAGTCAAGGACTCGTCTCCTTTGTTTACACGAGCCAGTGAAACTAGCCGACAAGGAAGTCAAGTAAGGTATAGAGTTTTTCTTCTACGTCTTTTATTCCAGCAAGAAAGGATGCACCCCCCTACTGCATCAAGCGCCCACTTCAAGTCAGTCGCCCCGCCGCGGTGGTCTAGTGGCTAAGGTACTCGGCTGCTGACCCGCACGTCGCGGGTTCGATTCCCGGCTGCGGCGGCTGCATTTCCGATGGAGGCGGAAATGTTGTAGGCCCGTGTACTCAGATTTGGGTGCACGTTAAAGAACCCCAGGTGGTCGAAATTTCCGGAGCCCTCAACTACGGCGTCTCTCATAATCAAATGGTGGTTTTGGGACTTTAAGCCCCACAAATCAATCAATCAATAATCAATCAATCAAGTCAGTCGTGTAAACACGCTGCGATGGTTCGACCTGAAAAATATGGTATATCTACTATAGAGATGCCGCGTTGCAAGCGTGTGTATACATGGCTTGAAGATATTTTGGCAATGCAACAGACGTGACTCAACCTAAAAAAAAATGGCAGCATATCCACGGAGTGAATTATGGAGAGGGGGGCGGAGCAATCGTCCGTCCATGCGTCCGTCTGTGTGACCGTCCATGCGTCTGTTCGTGCGCCCGTCCCTGCGTTCGTTCATGCATCCGCCCCTGCGTCCTTTCATGCGTCCATCCATGCATCTGTCTGCGTGTCCGTTCGTCCATCTATTCAACACTCCAAGTACCACCATCTCGCATCTTTTCATCATATATTCCCCATATAGAAGCACCGCCATTCAGTGGACATTCCAAGGTCTAAACTAGAGGTGGCACACGCACAGTTTCTTACGGCTTGCGCTTCAGGTCTACTTCCCACCTTCAACCACCTTGAGTTCATGGTATATACTAGTTCTCTGTATTCAATTCACTGCGGCCCAATGCTCGCTAAACCTTTCTAAAACCAAGGAGGTCACGCCCAGCGAGTATAACGTAGCAACATTTTCCTGTCAGATAGTGCTCAATGTACATGCCAGTGGCTGCTAATGTGAAATGAGAGACAGGAGGATTCAGCTTTTAATTTCTTATGGCTTGCGCTTCGTATCTGCTTCTCCCCTTTAACCACCTCGAATTCATTCATGGTATATACTAGTTCATTGTATTCATGGCCCTGCGGCTCAACGCTCGCTAAACCTTTCTAAAACTAAGGAGGTTACACCCAGCGAGTATAATGTAGCAACCCTTTCTTGTCCGATAGTGCTCAATGTGCATGCCAATGGCTGCTAATGGGGATCGCTGCGTGCGCGTTGACTAAAAGCCGAATGCTCCTGTCTCTCATTCCCCATTAGCAGCCATTGGCATGTACATTGAGCACTATTTTTTATTGCTAAACAACGCACAGAAGAAATCGCTCACTGGCACCACCTTGGAGGTCAAATGTTATACCTATTTCGGGTATGTGCCACTGGTGGTTACGTACTACGAGGGACGCCCAAACCACGCCATAAGGAGCTTCGCCCCTAAAAAAACGTGCACAAGACCGGACGCTGCAATTTGGTTTCATTCTTATCCTCAGGGAGACGCACCTTTGTCGTTCCACACGCGGGTGAGAAACTTTTTCGTGGAAGATTGGCCCATGAAATAGAGACGAGTGAACGCACGTGCCCAAATGCACCGCGCGATTGGCGTGGAAAAGTTCACGCGCTGTGACAGTCCTTTCTCGTGTGCATGGGCGCTCGCTTCGTGCACGGATGTACGACAAAAACAATCTCTCACCTCTCTCTCTTTTCACAAGCAGGCCCGCCTGTGCGCACTTTGAAACGCGTATACGGTAAAAAAAAAAAGAGTGGTGGCGCTGTAAGTCGTGCCCTCATCAGGCCTAACGAGCAAGCTCATCGAAGGAGACCTGTGCGAAACGAACGTTTCACGGACCTCGCAGCGGGCGCTGGTGGTGGAGTGGAACAGGGGTAACAGAGGTGTTCGATTCTGCAGGGGCGCCCGCAAGGGTGTCTGCATGCGCGTCGCCTCTCGTGCAGGGACAAGAGATCGATCATTCCCCACCCTGCGATGGAACGAGTGGACACGGCGCCCAGGCTACAACACCCTGGCGATATGGCTTTCCAGGAAGCACAAATGGAATAGCAGAACAGGCTTTTTTCTATACCTTCAGGCGCCGAGAGCGGCAGAGCTGAAAACACGTCAAAGTGGGGACTTCCACTTAAGGATATTTCTGTGACATCGTCGCATTTCACGCAGGATTATTAGTGTAACAAACATAGATGGTTTAACAAAACTTGAAATTCGGCGAGATGGTACATAGTTGGCAGCAATTTTGAGAGCAAAGAAATGCGCATTCACAAGTCCTCTCCTGTCTCTTGTGAATGGGTGTTTTTCACTCTCAAAATTACCGTCAGCAACATAGATATACATCGTAATAAAAAATAAGGTTTACGATCAACTTCAAATTGAGCACGTGAAGACCTCCTCGCCAGATAAGTTATCTATTCAAGGGGACACAAAGTGAGCAGATAAATATCGCTGTAATCCGCCTAATTAACCAAGTTTGAATAGTGAACGTTTTAGTCATTTCTGTAAGCGGGCACAGTCGTGTTTCTCGACAATTCCACTCGGCAGAGTTTTATTTCCGTTTGCGTGATTAATACATGGCGCTGAGCACTGATATGGAGAAGTGCATGCACGGCCGGAAACTTCGAAAGACGCTCGCATTGAACGCGCTCCTGCTTCACGTATGCGATGACCACCTGCAACCGCTGAGAGGAGCAGCTAGGTGGTGTTACGGCTATTTCTTACCCATAGGCGAGAAGTTTATTATTGCCATCTCTGAAAAAAAAAAGAGAAACTGATACAAGTAGAATTTTAATAACACTTTGGCGTAAACAAAATACATTCTACACGTCATGGTAGTTTGCTCTGATACGAAAAAATGTAACTAATATTTGCATAACTATTCGGCAACGAAAAGATCGGAGCATGCTACGAAGTGGGGCGAAAACTGAAGCAGCGGAGGTCATGATGACGATGGCCTAAATGAATGGCTCACACCAAGTTGAGGGGATTGGCAAAGAAACGAGTATCATAGATAGAAGGGATAACGTAATAATTCTAAATTTAATGACTTATAAAATAGTTCGACGAAATTAAATTTTGCTGAGAGATATGCGATCGAAACCACCTTGATTTTATTAAGAATATTTCTACAGCAGAACAGATATTCCGGTGACAATCACCTAATGAGGAGGCTCCCAAGGGGACAAAATTAAAGATAATGAAATCTAATCTAATTCGATTAAACTCTACTTTGAGAATGTTTTTTCTCAGTAACTTGAAGTGGCTACACGATAAAAAAAATAATGCTGGATTGCTTCATTCTTGTTACACAATGGGCAAAGAGGGGAAGGAGCCAGAACAGCTTTATGCATGTAATAGTTTAGCTATACGTTGCCCTTTTATTTTTCCTCTTCATCACGCTAAGATCCCTTTCACACACCTTGCTATACACTGTTCATGGCTACGCTTCCTTTTTCCCCCTATTTTTGTGCCTGTTTCTGTTTTTCTCTCTATCTGTCTATTTTTGTATAGCTGTGTTTCTGTATCTCTTTCACTCTCAGTCTTTTCTTTTCTTTCTCACTTTCTCTCGATGCTCGTTTCCTCACCTTATTTTTTACATCTTTCTTTCTCTCCTTTTTCCTTTCTTTTTTTCTTTCTTACTCTTTCTTTCTGTCTGTCTCTCATTATCTGATTTCGTTCTCTCGCTTATCTGAGGTACTGCATCCCAAGCCGAAAAAATAGGTGCACCTATTCTGTGAGCGGATATGATGCGGAGAGTACGAACAGAAAGCCTGCGGATAAGAGGATGACATGATGATAATTTTTCTTCACAGGTTATGGACCGACGTTTGACTTAAACATACGCACCGTTTAAAAAAATTCACAGGGTAATATATAGCCTTAACGGCTTCAAGGTGATCGGGAAAGTAAAGTAAGCCACATTGGCCAAAGCCATATCAGCTTATGAATTCGGAAATATTTAATTTCACCCGCAGAACTTCACTCAAGGCCAGAGTGTGCAAGAATATGCACCCTGCTATACGAAAGTGTGCAACAACAGAAAGTCATCGAGCAATTATTTAATAATAAACTTTGAATACGGTACGCTTCAATTCGAAAGAGTTGTACACCAATAGAAACCAAACACAGTGGACCGTACTTACACCTAGATTTACCATGAAGAAGGACATTAGCATTGCAAGGGACATTGGGACTCCAAAGGCTTGCCAGCTGACCAGTCTAGCAGGCTCTGTTCATTCTTCTTTAAACAACAAGACTATTTAGCACATCGTTCGTGGTTCGACGAACCCACTCCCACACACAAAAAAAGGGGAAAACAAAATAACAAAGCTAACCTAATCACAAACGGGTATGCACCACAAGAATGGGGTAAATTCCAGTACTGGTCCACTAAAAATCAGAAAGGCAACGGTTAGGCCGACAAGAAATGCCTCGATGGCGGTGGGCCGAACTCTTGGCGGGTGCCGCACAACGCCGTATAGTATAGCTATATATGATGACAAGTGTATACTCCTGTACTTTCTTTGGCATCATGGTTTGTTAGTTCTGCAGATTATTAAAATTGTGTCAATAAGAAAAAAAAACTAGCCCTTAAGTTTGCTCGTCCTTCATTCATATCGATGGTCTCGTTCTGGCAGACTCGATGCCTTCAGGTATAGTATACGTAAGGGATTATGGGTTTGACACCAGATCACGTGCTACGTGAAGCCAGCACGCAGAAAACAGTGTTTCGCACTCGCCGTCATCGCTACTGGCGGCGCTGACTAACACTCCCACGTTTAAATGCGCACTTATACCCAATAAAGTGGGCGGAGGCATGGCCGCCGCTGTAACTCAGCTGGTGGAGCATATATAGGGTGAGTTGTTCGAAAGCTGCATGTTCGGCCCGTACACACCAATGGCAAGTCGTATTTCCGTCCTCTTTTCTTTCTTCACGCATACATTGCAATTACTACTGATAAAAAACCCCGTAATTTTCTTATCATCATGGTTTGTTAGTTCGCATTATTATTGTGTAGTAAGAAAAAACAGTCCCTTAAATATTACCACACGTAACATTGTTTGAAACTTCTATAGCGAAGAAAATCATTTTTTCTTAAATGTTTAATTATGCAAGATTTTATAATAGTTGTTACAAAGTTGGTAAGGCACATAGGTCTTGAAAAATTTTTTTTCCCTTCTTCCTATATGCAAACAACTGTATACGTTTCTGGCTACAGTATACTCTCGAGCGAGCGAGGCTCATAAGCTTGAACACTTTCACATAAACCCTCACAATTTTCGCCGTAAATATATGGGTGAAAGTGAACAAAAGACGTTTCTGAACAATTATTTTTCAGTGAACATAGGCCAATAAAGTATTTCTTTATTACTACAAAATTTGCGCATCTATTTTGCTATATGTTATAGAAGCACTTATTCATAACTTCTGTAAACTTATTGAGAACACAGTGATGTTTCCTCTGAAATGATAGAATCCTGTGCTGTGTATCGTGCCACATTAAGAAAAATGGCTTCACCGTGGTCACAAAGCCAGGTGCCACCACATGTAACGGTTGCAGGCACGTTTAAGCCACTAAATATATAGGGGAGGCGCTGCTGCAGCATTGCTATAAGGTCCTGTACACTTGTGCGAACAATTCGCACCAGGTACTGCAGCGTTCTGGATAAAACCGTTACGTGGACAATAATTATTATAAAACATACATGTCAGATTAAAGAAATTCTACTGTGGGATACAGTAAAGTCACATTGAATAAAAACTGGTGATTGCGGAGAATGGCTAAGATAACATCCATTACTCCTTGGGGGGGGGGGGTGAATAGGGAGCTAATGGTTACGTTTTAGATTGTTTCGAAGTCTCGAAAGTAGCGCAGTGGGATAACGCGTCCCCCCCCCCCTTTTTTTTATGTAACGAGTAACGTATTCAGTTGCTTTTATTCCATGACAATGCGCGGATGCGACTACCTGGGGTTCAACTATAGAACCTCTCTGCGCTGGAAACCAACGTAGAAACAACCTAGCATCATTTATAACTAAAGCCTTGCAGCGAGTGACCAAAAAACAACCTGCATCCAAGAAACAACCTCGAAGAAACTAGATCGATCTTCGGAATTTTCTAGTTTCGCTGTTTCTAGACTTGCAGCGGCTGTTGCAAGCTTCATCATTTCTTTTTTTTTTACTCTTGTTGTTCTTCTCTGTTCAATATTTTATCCCGCTTTCGCCCCCCAAATGTAAGGTAGACAACTGAGCTAAAAAGCTTGGTTATAACTTCTCAAAATTCTCTGTCTCTCTTTCTTTCTCTGTAGACATTCGTATGGACTTCACCTTTCTCTTCTGTACCAAGCCATCATAGATCATCGCTCTTCATTGCCTCCAGTTTCTCCTCTTGGAATGAAGCGTCAAAGAAAGCGTGATATCGATATTTCTTTATGTGGTTGCGATCGTTGGCTACATCTTTCCTGATGATCATTGAGTATAGCGATTCGACAGAGAAGTGACACTTATATGCGGATATTTCGATACCACGAAATCACAACGTCAGCGTGAATGTTCCAAAAGTGGGAAATAATCAACTTTCATGCAGTATGTTTATTAATATTGATCCCACCAGGAATGGCAACAGTTCTACAGTATGTAATGGCTATACTTGCTAATTTTAAAACTGCACATGAATTTGATTTCGTATGCGCAATATTTTTTCAGTATTCCAGAGGCGTTTATGATAGGTGCAACAACATCAGCATGTGTTACGAGATATTCTCTTTGTATGTAATTTCTTTTTCTTTCGTAACGAACCCTCTTTTCGGAGTCGGAGCCAAGCAGGTGTCAAGTCACGCTGCTGAACTCTATAGGGCGTGGTTTGATTCTCAGCCGTGGCGGCCATATATCGACGTAGAACATATGCGAAAACGCCTCTTTTATATATATATATATATATATATATATATATATATATATATATATATATATATATATATATATATATATATATTGTTAAAGGGATACTGACAAAAAATTTGGTCTCGCGTTTTTCTGCTGCAATGTGTTGCTGGGGGCCTGTTAGTCATAACACGACACATCGTTTGCTGCAGCACGTGACAGACAATTACAGGCCCCTCATTATTGGCCACTTTTAGTTTCGGTTCCGCACGGTTCGCATCGAGCATCACGCTTTCGAATGGGAAATGGGACTGCATTTTCGCCAAACACAAAGCTTTCAAAGCGTGCATGCCACAGCTATAACGCGTTCGCGAGTGTGCTAACTGCGGGAACAAACGTGGCAAAAGAAAAAATTGCGGCTATGACGTCATCACAACTTGTTTTATTGACTGCAGCGTGGTGACATGAGGGAAGTAAGGGGTACCCAAAGGATTCCTTCAAGGCTGTCAATGGCACGGTGGAGTCTATAGCAGTCACGCAAACTTCAAAGTTTTATTTAAAATACCTTCTAAGCTATATTCGCTGTTGATATTTTGCAGATGACTTGTACGAATGTTCACAAGTATCGACCCCGCCAGCTATCTCAGCGGCGAAATTTTGTGTCAGTACTCATTTAAAGTCGATTTAGAGACCCTCTACTAGGGCATTCCTCATAATATATCGTAGTTATGACTCGTTAAACCCCAGAAATTGAATTTAATTCAACTGACATCTCCAAACGCGCCAGAGCGCTCTGCTGCAGCCGTACAAAAAATTCACGCAGGAAACGGCATGTGCAAAGCACGCAGGCTTCGCCTCATAAATAATTCAGGAGGCGAGAATTGTATTGATTATGGGGCCGTCGGGTTTAACGACACCAACTGAAATTCATCTCTCGCATAACGACATACCAGGCTCCCTAAGTACACAAATGGTTTAACCAATTTGCGCAAAATGGATGCACTGCAATTTCTGCGCCGATTGTTTGGGACCGCAAGAATGGAAAAGAGCTCTTCGGACTCGCTACATTGTTGTGTCCAATACCGATGGCTGTGGCTAGTACAGCGGGTAAAAAAAAATAACAGAAAGGGGCACTGGATGCTTTGTTGCGGGCTGCGGCTTTAGCGGCGGCTGCATTGTTAGCGCGACATGAAAGCAGTCGCCGCCCGTCCGCAACGATGGAAGAGGAGCCGGAGAGGGCGCGAGATTGGCCCCAGAACAAAGGTACCGATGGACGCGAAGCGTACGAGGTTTGCCGCAGCGGGCGCGGGAACCGAGAAGGGGGAAGTTTGAAGACGCATCGTGGTAAGGAAAAAAAAAAACAACGCGAAAAAGAAGGCTAACAAGCAGGCAGAACGCAGCGCAAAACCTTGGAGGAGCCATAAAACGCGTGCATTAGCGCCACCTCGCCCATGGCGGAGCACTCTACCCCTCGTCTCCCTCCGCAAACTCATCTTTCCGCGCAGGCCATCCGCGCCGCGAAACCCATGATTCCCACCAGACGGGCGCGGAGAATGGCGGCCGAGTACAGCACTCGCCCTCGCCCGATCGTAAAGCAATTAGTTAACACGCCAAATAGCGGCTGCCATTTTCCGCGCAAAGGGATCCCGCTCCGCAGCGTTCGCCCGCTCCTTTGCGCCTTTTGTTTCCTCGCCGGCGTTGTTAAGCCTCTTCTCGCCATCCTCCCATTTGGATCACCTCTACAGAGGCATCGGCTCTCCCTCCTTAGACCTCCTTATGCCCAAAATGATGGCCTCCATGAGCTGGCCCTCGGGCCGGTGCTGATTGGACACGGAGCGGGTGACGTAGTAGGGAGCGCCGGCCCAATGGCGTTTTCGCGCTTACTCCCCCTCGGCTTTCCCGCAGGGCACCCCGCGATGGAGGCGGTCGGGCGGCGTAACCGCCTTTTTTTCGTTCATGGGCTCGGTGAACGTGTAAGGCCTGGCGGCTTTTGATGTTTTTTGACGAGCTTGCCATTTTTCTCTCCCCCGACTCTCGCAAGCCGGTGTCGAGCATGCAGTCGGCAAACAGTCGCGCACTTGCCAAGTAGGCAGCGGTGCGGCCTCGCCTGACTGCCTTTTCGCGTTGCCATCAGGTGGTGCTGGAAGCGTGGGCGTGTGATTTTTGGGAAGCCTTGACCTGTGTGCGGTTTCCGTTTCCGCACCGGACTGAACCGGAGTTCTCGTGGTCTCGCTCGGGACTACTGCTGTGATGCAATCGTATCGACTCATGCTAGAGCACCACCACGAGGAGGCTATGAAAGGCTACGACGCTAAGACGTTGCTGCACGGCTCGGCGCTGCACGATAGAGGCTACGGCGACGGTTACACCAAGAATGACGGCTACTCCAAGGGTGACGGCTACTCCAAGAGTGACGCCACCGCCTACGAAGGAAAGACGGGCCTCGTAAGGGGTGGCAGTGGCGCTACGGACGCGACGGCCAACGCCTACAAGACGAGCACCGAAAAGTGCATCCTGCTCAACTCCGACCCAAAGGAGAAGTCCAAGAAGGGTGAGACGCTGCCTTGTGATTTCTTGATTGACGCAGAAATTGGGGTCAATAAGAACAGAGCGCATTAAGGACGCCAATAGGAAGGACAAGGTGCACTGGTGAAGACTGCAGCTTCAAAAAAAGAGCTGGGACAGCTTTGTTGCTTTCTCTTCCCATCTCTGCATGCTATACTTCTGCACGTGTTTGTACCTGGATAAATGCATAGAGAACAACCAATCCCATCAGGAATAATAGTACAATGAAGCTTGATGGTTAAGGGGCGGAGGCATCAATGGGTTACAATAATCCTAGAAAATTTTAAGTGGTGGGGGTAGGGTATGGTGAAGGAGTAGGCTGTGGTGAGAGATGAACTCCTGTTCTGGTCGAGTTTATGAAGACAGGAGTGGAGTATAGCAGGGCGTCCGGCCCCACAGCAGGACGTGCTGGGTTCTTTTCCAAATGCCGCAGGGTATCCACTGGTTTTTCTTGTGGGAAAAAGGCACACCGGAAAAATTGAGAGACCACAGTAACGCTGAATTATTCTTCCGAATAACTATATACGCAATTGCAAGCAGCGATAAGAGTTACAAAAGAAATTATTGACTACCTTAAAGTGCACGTCCCATGGTATAAACTGAGTCTGTGGGATTATCATCTTAGACAAAGGATGTGCACAAGCAAGAACTATTTTGCAAACACTTGTACACAAACTGCTGCACTAGGCATGAAATAGTAAAGCACAGACGTCTATGTCGAGAGATTATGCTTAGTAACTTAACCCCGATAGAACATATGTAGTTGGTTTTACATTCAGAACGGACAACCGTATACAGCGCTAGGCCAGGTATCTATACATAGCAGTGATTCTGCTTTAAAAAATAGCGATCATTTTCCCCTTACGTTAGCCACCCTTTCCGACAATATTGAAAAAAAGTGGTTTTGAAACGCAGAGCATGCATAGCTACGCACGCTGATGATGACGTCTTGTCTGCTTCCTCTTTCTCAATACAAGTGTAAATATATAGGTAGATGCCTTGAAGGTCCTATTTGTTAGCTCGGTTTTCAAAGGCGTGGACGTTAAATATACGGAACATTGTCGGCCATTACCAATCCTGATCAAAAACTGAAAAAATAACATTAACTCACTTTAAGGTATATATAATTTTTTCCTATCAACGTGTTCTTGAGGCTTGTTGGTCTATATATGTCGTAATAGGATTGTTTGACTTCGCATATGAATAACGGTGCACTACTTGTGGCCAGAAATGATCGAGTAATGCAGGCGTCGGTGCCTAGAGACTATACTTGATCATTTTACTCTTTCCCCTGTACAACAGACACATATAATTGGTGTGTTACTGAGCCTGAATAACCGTAAGAGGGCGTAAGAGGTAAGATCGGTATGTATGAATTATTGAATGAATGAATGAGCGAATGAATGAATGAATCGGTACTTTGATATTGACTACAATATAAAAAAATATTCAGGAGCATGATGCATGATGAATAATGCATGATGGGGCCCATGTTTATATATTTCTATGTCATTTAGCGGCAATTCGTTGGTACTAAAAAAAAAAACGCACGTGATGTTACATATGTCTGCGGATGCAACTGTATAATGTTTTTTTTTATCTATTAGAGAAGCAAGTTGGGCTAGTTGGGGCATATTAACTGCAGACATAACTAATTATTGCAAAAAGTAAGGTCTTCTTTTCTTTACCTTGTCTGTTGTTTTTTTGCACTTATATGTAAAGTCAACGATAATTCCACAAATCTTTGAAAGTTGCGCATTTTCATTAATTTTATTTTGATAACTAAGCTAGAGTACTATAATTTCTTGTATATAAAGCAGCCCTGCTCATAACCCGCACACCCAACTGCAACTAGTGGAAAACTTACGAAAAAGATCCCCTTGAATTGCCTTGAAGTCACCTTTTTTGTTTTGTTTTTTGCAATTCTGTCACGCGTCTCCATGAAGCCACCTTTCACATCAATATTCTCGTTGTTTGTTATTTGTCATATCTCAAGCAGCACACCAGTATCATGATTTAAAAAAAAAGACCTTAAGAATTATGATGTTCTCGAGGATACACAATCAAAACGTATCACTTATTTGAAATCTTCGTTCGTCCCCATTTTGACTTAAATGTGATCCAAAAAGTAGTGCTCACCTCTGACATCGTAAATCATTAAGACCTGCTACCAATAAGCCTGTTTATTACACCCACATCTATAACAGTCGATAGGTAAGCGACCTAAATTTCAATCTACTCATTTGGCTAAAATCGGTGGTTGTTTAAATTTTGTGGTGCAAAAACTTGGAATACACTGACACTTAGCACCGCAGTGGATGAATAGAGATAATGTAGTAGCAGCGAAGCATTTTTTTTCTTAGCAAAGATACAATTTCACATATACATTTTTTGACCACGTTCGTATGTATTTTTATCTGTGAAGTTCTTATCCAATCAATGAACGTGAACTGCTAATCTATGAGATTATGGGGGCTGCTTCTCTATTGGCTGGACAATTTTTGGGATGTACTGTATTTTTGTGGAATCACTAAAAAACAACTATGATAACTTGTAGAACTGGCACCCGCTACTATAGTTTTCATTCTATCGCATTCTAACACCTTCCCTCCAGCCTCTTTCTATTCGGCCTTTATACGACGATGTGCATACTCCGTTGCGTGGATTGCAGATATATTAGCGTATTAATTAAAATAAAATTACGACAATCATACAATGGGCGTGGTATGTGTACAATACGTAACCTAATAAAACAATAAAGCGGAGTGAAAAATAAAGCTCGTTGCGTCAGAAGTCTAGCCAAGGTCACGGAGAACGTTTGTCTCGAATCGCAATGGCGCTTTGCCATGGTGCCACACACAATATGCATAGGTAGGAAGTGTCGATGATGCACGCGTATACGGCCTAATACTTCTTTAGGTAATTGATAATGCAGTGATTTGGCCCATCCAGTTTGTCATTGGCGTAGATATCATAGAGGAGTTGTGCAAAAGTCGGCTCTGTGATTTGTTATATACAGTTTGTGCCAGCTACTACGCGCCAAGTTAAAGGAAAAAAAAATGATTACATTGTATACGCGAGGGTACCGTACATTTTGTTTCCAGTAGGAAAATATAACAGTAACACTGTCATTTAGTTAGATAATAGTAATGAATTTAATTATTTGTATGGCTCAAGAAGTATGCTTCCAATTATCAAAGGGTCGATCAGAAGTTCGCGCACATTTTAAAGAAAGATATACATCATGGTCAGAATATACAAATATACACAAATGCTCAGAATATAGCCAACCACTATACATAGCCTTCATACTACGAGAAGGCATTTGATTCAGTAGAAATATCAGCAGTCATGCAAACACTGCGCAATCAGGGCGTTGATGAAGTATATATAAACATCCTGGAAAAAATCTACAGGGGATCAACTGCTACCATAGTGCTTCATAAATAAGCAACAGAATACCAATCAAGAAAGGCGTAAGGCGGGGGATACAATCTCCCCAATGCTATTTACCGCGTGCTTACAGAAGGTTTTCAGAGGCCTGGCGTGGGAACAGTTAGAGATAAGAGTTAATAAATGGAGAGTACCTCAGTAACCTGCGCTTCGCCGATGACCTTGCATTGCTGAGTAACTCAAGGGACGAATTGCAAGTCATGATTACGGAATTAGAAAAAGAGAGCAGAAAGGTGGGTCTTAAAATTAATCTGCAGAAAACGAAAGTAATGTACAACAACCTCGGAAGAGAGCAGCGCTTCATGATAGCTAATAGTGCACTTCGAGTTGTAAAAGACTATGTCTACTTAAGACATGTAATAACCGCAGAGCCACACCACGAGATTGAAGTAACTAGAAGAATAAGAATGGGGTGGAGCACATTTGGCGAGCACTCTCAAATCATGACAGGTAGATTGCCACTATATCCCTCAAGAGGAAGGTATATATAACAGCCGTATCTTGCCTTAGCCACGGAGCAGAAACCTGGAGGCTTACGAAGAGGATTCAGCTTAAATTGAGGACGATGCAGGGAGTAATGGAAAGAAAAATGGTAGGATAACTTTAAGAGACTAGAATAGTGCAGAGTGGATTAGGGAACAAACCGGGTTTAAATATACGATATAGTTGAAATCAAGAAGAGGAAATGGACATGGGCCGGGCATGTATACCTCGTAGACAGGGTAACCGCTGGTCATTAAAGGGTAACTGACTGGATTCCCAGAGAAGGGAAGCGGGTTAGGGGGAGACAGAAGGTTAGGTGGGCAGATGAGATCAAGAAGTTTGCGGGTATAAATTGGCAGCAGCAAGCACAGGACCGGGTTAACACAGAACATGGGAGAGGCCTTTGTCCTGCAGTGGACGTAGTCAGGCTGATGATGGTGATGATGATGATACATCATGTTTGCCAACCGCGGCAAGCGTCATCGACATACTGAGGCGCTTTTAACGACGCTGCGGCACGTATATGCTCCGCCCATCCCAAAGCTCAGCGGCGCTCTATTATATATATGATAACGTGACAACTGGTGGAGCAGCAGCAAAGGTGCTTCAGAGCACCGTGCGCAGGGCCGCCTTCGCGTGTTTACAAGGGGCGGCCGCATAAGGGAAGTTTTCGGGGCCCAGCAAGGACTCTGACATACATGCAACACGTAAAAACTATACATTGACGTGTAACATACCTCTCATAACCTCACCATGACATCCGGTATCTGAAAATTACGAATATGAGTGAACGGCGAAATGCCGCCTTGCTCTTGTCTATAGTTTGCATGCGCACATTTTAATTTGTTAACTAATGTAAAAGCAGACACCCTTTAGCCCCGCAGAACCTTCTTCCTGCGGTATGAAAATGCGTGGAGTTGGATAACGAATAGACCCATATAATCCCGATTTTTTGCTAGTTGGTCAAGACACACGAATACAAACGCTTGTCTATGCGTGTCTCCACTTCGTCCGTGTCAGGGAGAACGTTGTGAGCTATTATAGACCCATAATCGTTGCGGTAAATCTTCACATATAAACGAACTTGCCAGTTTATTATCTCATTCAAACGATAACAGGAATCGCGGTGACATTCTAATCAGTGATACAGCAGTGATAGTGTATTAAACAACTACAAAATAATAAAAAAACCTTACAAAAGAACGCCACGTGGCTACATGGATGCGGGCGCCAACGAAAGAGGGTGACACGTGCCCTCTCCTCTCCGTAAGTTTCTTGCTGTACCTCATCTGCACCCCCTCGCGACCGCGCGAGAAAATATTATACCACGCCACAACGCATAAAATCTTTGGACTGCGCGAGTCTATTTTCGAGGAGCACGGACTCACTATCGTGCCCCTGTCCCCTATCCCAGTAAAAAAAAAAAAAAAATCCTAGCGCTGCATCTGGACCGAACGAAGCAGGAGAGAAAAAAACAAAGATAACATGGCTGTCACTTGGTATTATGTCATATACTAGAGGAACTTATCTGTAGTGTAGTTAAAAAGAAAGCATTCACTTAAATGCAAAAAGATATATATATATATATATATATATATATATATATATATATATATATATATATATATATATATATATATATATATATATATATTATATATATATATATATATAATATATATATATTGGTAAGGGGAATAAGTGTATACCTAAGGGCTCGTTTTTCCGTGTTTTAACACATAATAATGAGACCTAACAGACAGTAATGCCAAGGAATGTACAGGGGAAGTTATTAGAACCAATGGAATGTAAATAAAAAGAAAGAAAAGTTGATGAAAAAATAACCAGCCGTGCTCACGGCTGGTTATTTATATGTCTGTGTTATATATATCTATATATATTATATATATATATATATATATATATATATATTATATATATTATATATAATATATATATATGTGTGTGTGTGTGTGTGTGTGTGTGTGTGTGTGTGTGTGTGTGTGTGTGTGTGTGTCTGAACTCCAGGGCCCTTCACTCCACTTTGTAGGCAAGAAAGCCTAAAACAATTATGCATCTCTCAGTGAACGATGGCACGAACAACAATGTATACAGTGAATATGTTCGGCTAAACAGGAAGCAGTCACGGAGGCCACATTATGTGGAAATTATTGCAGCTCGTACGTTACATATTTACGACGTTCAGTACGCTGTCCAAAAGTTCGCGAAACAAAATGACAAAGTATATTTTAAACTTGCCATATGCCTTGGCCGCTCGTTAATTTCCGTTTGGTCTAGCGACGACTGAGCGTATATATAAGCAGAAAAATTTGCATTTGGGTTTATGAATGTGTGCTATTATATCCTTGATATGCGTACAGGAAGCGCCACATGCATAGATTTTTATGAGATCAGTGAACTCCGAAGTCTTTGAAACGAGTGCCCTTGTTTATATCGTATATAATAGTTCGTGTATGCCGAACTACAATATATATTACTCTTAATCAGGTCCAAAGCACTTAAAGTACCAGATCTAGCCAGGAAACCGGACCTTTTTCGTCTCATTTCCTGGATATAGCCAGCATTTACCCAGAACCTCATTATGAGTGTACGGGAACGTACACCGACATGATCGTGTAGAAGTCGCATGAACTGAGTGTTTCATACACAAAGGAATGTGCCTTGCATTACACGCCTATCTAAATGCTGCTTACACGGGGCCGGGGTATGGGCCAACGCCTTCGAGCTGAGACAGGAGAAATTGCGCAAACTACAAGAGACACCACAAAGAAGGAACACTGAGCACTAGATTTGCCTATTTAACCGGCGCTCTACAGTCAATAAGAACCTTTTGTAGTTGGCGTTCGATATCTTCAGTGTTCCTTCTGTATAGTGTCCTTTCCAACTTAGCGCAATATTTCCCACACAGAATGAACCAACTAGCCACTCAAGACGTCCTGATTGAGCTTAGAGCGTGACACGTTGCTTGCTAAGCTATACCTCTGCTATATATACCACGGCGTGGAGGTGATCACAATGAAGGAGACAGCGATGCGGAAGGTGTACGGTCGTGTCCGGTTTGCTATACCATAAAATTGAGGAACGTGAAAGAGTAATTGAATTATGAGAAAGAAGGGGAGAAAAGGAGAGAAGGAGATGAGCAATAAGGGCTCAGATGGATGTGGGACGTGGCACCAGGTTTAGTTCAGATGCTTTCGAATCAAGTCGAGACAAAAAAAAAAAGCGCAACGCCCTAATTGCCTGGACACACGTACCATGTTCTTCTGCTTTACAGTCCGCTTTACCTTTCCGACCGGGGGGGGGGGGGGGGAGCCAACGTTTCGGGTTCTAAAGCTGTCTAAAGTGCGTCAATAAAGTCGGGGTGCACTTTTGGCTGGTCAAAGGAAATGAAAAAAAAAAAAACAAGACATATGTGTGAAATCTGCACCAAACAAACAGAAATTTTTCCAAGTTTCATAACTGTTCCGTGCAGTTCGCTGTGGCTTCCATTTGTTACAGTACACACATCCCTGCGATGTGCAAGTTCTTCCACTGCTAAGGACGTCTGTTGTAACAGACTACATAAAGTATAAGCGATCATCTACCTCAAATGATTAATGTCATTGATGCGTTCACCGACACATGCTGCTTCATGTAACCCAACAAGTAAAGATCTAATGGCGGTGCGGAAGGGAGCTGAGCCGCTGCTTCGAAGTTCTGGGTGTTGCGTCATCACCTGTGTGCGCACACCGTTGCACATCGTACCCTTGGGAGTTTGAAGGGCTTTCCTTCGATTCAGTTGTCCTCTGTGGTGATGTAGCGGTTCTGGGGTTCTTTAACGTGCACCCAAATCTGAGCGCACGGGCCTACAGCATTTTCACCTCAATCGGAAATGCAGCCGCCGTAGCTGGGATTCGATCCCGCGACCAGCGAGTCAGCAGCCGAGTACCTTAGCCACTAGACCACCGCGGCGGGGCAACGTGGTGTCACGTAGTGACGTCATCACGTCATGGCATCACTGGTCAAAGGTGGACAGATCCCAGAGGCCACGCAAAAAAAAAAAAAAGCTTTCAATGCCTCCGATCCTGGAGGCATTGCGATATCGGCTTACACTTTCACAAAAATTTCTGAAGGAGGCGCGGGAGGTTCAGTACATCCACCGAGAAGAAATTGAACAAGTTGGCTTCGCCTTCCACTCGACTGAGCTGGATGCGTAGGTGACCGCGGCGTACATGTTGTTCAACGGCAACAAAACAGAAAAAAACGCAAGAAACGCATGTTGCGGGGACATGTTGAAAAATGATATTGAATAAAAGAAGTGAAAGGGTTGAGAGGAAAGAATGTCGATAAAGCAACACTGCGGCCACAGCACTACCATAAGTTTCGTTGATATACTCGTTGAATGGGTTTTTGTTTTTTGTTTTTTTCACGAGCATCCTTACGAACATTGCTTGCACTAAATATACGTTATTGAGCGCTGAAGTGTATACGTCCGAACTCACAGAACAGTGAAGTCTACGCTTGCAAATAATTTGATTCGATTAATTGATGTGTGAGGTTCAACGTCCAAAATCCACCATAAATGATTATGAGAGACGTTGTAGTAAAGGGCTCCAGAAATTTAGACCTCTAGGGTTTTTTTTAACGTGCGCCCAAATCTGAGCACCCGGGCCTACAGCTTTTCTGCCTCCATCGGAAATGCAGCCCCCGCAGCCGGGATTCGATCCCGCGACCAGCGGGTCAACAGCCGAGTACCTTAGCCACTAGACTACTGCGGTCGGGCACGCTTGCAAGGAATGTGCATTGGCTGCGCAGTGTTCATTATTTTCTTTATCGTGCTCCAGTGACAAATAGACTAGGTTGCGGTGGCAAAAGCAAGGGCTGCATGCATGAGTTGGCAGCATCCGTATGACAAAGATATCATGAATCACGTACGATACTCATCTTCGGAATCGCTTTTTGCAAAGATTGCATGCGCGTGTTCTTTTTGAAAGGCACCGAATTTATGATCGCTTCATTCCATTCACTGCCGAAGAACGGCGACCTGGTTTCCAGCGAACCCCCGTATCCGAATACTCGCTGTCAGCACCTGTTATCTGCCTTGGAACGTCGTAAATTTGAGCCATCGAATGATATCATCTTTATACGACCCACTCTGTGCGGAAACAAAAGCGGTGACTAATAAAACACCGTGCACCATGTCGAGAGCTGGGAGGACTAAGTGAAGGACTATATATAATCTTTAACCCCCCCCCCCCCTACACACACACACGCACACAAATAAGCACGAAAGGAGTACTATATAGGGCATGTTATATCTCCACGAGGACACTTTTCTTATTTTTTACCTTTTCAGAGTCGCAGTAATTTAGTAAATTTGTTTTTAAGCCGACGTGCGCATACGGCGCTCGTTTCTGTAAAGCACACGGCACGCTTCCCAGTGCAAGTCCTTAATTCTCCCGCTAAGCTATCTTTTTATAGTTACTCTGTAAAATTTCAATCGCACCGTACCTCATACGGCTCGGGGTATAGCTTGCGCGTGTTAAACGCTTTACTTTGTCGAGACTTGATGTACCTGTTCAAGCAATGTATTACTGCACGATCTGCATATGCTCCTTGTGATGTGCAGCGACAAGAGTGCGTATTTTATTTCATACGTCTTCCTTGTGGCCCCTGTTTAACAGGTCTTGGAGGACCGTCTTTGGCGAGAAATTCGCATGCACGTTGATAAGAGACTGCCTGTTTTAGGAGTCTGCACGATTTGTATACCTATAAAAGAGCTGTATGTATACCAAACAGCCCCCGCCGCGGTGGTCTAGTGGCTAAGGTACTCGGCTGCTGACCCGCAGGTCGTGGGTTCGATTCCCGGCTGCGGCGGCTGCATTTCCGATGGAGGCGGAAATGCTGTAGGCCCGTGTACTCAGATTTGGGTGCACGTTAAAGAACCCCAGGTGGTCAAAATTTCCGGAGCCCTCCACTACGGCGTCTCTCATAATCAAATGGTGGTTTTGGGACGTTAAACCCCACAAATCAATCAATCAATGTATACCAAACAGAAAGCTGGAAACTTACAAAGAGTGTTCAGCTTAAATTGAGGACGACGCAGCGAGCAATGGAAAGAAAAATGGTAGGTGTAACCTTAAGAGACAAGAAGAGAGAAGAGTGGATTATATAGGGGACAAACGGGGGTTAAGGATATCATAGTTGAAATCAAGAAGAGGAAATGGACATGGGCCGGGCATCTAGTGCTTAGACTGGATAACCGCTGGTCATTAAGGGTAACTAACTGGATTCCCAGAGAAGGCAAGTGGTTTAGGGGGAGACAGAAGGATCAGATTAAGAAGTTTGTGGGTACAGATTGACAGCAGCTAGCACAGGACCGGGTTAACTGGCGGAACATGGGAGAGGCCTTTGTCCTGCAGTGGACGTAGTCAGGCTGATGATGATGATGATGATGTATACCACGTAACACAACGGGGCGATAAACATTAGAAATTCGCAATATGCAGGCACAACAGGGCAGTATTATTTAGGGGCAATTTTTAATCCTAACCGGGTATGTGCCACAGCAGAAGGATATAGTTCCAAGTACTCACCACTGGTTTAATAAAAGGGAAGAAGGCAGCTGTTAGCCCAACGAGAAATGGCTGCGAAGCGACGGCGGCGAGTCGAAGACCCCGGTTACATTGAACGAGAAAATACTGGGGAACGGGAGTGGCAACGGTGGCCGGGAGAATATATCCCAAAACGATGGAAGCCAGTAACGACGTGCCCATAGATCTATGGAAGGTGCAAACTTTCGATTTCAGCGCGTGTTTCTGTCGGTGAAGTTTCTGCATCCGTGTCGTGTTTCTGACTGCATGTCTGCGGTTTATCTCAAACTACTCTGCCCTAAGAAGCAACCTAGAAACAACCGTCGTCACGTATAGGTATACTGCAGAAATAATCTAGAATGAACCAGATTACTCTTCAGAATCGTTCATGCAGTGTCACTGTTTCAAGACTTGCGCGACCTACTGCACGCTTCGCTAATCCTCATTACTTTCATCTCTACAGCCTTCAATTTAAGCCTTCATCTCTGCAGTGCATCGTAACTGTACAAACAGCAACATAAATAAATGAATATATATATATATATATATATATATATATATATATATATATATATATATATATATATATATATATATATATATATATATATATATATATATATATATATATATCTTTGGTCGAAATGAAGCGTTATATTTTTATGTTGCTGTTTCTTTCGGGACAATGAAATGCCCCCAACCCGACGAAAGCTTGCGCATGGTTGAGTGCTTCTACGTTAATTGTAATGCTTCTGATGTTTAATTCTGGGATCGCTATATCTAAGAAGAAATGAAAGTGCAGTTACGATGCACTGCAGTATATGCAATATGTGCAATACGGCAGTGCAACAGTGTGCATATGCATGAAAAAAGACGCGAGTGCTATAGTTGGCGCTATAGGCACACGAACCGAAACCAGACAAATTTCTAGCCAGTCGAAAACGGCTTCTTCATCAAGACCAGCACGTAATGCTCACAGAAGGTTCATCCTCCAGCATGCACATTCAAAATATAGGCAAGTTTTATTGAAGTTATTCTGATATGTACATGTTTCAATCCACCCGGCTGTGGCCCCTACTCGGGGATAGCAGTATTGTAAATAAAATAAATTCAATAAAAAGGCTCAACGTCGGTAAAAAAAAAGCTCGAATTGTCGTCCTGCGCAGCCTCAGTGTAGCTCAGACGCATTCTCGCCTGTTTGAAGATGGGAAAGAGGCTAATAATGATGTTCTTTGCTTTCCGTCACACCTTTTTCTGTCGTAATTATTCCATCATTATAGTTTCTGTCGCGAACACGATGCCCAAGCCGCTTTTGTGCGTTCCTGTTTTTCGTTCTTGCTGTTTGGTTTCTATATGTTGTTCTTTTAACCATTTGCGACTTTAGACCCTCTCTCTTTGTAATCGCACGCCTCGCAGCTGCAGTATATGTTTCACCGCTGAGCACGCGTCTTTTGCATACAGCATCGTCGACCCAGAATCGCCGCGCACTTTCGACCGCGAAAAACAAGTGCAGCTTGCGCTGATTCTCGCAATGCTGTTTCCAAGCTTGAAGCTCACATGGGTCATAATATTTTTTTCCTCCTTTCCATTTTAAATGAAACGCATGACAGAGCAGTTGATGAAAACTGCTTACAAAGCTGGCTCTTGGAACTACGCACGAAACAAAGGCACATTCTGCGAGGACTTGCAAGTGTGACCTGCCGATATTATATTATTTTTAGCGCCATGATGTGTCAGTGAGTCGAAGCCTTTACATAGCCTTATGCGGTAATGAAAGATATATGGTTATATGGTTCGTTGGATATACTCGAAATCACGCGTTCGCGAAACCTGAGTCATTTTTTGTCGCTTTTTTTTATCGAGGAATTTTTACCATATCACACGCCTGCAAATGCCATTACGTTATCTGTTTATTAGTTTCACCCGCGCGTCATAACGGTTCAGTGTACTAACAAATACCTTCTGAGAAGCATATGTGGGTACTGGGTACTGTCCGCATAGCCGACCATATCACTAATAATACTTGGAGTTTTACGAGCCAGAACTACGACAAAAGACACCGGAATGAGATACATGGAAATTTCGACCGTTTGTTGTTGTTTAACGTGCACTGACATTATATAGTACACACGCTTCTACCATTTCGCCTCTACCCAATTTCGACCGCCGCGGCTGAGATCGAACTTTCCGAGTCAGCAGCCGAGAACCTCTGATCCACCGTGGTGAACAGGCAGAGCACTAAGCTCGACAAAAACATTCCCAGAATAAACTTGTTTGTTCTCTATAAATTATGCAGGTTGCTTCGGACTAAGTTACGTACATCAACAAAGTGCTGCATATGTGCCGTATGTTCCAGATGAATACATGTGCGAGAAAATGACCCGCAAGGGGACAGGAGGACCAACACCTTTTTGTCCTGCGAAGAGTGTGTTTCTTTCATACTCGATTTTTGTTTTAACAAGAGTTTGCGAAAAATACACATCTTAACGTTCTTCGCGCCATGCTAATTTTCGCCGTGTTAAAAGTGTACGTGTTGGGTCTAATAAAAAAGCAAGTATGAAAAGCCGGCAGAACGCAGGTCACTCGTAAAAATATTTACACGGTATTATATGTAAAAATGAGGCACTACACGCATGTATTTACTTGCACTTTGTATTACCGCACTGAAATATGACGATGATGATGACGCCGTCGACGACGATGATTCAAGAAATATTGGCCAGCCATTTGCCCCTGCCCATTCAGAGAGTTTCCAAGAATCGTATGAATGTAAGTATGATTTAAGGAATCTCAGTTGATGCTAGCACCGTTGACATCAATCAGATCGAACAGCTTTTTCTAATCAAAAAAAGAATACGAAAATAGAGATTAGACAGTGTGCTAAAAGTTACGATCGACAGATGAAGCACTTAAATATAACCCTGTTCAAGTGTCTCTCTTAGATTAAGCACTGCAGCATATGCAACTGGCGCTGAATAAAAAACCCGCACAATATCATCTATTCGTTGTTCTGTTCACAGTCTGGTGACTTGTGAGTAAATGGTAATAACGATTCTGTTATTGACTAAGAAGTATGCATTGTTCAACACGAGTGCTTTGGAGTATTAAGTAAGCTTGTTTTATAAAGTCAGGAGAAAATGAATGCGACATTTTATGTGCAGTCGAATTGGAAATATTCGCCTCCAGATCTGTGGAAGTTGCTGATCACTATTGTGAACAAGTATGCACGAATGTACTGCGCTCATGAAAGAAATGTTTGTAACGCAGCTATAACATTTAGGTATAAACGTGAACAGATTATATCAGCGAGATTGCGAGTGTTCGTTACGATACGGAGAGATCTAACGTTGTGCACTGAGTAACTGTCAGTCCACCGCGGTGATGTCACGGTATATGATGTCACGGTGATGTCACGGTATATGATGTCACGGTGATGTCCGCTGCTGAGCCGAATTTCAATCACGGCCGCAGTTCGTCGCATTTTCATGGAGCGAGATCTTAGAGCGCCGTGGTCCCATGTACTGTGTGACATCAGTGCATGTGAAAGAACACCAACAGATGGACGAGATCAGCAGGTCCTAGGGGCGCTCGAAAGGCAGGGACCCAGCGAGCCGGCAACGGCGAACAGAGATCCGCGCCGCAACACCGAAGACGACGTATAGGGCCGCGTCGGGCCGTGCGAGCGCACATCTGCTGGCACAAACAAAGTTTATCCAATCCAGTACCACAGCCCTCCACTACGGAGTTCTTCATAATCAAATCTTGGTTTGAGCACGTAAAGCCTGAACAAATATCAAGAATAACTGTCAAGGACGGCCTCAGAATGACATTCACAGTGCTGCCAAATATCAGCCGTGAAAGACAGGAACAATTAGACGTGAACGAAAGCAAAGGATAGTCTAATAAAGGAATTCACAAATTTGGGCTAAGACATCGCCAAAACAAAAGGTAGAAACGCGACTGAGGAAGTATTGACAAACAGGCAACTATAGCACGTGCGGTGCTCCTTCTCAGTCTGCGTGTAACGGTCTTTAGAAGTGATGTCCTCATCACAAGCCTAACATTTTTGCTACAGGGGTGAAAAGCATTACCGCTCGCCTAAAGCCAAAAAGCCAGAAAAGATAAGAATGCAACTTGCTTTCCTTTTCTGCTTCCTCCGTGAAGAGATAACGAAAGTGAGCAGTCGCTGCTGTTCCGCGTGTCAGTGGGAAGAGCGCGAAAGACGAGGGGAGGGTGGCAGGGGGTGCTTTCTCGGCGGGCGACCTTTATTCGGTGGTCCGACGGGAGACGAAGCAGGGACGGGCAACGTTGGTGTGCCTCTCGAAGAGCGGCTGTATCTGCGAGCTTTCCAGGTGGTCACGCACGGCATCGCGCGTGCGTGAATTGCAAGACGACCGACTGTCGGGCAGTGTGTTGTCGACGCATTTGTTGGTGTATCTTAGCCCACGGTGTAGCGTATTCTTACACACGATGTTCCCGGTGGCTCGGTGGTTGCCACTGTTAGAGCAGTTTGATTGCGTCTTTAATACTGCGTCAACAATATATGCGAAGCGGAACATGTTTGATGAGTGAGTTAAGCCTGAGTGCATGAAATAATGCACATACGCGCACTCGTTCAAGCTTATAAGCGTATGCGAGACACGCTTGTAGATTTCACACGTATACGTGTATACCCCGTATACAACGAAGCAGTCTGGGTGCCATCAGCTTTTGTACTCCACCGTGCATTTGTACTTCCCAGAGGGAGTGACGTCAGCGTTTATACTTCCCTGTTTATTTCTGCTCTTCCAAAGAAGTGACGTCATTCTTTGCACTCCCCCGTGCAACAGCCCAGAAATGAAGATCTACACATTTCGATTGAATATCTATATTTGCACGCGTATGTGGCTTTACTTGACGTATTTAGTATGACCGAAATCTGTAAGCGAGTGGCAACGTTCTGCGTGCTCCCTGAAATGCAGTGCGCATGTTGGCGAGGAAATTGGTGCCGATCGGCAAGTCATGTCCGTTCTGCGGTTATTGATGAATCCCACCTGTACAGTCATCTGTGCGGTTATTAACGGATACCATCCGTTCAACAACCAGCACGTCAAGTATATGGGCACCAACTGCGATGTATGTGCTATAGGCACCGAGTGCGAATGTGACATTCCTATAGAGCGCATGAACTCCCCGCGCACACTAAATCCTCTAAATCTAAAAAAAGTATACTCAGTCACACCGATTGTTACCGCGGGAAATCAAGCGCTGCTTATTCGAACAAAAACTTGGGCGAATGTCAACACATTCTGCATGTTTTGACTTTGGGCATGTGTGTGTACTCGGGGGTGTTCTTGTATAAACTCATTTTATCTTCATTTATCTGTCATATACACTTTTCCTCTTCTCCTGCAGTGTAGTAAACCAGATAGTGTGGTCTATTTAGCTTCCGTGTCGCTCTCTCTCTCGCTCTCTCTCTCTCTTTTACGTAAGCAGTATTTCACGCTTACTGCATGGTCTCATCACAGCCAATATGACCAGATTCCCGCTATTTATAGAGAACCCGCTAGTGATTTAGTCATGTTGAAGCTGTGACAAACGATTTGAAAGTTTGGACTGATATGCGGAAATCGTAAGGTTGAACATCTAAGTTTCACTGACTCTTATAGTGCAGCTATTTAAACTTTGCCATATTAAGGAGTTGCAGCAGTGACGGTAATGTCATAAGGTAAGTACGGATAATGTAATAATCGTTTGTGTTTAACGTCCTAAAACCACCATATGATTATGAGAGACGCTGTATGTGGAGGGCTCCGAATATTTCGACCACCCTGGGGTTCTTTAACGTGTACCTAAATATAAGCACACGGGCCTGAAGCACTTCAGCTTCTATCAAAAATGCTGCCGGGATTCCATCCCGCGACTTGGAGGTTAGCAGCCGTGTGCTTTAGCCGACTACCGTGGCGGGTTCGGTACGGTAAGTTCGGAAACACACCGTCGTGGTCAGAACGCAATTTACTCCTTTTATAACGTTTTTTAGCGTGAAAGTTGCTTATTGCTCACAGTGAATTGATGGTATCATCATTGCTACAGATAAAGGTGGACAAAGAAAGCTACGTGCCGACGATGGATGGCGGTACGGCGTTTCCTTATTTGACGTATATACGGTATATCTCGGCTTGGTCAGAATAGGTGTGCAGCGGAGAGCACTTTCGCGGTTTCCGTAATGTCTAATAGGTGATGTGTTCATTTTACCTTCTCCCTAGAAAACAAGTAAATTCGCCTTTGAAGACGGTATGGGTACTCCTTGCATAACACTTGATTAATCCCTGTTTTCATTGGGTACTGGTATACAGCGTATTGCTCTCCCATAGTAGAATACATTGTACTTTAAATCGTCGAACATTTTTTTCGCTAAATGAACGTACTGGGACGGCTTTCTGCAGCTCTCTCATAGTTAAAGTACCAAGTACTCTAAATCGCTCAACACTTTTTCTACTCCCACAATCTGGAGTGCGTCTAAGAAAAAGAAATTGTTGTGCTCTGACTCAAGGAAAAAAAGGTGCGATGTTGATTGTCGCTGGTCAACAATTAGTTGCCTCAGGACTCCCCACAACAATATTGTATCAGCAGGGCGTGGCCTCTGTTTCGTTAATACTTTCTTGTAAGCTTTTTGCAGTCGTTATTAGGAGCATGCACTCTTAGGGGAGCTGGAGAGAGTCGGTACAAGCAGGCGCCTTTGTTGCGACTTGAGATAATGGGGTGCATGTTAACTTTAGAAATGATATAATAATACAGTATGGAAATGCTAAAGGAACTGTGGCTTACAGAATTATTTATCAAATCATAAAACACCGCCAGGTACAAATTTTGTATGTCTCGTGAAAAAACATTCCAGCGATTGCATTTTCTGTGAGTTTCTCTTTTCTCCGAACAAACCGGCCCAGTGGTACATAGCCGCCGTTCCTTGACTTGATCCAGGAAAGAGGCCCACACTTTTTCATTTAATTTATTTCTTTAAACATACTCTTGCCAGTAATAATTCAAAAACGGTAGAATGGCTTTCCCTGAGCTACGAAAGCGGCTACACAGATATGATTGTGCTACTTGTAATGTATGCATATCCTCACGTCTCGAGATATCGTGAACATTGCCTATACAGTATTGAACACCACCTTATTTCTGCTCAAGAAAGCCAGCCAAGAGTAACTTCTCTTCTCAATGATGTGGACTAAAGAATCGTGACAAATCATAAGCGACTAAAGATAGCGAAGCAGCAAAACAACGTGAATCATGAGCGACTAAAGACATAGTGAAGCAGGAACGCTTGAGAAAGTGCGCTCAACCGTGTTTCGGACATCACTGTATGTTTTTGGCGTATAGCATGCTATAGGGCTCACTGGTAAGGTGCGAGGCCATAAAAGGATCACTTGCTAAGTGATGCCAGTTGGAAAAAAAAATATGAATAAGAGTTCACCATGGCCACGAGTATCGCTGGCTCACACACCCAGAATTACACGCACATAATTTTTTTCTAAAATGAACGGTATGCAAAGACCGGCGTCGTGGAGAATCGAACACGTAACTCGAAGGATGTAGGTTAGGTGCCCACCGGAGGCAAGTAAATTCTTTTTTGATCCATTTTAATTCATTTCCATTAATGTCATAATTACCACACTCCACTTAAATGTTACGAATAATGTCCCCAATGCTCCTAGATACTTCATTGTCTCTTGGCTTCGTTAGAATCGATAAACAACTGTCCTAAGCAGTTGCAAAAGAAAGCGGAGGGCTACAGCTCCGACAAAAGGTGAACGCAATGCCGTCTTGACACGTTATCTTCATGAAACCTAAGCTCCGAGGCGCGGTTTCGGAAGCAAAACGCGCGTTTCGTCTGCACTACAAGAAGCAGTGACGGCCGGCCCTCGTCGTCAGCCGGCGTCCCGGCTTCTCGGAAACGCGATCTCAGGATCCCCCGCGCTTTCTTCCCCAAGGCGCCTGCCTCTTCGCGGTGAGCTCCGGCTGCCGACGAAGAGTCGGGAAAAGCGCGCCGCGGCGGGAGTTTGCGTGCGCGTGGGTGGGCGGGATGCTCATCCATCACCATTGGAGAACAAGGCGCCTCGCGAGACGAACAGGAGCCGCCATTGACTCGCGCTCGCATTTCAATCGATGCATCTCTCTGGCGCGCGCTGTGCGCACTCGTGCTGTGGGTGCGTCTATATATGTGGCGGTGACGTCGCAAGCGCCACCTCCCGCGTGCCGCGGCATACTTTTTTTTTTCCGAGGATGGTATACTGAGGCTTCGCTTCTCAGTACGACCTGCAGAGTTCTTTATGAGGGATCCTGGTACGACACTCACGAGCTGCGCTCTGTGTGGCACGCACGCGCTGCTGACTGCAGCTTCCTGCCGAGATGGTGAAGAGAATCTGAGAAAGTTGTAAAAGGGGGCGAACCTCCCCGGCGTTTTACACGTGAGTCGTAACCGCGCGCTGAACTGCCATTAGTTATAGGTCCCGCTTTCCTTTCTCTCGATGCGCGGAGTGCGTCCGAACGAGTCGACGTTTAGTGCTTAAAAAGCGTGCGATTCTTCGTTTATGCCTATTAGCACAAGTATACCTACTGGATGTGCTGTAACGTCATGTACTTGATGCCACTCCATTTCTTTTTCCTCTTCTTTATAGTGTAACTGAATGCTGCTACATGCAGCCCTCAGAAGACGAAGTGATTGGTGACATCTATAAGGAGACTAGTCTTTTTGCACGTGACACGTATAGTGTGTACGGCTTAACATTCGATTCGTCATACTGTCGGAGCTCAAACGCACAAAACAAAAAGAAATTGATTGTTTTGCACATATCCGTCGTGTGCATGTGCAATCACGTAAAACCACTAATCTATGAAAATTAAAGCACCGTTAACATTCCATGTCAAGTCGTAATAACGGGTCAACATTCGAAACAACTTGTGGATGGCAGTGCTTTATGAAATCCCGCACTCACTCATTAAGGCCCAACGCCATATATTTGTCCATTGACGCTCGCCTCTTTATCGCACCAGCGCCAGTGTTTGGGTGCAAGAACAGTACATAATTGCTGTGGAGCAGCTCAAATTTCTTCGCACTTGTCATCATCACTCTGACGGCGCCCTCTGCGGGCAAAGACCTCCCCCTGTTCCTACGGTGGGCACGTTCCTGCGCTTGCTACCACCACAATATCCCCACAAAGTTCTTAATCTCGATCATCTTTCAACCTAACTTTCTATTTCCCTCTGGTGTACTTGCCTTCTCTTTAAATCCACTCTACTACTCCAAATGGCCATAGCTTATCCTGGCTTCTCGCTACATTCCTTGCCAATGCTCCCTTCTTCATTCGCGCTAAGATGTATTCCTAACATTTTTTGTTACGTGACCCTCTATACTTCATTCTTCGTTGACGCAGCGCCTATCACTTTTCTTTACACGGTTAGCTGTATCATCCTCAAACTGAGTAAAGGATGATTTCGCTCAGGACGCCGCACCGTTCTCATTTCAAGTTGCTGTGTTATGGAAGCCTCTGACACGTCAATATCTTTCACACGGAGTTTATTGTTCGGCACTGAAGCTAACTTAATCGTCGTTCTCTCTTCGTGAAGTTCAGCAACAAGTGCTTCCCGCGAACTCGAATCGTAAATGCACGGTGCATGCACTGTATTGGCTACCTCCTTCAGCCGTGCTTTA
This sequence comes from Rhipicephalus annulatus, assembly GCA_013436015.1. NCBI lineage: Eukaryota > Metazoa > Arthropoda > Arachnida > Ixodida > Ixodidae > Rhipicephalus > Rhipicephalus annulatus. Next base: position 246,348 of record WOVY01009998.1, on the reverse strand, counting down.
GCTTACATTATCTTTAGAGTTTCTCGTAGCTGGGCTGCCTCATGAACATATTTTCACCATCTTTTATGTGTTTTGTTCGTTTTGTGTTTTTTGTGGAATGTATACGATTCTTTTTTCACATAAGCCTGATCAGCTGCAAATGACAGCCCCATGCATAGCAGACTCGATATGGTTCATTTTTATTAAATTATCCTTCACTGTCTCACTCACTAGTTTTTTCGCATGGTATCTATGTTTATGGCATGGTGTGTTCGCATGGTATTGATACGAAACTACCATATTGTCTCTTGTTATAAGGAACTGGGTATATAAGCAATGTTAGCATAAACGAACCCTCTGGCATCTTTCATTATTTTGTCGGTTGTCTTTGCCATCGCAGGCTATATAACTACAGGTCATTAATTCTTGTGCCTACACTAAGAGCGTACAAAATGGCTAGCCTTACATCTGTCATTTTCATAGTGTCGCTCTCTCAAACCCTAAGACGTACACGCTCGATGGGTTAGATGGTGAAAGTTCGTGTCTGTGCCTCTCTCAAACACGGCGTGTGGCATTATATTGGCGCATGACAGGACAAGATGCGAAGTACGTGTATGCGTGCGTCGGGCTACGTGAGTTGAATCAGTCACGTGGGCAGGCAGGTGAGAGTATAGTCCCGCGTGTATACTTCGGAAAAGTTGACGCACATCTCACTCGAGATCGGAGTACGCATGGTGGCGCATCGTTCATCATCCACGGCGAGTGAAGACCAACCCTTTCGCGGTGGTCAAGCAGCTGGCCGTGTGCATCTCGGAACCCCGCCGTGGTGCCTGTGTGTGTCCTCCATTCTTGAGACTCGCACAATGCCTTTCTTCGGTGCCAGTGTACACAACATACTCACGCGCGCGTAGATCGTACATTCTGTGAACAACCCGCCGAGCAGTATATACAAAAAAACGTGTTGTCGATGTATGCGTGCATGATGTGAGAACGGGGTTGGAAATGAAGATATAAACGCAGAAAACAGAATTTTTTATTAGGTGGCTGAAGTGAGTGAGACTACGTCTGTTGCAAGTCTTCACGCTGAGATAGGCACAGAGGGACGGGAAAATGCCGCAGTGAGGGGTTCCTTATTTCCATATCCAGGTATTGTGGACACGTTGCTATACTTTGTGCATAGAAGCGTTCTTCTGCTTACTTACTCTTTGTTCGCTAGAGATGTTGCGGAAAATACGATGATATCTCACTAGGAGTGAAGTTCACAGTGCGGCACGCGATATTGAGCTGTAAAACTAAAGATCTGTTTGCGTCCCTGCAGTTCGTGCAGGACCGTTACAAGTGCGCCCCAGTACCCGATGAAGAGCATTATGAAGAACACTGCAGTATGGGCGCTTGCAGCTATAAGTTTTGAACAGTTATAGTACATGACCGATCGTGAGCTCCTTGTAGACATTAAATTTATTTACGATAAATAGTGTGCATGTATATATCCACACTGATAAGTGCAGTCGGATTGTTCTCGAAGTGCGAGACAATTGGTTTCATTTTGACATGGTCTTTTTTTTTCAGCGAAACGGGCAAAGATGGCTATAGTATTTTGGACATTTGGAGTCGAATGCACAGTGCTGTACCCGCAACGTTTTGCCAATACCGAATAGTAACCACCGATTTTAGTTGCCATACTGGTGTGTGTGTGCGTGTGCTTGTAAGAAGGGGAGAGGGGGGGGGGTCAAAGATTTTGTCCACATTCGCCCAACTGAAGACGTTGTCCGGTTATCGCTCAAATGAAGACGAAACGTGAACTCTTGTAAGTTGGGCACTTGTCTATCGTCCATTTGTCACTATATGTTTCAACACGCTGATCGCAAAATGGCATCGTCTCTGTTGATTCAGACATGACGTTTTAGGTAGTGCCGCTTTATAACAAGAATGTTGTCGTTAACAGATAACTCCGACAAGTACTGCTGACTGGGCGAGAAGGTTGGTGCATGATGAAATGATATTGCTTTAGCGCAGCCCAGTTTGAGCGTGAAGGGAAGATAAAAAAGCGCTCACACTGCCGTATGTTTTTTCCCCTTCTTGACTGCATAGTATCTTTCCTTCACGCTCAAACTGGACTGCGCTAAACCAATATCAAGATAACTTCGCTACGCCAGTAGAGTCGTTGCATCACAGGTAGTATTGTTAAGGCTAATTTGTCTAGAACATTTGATTTGTGGGGTTTAACGTCCCAAAACCACCATATGATTATGAGAGACGCCGTAGTGGAGGGCTCTGAAAATTTTGACCATCTGGGGTTCTTTAACATGCACCGAAATCTGAGTACACGGGCCTACAACATTTTCGCCTCCATCGGAAATGCAGCCGCCACAGCCGGCATTTGATCCCGCGACCTGCGGGTCAGCAGCCGAGTACCTTAGCCACTAGACCACCGTGGGGGGCTAATTTGTCTAGAACAGAGTTCAGGTTAAACGAGGAGTATAGGGGTGTGCGAACAGTGAATTTTAGAACCAAATCAAACGCAATTCGAATAGCGATACACGGAATCGAATGTGCATACGAATCGAATACTATTCGAACAGTTTTTGAGTAGAAAGGCAGCAATTTTCAAAGCATGCCCTGGAATAGTATTTTAACCATTTCCGAAACAGCCTGGAATTTCTACAACATATTATCTGAAACAAATACTCGCAGCCTTTAACAAAAGAACGTTACAATTACTTCTAACCATAAAAAAAGACTGATAATTATAGTAGACCAAGCCAAGCTAGTATATATCAGCGACCACAAAGCCGTAGAAGTATCTTCTAACTGCAGTTTAAATACAGTAGTGACTAGTCAGCAGCAGTAGACAGTAGTCAGCAGCATCTAAATAAATCAGATATATAAACTTCAACAATATTTAGTAGACATCATCATCAAAAATGTCATGATGAAAATATATAGTGCATTGATGTGACTCAATTCTACGACACTGGAGTTTTAAGAAGGAAAAAAAAAACGCCTCTATATGTGATGAATATAGTGCCCGTATATAGTCCTTTAATACCTCGAACTGCATGCACCTTGTTAATTCGATTACTAAAATAAGAGGCATTACGGCTCTCTGTTCCAGTATTTATTTCCTTTCAGGTATTTTCTGTCGAGAAATATTTGGCATTTCTAACATGCTTTTTTTTTCGATTCGCGTATACCGAACCAAATATAACGTTATTCGACTCGCTTTTCGAAATTTTCGCATAATAGCAGGTTCGCGAAGACCAATGAGTTGGATCGTGAAATTTCATTGCGTCACTATATTGACGCACTAAAAATGATGTTTGCAACGTTCTCAATTAGATACCAGTGTTCTAGCTTTGCTGGGCAGTATAAGTATGTCTAAAGCAAGTAGAATATTGTGTTGATGAGTGATTTTATACTTGTCCTAAGTTGCGAAGTTAGTCTGCATGGACACACATTATTTGTTTTTATCTATCACCGTTCGTAAGAACTGTCATTCATTTTTATTTTTTTTGTCCGCTGCTGGCATGTTGTTACTCCTTCGACATCCAGTGTTTTTTTTGTTTTGTTTTTTAACAGACTTGCGTCCAAGTAGCTGCCAATTTTGATATGCAATGTATTATACTACGTATGCTTTCGCCAATGTGACGTCTTTCTGGCCGCTGTAAAGTTAAGCTTTTGGACCAACGCGGCCGGCCGTGCAGTTTACTTTATAGGAAAATATAGCATGATTTGATTTATAGTGGTGCGGTTCTTAACGAACGGAGCTGCCGAGCTGAGTGGGCGACACACTGCATGTGAAAGTCCCTCGACAACAAAAGTCTCGCTGCGCATACTGAAGGCTTTCGCGTTTTGCCCGTTCCCGCGGCAAGCGCCTGGACACTGTCAGCCTCTGACGCGACAACAGCCATTTCGAGTCGCACGACGACAAGCGCAGTGCTGCCGCCTTTCCAAGCTTCTGCAGATGGTGGAGGGGAAGGACACTCGGTAGTGGCGCGCGTTTTGTGTATGAGTGGTGGCGACCACATAACGGGAGCGCCCCCGTGTGTAAGTGCGCGGCTCTGCCGAAACTATAGAAAGTTAGCTGGCGTGTTTGCGCACGCTTGAGTGAGTTGAGAGGGGGGTCGGGGGTCGGAGTTCCGGGCGTCGAATCCTGATAAATCTTTCGCTGAGGACCGGGCCCTTCGGTGTGCGGGCTCCGGTGTCTAAATAAAGCCGAGCCGTCGTGTCCCAGTGACGCGCGACTTGCCTGCCTCGACGGCAATTAAACGCACTTTGGTGCCGACCTCTGAGACCCGTGGTGGCATAGACGACGCTGCAAGTTCGAGGCGCGCGCCGAAGTGTCTCGGTGGCGTGTTTGTTTGTTTATGTCGGCACGTCGATTTGGTGCTTTGATGCATGGAACGTCTCGTGCTGCTCTGGCGTGATGGGCGACTCCCACGAGTGGAAAGAAAGCTCGCTGGATGCTCGGAGCGAGAGAGTTTATCTGCGGTGTTTTCGCGCCGTATAATGGACGCGTATATCACTTCTAAACGTACAAGAGAAACAAAAAAGACTGAGGGAAACAGCGAGAACGAAAGGAAGAAAGAAAAACAGATGTAAAAAAATATAATCAAAGGAGGCCAGGAATATATGGAGATTGAGAGAAGCAGATTGAAAGAGGCAGCAATCAATACATATAGAAAGAAATCGAAGTCAGAGGAATAAAAATTAACAGAAATATTGAGCCATTGAGGGTGAGGAGAAGGGGAACGCTACTGGCTCCGCTGCTGCTTCAGTCTTCGCACCACTATAGAGGGTTACCTACTTTTGTTATCAAATGCTGTTAATTAGATAGAGCTTTTGACGAACCCTGCCGCAGAGGTCTAGTGGCGATGGACCTCCACTACTGATACAAAGGTCATGGTATTGAATCTCGGCCTTGGTGACCGAATTTAGATGTGCGTTGAAGAACCCAACGTGGTCGAAATTTTCGGATCCCTGCATTATGGCGTCCCTCATATTCATATTGCCGGTTTGGGGACAAAAACACCGACAATGACTATATTGATTGAAACGCAAGTGTGATGGACCATGCGATTGAAATACGCACATTTATGATGTGACATGCACCAAAACCTTGACTGAACATGTAGAGTGGCACGAAATCACTGTATACGGTTTGGTGGTGGGAGGTTAGATTTGACGACTGCTTGATACGTCGATGGGAATTCGCTCAGCTCGGACGAATTAGTTCGCTAATGCTGCGACTTCATCCGGGCGGTAAGGTTGACGTCATCAAAGTATCTACGCCGGTGGGAATGTGTGCACAGGGAGGGCCGCTGGCAATGTTGCGGAGCTGTGAACGGGCAGGTGCCCCAAGAATCCGGGCTATGTTTTCTTCACCAGCGAAAGGTATACGCCGGGAAGAGCGGAGGACAATTGGAGGCAGGGCAGGCAGGCTGCAGACTTGACGCATTTTCACAAACAGCTGCCTACTAACTGATAGCCGACTAGCTGCCGAGTTGAGCACGGTAACATGTCGCTAGATTTTTTTTTTTGATGAAAACTATTAGCACTGGTTGTAGAATTCTAGGTTACAGCAGAGCTGGTGGTCACATAGCTCTTCTCGAATTAGGTTGGTTTTTACTCTCTCCCAGGTCTCTTTTCCACACCTTGCTATACTGTACTGTATTATATTATATTATATTATATGATATGATATTATATTATTATATTATATTATATTATATTATATTATTATACTAGCTATACAGGGCTATACAGGGCTATACTTGCTTCATTGTTTATCTTTCTTTGGTATGTGTGTTTCTATCTATTTCTCTCAGTGCTTGTAGGCAATACTCGACCATGACAACTCTGCTGTGAAAGGTCTGCCACCGAAATTGACGAATTTCACCTCGCTGGTCCGTCCTTTTTTAAGAGAACACAGAGGCCACAGGTTTCAGCTTCTCTTGTTTATAATCTGTACCGAGCGCTTGCACGATTAATATATTTTCCATTAATATATTGGCTGATCGGCTGCAGCGCCCAAGAGGTTTGCTAACCCAAATGGCTGGACAATCGAATGATCAATTAAATATCTACGCGAACAGTTCCATGCACCATGCAGATGTTAATAATAATTAGGGTTTAATGTCTCAAAACCACCATATAATTATGAGAGACGCCGTAGCGGAGGGCTCGGGAAATTTCGACCACCTGGGGTTCTTTAATGTTCACCTAAATATGAGCACAACAGCCTCAAGCATTTTCGCCTCCATTGAAAATGCGGCCACAGCGACCGGGATTGGATCCCGCGACTTGCGGGTCGGCAGCCGAGTGCCTATAGCCATTAGACCAACTTGGGGGGGGGGGGGGGTCTATGGCATAGATGTCGATGATAAAGTATACATGGTGGTAATATGTGGCCGTGTATATACGGTCAGATAAAGCTTAGGTTTCATCGTGACTGCCGTCTTTATGGTCACGTAGTGGACGGCGGGGGTCACAGCACTGTGTATCGCTTCTAAATCGGTCGGACATCACAGTTCATAGCCGTACGATGCACATCATATTTTTTATGGCACATGGGTCAAGCTACGGGTGACAGATGTTTTGAAGACGAGCGAAACGTGACACACCATCATTCAGGCGGTTGCCGTGTAAAATTTGTCCGTATACAGCAGTTTGGTATATGTTATGGCACCGAGGTGTACTTGCACGACATTGGGAAGCCGAGTAGGAACGGCAAAGAGGTCAAGTCGTGACAATTGAATGTCCGACTTGCTGAGAAAAGCTGACCAATGGATTGGAAGGGTGAAAAAAATCATGGCATATCCATGGAGTGAATTATGACGAGTGGGCGAAGCAGAGGGACCGTTCGGTGTGACCGTAAAATCTCCCGTGACATTGACCGATCATGAATGTAAATGAGTGCCAAGTGGTGTACAGTTATCGAGACGTCATCTGCTGCACAAGCAGGTCGTTGTCCGCGATCATCATTGTCATCATCCTCATCGTCGTCAGCGTCATCGCCATCATCTTGGCGTATAGTGGGTATCTTGCATGGCCTGCGCCGCGATGAAAGAAAGAGAATGTGTGGCCTGGAACGTGCTTGTTCTTCATCGTCATCAGCATCATCGGCATCGGCATCGGCGGCTACGGTGCGACGGAGGGCAAGCCTGGTTCATAAGCTGCTTCGCATTTAATATAATTTAATGGCCCACCATACATGCTAGCGCCACATTCGGCGCTTTTTATATTGCGGCGCTGCAGAATGTCGTATCAGCAACACGTTCAAAAACAGCTATAGCTATAGCTATAAGCTTCCAGCAATTTCTCAACGCCACCATTCGTTTGCGCATTTAAAAATGTATCTTCACCGTTACATCTCATCTGAAACTCGTGACGCCAGAAGCGCTACATAAAACGAGTCGCGGAAACCTCTCGTAGCAGTGTATGGTAAAGAGGCAGAGAGAGAGAGCATCAACGCGTAGTCTTTTATACTTCTTTGCACCGCTCCGAACCACGCATCATAGCCAACTTTATACCAATCCGCTGCTCCTCCGAAATGACATCTGGCTTTTACTAAGAAGGCTGTTTGAACCTGGTGGTAAGGCATAATAGAAGCTAAAGAGCTTAAAACAAGGACAGAGGACACGCTTGAGATATGAAAGTGAGCACCACTGTTTTAAGTCAGCGCTCGCGTGTCTCAAACGTCTTGTCTGCTATTGTCTTCTGCACTTGCATGTTTCTTTCTGGGCTTCACTTTCTGTAATGCAGTGGGGGGGACATATATGTTTGTAAGCGCTCGTAACTAATGGAGCCACTCTCCGTTTTTCCTTGCTTCTCGGTGTCCGGCCATGTCGATGTGTCCCGAACCACGTGTGCTGCCTCTGTCCAGGCGGAGGTCCGGAGACCTCATTGGCAGCGGCTGCCGCTGCCGCCGCGGCGCAGGACGCCAGCGGGATACGTCGCTACAGGACGGCCTTCACGCGAGAGCAGCTGGCCAGGCTCGAGAGGGAGTTCTCCCGAGAGAACTACGTCTCCAGACCCCGGAGGTGCGAGCTGGCCGCAACGCTCAACCTTCCAGAGAGCACCATCAAGGTTTGTATGTTATATGGCAACTCTCCTACAAACTGCCCTGCACTAATGCGAGCATGGGAAGGCAGCCAACGGCTGTGCGTGCATACATACATACATACATACATACATACATACATACATACATACATACATACATACATACATACATACATACGTACGTGCATACATACATACATACGTACATACATACGTGCATACATACATACATACATACATACATACATACATACATACATACATACATACATGCATGCATGCATGCATACATACATACATACATACATACATACATACATACATACATACATACATACATACATACATACATACGCTGCAATTCTAGTCAGTTATACCTGGACCCTTTAGCTCTGGATTTCAACTTCATCAATTATATTACGCCCATATATGGACAAAGTACAAACCTCTGCAGGCATCCCTGGAGTTATAGGATGTAGCGCATTGTATAAATCATCGCGTCCCGCACAGGCCATAATTACAGTACATACCCTGCGGTAATTACGCAGTGGCGTAGCATATATATGAACGGTAAAGAAAAATTAGAACGTTAACATGAGTGCCAAATTGACTCTTTAGGATAAAGTAAGGTAAAAAGAAGCGAAATCACGTTTCAGCCTATAAACAAATGCGCGCGCGCGCGCGCGCGCGCGCGCGTGTGTGTGTGTGTGTGTGTGTGTGTGTGTGTGTGTGTGTGTGTGTGTGTGTGTGTGTGTGTGTGTGCGTGTGTGCGTGTGTAATATAACATCCATGGCTATCAGTAATAGCACTGATTTTATTTTCGCTTTAACACCCTTTCTGAAACGCCGATATAAAATGTCATGTTCACAAAAAAATAACACGCGAGGCATATAGTTCATGAGAACTATATTCAATAAGGAGCTCCGCGAGGACGCGTCAAATTTACAGAAAATGATGCCTATGTCTTATTTGTTTTGTTCCGGTTCGAGCTTCCGTTTGGCTATTTCTGTCATTGTCCACACAACCTGATGTCAGGTTATCAAATTGAATAGCCAAAGAAACGTATTACTAGATGCATGAATCTTTATATATGGTAATGAGGCTTGCCGGAGGGTGGGGACTAAATTAGACCACTCGGGGTTCTCTAATGTGTCGCTTCATCTATATGTGTACACCGCTGTTCTTCATTTCACTCCCGTCGAAATGCACCCGTATAGTCACCGGGAACCCCGAACCCGCGGCTTAGAGCTTAGAGCGCGCAAGACTAGTTAAATTACAGCTTTGAGCGCTGTTCTCATGAAGCTATATGAGCGGATGACAGGAAGGGGAGGAATGCTCCAGTGTAACGGGCGTGCATTTCTTTTTTATTTGCTTCTTACACGAAGTAGTGCGGGACCAGAGTCGTAGATGGTCCGGAAGCTATTTCGGAGTCCAGTCGAAACATCCGAGTCAGCGCACTTAAAAGCCGCGGGGCTAAAAACGAACGCGCCGAACGATCATACGGTCCTCTGCTTTTCGAAAGAGATGATTTAGTGGCGAACGTCAACCAGCGAACGTTGGTGGCCAGCCAAAACAATACGTCATGCACCGTGCATGTTAGTTTGTGTCGATGTCGTGTTCGAAAGCGCGGCGCGGCTTATACGACGGGGTGTAAAGCGGCCGGTGACGGGTTATTTCCAGTGCTTCGGTTTCCCTTTGGGCCGTTTGTGGCGGCAAATGCGTATGTAAGTGTTTGTTTAGATAATACCCTAACGACGAAGATTACTTTTTACGCGCGTTCCTTTTCGGTTAGGGCGACAAAATGGGCTTTTCTTTACACACTTTTCTTGTTTCAGCGTATGCGCGACTATTCATGCTTAAGGGGTGGCTTACAACTACCGTATACTTTCGCATTGTGGAAGGAGGCGTAAGCTAAAGATGCGTCCCACAATCGCGTCAGCGTCCACCTGTGCTTGTTTCCAAAGCCAGTAGGCAGACTTGTCTCTGGTCTCACTGACCATCTATAAGCTTTTCAAAATCTGAGATTGTTAGTGCCAGGGCTGTGAGGAATTGTTTTTCTGTGTCGTCGTGGTGAGTGTGTACCGCTTACTCTGTTCCGTATAAATAGCCTTAATGTGCAGTTGAGAAATTTGTGGGGAGCCAATGCATGTAGTTAGTATACTGTTTGTGTCATAGTCTTTCACGTTCTTTGTATTAAAAAGAATGCTTGAAAAGCCTCGTCAAACAAGATAGTTGAACGTTCGTGTCAACACGAGTAAGACCAAGTGATAACTTCACTCTATACGACATCACATATTTAAAAAATGATGGTGTCATCAACACTTCGCTATCAACTCACGTCACATTCAATTATATCACGCCCCGCCGCGGTGGTTTAGTGGCTAAGGTACTTGGCTGCTCACCCGCAGATCGTGCATGGGATCAAATCCCGGCTGCGGCGGCTGCATTTTCAGTGCAGGCGAAAATGCTGTAGGCCCAGTGTGCTCAGATTTGGGTGCACGTTTAACACCAGGTGGTCGATATTCCCGAAGCCCTCAACTATATACGGCGTCTCTCATAATCATGTGGTGATTTGGGGGCGTTAAACCCCACATATCAATCTATCAATCGATGACATCATATCACATTCGATGACATCACGTCAAGCCGATGTCGGAGGCACGTGTAATGATGAAATCTTGCAACGCGTCCGATCCATGAACCAGTGCAAAAGCACGCTAAGTGAAGAAAGCTTCCGAAACGATGTGTGTGTGGGGGGGGATGTCAATAGAATGAAATAAAAAGAAAAAGTCAATGGCTTTCCCATTCTAGTCGAATAAATAATGGTTTGAGTTTTCCTGTGTTTTATCGTCAGCTGGCCATGTTACTCCCGCAATCGTGGTACACTAACACATCGTGTGCCGCAGTGCACGCGCTCTCGGCGAAAAAAGTTTGTCGCCGCTCCTGAGAATGCCTCTGATTTATTTATATGTGAGGTGTATCGTCCCAAAACCACCGAATGATTATGAGAGACGGCGTATAGTGAAGGGCTCCGGAAATTTCGACCACATGGGGTTCTTTAACGTGCACCCGAATCTGAGCAGACGGGCCTTCAGCGTTTTCACCTCCATCGAAAATGCAGCCGCCGCAGCGGGGATTCGATGCCGTGACCTGCGGGTTAGCAGCCGAGTATACTTTAGCCACTATAGAACACCGGAGACTGAGTCTGTCACGCATGCTCGACCACCCACCATCGCATTGCTCCTCGCAGGTGTGGTTCCAGAACAGGCGCATGAAGGACAAACGGCAACGTATGTCCCTAGCCTGGCCGTACGCCGACCCGCAGTTCGCCGCGTACATGCTGAACGCCGCGGCTGCGGTCGCCGCCACGGCCTCGGCCTCGGGTACCGCGGGGTACCCGTACGCGCTGCCCTTCCCGTACTACACGGCGGCAGCGGCGCTGTCTCCGCTCGGCCGCTACCACATGTACAGCACCGGCGCCAGTCCTGTCAGACCGCCGTCCCCGGGAGGACTTCAGCTGGCGCCCGGGGCGTTTGCCCGGGGGCCCGCGGACCCGGCTACGGCGACGTCGCCCACAGCGACGACTCCGTACCCCTGCCCCTGTTTACCGTACACCCCCGGCACGCCGCTGCAGCCCACGGGGCAGCCCTCGCACCAGCAGCACGCCACGTCGACGACGTCGTCAACAGCGGGGTCCAACCGGTCGCCGCCGACTTCCCGGATCATCGCGGCTCCCGAACCCATCACCCTGAATGCGCACACCACGACGGAGCCTTCGGCGAAGGCACCCAGCTTTTTTCGGCCGTTCAAAACTGACTCTGAGAAGGCCTGACTCATTGTGCCTGTGCCTGTGGAAGTGCTGACTTCGGTGACAGCAGGGGCCGCAGCCAGGACTTTATTTGTACATTACGCCGTGTACGCCATGCATGTTTGTATGTTAGCGTGTGTGTCTGTGTAAGTACGTGTACATAATATGGCATGCCATTGAACTCGAAATGTCGTTCGAACCAACGTTCCGACAAGGGCTTCGTCAAGGCGCGAACTGTGTTTCTCAGCAGTTTGTCTGGGCCCGCATTGCTCACACTGTATCAGTCTCAAAAATAGAAGAGACGAGAAATTCGCGTAAAGCGAAAAGGCAAAAAAAAGAGGGGGAGGGGGAATTGGTATTGGCTGGCGGGTTGAATTGGGGACTGAGGTGGAAAATGAAGATGGGAAGGGGGTATTAGCCGGGGTTTTCGTCCACTTCATTTCATATTTATTTATCTTAATATTACTACACTAGGGCTAAAGACTACAAATGACCTCTGTACCCTTTCATGCATTCGTTGTATGTTGATTTAAGTTGTGTCATCGCCGGACTGGGAAGGCGGGTGAGCATTCAGATATGTCTAACCAAGAAATCCGTTCTCATTCTTCCATGCACTGGGTCAGGTTGCGCACAATACCTTTTTTGTTTCTTTCGCATTGACAGGGTTCAGTGCGGATGCATTGATTGATAGGTATGCGAGGTTTAACGTCCCAAAACCAACATTTGATTATGAAAGACACGTGTTGGAGGGCTCCGGAAATTTAGACCACCTGGGGTTCTTTAACGTGCACACAAATCTGAGCACACGGGCCTACAGTATTTTCACCGCCATTGGAAATGCAGCCGCTGCTGCCGGGATTCGATCCCGCGACCGGCGGGTCAGCAGCCGGGTACCTCGGCCACTAGACCACCGTGGAGGGGCAGGGCGGAGGCATTGCGCTGTGTCATAATTTCCACTGGGGTTGTTAAAAAAAATAATATTGTGCCGTTGCAATCCTCCACAACTCCACCACATAGTGAGCAGAAACTGAACATTTGAATTTCATTGTAAGAGCAGTTTTCGTTGCATTTGTTCCATTCAAAGAAAGTAAGTTTATTATTGTAATTTCATTAATGCCAAATCCGCTGATGGTCGCAGGGGTGTTGTAATGGTTAGGGCGCTTGGTCTGCTGCTGAAAGGTCGCGGGTTTAAACCTAGCCGCATCGGTCGCATTTCGATGGAGGTGATATAATAAAGCCCATATAGCACTTCATTTAGGAGGACATTAAGGAACCCTTCATGGTCGGATTTTCGAGAGCCCTCCACTAAACCGAGCCTCAAAATCATATTGTGGTCTGACGCGTAGATTGCCATAAATTATTGTCACTATTTAAGTACGGCATGTGTTTGGACTATAGTTGGTTCATAAGATGAGCAAAAAATTTCAAACTATGCGAAGAGGACAACACGTAGGAATACCACGTAAGCTCCGTTTTGCGTTTCAATGTTCTTTCGTGTTGGCTTCTATGAGCAATTTAAACTTGCCTGCCGAAGTTATTGTTTGTCGCTAAGCGAGGCAGTTGCTCCCTTGACGAAGACCGCTTGTGGAAGTGCTTCCTCCAGTGACATTGTTTTCATCGTTTCAAGCTTCCATTTTCCCCTGAAGTGTTGTTTGTACATAATAGTCATGCATACAAACACCATATTTGGGAAGTAAACACCAGTGCTTAAAGTCAGGAGGGAGGTCGGGGGCCCGGTTCCTTTTCCCATTTTTTTATTGGGAGAGCTCCTCCCCCACCCTCTTCATCTGGTCATGTGCAGCAAAACACCCAATTTACAAGCGCTGGAGTTTTTTTTTTGGCAGTAGTGCTTTGTGCAGTGAACTTGTAACTATCCAAAGTTGTTATTGATGATTTAATCGCGATTGTTGTGTTCATGTGGCAGCTTAATTCTTGGCACAGAATACTGTTTCACGAGGCATCTGAGCGTTAACATACATGCTCGTTAATTATAAAGTTCACCTTGCAATTGTCTCTTTACGTTACCGGTCAATTTTTATTATTTCAATTGTTCATTTGGGGTCTCGCGTAATATCAAAGACGCATCCATTTGGTAATTTTCTTAGGAAAGTAGAGGCGGAAATGAAACATAGCGTTTTCGTGCCTGAGGTCCTCGATGCAGCGAGTAAAATAATATTCGGTGCTGTAGCTTGGTTACTTACTTCGAGCTTGCACATCTCCAACCCTTACCGTCCTGAGTGATCTTTGAAAAAGCCTTTCGAAAATGACCATTTTAGAGTGATTGATCGGATCGTCACATTATTTAAGTGCAGCACTCTGAGCTCGTTAATTCGTGCTCGAAGGGGACAATAACATTGTTCGAATTAAGCGTAGTTTGAATAAGTGGTCGTTTGCTAGAATGAACTGACATCGCACCACACTGCCTGGATAGAACAAGATGTCACCTCTGTACTCGTTATTTTGAATTAGGCGCTACTACACGCTTGTGGCAGATCATTTCTTAAATTAAGTTCGTAGAGCTCTAATAATTGACAGAATCACTTCATCAACCAGTTATACTACAGGAACAAGCACCGACATTCATTCATGTGAATAGTGAGCCCTAAAGCCGAAATATATGACGCTATTTATGCTCCAAAACAGTTTTCTCTACATTCCAGAGTTAATGCAATCAAAACTAAAAGTAATCCGTAATTTCGGATTTTTTTGCTTGTGCTGTCATGAGCCCATGAACATCGTTTTCAGATTGCCCGTGAGCTTCAGGGCAGCGTCCAAATTGTCATCTGCCCAGAAATGCTGCTGTTTTTGATGTTTTGCATCTCTGGTAAACTTGTCTTGGTATGGTTTTGGTAAACTTGTCTTGGTATGGTTTCGCAACATATGTTGATCACTGTGGGCCTACTTCTACGAGGAGTGATGAAAACAAGGGGCTCCCAGTTTGAATTAACGAGCTTTTATCGCATTGTTCTTTGTATAACATCCGGAAGCATCTGTTTAATTTAGTTCGAGAGACAGTTTGCTTCACTGCAAAATATGCATATATGTTACTGCTTAGTTGACCTCTTCCCCCCCCCCCCTTTTTTTAATCAAGGGAGACATTAAGCCTTGGTATGAACAACCCGGTTACCCTTTGTGGATATGCATGTCTGTGGGGGAGTGAGACGGAATGGTGGTCGCACGAAAGATGATTATGCAAGTTTGGGGTTAATATATTGTATTATATTGTGATGTAACGTAATGTACTGTAACGTAACTTAGAGCGTGCGTACGCCGAGCCACTGCTCTGCATTGAATGCATGTGCCAAAGTAACTGTGCAGTGGCGACTGAAGTAACAGGGTCAGCAGTGTGCGGCCTGGTGGATCAGCGAAGTCTGGCCTGCCGAGTAAAAGCTCCTCGGCACTTGCCAACCGCTTCCCGGGCTGATGAAGGCACCTATTTAGAACTGAGAACGCTTTCTTGCTGTTTCTCACTTTAAACGCCTATTTCTCCGCATACGACCACAGACAATAAACGTTCGTATCCGAGTGCAGCCGTTACTCCAAGAGATTCATCATTGATCTACTGGGGACGAAATGCGTAGATTAGTTACGTTGTTTGACTTGACGAAAGGGACGGTGCACGCTACGCTTTCAAGTTCGGCACACGTTAGGGTGTCGGACTGTCGTATGCTGCGATCGTATGCTTTCCTTGCTTGGCGTAACGCCAGGAAAACCACGTATAAAAACAGAAACAAAAGAGGACGCATGTGCTGCATGAAGAGAAATGCAAAAGAAACGGTTAAACAGAAAGTAAAACGATAGAAAGGAAAAAAGAGAAAAGAAAGAGGAAACTGAATAGGAACATAGAAGGCTGCCCATTTCCGCAGTTCTTTCAAGCTTGGCACTACTATAGTGTAAAGCTGCCGTATTTTTATTTATTTATGGCAAAAGCAACCGGAATACGTGCGTGACATGTACAATCTTCTCGATACTTAGCTGGAGTATAAATCTAGGCTCGAATAAGTACGTATACGTTGCTTAACAAGTGCGGATTCATTTTTTGAGATGTAGTTGTTGTGATTTTGATTCCTAACGATGAGTGCGGGAGTGCTTGCGATTACTAGTAAATCTGCCACGATGAGCACTCTAACAGCAATGTGGTAGCCGGAAGGAACCTAGTGAGTATTATGCCGCTGCGCGCACAAGCTCGAGTTAGGATGTCTTCATATAAGTATTCGTGAGTGTTTGCGTACAGCGTGCTCACTGTGCTCACCAAGGCTGCCGAAATAAAACGCGAAACAGGCAGAGAACTTCGCGAGCCTGAAGCACATACAGCTCAAGTGATTGCGAATAGAGAGTGTAAACGTTGCTGTTTTGGTATCTGATTCCGATATACTCTGCGTTCAAGTCGCAGGAAATTCAATGCATCATATGCGTGTTCCAAATGTTGTTTGCATGCGGAGTAAGGGATTACAATGCCACCATCTTATAGTGTTCGTGGGATTCTCAATCATGTTATCAGAGAGACGCAAATAAAAAAAAGGAGAAAAAAAGCGATATAATTAAACTCATGCTTGAAAATGCCTGTATAGGATGTTTTTAACGTAACAGTGCCGGTGTGCGGGGCCCGTGACAAACTCTGTTGAGCAAGTCGCTCCACAAGCGAACCAAGAGACCAGAGACCAAATCTTCTGTGTACATATGTACATAATTCCTTCTCTACCTGTCCTCTACTGTCATTCAGTGCAGACCACCGTTGAGATGCCAGAAGCTCACGCTAGACAGTGACAGCATGGTCACCTGTAAAATTTTTTCTTGGCTTTCTCTTCCTTCGTGTACATATTTTTCCGAATAAACAATCACTTACTACAATGCGAGTTCGTTGCAGTCAGTTCAATCACAAGACAACGCCTCCCCGTTCACTTTGACTGCTTCTTCGCTGCAACTGGTACATGGGTATAGTGTCATAAAGTTTGCAGGCTACCATATCTCGTATTTTTATAGTATATACTAAAGCGTGGCCTGCGAACTTTTGACTAATGCTGTACTCTGAACGGAGCTTGCTGATTGGCGCTTGTGCTGTGTCGTCATTCTGTTTTGTACACTTAAGGTTTGGGAAGGCCTGCAAGGCGTCGCGCGTAAAGCATTCAGTTCTGCATGCGTAAACATCTATCGCGCGCACATTAGCATTTTGGTGATGCTACAGGAAAAGGCATATAGGGAATAACACTGTTTGGTAAACATCTGCAGACACTAAGTGAAGTTAAAGGAAGCGGCTCTTCAGCCATTTGTGAGGGTTGCGTGTGGTCTGGAAGATGGTGCCGACAATGCCCGTGGACACGCAACAGATGGTGATGCACAGTCGAGTGCGATATGAAGGTTATCGCGCCAGCGTCGACCTGCCTAACTTCCCAGGGGCCTAGCGGCACGTTTCGAAACACTGATAATCAAGATTTACCCATTCTCTCTCTCGTTGGCTGTTCCGTACTATACTACAATCGCCCCTATGACGAATTCCCTTTCTCTCTACTACGAGACTTCCATTCGTCGCGATCAAGTGTGTTCTTCGTAGGATCTCCGCGAGCGATTACGAAATTTCTGGGAAAGATGTGGGAAAGCTGATTCTCGGCACTGACAAGTTTAAGCAGCTTCCTCGGGTGGGAGTGATTTCAGCAACAGCAAAGAGAGCGAGTGAGTCCTGCATAGTACCATCCTCTCCCCGAAAAAGTGACAATTCGGTGACGTGGCGCTGTTGTATTTCTTGGTCGACGCTCACGCGATAACCTTCGAATCGCGCTCGACTGTTCACTCAGGTGACGAAGTTTTATAGGTTTACGCGCGGACCAACGAGCGTACGAAAGGAAACCAGCAGTGGCGGGGTGCTTCAGGTAAGCAACGTTGCTTTGATGCACCATTTCTAAACCTCCCTGATGCAGACATCATACAAAGGCGTCCCCCGAGCGCCGATGTGCAAAGGAAACTTTACCCTTTCTTCCAATTCATAATCCCTTGACATTTCAAAGCTAGTTTCGCCGCGTCCAATTATGTTATTTGCACGCACATCATCTCTCTCCCCCTTCTAAGAAAGGTAACGACGGACACCGCCGGCCCTGTTGTGTACAAGCCGAAAGGTAGTTGATGGCAGAGGCTACGCAGTGTCCTTGTAATGAGCGGAGGACGACGACGAGGCTTCAGCTCTTTGGTACGAAACGCCGCCCGTACAGGCAGGCGCTTCACGAGGAGAGCCTTCGGGGCTGAAGACCACGCCAATCTGAGTGCACGAAGCACCCACGCCAGGCGTGCCAAATTCGTTTCCCAAAAAGCACTGTCGTTTGCAAACAGAAAAGAAATACACGACGCTAGGCACGAAAAGGGGGTGCGTAGCTGCTCCCGAAGCATTCACAAGCACCCCTTGCCAGAACCGTATATCCCCCCCTGCCCACAGACCCCATTTTACGTGTTGTTTTTTTCCTGAAGGCCAGGGTGGCGGAAGCTTTAGCTCCGGAGCGGAAGAGATCAGAGGACCGGCTTGAGGCGCCTCACTGCCGCGTCGAAGCCATTCTTGTTGGCCCCCCGGCGGCGGGCAACAAAAGAGCGGAGGAAATTAGCGTGAGATGCATGCTGGCTGCTCGTTTAGTTGTACGACGATCGCTATTTCGTGGCTGCCATTTGGAAAACCCTGAGAAAGAAATACTGATTGTGGTTGCGGGCGGCGTGGTTGACAAATTTGCCACGCTGGCCTTTCGGTGCCGGCTTAGGTTCAGACAGAGATAACGTTGTAACTGTTCAGCGACCACCGCTCCATTCCCACCACCGGATTTCTCGTTTGGTTCCAAGCGTTCGGCTACAGTGCCTGTGTATTCGTGCAGTAAACCTGCGTTATGGGCCGCGGCCAAAGGAACACAGTCGCACCGTGACCATGGCTGGGTCAGCTAGTACAACCTCCAGGTAATCGATAATTGCGCCACTGGCGCCAATTCGTTCCTGGTGTTTGGTATGTCAAACTATGAAACTAAAAACAAGACAATAAAAAATTGCTGGTACTGCTGTGGAAACTGTTTTGTTGATGAGAGAAGAGGAAACGCCGAGCTGCTTGTGGTCTGCTAAGCACCCGACTGCCTTGTGAACCGCGAACAGAAAACAACACGTCTTGCAGTTTTTTTTTCTGGTTGTGTTGCTGCTGCATAGATTATTTTTTGACAGCTTTCTGTGGCTACTTTTTTTCGGATTCTGAGGACGTCCAAGAAACATTTGGAAATATTTTGAAATATTTGTATTGAATGCGCGCCAGCCAGAAAGCCTGATTGATTGATTGATTGATTGATTGATATGTGGGGTTTAACGTCCCAAAACCACTATATGATTATGAGAGACGCCGTAGTGGAGGGCTCCGGAAATTTAGACCACCTGGGGTTCTTTAACGTGCACCCAAATCAGAGCACACGGGCCCACAACATTTCCGCCTCCATCGGAAATGCAGCTGCCACAGCCGGGATTCGAACCCGCGCCCTGCGGGTCAGCAGCCGAGTACCTTAGCCACTAGACCACCGCGGCGGGGCAGCCAGAAAGCCTTGAAGTGCGACAATTTTGTTTAAGCAAAAAAAAAAAGGAGTAGTCGGAAAATATAGTGTTTTCTTTACTGTTTTTATTAGCAACGCATTGTAATTGAACGATAAAACTCAATACATTCCACAGTAGCGCAGAGCTGTGCATCTCGTACAGTAAATACAAATTTTGGCATTCCTTAGAAGTGTGGCAGTTTGGGCTAGTCGGTATGGCATGACGATAGTTATATCGCGAGAACAAAACGACGACACAGAGACAAGACACGTATCTTTCGTGTCCTTCTTGTCTCTGTGTCGTCGTTTTGTTCTCGCGTTATAACTATCGTCATAACTATCGTTGGCATTCCGCATCGGTTACACAAACAAAAGAGAATTCTTGATATAGATGCAGGAGTCACAACGTTCATTGGCTGTTACACAATGCAGTTCTTTAGAAACGATGACTCACAGTAACACGTTTGTGAACAATGAACCGATCGTGCAGTGCAGATGACCAGCACATTGATTTCAGCACTATACCAGCTACTTTTTGTATGAAAGTTGCTGGGCCAAGCAACCTTTATATAGCAAGCGAATTTCCTACATAACTCAGCTTGTGCTATAATGTACCGTTACACATTGAGCAAACTTTATTAACATTTTAATGCTTGACTTTATTTCTTAGTGCAACGCGTAAAGCTTCATTCAAAGCTGTAGAGTTGCTAACAGGGTATTATATTACAGAATTCTTCACCAGTCTATTGCACGTAATTTGTAATGCACAAATTTTCTATCGCTCGCTGCGTCGTCCTCAATTTAAACTCCCTTATGACAAAGATAGGTGAATATCAAGAGTTTCGTTTGGGTGGGTTGGTTTTTAATAGGTTAGTCTCAGCACGGCTGTGACAAAGACAACACGAAATAAGGATACAACGTAAGCGCTAGGTTAGAATAAATCAGTGAATAAACAAATGTTAGTGCGCATTCATTTTGACCATTAGCACTATAGCTGAACGGACAAATAAACTATTCTAGTCAGCGCAGGGCCGTAACCAGAGTGGATTTGAGGCACCCTCCAAAATTTTATCTGGCTTTAACGTTTCAGGTGATGCTATAGAGTATTCACCCTTCTTCACATCGATCACCACTTGCCAAAGTTCGCCCTTATACACATAAATACTCACCGAAAAAAAAAATTCCTGGATACTGCTCAAATTCTTGGATATAGTGCAATGGTTGTGACCCATGGTCCACAATCATTGTACTATGTGATTCTCTTGGCACGTGCCAATCTTTAATTAAAATCTCTTTATCTGGTGAACATATTTATTTTAACCACTGTGATTGAGTCAGCCATCCGACACACCATTATTGTAGCTTAGAAGGTAAAGCATCTCGCTGCTGAGCTCCGGTATACGGGTTCCACTTCTGGCCATGACGAACGCCTTTCGGTAGGAGAGTGATGCAAGACTGCTCACCTGCAGATTATGACGATAGTTATAGCGCGAGAACAAAACGACGACACAGAGACAAGAAGGACGTTTTGTTCTCATCGTTTGTCGACGTTTGTTCTCGTCGTGTCGTCGTTTTGTTCTCGCGCTATAACTATCGTCATGCCATACCAACTAGCCCAAGCTGCCACACTTCTAAGATGCAGGTTACGGTTTCGAATCCCGGCCGCGGAGGCCACATTTTCGAGCGACGGGAAAACGCTTGAGGTCCGTGTGCTTAGAATTAGGCGCACGTTAATGAACACCAGATGGTCGCGATTTCCGGAGCCCTCCACTACAGCGACCTTTGTAAGCGATACTCTTGTCTTGGGACGCTGAAATCCAACAATTATTATTTGAAATGCGAGAGCACCCGTGCCCATAAGTGCACGTTAAAAATCCCACATGGGGTAAAAGTTCAGTATACTTTGCCTTTTCTTACTTCGCGTGTATCTGAAACGGCGTGGCGACGACGAGAACGCCAGGGTGGCTCTCGCAGTTAATAAAAGAGGTACGGTTTTGTGTAAAAATACGAGCTTTCCAATTGTGTGCTTTATTTATGCACTTCTCGAATACACTTTGCAAGTTTCGTACGACATAAGGCGCAGGGAGATAAGAATACTGACTACATTGAAGAAACGCGTTAGAGCAGCATGTTGCGCCGTATAATCTGTTCGGCAGTTCTTTTATGATTATGCTACCCCTTCGCCCTGCTATATAGTGCTATCTTTCAGCAATTTCTCGTTTTAACTTATATTTCCAAATGACTCACTTTTGTTGTTCGCATACATTTTGGTTTCGGTCAGATTCTGTCAAATTCTATTGAAGCCCTCCTTTTTTACCGCTTGCCAACGACAATAAGTATATAGGAAGCGCGCAGTCTGCGAATAAGTGGAACTTTTTCTTTTTAAATTAGAACACGAGCGTGGGGAGCTTATCCAACAATTTTTTTGTTAATTTGCAGGCATAAATATAAGATCCCGTCGTGCAGAAGAAGGTGTGTTGGGGACCGATGAAAGAAGCCTTAGTTCAATGGTTGGCATGAAATTATACTGATGATGATGATATATCAGTGTGCATGCCACGTGTTTTCTCTGGGAAAAAGGTCGTGTGCTCTGAGGGGCTTGTATGTGATACGGACTTGTTCCGAGCATGCTGAAGGAGTGACCATACAAGAATATAATATCGAGGTATGATCGACTTATACTGCGTGGTGAGAACACGGAAGGACAAGCAGACAAGGACAAGCGCAGTCTTGCGCTTGTCCTTGTCTGCTTGTATTTTGTCCTTTGTTGTCTGCTTGTCCTATGTGTTTTGTATACCGCGCAGCATACACTATTGGACGGATGGGTCTGAGTGCCGCTATTTTGGGTGTTCAACTTTTGTGCTTTGTGTCTTTAACAACACGGCGAACAGTTGCATGAGACGCACACGCACGAAAACGTTTTGGTTGGTGCGTACGACGTTTCATGGCCTTAATAATTCACGTTGCGATACACAAAAACAAGAAAACATTGATTTAACAGCCAAAAATGGCGGCTCCCAGAAATGTTAACAAAAACGCGTATACATCGATGGCATAAACCACCAACTGGCCCAATCGTCCACTTTGAGTAAAGAGGACACGAGTGCCATCGACATCTGCTTGCTTTCTTGTGATTCTCTTCTGTTGTATAGTTACGTTGACCACGCGGTTAGAAAACAGATTCCGTATACATATAGAGTGTACCTCAATGTATAGGCACACAAAAGCGCGCGCGTACTGTATGAGTCAGTTCGTGGTCATTGTTTTTTTACCACGGAGATCATATATTTATGAACACAAGCTACTTCTAAAAATCTCCCGGTTGAAATAAATAATTAGCCTTCCAAGTACTAGCATTCTCACATGACGCGTGTCACTGCGCTTTTTCTGAAACGTTAAACGTCAACCTCCTCCGCTATTGTTTTCTTTTTTTTAACGCATTTCATTACTCTCAAACGAAATCTTTGTATATAAGAAAATATTGTGCTTAGTAGGTTGCTTACTCAGACCCCTTTAATTATAGCTTTTTTTTTCTTGTCGGGTTGTTTATCTGCTGCCAGAATGAGAAACGAAGCCGCCAACCATAGACCTGCACTCACTGGCGGCGGAAATACTCGGTAGCACCCATTCAGAAAGGCATATACGTGTGGGAGGGTCATGTGCTAAGCCTCATTTCCTCTCAGAAAACATCTTTCTCAGAACAAAAGGGGCCCCTCTGTTATGAAACAAAGCTACACCGACCGGGCTATGTTAAGTTCTCTCTTTTTTCCCCCGATTTCAGAGCGATGCATCATTGCTTGGTCGCAGAGCGCCGCTGCCGCAGCTGCTGCTTCGGCCAAAGCGGCCTCGACCCGGCGTCGTCCACCCTCGGTCAAGTTCAACACACCCTTAAACCCGACCGTGGAATGATAGTAAAATGCGCCGCCGTGGACGCCTCTTTTGGGCGGCGGCGATTCGACCACAGTGGCACGAAGAAGCGCGGCAGCTTTCGGCGCGCGCTTTTACGAGCGCTCGTGCACGCATAAAAGTGGCACGTAAGTGTTGGAGGCACTACCGGTGGCGCTGGGACGACGCCGTACACACACGTGCACACACGGCCGCGATGCGAGCGCACCTATAATCGGCCGCACTAAATCCGTGCAGTGCACTGGAGGTTGGGCATTGTCGCGGCAACCATGAGGAAAGCGAACAGCGATTCATGCAGCGCTCAATGGTATACGTTCGTGAACGCCATACACGCATACAGAACATGCTTAGTTACTTGTAACAGAGAGTGACGAAGAGAAGGTATACAGCGACGATGCTGTGCTATGCGCTGAGCGCGATAACGTTCAATAGAATTGAATTGGAGTATATACTACAATAAAGCTGCGAGAATAACCAGGCGAACAAATGTGCAAGCAGCAGGTCGACATCGACGCTGTTAAACGTAGTATATTGTTTTTTTTTTATATTTAAAGTTATTTAAGCGACGTGACACCATTCTGATCTGGTAAAATACGACACAATCGGTGGGCGCTGTGACTGCCTCTGGGATCGAGTATGGGGTGTCTGCAATCGGCAAAGCGCAGATTTACCTGTTCCCTATATGTTCAACTTCGAAAAAAAAAAACGGAAGGGCATTTAAAATATTGCATTTGAGTGCTTTTACATAAGAATGTATGGTCAACATTGTATGATGGTTGTTTCTAAATGATATAATTAGAAACAGCCATCATACAATGTTGACCATACATTCTTATGTAAAAGAAATACAATGCAATATTTAAAATGACCTTCCTTTTTTTTCAACTTTATATGATGGCTGTTTCTAATTATATCACCAAAGTTACAAAACGTGATCAGAAGAGGCCGAAAAATTCATTTTCTTCAAAAGAAAGCTCCTACAGCCATGCCCACGAGTCTACCGCGGCACCTCCTCTGCAGGCCAAGTCTCTCACGCAGCTTCTGCAAGCGCTGCACGTTTCAGCGTGGGCCGGAGTAATATGTGGAGCGGCTACCGGTGGTGCATCGGCACCGCGTCGAAACGGCTCCGACCCCGCGCGCTTGACCCCGGCGCAGGCCCAGCTGATGCGCTCATCGGACTCGTTATGGCCTGCTGCTGCCTCCGAGTGGTCAGCCCCGAGGCTCACTTGTTGTTCCCATGCATATATGCGGCATAAATGAGCTCGCAACACTCAGCGCGCAGGTTATGTATACCACGCCCGTATTACTCCTTAGCTCTTGCCGATCGAAATGCGCAGGTGTGCGATGAATGCCTACATTCACAGCCGTGAACTGAGTCGACCTTACTGCGTTTAGAGGCAACCGCACGGGGCTTATATTGCGCTCGTACACGCCGGCGTTGTGGCGAGCTTATGTTTTGTGTCATACAGTCTCGCGCTGTGAAGTCTTCACCACCTCGGGATAATGATGAGAATGATGAGCTTATGTTTTGTGTCATACATTCTCGCGCTGTGAAGTCTTCACCGCCTCGGGATAATGATGAGAATGATGGGAGCAGGGCCGTGCCCAGTAATTTTTGTCGGGGAGTGCTTATGTGTAGCACGGCTAACTTTAGCAACTGGTGGTCAATGAGAGGGCGTGTAGTAAATAATTTAGTATCACCCGAAAAAAAATTTGCGGGGAAGGGGTTTGTCTGAATGCACGGAACTTACGGCCCTAGCTGGGAGCTACAGTAATGTTTACATAATACCTAACATATAGTACCTTGTTGTAAAATTATATTATGAGCCTAAACTAGCTGCAGTACGTGATTAAACGCGCAGAAATACACAGCAAAGTGAACGAGGGAGTATCTTCCGTCATTGTTGGATGGTAGAGCATCGGACACGTTGATTCCAAGGCTGTGAGACTATATCGCACCGACAGAAAATATCATTTTCGCCCACTTTAATTCATCTCAGCTTATGTTGTAGTCAAAGATTCAAAACAACAAACAATGCTCCTCATGCTTTCCTCGGGTCGGCTGTCTTCTGGTCTCACATGATTCTGTTGAACGAAGAGACAAGTCCCTCCGAGGATTCCCCTCCTTTGTGTATTGCAAGTTAGTCACACGTTGCGTGAACGCATCAGAGAGAAAATAAGCGCAGAACTAAACCACGTGCAGATTTCTAGCTTTCTCTTTACACAAAGTATACGACACGTCTCTACTCGCAATGCTGGTAGAGTTTACCGATCTTGTTAACGCAACAAATCATACAAATGGGCGGTTGAAACCGGCATTTCTCCCATATTAAGAAAAAATCTAACAAAACTTGTTACTGGTTTAAATGATGCCCGATTATAATACAGGAAAGCAGCGCGAAAAAGACGGAGACACACTTGTTCTCACGCCTCCGTATTTGTTTCCCGCGTTGTGCCACTTTCCTGTATTGTAAAAAAGGAAATGCAATAAGAAGAACTTACAGGATATATGAACAGCTTCTCTTATTTTTCGCATAATACATTGGGATAAGAGGCAGCAGAGAAATCGGGGGGAGGGGAGGGGAGTGGTGAAGCAGTGCAGCGCGGGGTGTTTCAACTTCACAAAAATGAAACCTGTGCAGGGGCGAATCGTGCAGTGTATTAAGAGAGATCTCTTTTATGAAGAATACGTGGTGCCAAGCTTGCTGCAACCACAGGCATGTGGGGAAGGGCGTTTCTGCTCCATTAACGTCATCGGCTATTTGTTGGACCAACGGTTGGCTTCGTAATTTTCAGTGGACCGGTGGCGATGGCGGGGATTCACCCAACCTTTGTGGAGTACCTTGTTTATGATGGACCGTCATAATATCGGACGCTGAGAGGCCGAGACACCAAGGTATACTTCGCACCTGATACTTCGCACGGGGGGCAGGGCTATGTATACAACGTACTTTGTATATGTGGTGTGCATTGCATACCTCAAAGTTATTTCAGCTGCGTGCCGTTAATGCCATGCAGGGAGGGTTATAGATGTGAAATTTTGAACAGCACTTTCAATTTCGCGATCCAACAGCTCCGTGTTAGCTTGCAGAAACCGCTCAATTTCCCGCCGAATTATGACTTATATACCGGACTATATATAGCACATATATACATACATATATATGCGCAGCCGGCGCGCATATGGATACATGTGCTATCACCGAAGCAGTGCTTGCTTCAGAGGGCTGTCAACGCTCGCAATCTCTCCGCTATTTTCTACCACGTTTCTTCCCCCCCCCTCCCTGTTTCTTCCCCGAAGTGAACGTGAGAATTTCGCTATCGGTTATCTTCAGAGGCATTGACCGATGAGAGATCGAGCGCACACGTCCGCCGGATGCTTCGAGCGTGCACGAAAGTTCTTCACCCTTCTTGTTAAATTTCTATTTACTCTCGCATTGTTTTGCATGATGCACGCAATCAGGACATGGAACCCCTTTTATAGCCATGCGGTTTCCTCGCATGCGCACCCGAAAATGCGTGCAGGAACAATAACACAGGTAGGGACGTGATTTAGATGGATTATGTTTTCCTCATATGCACAGGCTGTGTCCCCAGCACGTGTGCACGAGTGTTGTTCTGCGCAGAAAGGAAACAGCTGCACCAGAGGGACGCCTCAGCTCAGGTTAACGCCACGCATATATCGTAACCGTAATGAGAGTCGCTCAGGCTAGAAATTATTGCACAGTGGTGTTTTGTGGTTAGAGTGTTCATCACAAGTACGTGATGCGTCAGTATATGGTAAAATACAAACAAAGAGCCTCATGCATCATCTAAAAGAGTACGCTGACTACACATAAGTGTGTAATGATTACAATCATATTCGCTTTTCAGTTTTAATCGAGTAGATAATGCGACAACCCACTGCCGCAACCGGCTGATGCATCTGCATAAGTTCGCCTAGGGGAAGAGTTTTTTCGCTTATTGTGTCACGTGCTCTTTTTTTTTGTGCCTTATATGATACGGTTTTTTTTTCTTTAGCAAGCAAATTCTTCTCATGATATAATTGTAGATCTCATTATCAGTAAAAATAGCAACGACTGCTATAGAAGGAAAGTAACAGCGTCATACGAAAGAAATAAAATGCGTAAAAAGCCTTTATTAAGCACAAATGTTATCACTGTTAAACTCTATAGCCACGTGTTGACCTCCTCTAGAAACCTAGAAGGAAAGTTCTGAAATAATAATAGCCGTGTTCAATGACAGGAGATCTGAACATTTTTCAAACCATGTGGTGACGGTCGTAGCGTATATTAATTCATTACAGCAAGATGGCAAGTTGAGCCAGTTGGATTACGTTCATAATTGAAAATTTTGTTGAAGCGCACTAAAAAACAGACGGACAGAAGAGGGTGACAAGGACAGCGCTTGCAAGCGCTGTCCTCGTGAGCCTCTTTTGTCCGTCTGTGTTTTTAGTGCGTTTCAACAAAATTTTCAATTATTAACTCATTAGCTTGCTTTTAGTTTCTTTGCACGATTGTGGAAAAAAGAAAGAAGGAAAGAAAGAAGAAGAAGAGGTGTGTGTGTGTGTGTGTGTGTGTGTGTGTGTGTGTGTGTGTGTGTGTGTGTGTGTGTGTGCGTGCTCGCCTGCTTTTTTGCTCAGAGACCTGAGCTGGTTGGTTAGTATTCATTCTAAAAAACAGCGAGTACAAGCTACAAAGATGATGATGCCAAACTATTGTATATGGTCTAGAGACAGACTGGATAGCTTTTTAGATGCGAAGCCTCTTTTGAGCTAGCTTGATCCGGTGGCGTCCGCACTCCACTGAGCATACGCGTCCCAACACCGACTAAATTGCTGCTAGCCTACGCTCCCCCTCCCCCCTCTCCCTCCACTAGGCATCCCTTCCTGCGGGGCTTACACCCCCATTTCGCATGCGCGACTCCTCTCCAATGCTCCCCCCTCTCTCGCCTCGCAACACTAACGCAATCAGTGTCTGCTAGCGAGTGTCTTTATTGCAAAAGGCAAATGCTCGCGCTGCACAAACATTCACTGGCCACCGTGTATATATAGGCACTGGATTTTTTAATTATCAATAGTGCACTGCTATCCACAAGCTATCGCGAGTATTACCGGCAGTGCAATCAATAGTGCAACTGAAAGCCTTGCTACAAGTATACCCTATTCACGGGTAGCGCAGGGAATAAATATGCAGTTGTTGGCTAACGGCATTTTCAGCATATTCATGAGAACCTACTTTCAGCAGTACTCAGTTCCTTTGTGAGAATTGTCTTGGCGGAAGAAATCAACTATTTCTGCAGCAAAAATAGCGAATGATGTTCATATAAATTTTATTCAAAAACACTCAGTTACATCTTACAAGCAACAAACGTAGTTCTTAATCGCTTTATGTCGGTATCTAAACTCCGTACAATTAGTATTATATATATTTTTACTTTGAAATCAAAGAAAACGTTACATATTTGAAGCCACAAAGTTCTATCATGCTGAATGATTTTTTTTTGCTATAGATGAACAGTAGAACTAAATTATCATAACTTGCACGTCAACTCTTTTGTCCTTCTGCATGTTCCTCGTGTTGCATTACTTACCACGCACTCGAAGAACGAATTTATGCTGCAATGAGATCGTGCTGCTGAATCAAAACTATTGAAAGTACTATCAAACTTACTATTGATAGTGCTGTCAATTGTTGTTCTAGCATCGACAGTTCGATAGTCACTCAACTACCGAGAGTATCGAAAGTGCTGTCGATATTCCTGCCTTACTAGTGCAAACAAGAGTGCCCCGCCGCGGTGGTCTAGTGGCTAAGGTACTCGGCTGCTGACCCGCAGGGCGCGGGTTCGAATCCCGGCTGCGGCGGCTGCATTTCCGATGGAGGCGGAAATGTTGTAGGCCCGTGTGCTCAGATTTGGGTGCACGTTAAAGAACCCCAGGTGGTCTAAATTTCCGGAGCCCTCCACTACGGCGTCTCTCATAATCATATAGTGGTTTTGGGACGTTAAACCCCAGCTATCATCAGTGCAAACAAGAGTGCAAGAAAGAAGTCGAGACACCGCAGATGCCGGCTAGCAATTGCGAAGGCGCACAAATGCGGAAAAGAAAGAAGGCACGATGACTTATTTGCGCATGCGCATGGAATATGCAGACCTATCAACGTAAAATAATTGACCACGCAATAGGTTAGAAGTGAACGAAAAAGAAAAGACTTTCTATCCATGTCTAACGCATTGCGCTGTCAATTATTTCACGATGAACGTCCAACAACTATAGCCCAGCTTTCGATTTTGCTTCTTAATCTATCAATGCGGCATGCTTGGTGATCTAAACGCGAACACACACACACAAAAAAACAACTGTCGAGGCATTTAATTTCTCCTTTACGCAAGTTAATACATGATTAACCTTGGATCATTTTTGACTGCTCAGACCATGATTGTTGAAGGTGAATCATCAAATGTAGATACGTTCAATATGGTGGAGCGTAACTCATACACTCGGTAAACTACCATTTCCACTAAGATTGTCCTGCTTTGGCCATCGATGGTTCACTCGCTGTTACATTAGGCATTTCCAAATAACATACTGAGTCTTTTTCTGTAGAGCCAGAGTTTAATAAATCAAATCACGGGTACTGAATATATCCATTGTATAGTTCAAGTTACCGACAATATTCACAAGGTGCCAGTCTTGCCGTTGCAACGTGCACGATCGTCTCTTTCGCTCTTCCTTCTTGCTGCACTTACAACCGCAGTGGTCAGCCACGATTCGATTCCGGTGGGTCGTGGTCAGCCACAGTGCAGACAGCTAGTCCCGCCGCTGGCCGCAGCCGAACAAAGGCGAAGCGCGCTACTGTTTCCCACCGAACACTGCCCACTGCCCACTCTGTGCTACAAGCTCGCCGCGACAGTTGCTTCGGCATAGTCTTCGCTAGAACCATTCTTACTGCTCAGCAAGCTAGAAAATGCCTCTTTACAGCTTACTCAAAGCACTTTCCCCTCCACAACCACTTAAGGGTGCGCGTGGTTTGTCAAGAAAAAAAAAAGTTAACGGGTGCTGTCGTCGTATGTCATAAACGTTTCTTCTGCTTTTCTCTCCCGACAAATTGTGGTGCTTGACAAATTATTACCGCGAAATGGCTGGTTCACCGTAGCCTATACACTGCCGCGCTCGCCGTTTCGCTCATACACGCCTGGTACTTGAAAAGGTAGCGTACGAAGATTGCCCGAAAGCATTCCTTTTTTTTCGAGCCGACATACTGAGGAGGACAAGATATGGATAAGAAAGGAGCCCGAACAAACCACCCTGTGTATGCCGCAGTGCACCTGCAATAAAAGTGGTGGCGGTGTGGCTGCATGTACACAGGCGACACGAAGTACCCAGCGAGTGAGCGCCGCTGGGCGTAGAAGCAAGACAGAGCTTACAGCGAGAAGTAAAAACAGAAAAGTATTGAGAGAAGAAGAAACTGCTCGAAGTAGAAAAGAGAAGAAACCTTTTCGACCACTTTCAAAGGAAGCCCCGAACGTGGCCTCCAGCGAATACTCACTTTCGAAAAAAAGCCAGAGGGAGAGACGTTCTTGGTGGCGTTGTTGGTGTTTTCTTAGCCATCTTTGACAACCGCGGCTGGGAGGCGCCGTGCTGCACAAGGGTATCACCCGATGTCCTAGTCGGACGCTCAAAAGCACACCAATGCGCGGCGGTGTGGTTTCAGCGGTACATGGAAGGAGGATCGACCATGCACTTTGTGCAGTGGTGGCAGCGCCTTCTAAAGGCGCCGCAAAGCTAATTGTCGGCGAGGAAACAATGCCTCGCCGCCGGAGGGCCTACGCAGACGCCGGCCCTGGATGTGTCCAACTCCAAGCGCACGGCGACCGGCTTTCCTTTGCGGTCTGCGGTTGTGCGTGGAGCCACCGAGATAGTTGTGTGCCGCGTCTCTTGAGTCAGAGCTTTTCGAGGACCCCACGAGGAATGCCAGAAAGTTGTCCAGATAAGCGGACAGCATTGCCGCGATGGCTTGCCTTATGGTAATCGTTACTTCAGGCGTTTCATTTTCGGTTCTTTTGAAGAACCTGGCATCAGGAATAGGCTTCACAATTAAATTCAAATTCAGCATGCTGCTAGCCGAGTAGCTGCACCGTCAAAGGGGGCCTAGAACCTTGCACGGAACTAAAATTGACACCGAAATACAAGCAGCAACTAAAAAAAGGGGGGACAGCTTTTAAGGACGCTTCTATAGAGGGCGAAAAGAAAGAACGGACTCAAACGCCGCTTAGGCTTTTTACACCACCACGCCTGGCTTTGCCGGCATTGGAGAGAGCGTACTGTCCTTTGTGCGCTTGTAAAAGCGTTTTTCCGGCCCCACGTTCTAGCTTTTGCTCGCTCGTTTGGCTCACAGCGGGAGAAACCGATCGATGGCGGACGACGCTCGCAGGCGCGTGCGCACTCGCCTAAACGCGCTCCTTGGGCGCAAGGCGATTCGAAAGCGCTGACAAATGACCAGATAGATGGACGCAAGATGGGAGCCCACTCGGGGGAGGTCTTCAAATCACGAAAGGTGCCTGAAGAAGGCGTAGATGGACTCTCGCCACGTGCGCGAACAAGGTAGAAGTCTTCTTCTTTTCATACAACTCCACGGAGACGCTGTGAAACACTTGTGTGAAAAGGCTGTTCGAAACTGCGCGGTTTGAACAGTCGCAAACATGGCCAACTGGAAGACTAAGAGGCGTAGCAAGAGTCTTTCATGTGCTGCGATGTATAAGACGATTCTGAAAACACGTTTTTCGCCACTTGGCTGTCTGACTGAGGAAACACTGAGCCACTCAGTCCGCGCAGCGAGAGGTGTGCCCTTTGTCAAAAGCGCAGGCATGCCACGAGCGCTTGTAACCGAAGCTGACGCCACTTTCGTGCACGCATCCAGACCACTGCGGAGTACGCCGAACTTTCGTCGTCGAACTAACGCTTTTTTTGCTTCTATAACCACGCCACAAGTGCAACTCAGTGCCCGGTGAGAGCACGCACGCGATAAAGTTCGTAGTTTCTCAATCAGATAGAGAGGAGGATGATAAGAAGGGTAAGAGAAAGGTGAGAAGGGAAAACAGGACCGAGTCCGGTTGGCTACTTTGTCCCGAGAAAGGGAAAGAAAAGTTTGAGACAACAAGCGAATCGCCACAGTTACTTCTTGGCTCGAATGTTGTAAACTTAAGAGACGTAACACGCGTGTGTGTGTTGTCCTCCATGAGCAGATTGCCTAAACATTTGAGAGTGCGATGCAAAGAAGGAGGAGGAGGATTGAAAGAAGAAGGACAGGGAGGTTAGCCAGTTCTCAGACTGGCTGGCTACCCTGATGCAAACAAAGTGACTGAATTAAGGAATATGTTTGTGGGCAATAGTACTCTTTCAAATAGGTGCACGTCACGCAATTTTCAGCGTATATATTGTCCGGAAACTGTGTCGGCTGCTTTGCACATTTAAAGTCCTCCTTGCAAGTCTTGAAGTCACGCGAACCTTCACAGCGTTTGCATCACAGCGCTCCTCTGTAGAATTTCGTCACGTGATCAAAACGTTGGCATTTAAAGCACCTGGGTGGTGGCTCCGCTTATTCAGTGATTTCATGTCGAGTGAAGCCAAGGTTAATGATCAACGGCCGCTCGGTGTTTGGGGTTGACGCAAGTACCACTGCGTCCGTGGGTCTTACTTTCCACTTATTCGTAGAAGAAACTCCTCTTCGAACAATCCTTCTGATGTGAATTACGCATTGGGGTTTTATGTATCCGAGAAGATCCACCTCCGTGTACAATTTCGGACGCCTCTGATCAAGCAGATGGTTTGCAGGTATTAGGAAGACTAGCACTAACTGCTATACCAGAAATCTTGCCACACCTGAAACGCGCCTTTACTTGATCTTCAGTGGTCACGTCAAGCAGCAGTAAACCTTGCGCGGTGAAATAACTCCGAACTGGCTCGGCGTCAATGACTGATGTTATCGCAGAATGTAAAACAATAGAGTTCACCTGTCTGAAGTTATTTACTTTCTCTATACAGGTGATATAGTCATCGGAATACCAACAGTTATGTCTTTGCTATGGCTCAGTACCATTTTAAAGTTGCCATCGTCCATGTCCGACCAATCATCGATATTCTCGTCGAGTCCCACTATTTGGGCTGCGTTGTGGTCAATTGTTGGTTCGTTGGTGTCTCCACAGTCACGTTCGACCGCTCTTTAGTGTAGTCATTTCGATGGCGTGTGGGATAAATCAGATCTCTCTCCTGGTCACTGACGTGGCTGGGCTTGGCCGAAGCCCCAAAATCGGATTCTTCTTCCGGTCACGTCTTCTTGGAAATGGCTCGGTAAGGGCAAAATCAAATCTTCTTGATGCCGCAAACGTCTTCGTGGACGGAAATTAGAACAGAACAACTAAAAAAAAACGTAGAAGATCAAAGCTAGAGTTAGCTGCATGCACTTTCAACGTTGTCGTCTTCGAGCTCCTAAAAAAAAAGCCTTCAAAGGTAATAAGCATGCCAGTACGTAAGTAATGACTGAACAGGTGTTCACCTTTCACTTCCGCGGTGTGAATATATAAGGAAAAGTTGACGCGTGTTGGCCTTGATGATGCGCGAGGCTCTTCCATTCAATGTAAGAAACACAAAGAGATTGTGCGCATAAACACCTAAGTAATTCATGTCGTCTCCCTCTTTCCACTTTTGATGCACGCACAAACAATCGCTTTACAGGCGAAACATTTCCCGCTATTAATTTTGTTTCACGGTTCCAACAACTCCAGGAAGTTCAGAAGGCTCACGACGCGGTGGTGGGACTTGGCCTTCCCGTTTCGACGTGGGAGCAGCCCGCTATGCTCTCTCAATGAAAACTGGGGGACGACTACTTCAGGGCCTCAATAAAGTTTAGTAGTATACCTACCTACCTACTACCTATTACCCTAATACATTAGTATCCTACTACCTATCACTCTAATCCCCCTGCAGTCATTACTCTGCGCTTTTATAAAGAGGGCTTAGCACTATCTCGATAATTAGGTATATATCTCATGTACATAAGATACTTACTGACAAATAGCTTTACATGCGCAATTTTTTTCACGTATATTTTCGTTTATGAAGCCCCTTTTAGCTGCGCTGATATTTTCTCGCAAATAATAATTCAATAATGAAGTTATGTACCCACTTCAGGCCCACCTCGTCTATCGAAAAGCGAACGGGCAGCTTGCTAGTCTGAGCAGATGCTTGTGACGTTGACGTAGGATAAGTCAGTGAAATCCCCAAAATAAAGCCATTCTGCGCTTTTAAACTATATATTGTGACGCACCCATGCCATCGAATTCCGGTTTAATGCTTAAACTGCTTCGAAAGCGCCACTCAATTCCCAACCCAAATTAAAGACAAAAACAAAACTGACGTGCGTCTTTTGCCGCTCTCCCCCCTTCCACTAAACTTTAGTCTATGTGCTACTTTCTCAGCTTATTTTTTGCTCTGTTTTCTTCTCGGCTGGGAGATAATTTCGTCCTACTGTCCCGATCGCAGGCCATGCTTGCACAACCGGTAATAACCTCCGTACTGGCATTATCTTCGCCGTTAAGGGGACATATCGGTCACTATATGGCCAGTGCTTCAACGGAGCATGCTTGCCTCGCGTTGCTTAACGCATCCTCACTTACTGTATTCCGAGACCTCGCGCTTCACGAAAGCGACGCCCCTTGGGAACAATTACGTGGACGACTGTGCTTCTCTGCTTGTGCGATCCCCCTTCCCCCTCCACTTACGTGTATAGATGTGTGGAAAGCTCTCGCCGGTATCAAGCTGCCCCGTCGAGCGAAAGCCTCGGTGAAAGGCGTACCTCTCAGTTTGCGGGGCTCACTCCCGTTCCTCTCCACCCCTAGCCACCCCGCTATCCCAACCCCAGGACCGGCTGGCGAGAAGCGTGATCAACTGCACCCCCGGGGTAAAAGGGGGGTGGCGGTGTGAGGCGGCTCCACCGGCTTCGCGGGTCACTGCCGTGTCAAACGCTTGTAATCCTGTTAAACAATTTGACTCGGGGCCCGTTCAGCCGGTGGGTGTCCATATATGGCCAGCGCCGCAGGACTGGGCATATATGGAAGAGAGGTCTATGAAGCCATTGAGGCTGCTTTATAGGGCGCGACGTGCGGATGCGCTCACGTGCCCTGTAATTTATGTGGGACGTCGCTCTAACGTGCCGCTGCTCCTACTCTCGACGGCTGCGCGCGGATCACCGAGAACGTGTCGTGGCATTGCGTGCTTGTCTGCGGATGCGCGAGGGTACGCTGTAGTCAGAGCACTGCTACTTTCTTTTTAAATATGTATTGTACAGTAACGTAGCCAAAAATTTCTTTCGGAGAGGTGGTTTGTGATGAGGTGTGTTCAGACTCCTCCCCCCGACCCCACAGCTCACGCCACAAGTGCCTTTTGATGTGGGGACAACCACTGTGCCATGATGTAAAAGAAAACCCAAAGCACTGCACCAACCGAAAAGAAGACATAAAATCGTCGCACACAAAAGCCCACGAAAAGTTCTTCGGGTTTTCCACCTTCATCATCCCGACAGACGGGCTTGCATCAAACTTTAAACTTAACCACTGCGTCAATTTCAGTCACTGAGCTTCACTTAGCAACAAAAAAATAGGTGCCTGGTGCTAATAATATGACAATGTGTGAGATGTAAAAAAAAAAAAAAGCTGTGTGACTTGTTAACGCTCGTTAGCAACGCATATATGATCGATCTCAATGAAAGAAAGTGTCCACGCTTTTCTAATGCGTAATATTGGTCGAAAAACTCCCGCACCTAAATATGTGTGTATACGACTGCCACCGCAAGCAACGTAGGAAACCGTTGGCTTGTGTAAACAAACAGTTCCTAATAATTACGATAAAAGTACGTGCGCACTCTGCCTCAGAAAGTAATAAGTACAGTTCAGCACGAACAGTGAAAGAATAATTTTTTTTTTCATTTTAATGAGAAAACACAAATGGTAGCCTAATTGACTGCTCGGCATTCTACTTGAGACGCTAATGAAAACAACTACACATACAGTAATCGCACAAGAACAAATAGAACAGACGTGCAAAAAAACGTGCACATAACAGTAATCTCTAGTCTCGTTGCACAGGGGATAAACGCGCTATCGTTCTCATGGACCTCATTTACCCTTCTTATGGCACATTCGGAGGCCGTCATCTATTTGCGTTATATGGCGTAGCGAGCGCATGCAGCGCCACCATTAGCGGCCTAGGGAGTCGTTCTCAATCTACACCATGTGCGTTGCCGGCTATTCCGGCAATTTTTGCGCTCATTGTTCCCTTTCTACTCAACTGGCTTTCCTTTCTCGCCATCTGCAGTCTCTCCCCTCTCACGGTCACTGAAATACTCCCGTCGACCTTACACTCTTCCCCATCCCCTCTGACCGTTTCCAACGTAAATACAGACTGAGCGGTGCCCGCTCAAACGAACGTGATGTGCCCGTTGAGAAGCGAGGCGCCATAACGGGCCGTGTTATCACGGCGGAACGACCAATTAGGCCCGTAATTGGCGCGAGGCAACTGCCTCGGGATTTCGGGAATCATTTCGTAGCCTCTCCCCTTCAACCGTCCTACGCTTTCTCCTATGCAATCCACTTGTTTGCCCAGGATAGAACTGCTGCAGAGGAAAGAGGATGGTCGCTTTTCTATCCTCAGTAGAAAAGTGCCTTTAGATAAGTTCTTCCTTCTGTCTTTATTATTATTATTTGCGACTGTCTTGGATCTGTTTATCCTCTTCTACCTTTTGTGAGTACCAGTTTTTGGTATCTCCCTCTTTCCCATTCTCATACATTGTTTTTTTACATTCTTTCAGCACTGCACCCTCCCTACGAAAGCTGTTGCCGCAGAGCCCGTTCCCTCTCGCAGCATCCTCGCCAGCGACGCGCCGAACGATATAATGCGCTCGGCTGACGCCTTCCGCTTTTCTTCGCGTTCCCGCGCCACTGCGATTGCCTTCCCAGCTTCTCGTATATGTTTTCACTTACGAGACGGCGAACGATGGAGAAGCGGTTGGCGGAGGCTGCGCATCCCGGTCAGCCAATGGGAGCGCGCGCCACGCGCCCGTCAATACATCTCTCTCCTCCTCCTGTTTCTTCTTCCTCCTCATCCTCGCAGTTTCTTGTGTGCCAGCGGCTTTCACCAAAAATGGCAGCATTATCTCGCCCTCCTCCATAAACGACTCCAGCTTTGCGTAGGAAGGAAAATTGCTCTTCTCACGGCGATGCGCTGCAGCCGGCTGCTGGCGTGGCGATTTGGGCTGCGTCCTACGGTAGAAAATAGATGGCTTAATGGAAGAAGATTGTCATAATGCTGAACGATGGAGTTCGGTATCACTGCACAGTACGCAATATGGGAGGGTTACGTCAGAATAGCGTGACACGTCCGCGGGTCAAAGCAAGGGACGTTGAAAACTCCTTCAGGCAATGCGTGAAGGATCACTTCACCGTATTTCATTGCACCGTCATCCTCTGGATTTCGTGTCATCGCATAGGCTCACTGGATGCGTAAACAATGATGCACGACAGCGGTCTCTATATCAGCATGCATTTTGTGAAATTCAGTTTATGTTTGCTTACGTAGGCTCAGCAAACAAAAAAAAGATAGTTCTTAAGAAAAATAAATGAATAAAACAAGAGAAAAAACATTTGCCTTGTCGGTGTACGTAACGAAAGCCTATTTCTCTGAACGCTCAATTACTGACTATCTCAATACACACAGCAGTAACTGAGCCGTTGCAGAATGATATGGGCAACCATTTACCAAAGCGACTTAATACTCGTCGAAATCGTGATGCGCTCGCAGGACCCAAATAAAATCATGTGTATTGCTTCCAAAACCTGTCAACCAAATAAATTAGCATGTATCCTAATTAAAATGCGCCCAACGTCATCTCCGCCTAGCTGAACTGCGGTATTGTTGCGACCGGGGTTTCCAGACACCGGAGGTCCGGGATGAAGTTGTCGAGGCAGGAGGAAGAGAGACTTGAAGAGGGTTTATTTACAATATATACATTGCGAACTCCCTACACGGTGAGCCCTCAAACGTGGCAGGCCTCTACATGACTCCTAACATAGCGCTCCATGGTGCTTGGTTCTACATGGTTCTGCTCGGTTCTGCTCTGTTCTGCCTGGTTCTCTTCTCGAAAAAAAGCCCACCGAATGAGCCGTGGGGGCTCATTATAAAAGGGTCTGTCCTCCCCAGATCCCTAGATCGGGGACCGCGTACAGAGGGCACCGTCCAACCACGGATCACACATTACCCGCGAGGGTGACGAGCACGCACGGTCCACGTGAACGTTCAAAATTGAAGCGTGGTCACTGCACGGCCATGGGGCACGAACGTGGCTCCTCCTCGTCAAGGGGTGTCGCTGGGCGAGGGGTCTGAAGTTGATGACTGCATCCATCGAAAGGGCCGCCGTAAACAAGCTTCAAACGGTCGCCGAACGACTCGTTCAATTAGCGGGACGATTTCCGGCCGCCGCCGCCGCCGTCATCTTCCAAAGAAGAAGCTGCACTTGTGGTCTCCCGAACTGCTCACGGTGTCGTGGCGGCAAGACGCCGCACCCTCCGGCCAGGGGGGAACAATACATGGCGGACACAGGCCGCCAACCCGTTTGGCGACTAAAAAGGAACATCAAAAGGGAACGCCGATCCATTGTCAGACCTGGCGCCGGTCCTAACAGTAGGCAGCCGGTCGTTCGGTTTGGTTTGAAGATTAAAGGAGCGCCGCTCCCTCTTCAGCTCCGGCGCCGGTCACAACAGCTCGTCCGCCGGCGGGAGAAGCGACCTGAGGGTGACCAGCTGCACAGGTTGCTCGAAGTGTCGCTGTGTAGTGCTGTCTTCCAGGCCACTGCTGATGACGCTCAGCCAAGGACTCTTTCCCTCTCGTTCCTTGTGGCTCCCCTCTGGGAAAAGCATTCATACACACCACCACAGGCACGGGAGAGCACCCTGCCCGCACTGAGACACGTCGAGTCCGACAAATTATCCAAAAGCAACCTTACTTAAGCAGTATTACCAAACACAAAGCAGCAATCGGGACGTTTCTCTGAGGTTTCACCAAAACTCCTAATCCCGATCCGATAATAATCTTCCCATCAAACTGCTTTCAAGAAAACTAATTGTCAAGTGATGCGCTCACCGTGGCATACCCGAGTGCCTGCGTGAGTAATCCGCCGTAACCCACCAGGTATCATACTCATAAAATGAAGCATTTTACTTCACGCTATCTTTTAGTTCCCGAAATTTAGTGCCGCCAAAGCCAGTCGTCAATTCCTCTTGAGAAGACGAAAGCATCACTGCCGTGCTGCACCGGCATTAGGAACCTCTTTATTATACATCCGCAAACGCACATCACAGTGCGCCTGCCTGGAGGAGATACCACCTAACCGTTCCCTTGCTGTTGCCACTTTCACAAAGCATACATATAAACTCACGAGCTAGCTTTTCTTACACACCGGACACATGCGAACAAAACATTAAATGAACAACAAAAAAAATTTCGCATGAATCCTGAAAAATCTCGCAAGCAATAACTTTGCGTCTCTACGCTCAGTCATAATTAGTTCATAACGTTGCTCCTGCTCATTTACACGTATCTACCATGACGCAGGCTCCTATGCGTGTCGTTTATGCAATCGCACAACGCTTACCTTAGCTAAACGTACAACGCCCAAGAAATGAACAAAACCAAAAAATGTGTTACCTAAACACTATTTGGTAGACGAGATTCTTAAAAAACACATTAAAATCCAAAACAACTTAAACAGTCAAAAGCAAATTTCAAAACAAAATAAATCCACTAATGACCATCGTCAAAAGCTCACGGATGTCTACTCCTTTTTGGGACTAACGCGCGGTGTCGCGTCCTGTGGGTCTTTTTAGGCGAACGGGAAATGGAAC
This sequence comes from Rhipicephalus annulatus, assembly GCA_013436015.1. NCBI lineage: Eukaryota > Metazoa > Arthropoda > Arachnida > Ixodida > Ixodidae > Rhipicephalus > Rhipicephalus annulatus. Next base: position 206,103 of record WOVY01009998.1, on the reverse strand, counting down.
AATGGCAAAACCCATTCGCTTCGCCTCCGACCCCCGCAAAGCTCTGCGCTGACAACCTGCGTTCTTACTCTCGCTGAGTACCTCGCACTCCCGCAGTCCATCAAACATGCCGTCGATAGAGCGACGAAAGGGTCTGCCTTTCTACCCAACGTGCTTTTTTTTTTTTTTTTTTCGTTTTGTCCGGCGGCTCGGACGCATACAAACCAACTCCGGTGCCGATGACAAACGCCTAATTCTGTACGCTCTAATGCGTGTCACTATCCTTCCAATAGATCTATACAACGCATATAGGCTACCAAAATGATAGAGCGCTAACGAAAACAAAGTACAAACGAGTTATTTACAAAATCACAAAAACGAACAAAATGTTCCTTTCAACAGTCCCGAGTCGACGTTTTCCGAGAGGCTAACAGCTGTTCGCAACAACTCTGAGTCGAACTCGCGGTGGTCGCGCCCGGAACGATTTTCTCGAGAAGCGGGGTCTACAACACGCGTCAATCGCCCTGCTACCGAACCCCGCGACGTTCCTCGAAGCCGACTTGCTGTCGCTTCCTGCCCCTCGAAAACCACCGACTCTTTTGCCCCGCACCCCGTCCAATGCACCGCGAGAACAACGGAAGGGTCTCTTGCCCCTCGACCACTTACGCACACGATGCGCTTCTCTTTTCTTTGTTCTCTGGCCGCTTGGACGCTTGCGATACGGCAACTTTCTTGAAATTTCGCTCCGCCATTTGAATACATTCCTCAAACGCGTCGCGATTTTTGCCTGCCTGTTTTTACGGCGCTTTCTCTGTTTTGCACGTCTCTTGGTGCCGTCTACGGAGCCTTTCGCCCATCTCTGATGCTCACCAGCACCCACATGCTCATCTGATTTTTCGCGCGGACTGTCTGGATAATTGCCTAGCAATCTATCCTTCAAACACTGCCGCGTACGATGCGCTTTTCTTTTCCGGCGGTTCGGACGCATACGATACAGACCCGTCAGAGATGACAACGGCACTTTTCTCGCGATTTTACCACGCCGTTTGAAACCCTTACTCAAACGCGTTGTGCTCATCTCGAGCTTTGCCTTTTTGTTGCCCTTCGGACGCTTTCTCCCCTGTGCACGCTTCTTTGTGCGGACCTGGGAGCCTTTCGTCCTACTCTGACGTTCTTCATCACCGATATGCTCCTCCGCCATCTCGCGCGCCCAGTCCTGATGATTGCCTATCAGTTCATCGTTAGACCGCGGCCGCGTAGATTGCGCACTTCTGTTCCTTACTCTCCGGCCGCTCAGACGCATGCGATTTAAGCCAGTCAGAGAAGACAACGGGCCTTTTCTCGCAAATCCGCCACGCCGTTTGAAGGTCCTCGTCAAACGCGCCGCGCTGATCGCGAGCCTTGCCGCGCTTCTGTTTTTCGGACGCTTTCTCCGTTTGGCACATTCCTTGGTGCCAAACCTGGAGCCTTTCGTCCGCCTCTGACGCTCATCAACATGGTCTACAGGGCTGCAAGGTTCGATGGAACACTCTGTTAATCTTAACTTCGTTTCCACCACCACGGAACCCTCACACCCTGCTGTGACCGCGAGCTCTTTTCCCTCAGAATGGGTTAAAACCTGTTCCATTCCCTTACAGGCACTAGCCTTCTCTTTGGCCTCAAACGGCACCGCCGCTATATCTACAGATATCAGACCCGCAGCACTCTCTTCGGCCCTAAACGGCACCGCTGCTGAAACGCACCGTTCGTGCGGTACATCTGCAAATTTCTGACCTGTAGCCCTTTCTTCGGCCTTAATCGGCACCGCCGCTACGTCGCACCGTTCGTGCACTTCATCTACAGATGTCTGACCTGTAGCCTTCGCTTCGGTCTTAAATGGCACCGCCGCTACATCGCACCGTTCGTGCGCTACATCTATGGATTGACCACTCTGCTGCAATGCCACCAATTCACAATTAAGCCTTTCTATCTCTTCATCTAATTCCTGCATCCTTTTTATATGTTCTTCATGCCTGCGCTCAGCTTCCAATTCCTCCTGGCGCCATCTTTCCTTTCTTTGCGCCCTTTGTACTTCCTCCTCCTGGTCCAATAAGTACATATTCCCGAAGTGCTCGATTTCCTCATTGTCACTATTGCTTTCGAGAATCACTTCGCGGAGTTTAGAAGCAGGCATATCATCATTAAAATCTAGCTCCAGATCCCAACACAGGTTCAGCAGGTCCTCTCTCGTCAATCTCGTAAGATCCATGGCGACTACTTTGCTTTGGCTCAGCTGTGACAAAACACAAACCCACCAGCGTTTCAATTCTGGGTCTAGAGAAATTGAAGCCTGGCAAATCTCACAGCGGAGACCACAAGCTTAAGCACCCAAGTAGCACTACGTGGCCAACATCCCTCTCTACTTTTTCTTGTTAATTTTTCACTCCTGCTTTTTACAACATCCTAAAATTTAATCCGCAACGTACCCTTAGAAATTTTGAAACATTACCACTTGTTCCTATTGAATCATCTAAGCTTTCCTGCTTTAGCGTACTTGCTCAGATAATCATCCAGTGCTGCCTTGTGCTGAGATAACAACCACAGTGGCCAGGCAGTTGTTGGTTATATCTATCTTTTAACGAATCTAGGCTAAAAGACTCGATATATCTCAAGCACAAAGCCAGGCACTCACCCCATTACGTGCGGTGGTGGTACGCTGCTTCGATCCCGCCGAGTTCCAGGGCTTTCGGCTGGCCTCCGGTACATGTCGCTCTCCGTCGCAGACTCGTATCCCACCGCTGCCAACCAGTTGTTGCGACCGGGGTTTCCAGACACCGGAGGTCCGGGATGAAGTTGTCGAGGCAGGAGGAAGAGAGACTTGAAGAGGGTTTATTTACAATATATACATTGCGAACTCCCTACACGGTGAGCCCTCAAACGTGGCAGGCCTCTACATGACTCCTAACATAGCGCTCCATGGTGCTTGGTTCTACATGGTTCTGCTCGGTTCTGCTCTGTTCTGCCTGGTTCTCTTCTCGAAAAAAAGCCCACCGAATGAGCCGTGGGGGCTCATTATAAAAGGGTCTGTCCTCCCCAGATCCCTAGATCGGGGACCGCGTACAGAGGGCACCGTCCAACCACGGATCACACATTACCCGCGAGGGTGACGAGCACGCACGGTCCACGTGAACGTTCAAAATTGAAGCGTGGTCACTGCACGGCCATGGGGCACGAACGTGGCTCCTCCTCGTCAAGGGGTGTCGCTGGGCGAGGGGTCTGAAGTTGATGACTGCATCCATCGAAAGGGCCGCCGTAAACAAGCTTCAAACGGTCGCCGAACGACTCGTTCAATTAGCGGGACGATTTCCGGCCGCCGCCGCCGCCGTCATCTTCCAAAGAAGAAGCTGCACTTGTGGTCTCCCGAACTGCTCACGGTGTCGTGGCGGCAAGACGCCGCACCCTCCGGCCAGGGGGGAACAATACATGGCGGACACAGGCCGCCAACCCGTTTGGCGACTAAAAAGGAACATCAAAAGGGAACGCCGATCCATTGTCAGACCTGGCGCCGGTCCTAACAGTAGGCAGCCGGTCGTTCGGTTTGGTTTGAAGATTAAAGGAGCGCCGCTCCCTCTTCAGCTCCGGCGCCGGTCACAACAGTATATACTCATGTACAAAATTCATGCTCTTTGAATCTGGCACCAAGAGCTTCGCACAAACTTTATGCGATACATAAGTGTTGCATGGCACCTCCAGTTCCTATACGTGTACAATGCAACAGACACACGAGTTTTAAGTACACCCGGCGCGTAGCAGCACTAGTGTGCAAACGTATATTTCGAAGTAACTAGCACGTTTTGTCAGTTTCCTTTCGTAATAACTACCACGTACTTTTAGACGATAAAACTTGGCTATCGTGCATTCTCCTATTAGCATGCGGACTTGCAATCACGCTAAGAGTGTAATGTAGCGGCTTTGTGCTCTTTTAGTCGTTTACACAAATATTCTATATTCACGTTTAATGTTTTAGTTGCACTGTATCACGCTGTATAAGCTGCCTTGCTGATAGCGGCAACGTTTGGAGTACGAGCGGGGCAGTGATGGTTGCGAGTACTTTTTGTTTCGTCCTGTGCTACAGGTGAAGCAGAAAGTAAGTGCTCTGACGACGATATGATTAACGACGTCGGCTTGGTGGCAACGTCGATAGCAGTCATTCATTAGCGTGACAAAAAAACACAGACGAGTGGGTAGACAAGAAGTGAAGTGACAAATTCTAATGTGAATTTTTAGCTGTATGTTACATTATTATTATTATTATTATTATTATTATTATTATTATTATTATTATTATTATTATTATTATTATTATTATTATTATTATTATTATTATTATTATTATACTGCCTTCTTATCTGACAAAATTTCAATTTATTTAAGCCTGTTATACCTCGGTGGTGAAGGCTGAGGCATTTCTGTTAGACTTTTTTTTACGCCTCGATATGATTTCTGTCCCTATCTGTCTGTCTGTTGTCACAATGAAACCGAGCCAACATAACGCAAATGCAGTGTTACTTTTGGCAAGCTGGCTTTGCCGCACAATAAGTCATATTGCGGCGAAGTAGTCTTTACGACTTCAGTCGGAAGTAAAATTGTTGCATAGCTGGTGTAACTATTTGAAGAAAAGTACTAACGAAGAAAAAGCCTTAGATATATGCAAGAAAATATAAAAAGCTTGAATGATGAGAAGGAAGAAGATTCGGTAGGTTTCAGGGAAATCTAGTCTTGCGAGTGTTGCAAGCAATTGCCCCAACCGTTTTTTTTTACTTAAGTATTATGTAGAAAACATTAGCTTTCTTTCGTATACTCGACTGCTTATCCGAAAGTCGCGGGTTCGATCCCGGTCATGGTGGTCGCATTTCTATGGACGTGAAATGCGCAGAGGCGCGTGTACTGTGCGCTGTCAGTGCACGGTAAAGAAAAACAGATTGTGGAAATTTCCGGAGCCCTCCACTAAGGCGTCTCTCATAATCATATCATAGTTCTGGGACGTAACACGCCCATTATTATATTGTCATTTCTTTCGTATAGGCTATCAACTCCATTCATTGTAATGCTGCGCTAGCAGAAAGAGAAAGAGAGAGAGAGTGAATCCTTACACTGAGGCGAGGGGGAAAGTAAAGCACAGAGTAAATCAGGCGCATTCTAATTACCAAGGTACAGTTTCCAACTGTATGCATTGATACGAGAACAATACTTGACAATATAATACTCGATAATCTTCGATATTCGAGAATCCTCTGTATGGGTAAGTCTCGTTCACTTTAGGTAAATCTATAAAACGTTTTCAGGCACGTAACGTTATTACGCTGACTATGTTGTAGATTCTTGTAGCCAGCTTGTTACAAACGGGACTCAATTTTGAGACGTTTGCGGGGTCAACATCTTCCCCTAGAGTGAAGCTCACGTTGTGCTGCTAACACGAATCAATAATTCAAGATCTGTCGCTATAAAATTTTGCCTTCACAGACTGGTCATATTTACTCTAGTATATTCTGCTACTATCATTGCCGACACTTTATAATTTGCAACAACCAACCATCCACGATATTTGGATTATCTCAATCTATTTGAGCAGTACAAGGTTGGGGGAGGGGGGGATATGTCGAACAACATAAGCTGACATGCAGCTTTATGTTAAAGCTGAGCTCGTGCATATGGCTGGCTATACTACTATACGTATAGAGTACACGCACGCGAACTCTCCTCTTCAACTCTCCACGATGACTTTATCCATATTCAGCGCAGACAAACATGCACAATGCAGTCTAACGGTACACCTGCTCTCACATGGTCGATTCGTACCTCTATAGCTTTTCTTTTCAGCAGACGCATTCCCTTTCCCTGAAGATCAACGCATGCGACTTTCAGGCCTGCTTCGGGGGGACTTTGTGCTAACAAAACTGAGACTTCTGCGTCCATGATAAAAGCAAACAGAAGCTCACACACGTGAAGTCCGGCTTTCGCTTTCTACACTTTCCCCAAACGTCGCACTCTCCAACACCATGGTGGCGGCGCAGATCAGAGGGAAAGTGCGGCGGCGAGCGCGAACAACAGAACGCGTCTCGGCAAGCAGCGCGAAGTGTGAACGGGTATATAACAACCGCCACATAAATCAGGTATAATCTCTAGTCTTCCCCTTCTATAGGTGTTGCCCACCTGGCGAGCTCGCCACGAGCGGTGTGAGAGGTCTAAATTTTCATGATTTCGGCGTAATGAGAGGTTCTGGGCGGCTCCATAAAACAGTGGGAGGGCCCCGGCCGCGCGTCCCTTGTGCGCCCGCGTCTGGTCAGCGCGGCGATTTATTGCCCAGTCATTGTGGCCGCTCCCCGAGCGTGGACCGTTGCCATGGTTGTTGTTGCGGTCCGGACACAACACACACGCACGCGCGCCGGCTCTACTCGGCGCGAAGTTCGCATCTGCCGCCTTCCTCTGGTGTTTGGAAAGACAGGGCGCGTCGTATAGGCTGCATATACGGTCAGAGGTCAGTGGGCACGTCGCGTTAACAGGAGAAAAATGTCGCCTGCTGGTTTTGTTGAGAATGATATATGCAGTGTCGATCACGGGGACTTTGGTGAAGACGTGGCCATGCAGCTGCATGACCGAGGCCCCAACTCGTTCAAGTATTTGCTCTTTCCCTTTTTTCATAATATTCTATAACGCTTGCATCCGAAGTGTACATGCGTTTTTACATCTTCATTTGTGTCGTTTACCGGGAGGGTAGACTATGTTACAGTTCACTCTCATGCGCATTACACATGGACATTGGAAAAACGTACATGTCTATACAGTCCAGAACTCTTGGCGTGGAGCGCATTTTATTGGTATTGATTCCTTACGTTCGCACGCAAACTTTAAAACGCGTTAAATGTCTCACCGGGCGCACTAAACATCCAGTAAAATAGTCTCCGCGACTCCCTCTTCATTGGACGTGAAACAAAGTCAACCTTACAGCCCGACTCAGACTGCTTCATTGAAACAGTTTCTGAAACATACACACTTAGTAGTTAAAAGAAACAAAAAGAAATGAGTGTGCCGTGTTGCAACAAAGATCCCCTTGCGCACAATAACATCATCACTCGTCTACGGCTGTGATTTCAAGCTTATAAGTTTTCGGCACCGACTACATTCATTTAATAAACAAAGATATCCCCCCTCGAAAATAAAAAAAAATTCCTTGGTCTGAAATTCATCACCTGCCGCGGCTGACATCGCTCGTTTGGGGTGTCCATTTATTGCCTTTTTATAATCTACCCGCTCGGTGAGCTCATTACAATGCAGAGTTGTCAGAAGCAAAGCGAGTCTCAGCTGCAAACTTAGAGCTCCCCGATCGCAGCCTTCTCGAGCCGTGTTCTCGCTTCGAGCGCGCGCGCTGGCGAGTGTTCAATTCCCAATCAAAAAGGCATCCATCACGGCTGACCGGCTCAGCCGGGGGATTACACAATCGGGGTGTGAATACGGGGAGTCGGCGAGGGAGTGAGATCTTCTCCCTGGCGACTAAATCCTCGCTACGCCGACCGGCTTGTTCCGCCATCCACACCCCTCGCAGGTTTATGTGTATGCGTGTTTCGGGGAGCTCCCGATGAGCGGGGACTCGGGAGAGATGCGTTTAGAAGAGGAAAAGCAGTCGCAGGTGGCAAGAATTAGCGGGCGCCCCGCGGGTGTGATCAATTTGCTCTCTTTTTCGCCGCAGAATACGCATGAATGGGAGACGGTGCTGCAGGGAAGTCTCTGGTAGATTACAAAAGTTAAGCGAGAGACTGGCGCGAGGAGGCTTTCGCTGAGTTATCTAATAAACACTGACTGCACAGCGAAAAGAAAGAGAGAGAGAGAGAGAGAGAAAGGGTCGGGGGAGGGGGAAGGTGATACCTGCGTCGTATCGTATGTTGAGTCTGTTGATGAGGCAGCTGCAAGAAAAGCTGCATACGGGACCGACATGCTTTCATCTCTCCCCGTAGCTTAACAGGTATGACGTTGTTATTCAATTAATATTGTACGTGTAAGGTTGCAGTCATTTATATTATTACACATTGGTATAACAGACCATTTGAAAAGCATCCTTTTGGTGCTAATAGGTGAAAAATAGCTCGACGAGCATATGGAGGAGAGCACTATGAATACAGTTGGAAATTGATATATGCGTACAGAAAGTTTCCGCCGGGGAAGTCTGGGGTATTATCAGCTAGCGTTGCTCCTATTGTCGATTATTGTACACAGCGTTATTTCGGTCGTATCAGTTTAATGCGTAAATATTGCAAGACAGCAGCACCGTTGTGGTGTCAGTGACTTTTATTTGGCAGAGTCGCCTAACCAACCAGTCGAACGAAGAAAACGCTCACAGTGATGATGATTTTATAAAGGGTATTGGATGTAGGTGATGATTATATACAGGTGAAGAAGATGAAGGAAAAATGCTGTGAATATTTCGTTTGCAGTATTCACATTCTTACATCAAAATTGGAAAAGATTATAGAATAAGGTCGGATCATCTCTTACTGATCGCTGTCGAGACAAACTTACAAAATGAACTTTATTGATAATCTGCTAATAATAAAGCTACGCTTTTTCTTCAAAAAATGAAAGTACAGAATCTTAGAGAATTGCTTACAAAGTCGTTCAAGCTCACCAAATGTTCAACCCAGACATTTACAAAAGTTAATGTACATGACACGAGGAAGTACAACTATAGCTATAGTGAAATGTGAATGGGGGTACAGAAGGAAAAACATGAGACATACACTCAGTGTTTTTTACCGACGTACATTTGACAAGTTCTCCGTGTCACCCGAAAGAGGGCGCGCCAAAACATGCATCACTTGCGTTTTGTCATTCGCGATAAAGATAAAAATGAATATAGTAAAATAAGTTGTAATAGCTGAAGCCAGCTTAATAAGGTATACCTAAGAGGCTGAATTTTTCTACAAGTACGATAATTGAATCGTTATAGACAATGCAATTTAAGGGCAACACATGTGTAAAGATTCGTGTGAGCACTGAGGACTACTCGATACTAAAGATGTCCAAGCAACACGCTTTCAAGCAAGTTGTCTTGTTTCGAGGGCCGATTTCAATTAGAACCATTTGCTTGAGTTTCGATCAATATTTGTGACATAAGAGAGGTAATCTAGAACATTTACAAAACCCAACAATAAGCGTACCATGAAGGTTACCTCCGGTCATTGTCACGAGGGGAACTGGTTAACTCTACACGTGCGCAAGACGAAGGGAGTAACGTCACTTATGATAGCTCAATTTTCAAAGCATCGTACACTTGTAATGAGGAAGATATCGCTCGAGCTTCCACTTCCGGAAGATAATGTTACGACCCCTTTTGTTTCCATATTTCTAATTAACACGATCAGTAAAATAAACTTATCAAAGGACCGATCACCAACCCTATACGAACTGTCACTGTTCAATTACCTGTCACAAATTGGCTTAATCAAAAAAGCTTTAATGATTGACTATTTTATATAGAAAAGCTTTAAGTTAGCTGGCATCGCAGTTCTAAATATTTATATTAGGTTTACCTGCGCATTTCATGTTTGTTTAAATGCTTTCTTTTTATTATTACTTTCTTCCGTCTCTCATGGAATATGTTAATCCCTATACAGAAAAGCATGCCAGTGGATTTACAGACATCGGCAAAAATCTGTTTTTTTTTTCAATAAAGAGTTTCTCTCTCTCTTTTTCCATCAAACTTAATTGCCCCTACACTTCCTCTCTCTTTCACGTTTTCCTTTTGTAGTTGTGTGGTAGACAGTATCCCCTAATTCCCTTCGCTCACGTGGAAACCGGTGCTGCTGCTTAAAGCGCTGTAAAACTTTAAAGAAGCAAAATGAATGCAGTGGAACCACTCGCTGCTTCATTAGCATAAACTGGGAACCTCTAATGCAGGCATTTTTCTCTCGTCATGTGCGCTTCCCTCGTAAGGGTACGCCAAATAACGTTCCATGCCTCAGCTGCAGGAAGTGATGGATCGCGGAGGAGCCTGTCAGCGACTCTGAAGGAAGTAAAAAGGAAACAGTGAAACATTGTGAAGAATAGATATATACGCATAACAGTATACAGGATGAATGCTTATTAAGAGGCTCGTGAATAATTTCATGGCCTTACACCAGCTCTCTCTTGCATCCTCGGTGCCTATGCCAGCGGCCAGCTTGGGTTGCGCTATTCAGAGGTCACGCTATCCAGCACACATCCATCCGGGTTGAGCAGCACGGTCAGCAATCAGCCGCGGACCGAGGAGGCCAGCAGGGTCCAAGGGCTCCTGGCTGAGTTGGGAAACTCAGCCCCTCCCCCCTTCCACAAGAAATATCGAATTTGTATATTTGCGCGCACATGTATACAAAATTACGCACGAACATTCATATAATGTAATTGCACCCCTCCTTCCAGGAATGAATGTCTAGTTACGTTACTAATCGTGCTGTACCATATCCTACGACGAAGGGGCCAATCACGCAGTCCATCGCTGTGAATCAAGAAGCTAAGGTACCGAGCTGCTGAACCGAAGATCACACGTTAAAGAACACCAGATGATCAAAATTTCCGGTACCACGGTGGCTCTCATAATCGTATTGTGGTTTTGGGACGTAAAAAACCAGATGCTGTTTTTAGGGATCAATAACGTTTTTCTCCCTCCCTTTTTTAAGCCACTTCTAATCAGTTACCGAAATTTCACTTCTTAATATAATTTTTATTTTGTTTCTTTTTGTCTCCATTCTTTGCATTAGAGAGGCATGTCGGTGAACCCCTGAACTTTAGGGCTCTCTAGCAACTGAGTAGACTGATAAAGGGCTTTTTGCTTTTTCGCACCAGTTTCATAACTCGCAACATATCCGCGAAGCCTGTCCTATCTTCCCAGCAGCTTTCAACCTCAATAAGAGTGAATTCTGGTGCGAACTGCGACTCGGAAGCACTCGCCATGACTTCCGCACCTCTCGAGTGCTTAAAGCGAGTTTAAGCGAGTATCTTAGTTGTATCACCTCAGATCTCGTAAGACCTTTTTTTTATTGGCACTCAGGGACAGCTCATAGGGTTCCATCAGCGAGCTCTCGGAGCCAGGCTCGGTGGGCAGTTTCCGCTCCGGCGCGCAAAATTTTCACGCAGGAAGGCGCGCCTATCAGCCGGGAAAAGAAGGCGTCTCGGGAGAAATCATAAAGCCAAGCATATGCGTTCCCACGGTGGCAGTGCGTAGGCGCCTCGCATCTTCGGTCAGGTGTAGGATACATCCATAGAGAGGCGTCAGAACATCCACTACGCATCCGATGGGGCGGCACGACCCTCCTCCGGCGACACTTTGGTGCCAGCCGCAAGCGCGTGCGCGATGTACACAATGGATGGGCAGTGTCCCGAATTGCACTCGTTTGCGGTTACCCAAAGGAAGTGAAGAGCAAGGCTGCTCTTACGATAACGTGAGTTATTAAAGATGTTCGAGCACTAACTTGATGTTATGCATCCTAACACCGCCTAATAGCGCCTTTCATGAGCATTTTCTCGGTGAGAGGAGTCTGTGTGGAATCAAGAGAGAGAGATAATGAAAGTGATAATGTAACGTAAGTAGGAATTTGAATTTCTGCTACATTAACGACATTTTAAGGATGAATGAATGAATGAATGAATGAATGAATGAATGAATGAATGAATGAATGTAAATATAGTTCCAAAAGATTTATTTACCACTTCCGAGTATAGATTAATGTTGCTATTTATTAGTTCGTTTTGAGTGATAACGAATTAGACAATTCTTGATAGCTCATACAGCTTAGACGATTCATTACAGAGGATCTTTCGTGTCTACACGAAACGCTGAAAGTGCCTACAATAGGGCATTTTTTCTTGTACGTATACTTCTTAACGTTGCCGTGTTAGCGGCTTACGTTTACCGAATAACGCTGAATAAAGCTATATAAACAGTTCACGATGCCACCATTACAGAAGCGACGGCCGCTCCGTGGTGCACGTTCGTGCAACGCCGTATAGTAAACCGGAGATGTGACACCGGGTGCGGCTTATCGGGCGCGTGGCGCGGAAACCAGAGTCCAGGGGCGCGACGCCAGGCGGCAAGGCGGTCCGGAAGTGGTGCGTGCTGTCGCGACACACTTTCACCCCCACCCCTCTCTTTCGGAGTAGGCAGAGGCTTGCGCATGGCCTCGCACCAGTGTATACGGTCGTACTGCATGGTAGCTCCAACTTCCAGCCACAGTCTTGCTCCCGGAGGCCGAGCGCGGTTTCGGCCCCGGAAGCTGTAAAGGGGACGCAAGCATAAAGATAGCCGCGCATCGCCGACCATGTGGCTAAGTAGCCACGGCGCAGCCGAGATGGATGGCTGTCGACCGTGATCGTGCCTCAAACGGGCGGCGAGTGCCTTTTAGGCCGAGAGAGCCGCTTGGAGAAGAAGAGCACTGCGCTCCCCGAGCTGCGTAGTAGTACCCCCCGCTTTTAGCTGTGTATTACACGGTACGTGCCATCCCGTCGACGCCGTGTTTCCGGTCTGTTTACCTTCTAGTGCCAATGGGTGGCCCGCGACACGCCTCTCCTCGGTATATGGATGAACGACCGAGAAGGCGGAGTGTTCCTCCATTTGATATATATATATATATATATATATATATATATATATATATATATATATATATATATATATATATATATATATATATATATATATATATATATATATATATATATATATATATATACATACTGTCCTCTACGTCTTTGTGAACTCTGCATGCCCATGTCAAAATGAATTTGAAGCCTTTCGACGTAGTCTTCCTTTTATCGCGCTAAAAAGTTTTGAGTCGTTCATTCGATGAGCGGACTTGTACACGAGATACTATGCGGACGCATTTCCTTCGACCGTTAATGCTTCCGGCAATACCCTACTGCAAAGAAGATTGTTTGTAGAAATGGTCTCACCACAATATAAGAATGCGCAAAACTCATCTTGCCGACCTTGACGCAATGAGCGGTGATCATTTGTCAGATTTCTCGAATGACTTGAGCCAAAGACCGCTATACACAGCGCGTCACCTTACGCCGCACTCAGGGCTGTCATTCCCCAAGGAAGAAAGCACGTTGGCCAGCAGAAGAACACCGTGCGGACCGACCGTACCAAAGGTAGCGAAAGTGTGATGGGACATCAAAAGCGTTCAACTGTGGCCCAAAGGAGAAGACGAACGGCGGGCTTCTTATTTGGCCTCTTTGTTAGCTTTCTTCGGTGACTTATGCTCGTGAGAGTCAGTAAAGCTTCGCGCAACCGTAGAGCATTCTGGCGGTCTCTTTCAGAAAGGGGCGAGCGGAAACGAAAGCGTCGCGAAACGGTTGCGTCAACAGGGGTCGGCTGAACAATGACGGAGGCATCCCGCGGTGCGAGCCAACAACCGGCTCCAATTACTTCACACACGCCCCCTTCTTTCGGTGTGACAGCGAATTCTTCGAGCCCTATTTGCCTTTACGGGGGACTTCAAAAGCATCTGATGCAGGTAGTAAACGCAGTCGTGTTTTGAGAAGAAAAGGGGCTGGGGGAGGCTCCATGATATGGGACGTTTGTAGCAATGGCAGGAAATGTTTAGGACGTTCAAGGAAAAATGCTTTTCAGAAACCCCTCCTTCGTAGCGGGTATAACGTTATCGGAATCGGTGCACTTAGGTAGCTGCTTATTGTTCCCGTCCCATCCTTTCAATGTACACGGTTGCCAACTTGGTGCCTATCTTATTAACCTTCCTGCATGGCTTTTCGTCATCATTTCTCTTCTCTGTCTCTACGTGGAGCACATCAGCAAGTTGGAAAATGAGGTTGTTTACGCAGCGAAACTGCAGTTTTACCACGTGCAGGCCTCGTGACAAGGGGAGGAAGCCAGTTAAGAAATAAATAGAACGAAATGATGACTGGTCTCAAATGATGATGCTGATGGTGATGATAACCCTTTTTTTTTAACTGAAAGTCATGACGGTCTGTATTACACCTCGGCTGTCCGACGATTCTCACGTCGGGGAACTGGCTGAAAAAGCACGGCACATAATATATAGTAGAGCGTGGTGCGCAGTTGCTTCCTCGCTATCTGACCTTGGTGGAAATAACAGAAAATTGAAAGAGAAAACTTGAGCTAAGCTGTGCGAGGCTTAAGATAGCAATACTGAACAATACTGAAGACTTGCTTTTATATAGCTTCAAGGCTTTAGCTAGGTGATGTTAATTTGTTTCTATCTAGGTTAATTCTCAGACCAAAGGGATTCGAGTTAAACGACAGACAGCCTATATGCAGACATGACACTGGTCTCCAAACTCGAGATATACAAATTGGTGCTATATCTCACGTCAGGTCATCGTTGGCGTAAGCCTTCCATCACTTGGTATACTCGTCTCGCAGCCGCCGATGCCTTTCTGGTTAACTTTAGCATTGGGCCAACTGCTGCCTTTTTCTTTTTTTAGTAGACCAGTATACTGAGCATGGAAAGTTACCCCAATTTCTGTTACACACATATCCGTTTATCGCGTTATGTAGTTTTCTGATAGACCGCACAGACTTCCGTGGCACATACCTGTTTGTTGGTACTGTTGTCTCCTTTGATTTTAGTTGACCAGTGAGGATGAGTAGTGGAAATCACCCAATCTCTGCGGTACGTACCTGATAGGCCGCACAGGATATATGGTGCACAATTTCGACGTTGAAAGACGCTTAAGTTGTGCAGTGTTTCTATAATGAGTGACCCTCTCACACTTCTTATTACCGCACAGTTCAGACGCGTTTGTCAAGGTATGCGATCAGCTAACCGTCATGTCTTGATTGCTGCTATAGGTTTGATTTCCAGTTATATTGTTCAGGTCCCAAAGCGACAAATTCAAATATATTTGACCGCACGCTTATTGCGGTAAAAGATTAATGGCAGAATTTAACAGTCTGAGTGAATAGCTTGATACAAATGTAATACGAACATTACAAGCAATTAGAAAAAAAACGACAAAATGATATGCATGCACTATAATAAATGAAATCGACTGTTGTTGTTTGACAGCTCTTTAGATCCCGGGATTGTGCAAACACGCCAAGTTGGTATTCTTACAACAACCACGACGACGTTATGGCGCCCAATTATCGCTCTTTTAACTCGACGCCTTCTTTTTCATGTGTAGAAAATAATGCCTTTAAAACAAAACAAAAAAATTAGCACCGGAAACCATTGTGCACATGGACCGTTTGAAGCGTTAACTCTCGTTGTGGCGTTGTAATCATGCGGCGAAGTAGCTTTTTCTTTGCTTTCCCGCGGTTCCACAGCCCCACGCGAGGCACACGCGACCGGCTTCTCCAGCTGAAGTTCTTGTTGCGCAAAACCGTTCAAAGGACGCAAGACGCCCCGAAGAGAGGAGCTGATAAGAATGCAGTGTCTGGTGCACGGTCAGTCAGAGTGAGCAGGAGGGTTGCGCTGCTTCCGAAGGCGAGGAAGCCAGACGCGTGCATTAGAAAAGGAAAAGGCCTTTCACTAACGTGAGAAGCGAGCCGACCAGAAGCGCCAGTGAGTCTGGGTAAAAGGGGGATACACTCACGAGGCGAAACGCTGTGGGCAGTGCAGAGGAAAGCAAACAAAACGAACATTGCTCGCGTTTCCAAACAAGCCTAAGACGTACTAATGTCTTCTTTTAGTATGCAGGCAAAGGAAGGAGAAAATAAAACAGCAACAAGCAAACGGCAAAAAAGGGGAAGAACCTAAAAGCGGGTGTATAGCAAGGATTACGACGTCGTGCATCTGGGCCTTAGCGCTTTGCGAAAACTGCCGAGAGCTAAAGAATGCCGCGAGAAACGCCTTCACTTTGGCGGCGCCGTCGAAGCCAACGGTAGTCAACACCAGCCTGCAGCGAAGCCATCGTGTCTCTCGGTGTAGTTACGTGCTTGTATAAGACTGGTCGCGCGTCTCAATCCACGACACCGGGCAGCTGTCCGCAGCGTTGTGTCCACGCAAGCGTTACGACCAGGAGTGCGACCATTGTTGCCAGCTCGCGTCGGCACCACCGCGGTGAGACCTTGCGCCTTCGGGCTTTGTGTGGACAAAGGAACGGCTATACCGGCGGTCATACACGGCCGTTCCCCCGCGGGTGAAAAGGGTGCTCGGCCCCGCTTGCCACGGTTATATCGCAGCGCATGCTTCTATGCCACGCGCGCTTCCTTGTCGGCTCCCGCCTCCCGTTCGCGGTTTGGGGCGTGAACGCCAGGCAGCCCTGCCCACCGCAAGTAGAGGCCACGCTGTTCTTCTACGATTGTGTCGGGGACTCTGCACTTTCGCGACGGTCAACAGCTGACGAAGGCCGAGTACCCGTTTTCAATAGCGGCGTACTATGCAGGCGCGCGCCCGTGGCTTACAAAGGGGCTGTCGTCACTACGCCGCCTCGCGCTTTGAACCGCGCGTGCCCATTGATTGCGACCTCACGACGCAACGGAGCACCTGCTGCGACTTGACTCAACGTCGCCGCACCGTGTTGGCCAGCCGGTACGCGAGCGCTAAATGAGGCATGAACGACGCGACCTTTCTTCGTGCAACCTTGCTGTTGACGGTGCGCATTAAAGGTGTTTGTTCGGTAATCCCGTTCATCACGGTTTGCGTTTCTATACGATGTCAATGCTGAACACGGAACCATTCATGGAGGCACTGTGTGTTATGAGTGAGGGAGAAAATAAAACATGGAGGAAAGCACACGTAGACGTTAAAAAATACGCGTAAGCGTTACTTTCTGTATACGCATGACATCCTTACAAAGGTTTGACTTCAGCTCCGGCTCATACAACTAAGATCATCGCTCCCGCCCATGTTACCAACACACACATATATATATATATATATATATATATATATATATATATATATATATATATATATATATATATATATATATATATATATATATATATATTCACGTTACACCGTAACTGTAACCTGTAGATAATGGCACACAAGGACGTCACACTGATTCGAACAACGGCAATACGACTTTATCGTTTTTCTCTGCATGCGCACCTTCGTCCTCTTCTTAACGGCGGCATATACAAGCCTGCCAGCATCTGTGGAAATAATACTTTCAGAACTTGTACTAGTGGCATTACCCCCCTTCCCAAAGAACATCGTCGCGATGTCACAACATAATTACCAGATGAAAAGAAAACACATATGATAAGCAGCACACAGGGGGGTGTTCACAATCACTGTAAGTCTACTCAAGGGAGTTTGACGAATAGTCAGCATTGGTGAAATGGTTTCATCCTCGAAACATGGACGATGTGTGGCTGTTGTGAACGGCGGCATTTACGAGTCATGTCCTCGTCAAGAACCTCGTAGTTCACTTCGCTGAGACGACGGACAACTCTGTAGGGACCAAAATAGTGGCGTAACAACTTTTCTGACCAGCCCCGTTGTCGAATGGGAGTCCACAACCATACTCGTTCTCCGGGTTGGTAAGAGACATCGCGACGACGAGCGTTGTACCGCAGCGAGTCGATGCATTGTTGCTTATAGATTCGTTCGACTGCAAGCTTATACGAGTTGCTCTGCCAGTCTGATAAATTTGTTCGTCTTGACACTAATCTGGTGTCTGTCTGGTACAAGCATGGCATCTAGCATTGTAGTGACCTCCCTGCCGTGAAGCAACCGGAATGGTGTGAATCCAGTTGTTTCTTGCACAGCGGTGTTGTTAGCTAACTTGACGTAAAGGAGGATGTCATCCCAGTTTTTGTGGTCTTAACGTACATGGATAGCATGTCGGCGATCGTCTTGTTCAGTCGCTCTGTAAGGCCGTTGCTTTGTGGGTGGTATGCAGTAGTTTTTCGATGTACTGTGCCGCTAAGCTGCATGACATCTTGTATCATCCGGGCGGTAAAAGCTGTGTCACGATCGGTTATGACAACTGCTGGTGCTCCATGTCGGAGGACGATGTTCTTCATTAAAAAGTGGGCAGTCTCGATGGCGGTGCCACGTTGTAATGCCTTCGTTTCGCAGTAGCACGTCATGTAATCAGTAGCGACTACAATACAGCGGTTGCCGTCACGAGACTTGGGAAAAGGTCCGAGTAGATCCACGCCAATTTGTTGGAACGGTTGTTTCGGAGGAGCGACGGGATTCAAAAAGCCGGCTGGGCGCTGATGTGGTGCTTTACGGCGCTGACACTCGTGACACATCTTCACGTAATGCTTCACGTCTTGATTGAGCTTAGGCCAGTAGTAGTGTTGGTGAATCCGGGCCAAGGTACGTGTGAATACTAAGAGGCCTGAGGAAGGCCCATCGTGACAGGCGGACAAGACATCGACTCGTAACGCTGGCGGGACGACGAGCAGGTACTCAGTCGCGTAAGGGTCGAAGTTTCTTTTATAGAGGATATTTCTGCGAACGCAGAACGATGATGGCCAGCGGGCGAATGCTGGTGGTGGATGCGGCGTACGGCCTTCGAGATATTCGATGAATTGTCGAAGTTCGGAATCGTTCTTCTGTTGTTCAGCCAAGTCAGATACACTAACGGCGCAGAGAAAACGGCCGTCGAGATTGTGATTCATGACGCTGTCATAAGAGGAGCTCGGGAAAGGCAGTCCGCGTCAGTGTGCTTCCGGCCAGACTTGTACACGACTGTCAAATCGAACTCCTGAAGGCGTAAGCTCCACCTGACCAAGACGTCCGGAAGGGTCTTTAAGGTTCGCCAACCAGCAGAGCGCATGATGATCGGTAACAACTCTGAACAGGCGACCATGGAGGTACGGTCTGAATTTAGCTATTGCCCACACAACAGCTAGGCACTCCTTTTCAGTGGTTGTGAATTCGCCTCCGCAGATGATAAAATCCGGCTCGCATAAGCAATAGAGCATTCGACGCCGCCTTGCCACTGGACGAGGACTGCACCAAGGCCGATGTTACTGGCCTCTGTGTGTAGTTCAGTGTCGGCATATTCGTCGTAAAGTCCGAGTAAGGGCTCAGACTGGAGACGCTGATGGGGCTCGGAGAAAGCGCGTGTTGGCTCAGGGCCCCACACGAAGGGAACATCTTCTTTTGTCAGACGAGTGAGGGGTTCGGCAATATTTGCAAAATTTTGCACAAAGCGTCTGTAGTATGTGCAGAGGCCTAAAAATCGCGCACATCACGTTTGTTGGCAGATGCTGAAAAATCTGCGACAGCCAATGTTTTGCCTGGGTCCGGCCGAATACCACCAGGGCTAACAAGGTGGTCGAGGAACTTTAATTCGTTGTAACCAAAATGACATTTTTCTGGTTTCAGTGATAGGCCTACCGTGCGAATTGCAGCAAACACAGATCTGAGTCGCTGCAAGTGCTGCTCAAACGTTTGGTAGAAGACAACGACGTTGTCTAAGCAAACAAGGCATGCTTCCCACTTGAGACCCGAGAGCACTGTATCCATCATCCTCTGGAGTGTCGCAGGGGCAGAACACAGATCGAATTGCAGGACCTTGAATTCGTAGAGACAATCAGGCGTTATGAATGCTGTTTTCTCTTGGTCCCGTTCATCAACTTCGATCTGCCAGTATAGCCACTGCATGCGTAAATCCATAGAGGAGAATTATCGGGCGCGTCGGAGGCGGTCTAGTGAGTCGTCGATGTGCGGAAGCGGATAAACGTCTTTCTTTGTGACTTTGTTGAGTTTGCGGTAATCGACGCAAAATCGGAGAGTGCCGTCCTTCTTTTTTACTAGTACGACGGGGGACGACCATGCACTGTTCGAGGGTTGGATTACGCCATCTTCGAGCATCTGCTTCACTTGAGAACGTATTGCCTCTTGTTTCTTTTGTGATACTCGGTAGGCGTGCTGACGTATGGGTCGTTCAGCATGGTCAGTGACAATGCGGTGCTTTACGGTGGACGTTTGTTTTATCCTGTATGTAGACGCGAAACAGTCGCTAAACATGCGGAGGATACAGTGGATTTGCTCTTTCTGCGCACATGACAGCTTCGGATTGACATCGACTGTATCGGCTACCGTGGTGTCACTTTCAATGGCTGCAGAAATTGGGGCTATCGTCGTAGACGCTTCATCGTCAATGGATTCAAAATGAGCGATAGCTGTTCGCTTGGCCAAATGTTGGTATGCCCCACTAAAATTGGTGACCAACAACTAAGTCGTCCCGTGTTTAAATTGAATTAAGCCACTGGCAACGCAGATTTGCTGAGACAAGAGCACAAAGGTTGGCTTCAGCGATACAACTACTGTCGTGGTCTATGTCGCCCTGTGCAGTAACGAACATATATACTGGTGCGTGGCGGAAGTGTGACGGTGTCGTCGACAATGCGAAGCGCAGTCTTCTGCGGATAGTTATCTCTAGGCTTCGGGCCATAGTCGTCAGCAAACGTTACGAGGCAGTCTCGAAGATTTATAACAGCGCCGTGCTCACGAAGGAAATCCATGCCAAGGATAACTTTCCGGGAGCATTCGGGAAGCACAACGAAAGAAGCAATGAACGTCGACTCACAGATTTGCAGCCTCGCGGTGCATCTCCCGATTGGTGTCAAGAGATGACCACCTGCTGTCCGATGGTTTGGTCCATGCCCCCAAGGAGTCGTGACTTTCCTGAGTCCAGCCACAAGTTCAGCGCTGATAACTGAGTAGTCGGCGCCGGTGTCGACCAGAGCAGTCACTGGATGGTTGTCGACAAGAACGGCAATGTTAGCAGAAACGGGTTCATCAGCGATGTGAGGTGTCGGCTGAAAGGAATCGTCGAAGGTCGGCGGATGGGTCGGATGAGGCTGTTTGGACGATAGCTTAACAGTGGTCCCACCCCCAGAGGCTGCTGATTCTAGTTTCCCCGGCGTGGACTTGGGTACCTAGCGGATCGTCCCGCAACAACATCGGCGAAAGTAGAGCATTGATTCGTGGACGTACAGCGTCGAGGAGACGGAGAGCGTGATTGGCGTCGCTGAAGACTCGGAGACGGTACACTTGCCAAGTATTCTGCGATGGCGCGGGGTCGTTCCCTGTCCCTGGGCCGACAAGCGTCTGGACGAAATCCAGGTAGGCCCATCTGTCTGTACGAGCACTCCAGGTACAAGTGACCTGGCTCACCACAGTGGTAGCATAGTGGCCGATTGTCGGAAGCGCGCCACACGCTAGATTTCTGCGAATTGGGTCGTGAATTCTCATGGTGTGGCGGGCCCGAGAAGTACTGCGGCATCTGCAGGCAAGTTGGTCGTTGGTTTTCATAGTGCGGCAGGCCCGAGAAGTGCTGCAGCGTCTGCAGGCTAGTCGGTCGGGGGAAATAGCTGGCTGCCAGTGCAGGAGTGCGTAAAGCTTCCGCGTACGTTAGCAGAGGAGCTTCGGTTGGAGGTGGCACTAATGGTCGTACCAGCTGCCGCACCTCTTCACGGACGACTTCTGTCAGAGCAGCCATTTGAGGCTGTGAAGGCCCTGCGTGAAGCTTTTGCAGCTCGTCGCGTACAATGCTACGGATTAGCTCAGCAAGGTCTCTCACGCTCGTGACATCGGGTGTTACCAAGGGTGCTGACAGACATGCATGCAAGGTTGTCGGACCGCTCATACTGCGAAGACCACTGTCTTAGCATTCGCTCCATTGTCGTCGCTTCACGGAGGAATTCCACCACGGTAGCTGGTGGGTTTCGTACAAGTCCTGCAAACAACTGCTCCTTGACACCCCGCATCAGAATGCGTACCTTTTTGTCTTCGTCATTGCAGAATCCGCTCGACGGAACAGACGAGACATCTCCTCAACGAACATGGCCACGCTTTCATTTGGTCTTTGGTTGCGAGAATTGAGGAGACGTTCTGTTTGTTCTTTCCGGTCGGCGTTACCATACGTGTTCCGCAGCTGAGTGCAAAAAACCGGCGAGGTTGTCAGGGTGGCTTCGTGGTTCTCAAACCAAATACGCACCGAATCCTTCAGGTAGAAATAGACATACCGCAGTTTCCGGTGTTCGTCCCACTCGTTGGCGACGGTGATACGATCGTATTGGTCCAGCCAGTCTTCAACGTCTTCGTAGGGCTCCCCATGGAAGGGCTTTGGGGTTCAAGGGGCTGGTGGCGATGGAGCTGGCGGAGTCACGGTCTCTTCAGTATGGCTTGCAGTTGTCGCATTTGCCATGGTTGTGGAGCGTTCCGGAAGAGGGCCGAATTGGGGTGGTAGGTTTAGTTGCCGCCGACTGCGTCAAAGGTTGGCTGTTTCTACCGAGGCGTCTATGTTGGGGCCGAGATCTTCCTCGTGGCATAGAATATTACCCAGCGCCTCCACCAGTGTCACGTTACACCGTAACTGTAACCTGTAGATAATGGCACACAAGGACGTCAAACTGGTTGGTTGGTTGTTCCTCAGAGTCCTGGCGCAACCCACCACGGGGGATCGGCCATGAAACAGACGGTGTCTCATTTGTGAGGTGGAGTTATATTACCACCCTGATTATTTAGATAACGATGTTTAAACAAAGTACCAATTGGTAAACGATAGATTAGAAACAAAATAGAGGTAATGCAAAGAACGAACAGGCTAATATGGTTTGAAATAAAGTGAATTTATGCCTCAGCTTAACATTCTAATCGTTTTGTTGCCTCTGGAAAATCGCATACGGCCTCGCAAACCTTCCTGTGGCTAAATCCCTTTTCAGTTGCTCCAAAAGAGAGGACCACCGGAAGGGATAAATTTAGAGCCAACCTACGGAGAGGTTCTTCTGACAGTCTCTTCCGTTGGTTTGTGTATAACCTGCATGTTAAGAGGAAATGGTGAAGGGATTCACTCTCGTTGCAGTGAAGGCATAGGGGAAACTGTGCCAGACCAGACCTGTGTAGATAAAAGTTCAGGGGGGGACTCGGCATCTTAGTCTCGTCATTGATGTCTCCACCGTTCTAGAGGAGCACCATTGATTTTTCCAAGGGTACTTAAGATGGGAAAAATCCGATGTTGTCAAGCGAGAATTTTCAAACCGATCTGACATGAGAAATTTTTCAAAGCGTGCCACGGCGATAAATGCTAGCGTCGGCAGCATAGAAATTATGGGATAATTACGCGAGGCCACTGCGAGTGCATCTGCATATTCATTGAGGATTAAACCTTTATGCCCTGGTACCCACACAAAGCGAATGAGTCGTAAATGTCTTGGGGCAAGGTCGTAAAATACTTTTAAAGCATTGGACATATTAGGCGCAGTTAATGAACTACACACAGACAAGCAGTCTGAAAGAATAATAGCATATGTTATTGGTTGAGGTAATTTTCGTAACGCTAAGATAATTGCCAGTATATCCGCTTGATAAATAGGTGTAAAATCGGGTCAACGAATCGAAAAAGACCAATCCAACACTGAAGATGCAATTCCGACTGCTGCCTTCTCTTTGCGAACTGAAGCATCCGTTGCTATTACAATCTTTATGTCTAATCTTGCCAGGTGGTCTTTCAAAATGGCATCTATACTGGGAAGAGTTTTGCAATTATTAGGAAAAATATTGCCAAATTCTATTTTCATTGTATGAATAGGCGTTCTTAGTACCCGTACTTCACGAAGGTTAACTTGTAATGTTTCCAAGAGCTTCTGTACGACGATGACTTGTGGACACTTTAATCTAGACCACTGTTGGTTAAAAAAGGACGTCGGCTCGTTAATGAAAACATATTGTGACCTCATGTGTGGGGATGCGTATATTTTTAGGAAGGTACGGACTGCTAGTATTTGGAACCTATAGCACGAAGAGAAGGCAGGCGCGCTTCCTTATATAAAATATTAATTGCGACAAATTTAGGGAGCCCAAGACATAAACGTAGCGCTTCTCGTTCTAGTAGTACCAGTGGTCTAATTTTGTAGGCGGGTGCTCCATAAAACAAGACACAGCCAAACTCCAATATTGGGCGAATATACATGCAATATATCATTACTAGCACATCGCGACGTAAACCACAACGTTTGTTGCTGAGTCTACGAAGCATCCCAAACGCCTGTGCTCCTTTAGCTACCATATTTTCTATATGCGGACTCCAACTTAGGTTTTCAGTATAAGTCACTCCTAAGTATTTAATCAATTTCTCCTGCGAGATAAAGTCCTGTCTGTAAAGTATGCAAATCTGCACTGGAACACTTATAGAAAAAACTACAACTGCACTTTTCCTGATGTTTAATGATAGACTAATGTCGTCTAACCATGTGTTGAGAGCGTTCATATAAAACTGTAGCATCTGATATATTGTATGTATATCTGTAGATGTGGCAAAAAATGCGACGTCGTCAGCGTATACATGCACCTGGACATACTGCATTGTACTGGAATTGTTAACAATAAAATATTAAATAATAATGGTGAAAGTACCGAACCTTGGGGGAGACCTCTAGTTGGTTCATATTTTGAAGACGACATGCCAAATTGAGAGCAATAGAATTCTCTATCTTTTAGAAAGGAATAAACCCATGCCACGAAGTAACTTGGTAACCCGATGTGCGTTAGCGAATTTATTAGTTTAATGTGTTCCACAGTGTCGTAAGCTTTTGCAATATCTAAAGTTACTAAGGCGGAAACCTGTTTCTTAGAACGAGCTAGTTGTATCCTGCTTTTCAGATCAACGTGGGCACACCAAATGGAGCAGCCACGCCTGAATCCAATTTGGCATGGGCTTAAAATTGCATTTTCGTCCAACCAGTTGTCTATTCTATTGTGTAGAAGTCTTTCGATTAGTTTTACCAGATTAGATGCGAGTGAAATGGGCCTAATGTTATCCAAAGTAAACCCAGCTCCATGTTTCTTTAATAAAGGAATTATTTTCGCGATTCTCCACTCAGGCGGAATCCACGAATGTATAATGGAGTGGTTAACTATTGCAAGTAAATCTTGAGGTGATACTTTATAGATTATTTTTATTACCGATGCAGTTATTCCATCGGGACGTGCAGCAGAATTGGGCAATATTTTCACTACTTGTGCTATTTCCGACGCTGTAACCTCTTCAAAGTCATTGCTGTTAACAGGGCATGGCGAGTGGTAAAAGTTAGCAGCCGTGAAGCGGCTTTCCAGGCCTTGAGCAATATTTTCCAGAAAAGTGGGCAAATCACGTGGCGTTGAAACTATCGATTCGAGGTTTGTTGATGGTGGGATTACTTTTTTAGCTTTAAGGAAGTTGAGAAGTGATTTCCTGTGGCCAGGCTTTGAAAGAAACTCGGATATATATATATATATATATATATATATATATATATATATATATATATATATATATATATATATATATATATATATATATGTGTGTGTGTGTGTGTGTGTGTGTGTGTGTGTGTGTGTGTGTGTGTGTGTGTGTGTGTGTGTGTGTGTGTGTGTGTGTGTGTGTGTGTAGTACATACAACGAACGAACGAATAACTTTGTCAACTAGATCCCTGCGTATTT
This sequence comes from Rhipicephalus annulatus, assembly GCA_013436015.1. Classification (NCBI taxonomy): domain Eukaryota; kingdom Metazoa; phylum Arthropoda; class Arachnida; order Ixodida; family Ixodidae; genus Rhipicephalus; species Rhipicephalus annulatus. Next base: position 180,735 of record WOVY01009998.1, on the reverse strand, counting down.
CTGTCGCGATGAGTGGTAGGCCAGTTGTCCTAGACTGGTTAACTTCCCTGCTTTTTCTTCTCTACTATTTCTTCCTTTTCTCGTGATCACAGCGGTAAAACGAACATCGATGGTCATTACTGCAGAGCTGTCTTACGTACATAGCACTGAATCATAGCACAACTAAAACAGTGTGCTTTAACCAGTGATTCTGCGCGATATGAACTTGCGCACAACCCTACCACGCAAAGAACAAAATTCTTCGGAAATACTTTCCGCACAGCCATTCACTTGTCAAAGCAGCTTCAGTGAATAATTGAAAGCTGTACATTATATTCCTTGTCGCAAATATCCACAACGTGGGTAGATGAGTGCACCATACTTTCCCGCTAGGAAACGAGAAGCATGTGACAGGACTTCAATGGTAATTTCGCACCATGATCAGGACAGTCCAGTGTGCGTGTTTTCTGCTGCCACCCTTTCTTCTCTCGCTCCTCTGTTCCCTACTTGTCTGTCTCCCTTTGACCCTTTCCAAGTCCAGGGTTGCCAATCAGATATTTGTTTTCCGGTTAACCTCCCTGCCTCTCTGCGTCACCTCTTTCCCTCTCTCTTTCTCTACATCAAGGCTCCAATCCATCATCGTGGAACCTCGTATCGACTCAGACAAGAAGCAAAGAAGAAACAGGCTGACAGGTGGACCGTATACGTAAAGCTAAGAAACAGTCCTTGCATTGCGGAAGAAGTATACTGCTATACTATCCTCTCCTCGGACACCCCTGAACCTCGATGTGTACAATGATGCGCTCACCACGGGAGTCTCAGCAGGAATGCCAAGAGGGCAACGACGATCGTAACTACTTAAGAACAGACACCTCTTCCTGGAGTGCGCTATAGTGCCGACGTATGACGCAGCGTGAGTGCACGTGGGCCCTTGCCTCTCCATGGACTTCGGTAACTAGAAGCGGCCACTGCTGGTGGCACGCTCTTGGCGGCATCCCGCTAAGTTATGGGCTCGTATACCTGTGTTCACGCCACGCATGTTGGGCCGCTGGAGCACTCGCGTGGCGGCCATTGGCCGGCATGGTCAGTGGGTGGCCGCGCGCTCACGATCCTCTGTTTTTTTCCTTGGAGACCAGCACTTCATTCCAGTCGCGTTTTTTTTCCCTGAAAGAACGCACTCGCGAAAGAAAAAAGAAACAGACAATACCATAAAATAAGTCTGAGCTGCCTTCTTCTGACTCGCGATCTGAGAGAAGACGTCAACTCTGCATGAGATTCGCGCCACTGCAACGACGGGACATCCCCCTTTCGAGGGCGCATCGAAGGAAGAGCCATGATCCACCGCGGAACGGCAGGTTTGCCGTTTTCACTTTCACGGGGCTGTCGGTGACAACTTACAACGCGCCAAAAGCAACACCTTCTGTGTCTAGATTTCACACGGATCCAGTTATACTGACTTCCTTTACCTTTGCAAACGGTTGAATAAACAAATGCAAAACACGTTTGTATCTCGTATGAGGCACGTGCTCATAATTTGGCTACTCGCGCTTGAAACTGCGTGCATATCCGAACTGCGTTTAGTCGTGGCTACATTCGTCGTCGTAATTGGCCAACACATGACCGCCATCATCATCGACGGTGGGGGGGATGAGACAGGGATTAATATTTTTTCCCCGCGCCTAGCCCCAAGGAAACGCCACACTTCTAATAAAGTTCATTCATTTATTCATTCATTAATTCATTCATTCATCCATCTATTCATTCGTTCATTTGCGTTAAGTTCCGGGCACCGGCCACTCCGCTGTGGATTGCTCTCGGTTGTTCGTCGCCCGTCTCGCTGCTCAGCTGGCACGCAGTCGTCTGGAGCAGCTTTCATCTCCTCACTTGGGTGCCCCATCCACTCTGCCTTCGGGTGTGGCAACATGGGTGGCACCCGCCAGGACGCCAGAGGTGCGCTCAACCTGCTATACCTTCGCTATTTTCTTTCCTTCTTTGTTTCTTTCTTTTTTTTTTCTTTTTCTTTCTTTCTTTTTTATTTCTTTTCTTTCGTTTCTTTCTTGCTTTCTTTATTGAGTATCCCCTACATGGTTACGAGTGGCGCTGGCTCACACTCCCACGTTTACAAACACAGGAATACTCAATAATGTCAACGAGAAATCGACCACCGCAGTTTCTCAATACTAGAGATTTGGCATCGGACGCGTTATTCGAAGGTCGTATAGGTTCGTTCGCTACCTGTGCTAAGTTAATTTTTTCATCTACTTTAGTTTTTTTAATCATGTTATAGTTATCACGCCGGACAAATACTGCATGTAACGTAGCATGTAGCATGCATGTCACTCAATCGACTCTCGATCGATATTCAAGTCTAGCTTATTCTTATATTACATAATAATGACGTGGAAGTCACGTTAGGAATTCCGTCGCTACGTGACTACAAACAACATACATCTTTTATAAATACGTGAGTGCGCATTACATTACTACTTGTGTTTACTGTGTACAATGTCAGTCCGCCTCGTAACATTGTGTTGATTTTAAAATGGCATATCAGCCTTCCTCATTTGAGCTTCGCATATCATCGATTCCCACTGTATACGTGCATCTGCCAATTTTTTTTCACCACGGATTACAGAGTAAGAAAAAAAACTTTCAAAAAGGTGCCCCCCCCCTCCCCCTCGCAAAACATTGCCACATACGTTCCTGGCAGAAACACTTTGGCTCGCTTAAATGTAAGCCCTCTCTAGACCGACCAGACATTCTGCGACCCGTCTAGTTATCTTCTCAGGGCTTTAACTCAAAAGGAATGCGCTCGTCAAATGCACTTCTTTCACCCGAAATATTCCTTCCCACGCACCAGTGTCTCGTCATGGACGCGTTCGACGCTCGTCGTGTATCGACGTTTTCCATGTATACATCCGCGCGGATGCCAACAGGAAGCTCGCTTATCTCCGTATACTTGACTTCCCAGTGGCTCCGAAACCCCCCCCCCCCTTTTCCTCTTCTTCAGCGATTTGCTACGCTTGAAAATACGCTTATCCATGCTTCAGCGCTCTAAATGTTCATCGCTGTGTCCCTTCTCTGTCTGTACCTAACCCGTTGCGCTGTAAAGTATTCCGCGATGGGTGTCCACGCTTCGTCCGTGCGATGGGACGGTGAGCCGACGGTAAATGCCCGAGTCGAATCGCGGCGCCACGGTGGACTCCCGGGCCAACCTATTCAAGAAATGTCATTTTCGGATGATCATGATGAATTTGGCAGCTCCCGGTAAAGTGCTCGCAGAGTGACGAATGACGCGTGGCCGGTCATAAACGATTCGCGAACGTGCCATTGTGCGCGCCCACAAAGCCCGACCTGGAAGGAACTGAGGCAGGCATGCCGAGCAAGCATGCGGGTGGCCTCCGGCGACGTCTGCAGACTGTTCGCCGATTCGCGTGGCAAACTGGAAAAAAAAAAGGAAGTGTTCGGTCGGGGAGTATTTGACTCGAAAACAGCGGTACTGTCAACGGACTACAATTATCAGTCGAAGTTTCGTTGACTGCGCTTGAAAGACGAAGCTGTCGTTCTACTGATTGATGACCTCGGTGGCCCAGGTGCTTTGGTATGCGTAGCATACGCGAGAAAGTGTGGGTAAACTCCTGAATAGACTGACCGGAAAGCAAAAGTTGATAGCCTTGCTTTTCTTTTCAGTCGATGTATCCATAGATCAGGAAAAGTTAGGGATACGAGTAAATGGAGAGTATTGTAGTATCTTATCAAGCTGCGAATCACTGAGAACATTCCATTGATAAGTAACTGTGGGGACGAATTACAACTCATTGTTAATGATTTTTACAAGGTCTCAAAGTTGAACAGCAGGTCTGCAAATTGTTATGTCTTAAACTAAAGTAATGTGCAACAAACAGTCTGGAAAGACTCCGGTGTTTTGCGATATAGCCAGACACTGTAAGTTATGAAGGACATAGGAAAGTTAGTAACCATAGAGCTGAACCCTGAGAGTAAAGTACCTAGAATTATGGAATGGGATGGAGTAAGCATTCTTAATCATGAATGATAGTTTAGCAATATCGCTCAAGAGGAAGATATATAACAGCTGCATCTTGCCGGCATATATACTTACCTACAGAGCAGAAACCAGTAGGTTTACAAAAAGGGTTCAACTTAAATGAAGTATGATGCAGCCATAAAGGGAAAGGAAAATTATAGATGCAACCTCAAGGTACAAGAAAAGAGCAGGGTGGACCAGGCAACTAGCGGGTGTAAAGGACATCTTAGTCGAAATCAAGAAGAAATCGGCATTGCCAATACACGTAGCGTGCAGGCAGGCTATAACGACTGGATTCCAAGAGAAGGCGAACGCTTGAGAGAGAGTCAGATAACTAGGTGGGCAGATGAGACTAAGAAGTTTGCAGGTATAACGTAGCAAGAGCAAGCACTAGACCGCGTTGATCGGCGGAGTTGGTGGCCTTTGCCCTAAAGTGGGCGTAGTCAAACTGACGATAATTGTAATGTACATTATACCTGAGATTCCATATTGAATACGTGCTGTGCGTATGTGTTTTACAAGGATCATGATTCCTTATGAAAAGTTATATGCTAGTTTCCTGATAGAAAGGAGGCAAGTATGAAATACGAGACACGAAAACGGTATTTCTGGAATTTGTCCACTTGGGAGCCTTACACAAGCGTGAATTAGCCATTGTTGCTTGAATTTTTTTGTCAGCACATTAACAATTAGGTTCGCAGAAATAAATAAAGTATTCGCCAAGTTCCTTCTCCGCTGCTTGTCGTGCTCCATACTCCGTTTAAGATGCTTGTGTGTGTGCGCGCGTGCGTGCGTGTGTACATGTTACTATTATTGCAATAGCACGCCTGTTGTTACAAAGGAGTCCACACGGGAGGTGCAAATAATGATGCAATAAAGAACAGTTAAACCTCGCTTGTATATTACAAATAGTGATCATGTATATGCCATGATTACAATGATAATCTTGAACAATTACTACAGAAAATACGTACTGCTGGGGCGTGTACATTGTGATTTTTCATTTTTACAGCCTTATTAGACGACTTAGGCCTTTGTGAAGTCACCAAAAATAAAAATTGTCCGGTGTGGGGGAGGGGGAGGAATTTCAACATCACCCTCTCGAAAATTTTAAATTTTGCTTATGTATATACGCACGCACACATACAAACACACACATGAACATACCTACAGTATAGTTGAACCTTCCCCCCCCAAAAAAAAAATAATATTCTGGCTACGCACCTGCCTCCGGTACTGCAGAGGAAAAAGCTTTCGGAGGAAGTTGCGGGGACCAATACGTTGACCGAGAAAGAAAGGAAGATTGCCTGCGGGTTCTCTTAGGCGAATACACAAGGAAACCTCTGAGTTCCTTTCCTTAGCTGCAGGTCACAGAAGCCAAATAAGACAATAAAAATCATGGGTCAACAAAGTTCGATATAGAGAAATAGAAACCAGTTTCCATGGAAACCTTTAATGTGGTATGAAATTTTTGTATACATTAACAAAAAAAGAAACCTGCAAGAAAAACTATGTCCTTTAATCACTTTGATTTATTTTATTTTATTTTTTACTTTAGTTTTGTAGTCTTTATGTATAATACAAAATAGCGATGGTAACTCTCGCAATATCTCTTCAATGTGAGCTATACATAGTGAGGCATACACTCAACCCATTCGCGTGCTCACACACACAAATGTGACTTCCTCAACTCTGACAATCACATAGACATCTATAGGAGCACGCCGTACTGTTTGGAAGAGCATTCAAGCTCAGAACAGAGAAACGACGATCCTGCCTATACGGCATGCCATGGTTGCCCTGACGGTGGTTGAAATCCTTTCACGGCCTGAAGTTGACCGGGTAGACGGGCACGAACCTCTGGAAGTACCATGGGGGCGGGAAGTAGTTGTCCGGCGGGTAGACGTAACCCTTGCGGTCCTCTTTCTTGTTGATGCATCGCCCGCGCCAGCACACCATGTTCCCGCAGCAAGGGTAACTCCGTTGGATGCCGCACTGCGTAGCAGGACACAAAGGGTGAAATAGCTGTTGCTTAGTGTTCCAGAATGTATCAGTGCACTCTAAAAGTTTTTTTTTATTATTATTAACGCGTATGTGTGCATACACGTACACACATAAACACGCACTGACATACGCAAACAAGTGTGAAACCCCTCACCTCAGCCACCCCCCCCCCCAAAAAAAATTCCGCCATATCCACGAAGTGAATGATGATGAGTGGGCGAAGCTCCGGAGGTAAACCTGGTAAACCATGAATCCTCTGTACATTTTGCCCTCTCTATTTTATTACATCGCTCCCCCTAGCGTACGTCGCCGCACTAAATCGAACGATTGCCTTCAACCAATGACACGCGCCATATGTGACATCATTCCTATTTTATAAGATCTCGCGTCTTTCATCAACTACAAGTACCGCTTTCTAGTTTATAACATCTTGCATCTTTTCATCATCAGCTACAAGTACCACCATCTAGTAAACACTACAAGAACTAAACGAGAGGTGGCTACATACAGGAGACGGTACCGCCATCTAGTGAACACTGCAAGAACTAAACTAGAGGTGGCTACATAAAGGGGACGGTACCGCCATCTAGTGAACACTGCAAGAACTAAACTAGAGGTGGCTACATACAGGCTACAGGGGACGCACAGCCCACGCCCTAAGGAGCTTCGCCCCTAAAAATCTGCCTACATTCATAGTGCTGCCGTCAGATTTTTGCGACATGCAGTTCTTTATATGACAAATCTAACAACTAAAGAAAAGGTGCAGTTCAGCCCCGCTGCGGTGGTCTAGCGGCTAAGGTAATCAGCTGCTGACCCGCAGGTCGCGGGATTGAATCCCGGCTGTGGCGGCTGCATTTTCGATGGAGGCGGAAATGCTGTAGGTCCATGTGCTCATGTTTGGGTGCACGTTAAAGAACCCCAGGTGGTCGAAACCTCCGGAACCCTCCACTACGGCGTCTCTCATTATCATATAGTGGTTTTGGGACGTTAAACCCCACATGTCAATAAAATCAAAAGTGCAGTTCACGTGGTACGAGTCTACTTTCAGCCGCGATTTCACTGATGTACAAACCAGCCGTACGGCCTTGAATTAGAAAGAGGGAAAGAAAGATAAAAAAGAAGACTTTATTAGAACAGCGGCCAGTAGACGTCAAGACACAGTGCACCTCCCACGTCGCGAAGAAACCCATTGTTTGACTGGAAAGAGGGGGGGGGGAGCAAGTGGTGGTGCACATGCCGCACTCAAGATTACTTAAACATCTGGAACAGCGTATCTGCTGACGGCGCTCGAAGTTCAGGGCGTTTAGTGTGCTTCGACATTGTCGGCAGATCTCGTTACTTTACGAGAATATTACTAGTTACCATATCCTGCGCTCTGGGCTCGCTTGATATTGTTAAAAAAATTACAAAACTGTACGTTAGTGCGTTGATTTGAAGTTTTCATGGTGACAATTACATTGCATTCATTTTTGATGACTCCATAGCTCTTGAATTCCTGGTCTACATTTCTATTATTGTTTTCTTTTCTAACCTGTACGCTCACATGCTATGAACTCTGAGAGTGACAATGTTGAAAAATAATAAATAAAAATTATCGGCGTGTAACAGACGCGTATTTAATAGTTAGGTGAACTTAATGAAGTTTGGTGTGCTTATTCAGTTTTTTCTACAGATTCCAAATCTTCTAGTAGATTTTTTGACAGCAGCATTATAACAATATATATGCCATAACTAAAATGAGAAGCATAGGGAAAACTAGAATAATTCAGCGTAATTATTTTGTTCTTTCGGCAACTTCGCTTTGTGAAACATAAAAACAAGATATGTGGCAACTATGGGTACCTTCAATATTGCTAGAAGTTGGTTGATATGTAGGGTTTAACGTCCCAAAACTACCTCATGATTATGGGAGACGCAGTAGTGGAGGGCTCCGGAAAGTTTGACCACCTGGGGTTCTTTAACGTGCACCCAAGTCTGAGCACACGGGCCTACAGCATTTTCGCCTCCATCGAAAATGCAGCTGCCGCAGCCGGGATTTGATCCCGCGACCTGCGGGTCAGCAGGCGAGTACCTTAGCCACTAGACCGCCGTGGCGGGACAATATTGCTAGAAGATGGTGAAACGGTGATAATGTTTACTTTCTCATAATGTCGTTCACCAAAGTATAATTCTGAGTAATTTGTACGCAACAAGAAAAGTTTCACTCATGTCTGCATCTTTTTATTTCGCAATCGAAGTTGGCTCAAAAAACAACCACATTGGCACCGCCCTGCAGCTATACCATTTCTTTCGAAATCTTCTCACACGCTTTGTTTTCGAGTAGGATAGCGTGAACTGTAGCTTAGGAAAGCAATGCTGCTGAAAAGCACCCTTAGAAATGGTCTAAATACATGTCTTAAAATTTTCATACCTTTTGTTATAATACAGCTTTTAAGAAATACTTAAAGGATTGAAATCTACAGAAAAATCTGAATAAACATATTTAATATCATTCAGTTCAACCAAGTGAAGTGTTGGGAACACCAATCGAACAAAAGTTGTTTCGGCACCGAGAACGCGCTGAGGGTTCGCTTTATGTTTTGGCGCCCTACTTGTGAAATATTGTTAGTTATTGTTTCGTGAAATAATCAACCTCTGAAGGCCTAAAACAATGTTAACACTTCTGAAAGAAAAAAAAAAGTCTACCAGTCTATTGTTAAACGTCACTCTCTAACACGCAACGAAAAAAAGAAAGCATAAAGAATGATAATGTGGTAATGTGCTTTTGGCTTAGCTTGCACTGACGGACAGGAGCAGCTGGATACATACGGGTCCCTTAGCTAGACAACCGCCCCTGTCTGGTCAACACCACCTAGATTTTTTTTCAAGGCCTTGGCAAGCCTCCGTCTCGTCAGTGTGACGTCACTGCTGTGAGATCTGTGAGAAAGCAACGCTCGACTGGCTGAGGTTGGAATGGCTTGCGGATTCTGTTCGCCAAATAGACAGACAATCTTTTTTGCTTCGAAACAAGTTTTCAGTAGGCAAACTGTAGAAAATTATTACCTACTGTCTAACAAAAAAAGCTTAACAATATTCTATCTTTCGAATGATGTACTTGTTTACTTAATTTATTCACGTTTTAAACATTTTTGTGCACAGCCGAGCGAAGTTGGCAGCGCATGAGAGTGCGTCTGGCCACATTGATCTTACGTGCTCGCTCGTTCTGCTGGCTGTTGTGGTTGTAGGCTAGTTGCATTTTGTTACCGCTCACGCTGTTTTTTCTTTCTCTTGTGCGGTGTGAGCATGGTTGGGTAAACTACGCAATATGCCTGGATGCTGCTGTGCACCGGGGTGCAACTATGCTCATGGACCTAAAGCGCGCGTCTATCGGTTTCCGATGGACGCCGACCAAAGAACCGCATGGACGCGAGCATGGACGCGACTGGCACCTGTTGAAGTCCTTGACAAACCCCTATTTTCACTATTTATTCTCAGTAAAACAGCCCCCTCCTTCCGGATTTCGCGTGGGGGGGGGGAAGGGGGCCTCCTAATCCCTCCCCCCTAGCCACGGGCCTGCTTCTAGGTGTAAATCTCTGAGAAAAAAAAAATGCTACGAGTGCAACTGGGCCGCGGACGATAGTTATAGCGCGAGAACAAAACGACGACACAGAGACAAGAAGGACACGAAAGACACGAGCGCTATGACAAAACGCGAACGTGTGCCGGTCATTTGAGTGAAGCCAGCTTCCAGGCAGGTCTCACACTGATGACGTCACGTAGGCTTGCGGAGGCCTGAAAAAGAGTCTAGGTGGTGTTGGTCTGGTGCCTCCGTGCACTGCCAACAAGGTTGGACCCAAAAAAGGTTGATTAATCATCATCATCATCAGGCGTAAAGTGTGCGGCGAAAAAAAAAAATTGTTTCCGCCCGGGATCGAACCGGGGACCTTGCGCGTGTGAGGCGCACGTGATAACCACTACACCACGGAAACTTCGACGGGAGGCGGGTTCTCTGGCTGGACGCCAATACATTCAGCGAACGCGGACCGCATCCTTACTCTTTTGAAAGAGAATACGTCTTTCTTTTTTTTTACGTACACCACCTTTTTAAGAAACAAACGGACAAAACACTGGTGCATTTTTCTTTCATCTTTCTCTATTTTGTTATATCTTCTGGCAGGGGAGGGCACCACGAAAAAAAAAAGACACATATCTAATCTCTAGCCTCTTTAGCATGTCGCCAGGCAGCCCGTTCACAGACCTCGTGAAACAACGAGCTATCCTACCCACATCTTCGAAAATCGGGACACCACGTGACCAACTCGTGGCTGTAATCATGGGACAAATGGTTGTAATGGAGATTTGGTTAAATAGCCATTTGCTTCCAGAAGTTGCAGCCGTGTGGGCGCCCGGTGGGTGCAAGAGGAGCTTGGGCTAGTTGGTATGACACGACGATAGCTATAGCGCGAGAACAAATCGTCGTTCTGTTCTCGCGCTATAACTATCGGGTGCAAGAGGGCGAACGCTTCCCTCCACCCTCTCCGCCCTAGAATTTCGAATAATATTTTAGTATTTATGCTGTAGCAATATGGTACAGACGTCAGTTTCCCAGCTCAGGGTCCGCTTATTAGTGTGAAACAGCGTTCAGTATTGCTAACCAGCTTCGCACTGTCTCTATTGACTAATCTTGGTGGCCATAACATGTCAGTGAAGGACACGCCTCTCCCCTTCCCCGTTGATCTATGCACCCCCCCCCCCTCATAAAAAGTTCTACGGGTGCCCTTGGTTGGTGGCAGTAGTGCATGTTGCCTGCTTATTTTCTCTGTGTCTTTATATTTTTTGTGCATCTAAACCAAATAGATAAAGAAATAAACAAATTGTGGTATAATAGGAGAGTAATACTACAAAATGAAGTATTACTCTTCCAATGTAAGGAAAAAAGAAAGCAATGAAAACACGCTGAGAGCCTGAAACTGGACAAACGCGATTTAAAAATGGGGTGCTTCATGATAATCTCCATCAGCGTTTCCATTCAAACGGGCTTGCGATCACCTGATCATTTTATCACAGAATAATATATTACTCCGAATGTTTCCATTATGCTGGGTGCACCTTCTTTTCGCTTTACAAACCTGTTTCTTTTTGACATAAGCTGTTATCTACTCATTTCCATTCTTCCAAGTTACTCACAGTGGTGAATCCAGCGACTGATTTCAGAGGGAAGGGGGAGAGGGGAGCATTGCTTAAAGCCACGGTACCGTGCTTGAAGAAAGTGCATAGGTAAGGGGGTCTCTATATGACTGCATTCTTACTATTATCACGGGACTTTCACCCCTTAGGAGATCTCTCTAATTTATTGTCACCTCTGAAAAGACAACCTGACAAAAGATGCAAACGGTAAGAACAAGAATGAGGGGGAGGGGTGGACGACCACCTCTTCCCTTCGCCTCCCCTTTTGATCTACTAGTGCTCATTCCGGCATCTCCTTTCCCTCCATCAATATTATCAACCTCTCTCGCTTGATTCGACGATTTAGGGTGTTTCGATGCACTCAGCATGACTACTGCAATGATGTGGCGCCATCTGGTAGGTTGAAGTAAAAGCAATATCACAGTGGGCGCACTTTTTGAAGCCAGAAAAAACCGTTAGACATTAAAATAAATGTGGAGATTTATCAAAAGTGACAAAAAATTACTGATATTTTGCACTACTCCGCCGTCAGTATGAGATGAAAGTACGCAAAGGATGTTTTCTTTTTTCCAATTTTTTTGCCACAGATACGCACGGGATTCGTCATCGTTTTACCCGTTGAGCCCGGTGCAGGCATAAGCGTGAGCCAAGAGCGGTAGGCGCCGTCGACATACTAAGGCGCTTGTAGCGACGTCGCAGCTCACAGCCTCCGCCCAGCCCAACGCTCGCCGCCATTCTATATGATCACGTGACAACTGGCGCAGCGGGCTCCCCGACGCACTGTGCTCGGAGGCAGTTTTACAGACGCTGTGTCAGTTGTCACGTGATCATAGAGGGCGGTGGTGAGTTTTGGGCTGGGCGGAGCCTGCATGCCTTGACGTCTCTACAAGTGCCTTAGTATGTCGACGGCGCCTACCACTGTTCAAAAACATTCAATACGTCTATAAGTCGAGCTCTAAAATATTCATTTCCTTCATTCTTAGCGAAGGTCTCGTTCTGGCGGACTTGGTGTTTTCAAGTAGTATACGAGTAATTATAGGTTAGCTTCCAGCTCATAGGTTCACATGCTACGTGACGCCAAACAGGCAGATAATAAGTGTTCCAGATTCGCCGTCAGGACTACTGGTGTCACTGACGGACGCTCCCAGGTTTAATGCGTGTAATGAGTATATATATACCTTAAGGTCGGCGAGTTAATAGCCGCCGTGGTAGCTCAGTTGGTAGAGCATCGGACACGTTATTCGAAGGTCGCAGGGTCGGTCTCTGTTGTTGTTGTTGTTGTTTTCCTCTGCAAATGGCTCGTACCCCAAGGAGGGGATTGGCCGATTATAAGGTGAATTTACCCGATACTTTCAGCATTGTGTCATTCCTAAAAAAAAACTTTTGTTATTTAATTATGATTTGAAGTGCCAATCGCCAATTCGCAGAAAAAGAAATAAAGAAAAAATAGTGAGACCGTAATTTAGCAACAAAATTGTTCAGTCGATGTGATGTATTCCTGAACGGCGAATAAAACATCCCTGTGGCTGAAACCAAGTGCAGAGGCTCCAAATGAAAGAAGATCAGGTTGTGATAATTGCAAGCCCAGTTTTTGAAGAGGTGGTGCTAGTATAATTTGCCTGAATAAATGGAAACGGAACAATATAATAAAAAATGACTTATCGTTTCCTCTTGGTTACAGTAAATGCACATAGGGGAATTCAATAAACCTGATCTATGCAAGTAAAAATTGAGGGAGGTAACGCGGCAAAAAAATTTTGTGATGAAAACTTCTATCTTCCTTGAATTAGACAGTTCCCTGCGCCAGGGAAATAACAAGTGGTGGTACTCCAGAGAAGCCGTCAGTGCAGGGTCTGATAATTTTTTCCTGATTTTAAGTGAGCGAAATCGCGCCAACGTCATGTGTACTGTATGAGGGAAAATAGGAATGATCGGTGTCGAAAGTGATGCTTTCGCAAGAGAATCAGCTACTTCGTTTAACAACAAACCTTTGTACCCTGGTGCACAGAATAAATGAATACGTCGGAGATGACAGGGATCCAACGATTTTAAAAGTTTCAGTATGGGTGAGCGACCGGATGTGGACAGAGAAGAGCACACTGATAATGAATCAGTTATGACTGCTACGACTGGAATGGAAGTATTTACATTTCGCAAAGCTAACATTGTTGCCATAAATTCAGCCAGGAAGACAGGAAGAAAATCTGGTAAGCGAAGTAAAAATGACCAATCAAGTACGGGGCAATATATTCCAACGCCTGATTTTTCCCCAGATTGCGATGCGTCCGTTGCAATAATAACATTTGTTGGCAGAGCACTTAAATGGTCCTGCAATAAACCATTTAAAATGCCTGTAGGTAATAGCTTAGCGTGAGTTGGGAAGATATCATGGTAAACAATTTCTGGAGAAATTTGTTGCTTGGTTAAATGAATCAGATCACGAACTTCTACATTAGAGGCTCAAGTAACGATTGAACAAATACTATTTGTGATTTGTGAAATCTAGGCCAATTCACAGAGAAGAATTGGAAATGAAAATAATTTGTTCAGGGTTAAACGGTGCTTCATATAGTCGTAAAAAGGTCTGCACAATTAGAATGTTAAAGCGACAGAATAAGGTTGGCATTCGTGCTTCAAGGTATAACACTGCATTTGCAGTATACATTGGAAGTTCTAAGCAGAGCCGTAAAGCCTCTCCTTTCAATATAACGAGCGGCCGAAGTTTGTAGGCTGGTGCACCAGAAAGAAAAACGCAGCCAAACTGTAACACAGGTCGGACATACATTTTTTATATAATCAGACGTGCCTTCCTTCTCATACCTGATCTACAATTGCTCAACCTCCGCAATACGTCCATTGCGCGTACTGCTTTTGTCATGATGTATTCAAATTGAGGGCGCCAATTGAGATGTTCATGATACATAACTCCAAGGTATTTGAATGATTGTACTTGTGGGATATCTTGAAGCTTGTAATTAATAGATATGTGCACATGATCTTGGACAGGAAAAACGAGAATAGCACATTTACCGGTATTCAGGTTCAACAACGTCAACTTATATTTTCGTCCACTTTTACTTCTTCACATTTACATTACAATTACTTGTAATACGAGTCCCTATACTTTCCTTGGCATGATTGCCCGTTAGTTCTCATTGATAACTAAGCCTAACAAAGAAAAACGAGCCCGTAAATGTACACTTATTTCCTTCACATTAGATGTCCTGTGCTTTTACTACAAACGAGTGACACAGCAGAACTTCTTATGAAACGATGTATGTTATCTTAGTACAGACGAGAGTAAGCGTGAAATTCACTAGGATAACAAATATGATGCCATTCGTTATTCGACGGCGCGAGTGATTCATAATAACACTTCATTACAATTGCACATGTAACCTCCTGTTGCACTTGAAAAATTGTAAATGTACAATGTATGATCCGTCCGACTCTTGGCCGATCCCCCCGAGTGGGTAGGTGCCAATAATCCAAGGAGCATCATCATCATCAGCACCAGCAGCGTGCGCGTACCTGTATGGTCCCTTATAGAACATACCACTATATTCTAGGGACCATAGTACCTGTATAACCGTAGGTGCGTTTTAGGGGCGAAGCTCCTCAGGGTGTGGGTCTGTCCATCCTCCGATGGTGTATGTAGCCACTGGTGGCACATACCTGAAAGAGCGGTCCTTAGAATGTCCGCTAGATGGCGGCACTTGCATATGATGAATACATGATGAAAAGATGTGAGATGGCTGCACTTGGAGTGTTCACTTGAAAGATGGATGGACGGACGATCATACAGAAAAACGAACGGACAGACGGACGCAAAGACAGACAGATGGGCGGACGCATGGACGGGCGGATGAACAAACAGGCAGACGTATACGGACGGCCGCACGTACGGACAGACGGAAGAACAGACGCACGGACGGACGCGTGGAGGGACGCCCGGAAGGACGGATGCACCGATGGTCACATGAATGGACGGACACTCGGACGGACGCATTGACGGACGCATGGACGGACGGAAGCAAGAATGAATGGGTGGACGAAAGAACGGACTAACTGACGAACGCTTCGCGCCGCCAATCATTATTCACTCCGTGGATATGCTGTGATTTTTTCGTGGATCACTAACAGTAAGCTACTCTTGCCAACGTTTACTGCTGTAACGCAGTATTGGCAGTGTTTAATACAATATTCAAGCTTTTGGAACGAATATATGCATCCCGCCTAATCTTAGCTACCTTGTAAATAAATATGTTCATGATCTCCCCCTCCCCCCCCCTTTTTTTTTCATAAGGAGTTTCACTCTGCGGAAATAGCGGCGCGAAAAAAGCAGAAACTGAAGTAATGAGCTAGTAAGGTCAATAAAAAATATTGAGAGCCTAAAAGAGAAAAGTGTTTCCGCCCGGGACCAAACCGGAAACCTTGCGCGTGAGGCGCACGTGATAACCACTACACCACAGAAACGGAGCTGTGATGTGGTATCATGGGCATGTTGCCACATCGTTACACACTCTCAAACTCAAAAAATTTCGTTCTAAAGCGTGGTTTCATATTAGTATTTTTTTTCAACATGGGAGGCAAGAACTTTTACAAGCGAAATCCTATATGTAATTATATACGCCATCTATATACGCACCTCTTGATACCATGACCTGCAGGCTGGTGGTCCCGGTGGGTACTGTCCTTCAGCGGCGTCCCACAGCATCGCAAGCAGGAAACAGGCAACTAGCAATGCTACCCTCTTGGTGCGGTCTGTACATGCAAAAGTAAGGGAAACAAGTAAGTTGAAACACGAAATTTTACAGCACGCGCAGTGTGACAACAGGAGGCCATATAGTGCTCAATCCAAACTTCGTTACTTTACATAGTCTTTAATCGAATACAAATTATGTTTATGTAATGTTACGAGACAAATACATGACAGTAACTTGCTTACGCAAAGTATCCGGTTTGTTACTTTTATTATGATCACCACACTTCTATCTTAAGGATTTTTTGTTCATGGTAATGGTAGTGGTGGTGCATGGTGTTTACCAATGCGAATGCCCATGAATGGACCAATGACGCCAAGGCACAAGTAATGTGCATCATTGATTTCGTTGCTGAAATTCTTACGCGCGAGGCCCGGCTGAATTGTTATAGGTAAAAAAAAATACGCCACCTCCAGCTAAATGGAACCATGTGCTATAGGTGCAAAGCAGTGACCGCTAATGCTTACACTGGCGGCGGCGTTGACACTGGCGCTCATCGCGACGTTGCGCATGAGAGAAACCTGGGCAGGCGCAAAGCACGCAGTGGTGGACCAGTGTTTTCTACTGCAGAGTATATAAGGGTGGTCCCGTCGCACACCGATTTAAACTCGCGACCATAAGATACTTCGCCTCTAAAAGATCTTCGTGCCTGCTGTCTTTTACTTTTTTAATTTTTACGCTAAATCTTTCTATTGTAGGAAATTTGGGGGGAAGGGGAGAGATGAGATTAAGAAGTGTGCAGGTATAAAGTGGGAGCATAGAGTGCAGGACCGGATTGATTGGTCGAACATGGGTGTCTTGGAGAGGCATTTGCCCTGCAGTGGGCATAGTAAGGGTGATAATAATTATGATGACTATGGCGACGACGATGATGATAATTATTCCTACTGTATATTACAGATATATGCGATTGCAGTGAAGAAGTCCGGAGAGGCCCCGCCAGGCAGCCGATCCCCGCAGAGACTAAAAAAATAGTCCCGCTCTTGCATGCCCTCGGCAACGTTCTCCGAAGGCAGTCAGGCTTATGACGTCGACTCTGGAACTGTTAGACGAGAAGATCTGTTACCTTACGTCACGTACTATCCGCGTCAAATGAAACCTGAACCGTTCAGTGCCCGCTGTCTGCAGTGTATCACCGTTGACAGGCGCCCAAGCCTGGAGTGCGCGCCCATTGGTGCAGGCTTCTGGGCATCCGCCTTTGTGCAGGAAATGCTGCCGACTTCTGAAGTTGTATCATGCCGAATCTGCACGCATTGGTTCTCGCCGGATCACGTGAGCTAACAAGTATAGGGTGTTATGGGTCCTTTAGATGAAAAGTTCATAAGATCGCTAAGGAGTACCAATCGACATGTGTCCTGTGAGGAAGTCCTACTCAACCGCGTTTTCGGTATCCCTCGAACCCATAAGTTATTCCCTTTTTTGTTAGCTTCCATCGTTCTATATATACCTGCTAAAATGCCGATATGATTATGAGGCGCGTCGAAAGCGTGGAGGACTGCGCATGGATTTTGGCCGCCTGGAAATCTTTTTAATATGCTCCTAAGGCACACGTGTTCTTGCATTCCACCACGTCGAGGCAGGGGAACTCCCCACATGTCACTTAAGATGGCGGGGAGGAGGGGCGTAAGGTCTGCCTCATACTTTGAATTCACATGGGAAAGAGGCGCCACGATGAACGTTCACCTAGTGTACATTTATATGTTATCCGCAGGGAGCATATACAGTAACTCTACATTCATCTAGTATCCCTATATTGTATGCAATAACTCTACATTCGCCCCCTCTCAAGAGGAACCCAGAGTGCGTACCCCTATACGGCCGCCACTGTCGTCTAAAACCAGCATTTCAATAATCCTGCACTGACAGGACAGGTCTCATTTAGGGAAGCGTGGGCCTGACTTGAAGTCCCCCTCGGGTGATTAGGGTAGGGGCCCTCCCCATGCGCCCCCCCCCCCCCTGCCCATTTCCTGTGTGTTTGCCTGTGTATCTTTATGTGGTTATAACAGAAAAAGAAGAAAAAAGTGAGCCCCGTAACAGTCTGCATCTGGTGCGACACCTCAACAGTAGCTCACAAGGGATGGGGGATAAAATTAAAAGGTAAATAGAGAGAGACGCGCAGGGACAGGGAGCGACGGAAGTAAAGAGAAGATAGGAAAGATGAACACGGTCACAGAAGTCCGTGGACGGGGCACCACTGGCGAGAGCTCTTGTCGGCAACAGGAGATGGCGTAGGGCTAATCCAGTCGGCCAGAGCTACGCTGTCGTCGTCATCGGGGACCGGCGTCAGGAGGTGGCATAGGACCAACCCAGTCGGCCAGAGCTGCACTGTCATCGGAGATCGCGAGGGCACAACCGGTCGGCATGGAATCCAGCGAGCGAGTACGCCTATGTATGCATGCGTGTGTTATATACGCGCATCTGAGGTATAGCGCATCCAGTACGGGACAGAGAAGAAGACACATAACACAAAAAGGCCGCCGTGAAACCTTAGTCGATTATATACGCGTGCCAAGTTCCCATTTCAGCTGTCCTATTATAAGGGCGTAGACAAAGAAGGCTCGTATGTCGCGTCGTTGAACAGGTATTCACGAGGTAGTCGTCGTGCACGCGTCGACAAACGTACGGCTGCTTTGTGTACGTACGAACCGAAAGCATGCATGTATATATAGAGGCAGCGATAGGCGGGATCCACTTACGTTGAAGCATATTCGGCGCCGACGCGACTTGGCAGGTATACAGTACACTGCAGACGCTCGAGCTCTTGCGTCGGGAGCAGTTCGATCTCTGCTGTCGAGCTGTCACTAATTGCGTCACTGTGCGGAGACGACTGGAACGACGTCCTTGCTGAAAGCACGAGACGCCCTTCTAGTCAAAGAAAGCGTCAGCGCTATGGCAGTTTGTTGAAAGTGAGGGGAAATAATGCTGCTACTTGCAAATCGCGAAATCAAACTTTGTTATTGCTGCTGCTGTTACGTATACGCTTGAGCCCATGTACATAAGGACGAAGTAGTGCACTCCGACTTTTTTTTTTTTTTACAGACGCGGGATACATTTCAAAGCCCGGTTGACTCGCAGGGGCGTAAAGACAGATGATGACTTTTTCCTGTATTGCCCAGACTCGTTGTGGAGGCGGACGCACGTCACCGAGAAACCGGAGTTCTCAATATACGCCTTGCTGTTCTTTCACGCTCTTTTGTCACAGCTGAGCAGTTTTGCGTAAAGCGTCCTTTTCGGAGTCATGCGCCTGTGCAACGGTGATGGATGACGATAGAACGCACAGGTGCAGGCAGTGGTTATAAGGTGTAGCATGCACGAAAGCGAACTGCGCAGTAATGAAATAAAACACTCAGTTCGGGATATTGAAGGATAAAGTTGACAGTGGCATGCTGTTTACGTGAGCTTTCTTCTCCTTTTAACTTTTTTTTTCACAATTCATCGCCATTCTAAGGCGAGCACACGCACTCATCATTTATTGTAACTCGCTATATCTGATTATTTGTTAAACAATAACAATTCCAACTAAAACCGACGAAATCCCTACGACTATAGCCTATGAGATAACGAGTCAATAGTTTGAAACATCAAACTCTGTAAACCATTCGGCGCAATTAAGCACAAGTAAACTAATTACTTTCAATACGAAGAAAAAGAGGTGGAGAATGCGAAGCAGATAAATTAAAGAAGAAAAAACAAGCAAAGTGAGCTGTGAGATGAGAAGTGAGATGTCTGACATAACCTTGTAATTTTGTGATGCGGTGGACTCCCGCTAAAATATCGAATACGCACACAGCTGCAATCATGATTGCGAAAAATGAAATTCAAGGAATTATACAGCGATAAAAGTGAACTGGTCATTTTACGCATGCATCAATTTAAAGCTAGGATACAAAGAACGTCGTGGCAATAAACATAAAATAATAAAAAAAGACAGCGAAGTTATAGGGCTCACATTGAGCGAGATAGCGAGAGATAGAAATATTTTAATTAAGAGCTGGAGAGGATTATGATGTATGCGATGATAAATGCATCACACATGCACCCACGCACGTAGAATACACTATTTAAAAATTGTAATGCAGGATTGTGTCCCCCAAGAAAGTTAATAGCGCTTTTACGTGGGCGCCAAGTAAACACAGCTGGATTATGTAATAGAAAGGTCACCTCCCTCACTCACCGTTTTCGCGTCCCGACGCCATCCACTCCGACTAACATGTCGATTACGCCAAAGGCGATGACTTCGTGGCTTCAGCACCACTTACGCATACCTAAAATTTAGCAGTAGCATGTACGTCCAAGCTGGAGCGTCCACAAGGATGTACTGTTCCCGCATTTCGCCGCTTGACATAATGGCTTCTGTCGGGCAGGAAAACGAATGCTGCCGCTAACGAGGGGACCGCATGCGGAAACACTGCCGCCGACGGGTAGTGTCCTCGCTCGTCTATTATTTTTTTTTGCGTGTGTGTGCGTGTGCCATTCGTACACGAACAACGCTTATAATGCAGGGAGGAGACACATTGGCGGCGGTGCGCGCCGGCGAACGTCCTCTGACAGGTGATGGGACACGGAGCGTGCGCTACAGTACGTACGATGGCGCATGCATGGCAGTCGAACGACGGATGCCGGTGCATTCTGGCGCGCGTATGCAATGCAGCGTTGCAGTTTCGCAGCAGTGAAATCACACATAAAAAAAATTCCGCCATATCCACGAAGTGAATGATGATGAGTGGGCGAAGCTCCGGAGGTAAACCTGGTAAACCATGAATCCTCTGTACATTTTGCCCACTCGATTTTATTGCAACGCTCCCCCTAGCGTACGTCGCCGCACTAAATCGAACGATTGCATTCAACCAATGACACGCGCCATATGTGACATCATTCCTATTTTATAAGATCTCGCGTCTTTCATCAACTACAAGTACCGCTTTCTAGTTTATAACATCTTGCATCTTTTCATCATCAGCTACAAGTACCACCATCTAGTAAACACTACAAGAACTAAACGAGAGGTGGCTACATACAGGAGACGGTACCGCCATCTAGTGAACACTGCAAGAACTAAACTAGAGGTGGCTACATACAGGCTACAGGGGACGCACAGCCCACGCCCTAAGGAGCTTCGCCCCTAAAACTAAGGCAGCTTCACACTAAACTTGTGCTTAGCGTGAAGCATGCAAGGGTGGAGCTGGGCGGCCTCCTTTCGTTTGGTTTTCTCTTTCTTTCCTTTTTCCTTTCTTTTTTTTTCATTTTTCCAACTTTTCTGTTTTTCTTTCCTACTAATTTCTATTTCTTTCTTTCGTTTCTTTCTCTCTCTTTATATTTCTCACTTGATTCCTTTTTTTTCTTTTCCCTGAGTTACGCGAAGCGACGACAGCATACGACCACCCGGGCCCCTGAAGGGCTTCGTCATCCTCATGACTCTCGAAAAACAAGAGAAACAAGACTTGTCCCTGGCGCGCTCAGGGCAGCAGAGGGCTATGCTGCACGTGGTATTGCCTCCAAGTTACCAAGGCTGTGTACCGTAAGCGTACGCGTACACAATGAATGGATTCAGTCAATACGTATTGAACTCGGGCGCACACACACACACACACACACACACACACACACACACACACACACACACACACACACACACACACACACACACACACACACACACACACACACACACGTCAGTTGCGCTACGAAATACATCTTCTATGCATGGGGACTAGATGATATGTGATTAGCCCCCTTAGCCTGCATACAATCAAAGAAATAGAGAAATAACGGAGGCTTTGCTAATTGAGTCTTATTCATACCAGTGAAGTTTGCATAAACTCACCTTTGATCGCCTTATCTCGAAAAAAATTGAATTTTTAAAGGCAGCCATGATACTTATCGTTGTGTGCGAGAGTGGGTGCTAAGAGTCGTCAGAGTCTAAGGAATTCAAACTGACGCTTTGTGGTGAGTGATGCGAACACAGCATTGCTTTTTTATGAACTTTTTTTTTCTTTTTGCTGCTTTCTAGAACTAGAAATGATTCGCTCCTTACTTCCCCTCCTTCATTTTACATTATTAGACTAACTATTGATGTAAATACTAATACGTATAGCTGACCCCCGTGTGAGCGCCACTGTCTTCTTCTCTGTCTATTTACCAGAACGATTTTTTATTTACTACCCTAAAACGTCAACAAAATAGCATACAGCCTAAAGGCAATGCCCGTCTATCCTTTAAAAGCTAAAAACTTTTCGAATTTACTTTTCATGCACTCCAACCAACAGCGACGTACACGCTCAACGTGCTAATCGCATAGGAGTAGCCGATTAGTCGGAAAACAGGTGCCGCAACTCGTCAATTTACAGAAAACATCAAAGTAGGAGTGCGACCACTCGAAATCAGCAAAACTCTGACATTGCGGACACTTAAATTTGAAGCCCACAATTTCAATATCGAACGTGACAGGAAGAAGTTAGGAGAGAACAAACGCGTGGAAAGGAGGGTCATTCAAGGCACTGATCCGGTACAAGCTTGCAAGGTCAGAAGTTCTAAACCACACAGGGTGTTTTTTTTAATAGGGAAATTAGACTTCAGACAACTAGGGGAAAGAAGGTGAGGCGAGCTACGATCCAGGTGAAATTGGGAGCTTATAGACGGTCAGGTGGTTTTTGTTTTTTTACATTGCTAATAAAGTGCAACAGACCATCTACTTTGAGATAGCGCAGCAGCCAAGCATGCCATGACAAAATTCGTTTTGAAAAGAGATGCCGAACCATTCCCGATTGTATATCTACTTAAAATGTATGAGGAAGGAATCGTTAAAAAAGAAAAAAAAATGAGGTCCTGGATGCGGCCTCACTGGCGACCATCTGCTGGTAATGCACTCCCTCACCAGAGTAGGATTGGCCACCCTGGTGCAGTGCCTGGCCCCAACCTCCCATGAACACAGCAATTAACCCTTGACCCTCAGTCCCCAGCAGCTGCGAAGCAACTGTCAAGGTGGTGGTCAGACCTGTGACGCAGCGGAGGGTGCTAAGATTCCCTGGATACGGACAGGCCACCACTGGATGGCTACTTTCAACACTAGAAGGCTATCTAGTGAGGCTAGTCTATCTGTGCTATTCGAGGAATTAGAGGATGTTAAATGGGATGTAATATTCTCAGCGAAGTTAGGAGGACGCGCGAGGCTTACACAGTGCTAAAGAATGGACACGTCCTATGCTACCGTTGATTAGTTGGCAGAATATTGCTGGCAACATAGAAGAATACTATAGCATCAGCGAGAGGGTGGCAAGTATCATAATTAACTTTAACGAAAGGTACAAGATGAAGTTGGTGCGGGTCTACGCGCCTACATCGAGCGATGGTGATCATTTGGTTGAAAGCTTTTATGAAGACGTAGGGTCAGTCATTACTAAAGTAAAGACACAGTATACTATTCTTATGGGCGACTTTAGTGCCATAGTAGGCAAACAACAGGTCGGAGACCTTGCAGTGGGGGAATATGGCATCGACTCTAGAAATGCCAGAGGGGAGTTATTAGTAGAGTTCGCAGAACGTTATAATTTACGGATTATGAATACCGTCTTCAGAAAACGGGCTGACCGTAAGTGAACGTGGCGAAGTCATAATGGCGAAACTAAAAATGAAATTGACTTCATTCTGTGTGCACACTCAGGCATTGTACAGGATGTAGTAGTTGGCAAGATTAGATACAGTGACCATAGAATCGTAAGAGCTTGTATACACCTAGATATTAAAAAGCAAAGACAGAAACAGATAAGCAAGAAGCCGATGGATGAGCTGGCGGTGAGAGGGAAAACACAGGAAATCAGAGTTTTGCTTCAGAATCAATTCGAGGCACCAAATGAGATAACTGATGTTAGCTCTGACACAATGAACGATAAAATTACTATAGTACCATCAAAGAGTGCGCAATTGAAATTGGAGGTTCAGTCACTAGATGGGAAACTGGCAAACTATCTCAGGAGACAAAATAAATCTTATTAAGAGATGACAAAAGATGAAAGCCTCAAATGTAACCAACAAAATAAAGCTAGTGGAGCTTCCGAAGTTAATCAATAGGCGTAAAGAAGCCGACATCAGGATGTATAACATGGAAAGAATTGAGCAGGCAATAAAAAGTGGCAGAAGCCTAAAATCTGCGAAGGCAGACTTGCGCATAAGCAAAAATCGAATGTATGCATTGAGAAACAAGGAAGGCAATGTCATAACCAATATAAATAGTATTAGTCGAAATGGCGGAGGAGTTCTATAGAGAGCTGTATAGAAGTCAAACGAACCTTGATGGTATTGGGAGAAACTATAATAGTTCAAGAGAATTCGACATCCTACCAGTAACGACAGGGGAAGTAAGGAAATAGAAGGAATGCAAAGAGGCAAAGGCGCTGGTGAGGATAAGGTAACAACGGACCTCCTGAAAGATGGCAGAGAAATTGTGTTAGAAAAATTAGCCACCTTATATACAAAGTGTCTCTCGACGGGAAGGGTTCCAGAATATTGGAAGAACGCCAACATCATCTTAATCCATAAGAAAGGAGATGTCAAGGACTCGAAAAATTACAGGTCGATCAGCTTACTCTCTGTTCTCTACAAACTATTACAAAGATAATATCTAATAGAATTAAGACAATATTAGAGTTCAATCAGCCAAAGGACCAAGCAGAATTCGTGCCGGCTACTCCACAATAGACCATATTCATACTATCAATCAGGTAATAGAGAAATGCGCTGAATACAACCAACCCCTATACCTGGCTTTTATGGATTACGAGAAGGCGTTTGACTCAGTCGAGACATCAGCAGCAATGCAAGCACTGCGGAATCAGCGCATCAAAGAACCCCACATAAACATACTGGAAAAATCTACAGAGGATCCACAGCCAACATAGCTCTCCATAAAGAAAGCGAGAGAATCCCAATAATAAAGAGTGTAAGGCAGGGAAGGAAGGACGATTTCTCCAATGCTATTCACAACGTGTTTACTAGAAGTATTCAGGACCCTAGACTGGGAAGAGTTAGGGATAAGAGGTAATTGAGAGTACCTTAGTAACCTGCGATTCGCTGATTGCATTACCTTGATGAGCAACTCAGGGGATGAATTACAGTTCATGGTTACTGAACTGGTCACGGAAAGCAGAAAAGCAGGTCTGAAAATAATATGCACAAAACTAAAGTAATGTGCAACAATCTCGGCAGAAAACAGCACTTTGTGATACGTGGAGAGGCGCTGGAAGTTGTTAAGGACTATGTCTACTCGACAGGTAATAACCACGGAGCCTAATCACGAGATTGAAGTAACTAATGGGGTGGAGCACATTTGGCAAGCACTCTCATATCATGAGTGGTAGATTGCCACTATCCCTAAAGAGGAATGTATACATAACAGTTTCATCTTGCCAGTACTTACCTATATATACGGATCAGAAACCTGGAGGCTTACAAAGAGGATCAGTACCAAGTCGCTCGGCTCTCCGTTTTGCTTACAAAGAGGGTTCAGCTTAAATTTAGGATGACGCAGTGATATATGGAAAAGAAAATGATAAGTGTAACCTTAAGAGACAAGAAGAGAGCAGAGTAGGTCAGGGAACAAACCGGGGTTGAGGATATCATATATTGTTGAAGTCAAGAAAAAGAAATGGACATGGGCCGGACACGTAGCACGCAGGCAGAATAATTGGTGATCATTAAGGGTAACTGACTGGATTCAGAGAAGGCAAACGCAAGAAGGGGAGACAGAGAGTTAGGTGGGCCGATGAGATTAAAAAAGGTTGCGGGTATAGCGTGGCAACGGAAGCGCAGACCGGGTCGATTGGCGGATCATGGCAGAGGCCTTTGCCCTGCAGTGGGCGTAGTCAGGCTAATGATGATGATGATGACGACGACGACGACGATGATGATGATGTTGGATCGTAACGTGCTTATTTGATGTAGAACATGGTACCAGAGCTGTGTATAATTGAAGAGGTACCAGAAGCCCAATGCAGCGAAAGTAGACATGTCATTTAATGCTAACGCTAAATTTCTAGTCAACTTGATAGAATAGAAGCTGTATTATGATTAGGATATTCACTACTGATGGACAAATGAAACCATTTTGTATAAGTGAATCATAAACTTAAATGTATAGCCCGCAAATAGCCATGGTGCCCCCTGAAAAATTCATAGCCAAACGTGTTGAAGAGTAGCCAGTTTGGCACAAAGTAGCCACCAACAGCACAACCCTAGTTCTTGCCATTCCTCTAGGTTTTCCTTTCTTTCTCTCTTAGTTTTTGCATATTGTACAGAAAAATATGTCGGGCACGGAAAGTTAAACCAGGTGTTACTTCGCGTATCACCCTGCGTGTCTTTCTTTAATTGTCATTTCGTCCAGTTTCTGTTAGCGAGAACAGTAATGAAGGCGAAATAAGGACAGCGTTATTTAGACGTTGACTTTCATGGACAATTAAGGAAGACAGCTTTTTTTCTTCTTTCTGCGAATAACAGTGCAGTGAAGTATATAGAAGTGCGGGGGGATTTCATTTGACTCGTATCCCAGCGACCTCACATAAAGGTAGAACCATATATCATACCGTAGAGGACTATATCAATCATCGCATAACAGTACGTGATCCTCGCATAGGAAACGAGCCATAAGGTTTTGTCAGATCAACCTGATATAAATAAAATGGTGCCATTGTTAGCCATAGTTCCTGAGCTGCGAAGTCTTGTGGATGAAATATTTTGCGATGTTCGCATATGATTCGCATATATTAGACGTGACATGGCACCGTGGAATATTCATTATTTCACGTTCTGAACAGCTTTATTGCTCTTTTAGACCATATCGACATTCGCAAACTGGATTAATACTGAAGGCTCTCTTGATATGAACCACGTGGCTCAATCAAATCGCCCGATATTGTCTCAATGCCACAGGATTTGCTAAATGTGCGCTCCATGGACATAGTGATGTCAAGTATTCTCGGCAGGCTCACCGGTGCCAATTTCGTCGCCACGTTGCTGTGACATGCTTTCCCATAACAGTTTTACCAAAAACTGCCCCATCACAGTTTCGTTCGTCCTCAAGAATGGTACCATGCGACATTGACCGTGTTTCCTCAAAATCATTTGTATAAAGACATCGAGTGCTTGTACTTCTTCCAGGCAAGCTCCAGCTATAGCAACGAGGGTATTTTTCCAGTGATGATAATATATACAGATGAGGAAGATGTGCTCGTGGTATTGATCAATATGAAGAAGATGAAAGACACTCGATCAAGTGTTTTGATAGGATCACAGGTTTATGGCAGTCGAGCGCTAAGCGCCTACTGAAATTTGTCGACTAGACAATTGCGTTCATACATTGTTCCGGGTATCACCATCTTCCACAGATATATGTAGTTACCAATGCATAATAAATGAGGTGCGGCAATGGATAAAGTACAAGAAGGAACGTGTGAGCTAGGGGCGTAGTCGGCGAGGAATTTGGGGTGGGGGGGTTATAGCTTCTTTTAAAATTTTTCAATTTTGCACGTGTACGTATATACACGCACGCACGAACATATGCAAATAAGGCATGGTTTACCCCCCCCCCCCCCCCGTTGGAAAAAAGTTCTGCAGCGTTCATTAATTTCAGCGACGATACGTACATAGCGAAACTCGTAAGCTCTAAGGATTATAGAAATGTCGAGAGACTACATGTGCCCATATATCGCAGTCAGGCCAAAAGTAAATGGCCTCCAATACCATCTCGCTACCCCTGCAATCAGCCGGCTCCTGGTCCGTAAGGTACATTCCCTATCTAACATTATTTAACCAAGAAACCTTTTTGGTTCCCGCAGAATGCATAGACATGGTATGCTTAAATTAAGAGAGTCAGATGAAGGCGTATTTAAAGCACCCAAAAGAGATAAAAAGCACTGCTCTTCAGTTACTTGCCTGCCATGTCCTTCTAGCCAGTGGTGCGGCAGTCGTAGGTCCCGACGATCGCCGTGTCAATCTATCTTCAGATAAGTCAACAGCTCGAGTGACACTCACGGCATTTAGACGGCTCCCTTGATCGCAGTGAGTGATACACGTGGGATGTGCACATGTATTATACCTGGCGGGTCTCTTCGCTCCACTTTTCTTGGCTTTGCATCCCGTGTCGATGGCCCGAAAAACCGATGTGGTGGCATCAATAAGCATTGACGGCACAGCGCACTGCGATGTTATGCTTGCGCGACTATTGGGCGGAAGCTCACTGTGGGCTTTCCGCATCTCTGCCCGGCCACCGTCCCGTTTGTTGCACCCACACTGATAAACCCCGCCATTTGTATATACATCGACGAGACGCGGTTTAACCATGCATGAAAAATACGGGGCCGATATTAAAAGTCGATCGTTCGCAACAACTTGTATACATCTGACAAAGAAATAGAGACAGCACGTCGCTACAGCGTGTAGTTAGGGCGTTGACTGCATGCCACGCACATAACGGTGTCTTTGTGTTGAGAACGTAATTAAGAAAATAACGGAGCACCGCTGTACAGCCACTACCAAGTTTTGTTTGTGTATACTTATTTTTAAACCGTGTTTGGGACGTGCCAAGGATCTTGTGTCAGTGAATTGCCTCAATAAATTACCTTTTTTCACAACCGAAGGACTCACTTTTGTCACGAAAAGAGGCTCGGTTAGCGGGAAAAGACGGAAAAAAGAAAATGCAGGTGGCGACACTGCCTGGAAGTTCACGCATTAATAACCCTACAACGTCACAGCCTTCCGATGCCGCAAACTAGGCCGTGCGTAAACTACATTAGTGTATACCCTTCGTGAAAACGAAGTATACATTATTGTCTGAGAAGCAATGACCTTGCAAGTTTCAGTTAATGTTAAGCCAATGAGGTCAAGATACAAAAAAAATCAACACTAAAATCTGTGACGTCACGCTGACACAAATCTGCGGAAAATTTTGGAATAATAGTTAAAATAGGCTTTGCCCTTTATAAGAAACTTGTACTGGTAAAATTGATGAGATTAGAGTATTCAACAGATAATTTATCAGCTTAAATTGATTCATTGTTTCACTTTAGCGTGTTTTTAAATTGTTCATTTGTTCAAGGCTACGGCGTCTCTCGTAGACGATATAGTGGTTTCGGGACGTTAAATCCCCCATACCAATCAATCACGGAGAGTGAGACAACCTTGTCCACTTATTTATCCACGTGACCTACTCCTAACCTTTTTTTCTCTCTCTTTTTATCATCCAAGATATCAGCTCACCCTGTGTGTTTTTTGTCCAGACTGCTGTCTTCCCATCTCTTGAGTTATGCCAATGATTTTAGGCACAGAGCACCTATAGTGGCTCAGTCTGTAGGCATCAAATGTCGTCATGGTGTGCCATGTATATAGTCATCGTCCATCATGAAACGGGTGTGCATCACAAAACAATAGAGTAATTCCCACCACTCGCCTACGGTCCACTGAAAATGAAGAAAGCGGTGGCACGCCCAACAAATAGGCGACGATATTGTGTGGCTAGAACACCATTCCCTACATGCCGTATGGAACTGACACCGGGCATGTGGGGAAGAAGCAGCAGAACATTAAGGTAAGTTGCATTCAGACGCAGTGTTCTGACGACGTTAGCGAAGCGGGAGCATACTTGCCGACATGACCGGTTTCAGGCTTGACACCAGTATTGCTTTATCAAAGAGATCTCTTTCGAAACATAGCATGCTTTTCTCCTCCCCTCCCCATGTTTCACGTTAGCGGAGCTGAAACGCGGTTGCTTTGTCCCTCCCCAGCTTTTTTTAGGAGCTTGCTCGGCAAGCTTCATATGTGCTTGAGCCTTGTCCGGCGTCGGCGTGTACGCTTCTCCGGTGATTTTAGGAATACTCTCTAGATGGCACTCTGCCCCTCAGGGCATCCTCTGCTCCTCAAAAGCAACGTGGAATAGGTAGGCTTGCCTTAGGAGCTCACGGGAATACAACAAATCAGGGAGTACAATGTGATATGGGATGGACATCGTTTGAGGGCAGGGAAGCTAGCAGCAAGATAAAATTTGAGAAGCGATTGAGAGAAATGGGGGAGGAGCGTTGGGCTAGGAGAGTATTCAGCTACTTGTACATGAAGAATGTCGATACAAAATGGAGGATACGAACCAGAAAATTGACTGGTAAATACTTAGGAAACAGCAGGGGGCCAAAACAAAAAGAATTATCGGTTAAGAAGAAGGTGAAGGAAGCTGAGACCGATATGTGGAGAATTGGCATGATTAAGAAGTCCGCACTAGAGATCTATCGATATTTTGAGCAGGAAACTGCCGAGGAAAAGATCTACGCCAGCCCGCCGTGCTCGCTCTAGACGGGTGTCTTGGAGCTCCTTAACGGCTTCTTTTCTGCCTGGACACCTTCGGGACTTCATGTGGCGCCTGGGATGGGGTGTACTTCCCACTCTCGACCGCCTCGAAAGGTGGAGAATAGTCCAGTCAGCAACATGTCCGAACTGCTCCCTTCGGGAAACAAATCAGCATTTTCTGAGGCATTGCATCATTGCTCGCGTTTTTTGGAGAGCCGTACATGCTGGATTTCATTGCCTCAGAGTAAATCGCTTCGTTTCTTCTGGGCGTTGTTCGCGAGGCCGCTTCGCTTGTCTTCTCATTGTTGCCGGCGCTTTCTGCCTCTGGCGCAACCGCTGCGAGGCGGTTGCAGCGGGCCGCCGCCGCCGCGCGCTCTACCCGATCCTAGAACGATTGTACTCGGAGCTGCTGTCTGTTTTGTCGGAGGAGCTCTTCTTCCTCGGTGAAGAGGAATTTCTTCGGCACTGGTCTTGCCCTTTTGTGTCGGTCTATGACGGACGAGTGAAACTTGTCTTTAGGCCGGCCTGGTATTGGTAAGCTGATCTGTCGATGTGCCGACAGAAATGGCATGCCAACATGTAAATATGCAAAATGTACATATTTATGTTTTATTTGTCTCTTGTTTACTTTGAAGTATTTTGTGGTTGTGTTTGTGTGAACCATTGAATGTACATGTTTTTTCAACGTCATCTTATATTCATGTTCATGTAAATGACGTCTGTCTTGTCATCATCGTTAGAGTATGTCTAAGACGGAAATGTTCTGTTGAGTGTTATTGACGTTTGTGGCAATAAATTTTTTCTAATCGATAATACTCGGGGTAGTTCTCTACTGTTTCAGGCCAGGACGGGAGTATTGCGAACAAAGACATATCGGGCCAAATACGAAGGGGTAGACACGGAGAGGAAGAAGAAACTGCCGAACACTTGATAATGTTCTGTAAAGGGCTTCACCCTATATAGTTCAGGTTGATGGCGCAGAGTTTTTCAAAGCACTGGGGTTTAGGGACAGGGAGGGCAAAATAGACTTTAGGTGGGTATAATTGACTAGAAGGAGGTTATCTGATTGGTGGCTAAAGTCAAGGCACGAGTAAAAATTTAACCCTTCACTGCACAGTACGAGTCTTCAACATCACTATTTAAAGGGAAAAATAATCTAGCTTTTAATCCACTAAGTATTACGACTTGGTGGCGCTAGCCACCGCCCGATCTAAAGGGTACAGCCATATCCATCCATCCATCCATCCATCCATCCATCCATCCATCCATCCATCCATCCATCCATCCATCCATCCATCCATCCATCCATCCATCCATCCATCCATCCATCCATCCATCCATCCATCCATCCATCCATCCATCCATCCATCCATCCATCCATCCATCCATCCATCCATCCATCCATCCATCCATCCATCCATCCATCCATCCATCCATCCATCCATCCATCCATCCATCCATCCATCCATCCATCCATCCATCCATCCATCCATCCATCCATCCATCCATCCATCCATCCATCCATCCATCCATCCATCCATCCATCCATCCATCCATCCATCCATCCATCCATCCATCCATCCTTTCCGGTGATTTTAAGAATGCTCACTACATGGCTCGCCACCGCTTGGTGTGCTGTCCAGCTCGGATCCGAAGACCCAAGAGGCCCTCGTGAGATGAGCGAGGACAGCGGCCCGTGCCAATAGGATCGCGGACTAATATTCTCACTCACTGACATTCCTTCCTTGGTCACAAATGAAATGTTTTATTCTCTCTCGATAGTGGTATGCGCCGCTTACGGCGGCGCACACCACTCTCGGCACGTGCGCATCCTTTCTCTTCGCCGGTATGCTCTTCGTTACCGCTCTCCGCATACTACACCTCAGAAGCCAAGGATTCAGCGCGGCGGGCTCGCAATGCAGCAACACCTCGGGCTCACTTCCAAGAGCCTGCACTGACAGCCCGGGAGGCCGAAGCGTATATCGTGTGACTGCAAACGTCACACCACCATCGGGGCCACCTGTATCGATGTTATCTTCTCGCACTTTCCCTATTGCGTCCCACCATCGATGATTCCCATGGACACATACTTTACTGATCGCAATTAGTACTTATTAAAGGGAAACGAATCCACGAGCCCATCGAGAGGCACCTATCTTGTACTTTGCAAAAGAACATCAGGTGTGTATGTGTAGTGTGTCATATTAAATGTGTATATTGCATTTGAATGAGAATAATAGAGTTGTGTATGTAATCTATATATAACAACGCTGTCACGTCTATATACGATATTAAGAGATGTGTACGGAGGATTCACGCATTACGCGATCATCTCCGAGCAAGCTCTCACCCATAACATCATGCATTCGCTTTGTGGACATCGTGGTAATTTTTTTCTCAGTTCAACCGCATGATGTGTGGTCCTTAATTTTTAACAGTGACACTGTTAATAGTCGAGGCTTTCGCGTCCGATAACGCAGCGATGATCACGTGGCCTCACAGTGTGGAAAGGGCAATGCTCGTAGGAAGTGGATGGCCATACCGCGTGCTGCGAGAGGTGAGGGTGGAGGATTTCGAGGCTCGGAGGGGTGAACCTCTGAAAACGCGACAAGATGGGGTGAGGGCGGGGCTCAGTGGAGTATAGAAGAGGATATCTGTGCCTGTAAGTGCTCAGCAGTTCGCGTTTTCAGAGTGACCGGCATTTTTTTCGTTCTCCCGATGGAAAAGCCACCCGACGTAAGCGTCAGGGAAGGCCACCAGCGACGCTGTTTCATCAAGGCCTGACCGCACGTACGCGTTTCAGAGCGTCGCTTTCTCACGTGACACCACCCCCTCTCGCTATGGAGAAAGAGGGCACGGCGCCGTGTCAGAAAGCCTCGCGCTGAAACGCTGCAACACGTACGTGTGGTCGGATCTTCACTGTCCACGAAGTGGAACTGACTGAATCTTTTTTCTAGAGTTTCAATGTTATTCTCCAGGCACCTGCGCCACGTTAGAAGTGACTATGTATTGTATGGTACTTACATCCATGTCGGTTTTTATATGTATGCATTTATATTTAGAGATACACACAAGCTAAGGATGAAGAAGGAAGGAGTGGAATACCACTTTACCTCTCCCATATCCCATCCCTGACTACGTCTACTGCATAGCTCACTTCATCCTACAGCCCTAACAAACGTTACAATGGGTCAGCACGTGGCACGTAGAGAGGGCGCACGTGTCAGTGTTTACAGGGAACAAACAAGCAAACAAACAAACAAACAAACAAACAAACTTCGTCAGCCGCACGACCCACCATCACCATAGGGAGAGGGCATGGCAGCGAGCCTATGCACCGCACGCTGCAACGCGTACGTGTCCTTACTCTAGCTTGCCATCCTACCTGGGACACTATATATATACGCGTGTAGCAGTCATGCGGGAGAAAATGTATTTTTCTTTGGATCGAAGCATATGCATCTGTATTAGCTATATTTCACCGCGTTGTCCATGTATATTGGTAAAAATAACCTGCATGAAGAGGAAATCATGTGCGCTAAATTGCGTTCGAGAGGGAATAGAGAGATCAGAGAGAAATAGGAGAGAAGAGAAGGGGAAATAAAGAAATAGGAGAGGATTCACTGCAGTGTGTGGAATTTCACCGCAAGTCAGAGGCGTTCACACAAGCCCGACAGGCTGTACGTAATAAGTAAGGGTATGGGGAGACTTGGATTAGGCTTTGTCCTCCCCTCTCCCCTATGGGTAAGATTTTTTTTACCGGGGGCGTCCACGACCAAGGGAGCTCCTTCAGGGTGGCTGGGAACACATGCGTTGTGTTTTGTTTTGAGTATGTTTTGACTAGGGAGGGGGGCAGGTGGAAATTTTGGGGTGGCTCCAGCCACCATGCTCAAGCCCCCCATACCCCCCGCTGGCGCCGCCTCTGCCTATGGGGAATACTGCGCACGCAGATGCCCATTATACCGAACTATACCCCAAATATTTTTTTTTTTTGTTTCTGAGCATTGAAACTTTTTCATGAAGCCTTCCCATTTCAATGGTTTCGGAAGAAGGTACGTGTTCATTACACATAATCGCGACTTCTTCCTGCGAGTTCTACAAGCGTTTTAATTTCTATTACTCCTACAGTAAGTACAGCTGGCAACATTGCTTGTTCTCCTTCTTGCTTTTTTGCTACTTTCGCATTAAAGGGGCTCATGTCTATGATGTACTGGGTTCAAAGCTTCTGCATTGGTGCATTAAGGTTCTCTTACATATGTCCTGCTCAATGTACGTCATGGTTGGACGTTCAAGTTGAACTGCTTCCAGTTTACATGTTGGTCCTCAAATGCTCCATTCACATTGTCTTTCTTCAATATTTAATTGAGACATAGACCAAATCAACTCGAGGCATGTGCTTGCTTTCTATTATCAACTCCTATTTTTCAAGGACTAAAGTTCCCGCATTTATGTTAACACTTGAGTCGCGTTACATACGAAGGAAACGTCAACAAATCGAAGCTTCCATGTGTGAACCTTACATATGCAACAACACAGAATCATTGTACGCTTAGCATGCAGTGTCTTGCTCTCTGGGCTAACTATAATTAAGTCAAATGAAAAAGGTAGCTCAGGGCAAAGTGGTCAATATATATTTTTACAAATAACATCGTTTACAATGAAACCATAGTATTTCGTAGACGAAACTCGCGCTCCGGCGAGGCAGTAGCGACATCTGAAAAGTAGGAAAGTACCTCACAGGCGTTGTGTGAGCACTTATGTTTTTGTATATGCAGGTGTCTTTGTTCATTTTTGTTCGACCTTCGCGCTGTTCGTGTGGGCACACGGCCAGGCCGGGTCGTCGCGCGTGGGACGCGCGCGCGCAAAGCGACCGATGCGGCACGCAGCGTCTCGCGGGCGAAACTGCGCTGATTCCACGTCCGGAAGTCGATCAGGCAGGATGGAGCGCGACACCAAGCACACTTCCTGTAATTGCCTGGATTTTAACAAAATGGCCAAGGTGAAGAAAGTGGTGGACGAAGCACGGGAACAAAACAACCCCGAGCTCGACCTGGTCGACCGAGGAATCACCTCCATCGAAGAGATACCCGGATTGTGTGAGTTGCGGCTCTGCGAAGGCGTACTCCTCTGTTTTCGACCCCTTTTCCAAATTTGGCGCGGCCGCCGTATTTTTAAACCGGTTGTGATGTCACATCTGCGGAGGTTGATTCACGTATATGGGGTTTACATTTTGCGGTCTATGTCGCGTCGTTGCGTTGATCCGTACTGCGACATGGGCCGTAGCAATGCTATCGAGTGTTTACTATAGCGTGTCTGCCTGTGGTTGAGTGTCGGTTGCGCGAAACACGCCTGCACATGCAAACAGAAAGTAAACAAAGCAACGCATGGGCACGACCTGGGCGTAGCCATCAAGAGCTCACTTTCACTGCTTGACGACTCTGCAGCCGTCATAGCGTCGAATTATTGCATTAAAACGGCTGGAAGCTCTGTAAATAGTGCAAGAAGTCGTGTCCCACGTTCAAGTTGCTTACCTGCCTCTATTTCTGCCGCAAACGCCTTGTTTAATGCATGAGGCGTGAGCATCAGAGGTTTTCACCTGTATGCTGGTTAGCATTTCATTAAACGTTTTCAGCTATATGTTAAGAAATGAACAACAAGGAGAGTAATGCTCACGTTTTATTTGGGAAAGGAATGCCCGTGTACCAACGCCTACGAACGACAGTTGCTTGCGTGGTACGTGTCACCGCTGTGATATGCGTTTGCTTGACATTGGTCATAACGTACTGGGCGTCGCTGATGTGGTTATTTTGCGTACATGAAAATATTAGCGCTCGCTTTCGGTGATAGAAAAGATAGTGTTTTGAAAACAAAGGTGAGGGTGTTGTCTTTCAATAACGCCCTGTTTCGTAATCGAACCCGTCACTCGTGCGCTATTTGCCTGCCGTCCTGTATTATGGCAATTCACGTATCGTGTAAGTCTTCATAAAAATGGTGCAGTGGTGTTGCCTCACACTCATGTTTGATTTGACATTACAGACATTCTGGAAGTCGTTATGTATTGCGTGTCTGCATCATGTCTAACCCTTCAGATATTTTTTTTTACTCTCATGCATTTTCTGCGTCCGTATGTCAGTCTGTTTATTTTACTAATGACGCACATCTGCATTAACTTTTTCCAGTCTCACTGCCGAATTTGACAAGGTTGACATTAAGCCACAACAAAATCAGAGGTAAGTGTGCTTCTTTAAAAAAAAGAAAAGAAAAAAGGTGAACCTGTGCTAGCTTCCCAGGATATATGCAGTGATTAACTTCCGTAGAGCTTGTGGTCATTTTTCTTGCATGTCACAATCATCCATCTATTTACTTGATAGATGTTTTGTGTACTGGATGATTCTGTTTAACAGCCGCCAGAAGGTAAAAGTTACAACACTTCATGCAACAGTGCGAAAGAAGCTGCACCCTGTGGCTGTGTCATATTGTACTTGTTACAGGGACACTATATTGCAAAAGAGTGCGATTGGGATCTAATCTTCTTGCTTTGATCAGCTTGCTTGCGCAGCTCATGCAGGCGAGTTTATCATGGCTTCATCGACGAAAGTGCACCGTTTGACTCTCGTATTAAAGGAACCCCGAAATGGTTTTTTGAAGTTCTGTCAGCTATTAGGCTAGAGCATCATCAGATCATTCATGTCACAAATTTTGTGACACGCAGTGTATCAAGGCCACTAAGGACAATTGTACCTTTTACTCTACTTCTCACCCCTGCTTTGCCTCCTCAACTCGTGAGACATGCTGGCGATCGCAGCACTCTCATGAGTGCATTTGGCAGTTTATTTGCCCAGTCGTGGCGCCTGAAATTGGGTTGAAGGGGTGAAGTTACAGCTGGATACGCATAAATCGTAGCGCTGAATGGACAGCGACAGCACGACACTGCACTCACTGCAGTGTCAAGCTGAAGCGATATTGCTCGCCAGATGCCTCACCAACCTTACGTGGTGTTGCAGCTTTACAAGCCACTCATTGCTAGATATTTGGTACACAGCACAGCTAAGAAACTTCATTGTTCAAAAAAAAAAAAGAGACGTCCAAATAAGCATTGTTGCTCAGCTAACGTCAACACGGAGCACTCAGTAACATTAACAGGCGACGCTCGCTGCCCACGGGAGGTTCCTTGCTGTAGACTGAGATATCCAGTAAGATTAGTCACCATGTCCTAGATATGCTGGAACATTTATGGTAACGCCTCCTTTATTTTTTTCAATGCCAGTGCAAACGTACGCTTATCAACGACAGCTGTTAGTCCGCCTTAGTTCAGAAAATGGTCATGATGCGACGCTGCATGAGGGGTCGTGCTGCTTGTGCCACACGTATTTTTGAGCTCTTTCCCCGGAGATGCGATAGATGTTTTTCCATCTACAATATCGTACGTCTGTCAAGTTGAACCAACGCCACCACCGCATCACGGTGAAGCGCATCTAGTAGCGTTGCAGTGACGCTTACCCTTCGGTTCCCCGCATAACGCCACAAATGGCAACGTGCTATCTTAAAACACCGTATCTTTTACAGAGCCACCTAGACTGCCAACATAGTAAACACGAGGAATGCAAGATGCCACCCCATGGACCTGTACACAAATAAATGAAAAATTACTTCATATGATTTCCGTCATAAGGGACTGAATGAGGGGGCTCCCTCCCCCATGTTAGCAAAGCAAGCACACGCAAAGGCTAAATTTTGGATTGCTGCAATGTAACCGATAAAGTTGAAAGCGGCTGGTGTTAGTGAAGCTTTCGAATATGGCTGCATTCTGTGTAATGGGTAACATGCTGTCAACCATAGGCAATTATGTGCATGTTATCTTTTCGAATTTGCTGTGCACCCACTACATGGCCATAAGGTAATAGGCACAGTAACGTGGGCCTTTTATAGTGGGCGGCTGGCTTTAAACCATGAAGTCATATTGATCACATATTCTGACGCCCGATGAGAATGTATGCTTGTACCACACATTATTACTGCGATATTACATGACGAATTATGAATCATGTATACAGAGCGTGTGTGTTGGTAAAGCATGAAGGTTAATTTCACTGTATTTCCAAGCAGAGGAAGTTATTTTCTCTGAATTTTTAAGCAGACACATGGCTGTGTAGTAGAACAACTGCTTGGCACGCAAACTACCGAGGCTCGAGCGTCACTCAAGTCTGCGGAGTTTTTTATTATTTATTTTATTTGCATCTGTCTAGATTATTCAGTCACGCACAAGATGATTTTTCCCTCACAACCAACGACGCTGACACTGAAATTTCTGCGAAATGAGCTCTTCAATGCTATCGTGCTAAAATTTGTTTGGCAGAGCCGCTGCAATCTGTGGCCATCCAGGTTTTTGAAGTCGTGTAGTAATTTACACAGTTCACGCGGAGAGCTTAACTTAATCTTCAAAGACTCCTTAGGACTTGTTTAACCTACTCGATGCATTCATACGAAACTATCAAAACCGTTTCAGGGTCCCTTTAAGCTGTAAAAGGTTTTGTGTATTTGTGCTAAGGTGGTATTTCATGACACTTATAAGTTTAGGTTGACTGGTGGGTGCCTTACTTCTCTGCTCACCTACTTTACAAAACAGGCAGTCCTCCTGAATACCTTTATGATGGCTGACCCATGCTCTTTAAAAAAAAAAAAAGCTTAAATGTACAATGAATGGGATGATTTCACCTTTCCTGAGGTTGTTTATTCCAGGACACTAAAAGTACAGAAAAGCCTGTATGCAATGTTCGGTTTTTGAACAGGATAATGCTTCTCGAATAGCTTGCAGAATAATGTGTTTGATATCCAAAGTGAAAAACAAGCAGCTGCATTCTGAAGGACCTTGAAGTGAAAATGCAAGGGCATCTCTTGCATTGTCTAACCAAAAGGTGTATATTGTAGTTAGAGGCTTTTAGATGAACAGTTATCAGTGGTACAGTTTTAAGATTGCTTCAGTGGTCAATCGCTACCAAGTTAGCCATGGCAAAATTATTTTTTTTCTGGTTGAAGGCTCTTGATGAATGCTTGCTTTTGTGATGCCTTAAGCATAGCAAAATCGCTTCTTTTTATTATTTATTTATTTTAACTTTCTTGATACCTTCTGATCTTGGTTTCGTGATCTACCTCGCTTCATGTAGTGTGTTATGTAGTCCGTTCGATGATACTTAAAAAAGAAAAAAGCAGGGTTTTGGATAAGCGAAGAAAAACTCGCTGGTTACCGAGTGCAATACATTGCACTCTACAGCACACACCATACATACACCATGCATGGGCTTCTACACATACTAAGCTGCACTACATGTGCATTGAAGACGAGCTAAAACAAATATGTCATAGTTCATGTTCGATTGTGGCAGTTGCTGAGATGGCATCTATGAAAATACTGGAATGATACTTGATGGTGCACTACTAACAAAATGAAAATATGATTGTGTTTATTCATTATGACATGTACATCGGCACCTTATTTTGAACTTGCTAATGACAATTTTATCTGCAGCATTCTTCACATGGGTACGTTATGCCCTTTTGTAGAAACATGCACTCGTATTTTGCTGCCATGCAGCGACCGTTTTGAAGATTTTTAATGTTATGTTTTCATGAATGTTTTAAAACTTTGTTTACAGTTGTTCCAGCTAGCATAGCAAACTTGTACAACTTGGAAATCCTGACACTATGCAACAACCAAATTGTGGTAAGTTTTTTTGCGAGCGTGCTCCTCCTGCCTGTAATATAGAGAGTTATAGCTTATCTTACTTTGGAGAACAAATAGTGATAGCTGTACTATTGTATTCTGTAATTTTTATATTGCTAGAATGGTGTAAATTGCCACTAGTTTTCTTTTACCGTGACCTGTGAATGTCATATCGGTACCGTATGTCATATTGATACTGTTGGTACGGGTACACTAGTTAATCCTGCGAGAACCATTTTATGTGTGCTGTGCACTCGGCCATTGCCTGTAGTAGTTTGCTTGTGCAGATAAGCTGATCAAATGAAGTACGAGTACCACACATTGAGTGTTTTACACATGTGTTGTCTATCGTACTGGGGGAACTTGCAAGCCGACATAGTTTAGCCAAAGTAGGCACGTCATATAGTAAACCCCTTTGCATGTGAAGCTTTGTACATCCTTTATTAATGTGCAAGAAGTGTTTTGCAGAATTTCATTAGGCTTCCTCCATCTTAAAGATTTGTGTAAAATTGATCGATTGGTGTTGCCAGATTATATTTCCGCATTCATGCATTGTTACCAAATGTTTGTTTTATGATGGAGCAATATGATAATGATGCTTTATATGAGGGAGCACTATGAAGTTGTTAGTTTAGCTGCAGAAGTAACAGAAAAGTCTGTGTTGTGTTTTATGCATTGTAAGAAATGGAGTATTATGTCCTAATTAAAAAAGGCAACTTACTATTTTGTGGAACCTTCCTTTAATATAGTCACATTCTACAAAATTAAAAATGTCTTTTTTATATTAATTTTAAACACACTCTTTATATGCTGGCACCAGCTGGTGAGCTTCCTGATCTACTTAAATATATTCAAGTATTTATCACAACTGTGTTTTTAAATTGAAATTTGGTTGCATTAGGTTTAATTGAAGAATGTCTCAAATGCAATATATCAGAGGTGTGAAGTATTGACTCATATTCGCCCTAATATAAGAAATTTGTGGGAAGCAGTCTACGATATTTTCTTGTGTAAGTTAGATGGGTTTTGATTTATTCTTCCGCAGCATTGATGTTCATTATTTAGATGGGTGAGCCATTTAAAACTGAAAAAGTGTACATATTAAAAAGATTTCTTCTGTGGTTTCATGTACTAAAACCACATTATGATTATTAAGAATGCTGTAATTGGAGACATCAGATTAATTCTGACCACCCAGGATTTGTTAATGCTCGCCTAAGTATGAGGGGAAGGGTGTTTTCTTCATTGAAATTTCTCATTGAAATGTAGCTGCTATGGCCAGCAATCAAACCGGTATCCTTGCGCTAGATAAAAGGTGAAACAGCACGAACTAGAAGAGACGAAGGAAGAAATAACGAGCACTAACAACCGACTGTTTATCGCTTCAAATCAATATAAAGGAAAAGGTGCGGGATTAGAAGTAAGGTACACTGTCAAGCCATACATCACGATACAAAGTTTTAAATCTGTTAATCGACAAGATTATCATTTTAAGAGTGCACCTAGGCACATGAGAGACAGTTAATCTCTTCTTTTCTTAGTGTTAAGGATGGATCACTAACACATGTGTCGCCCCTTTGTTTAATCGTGAAAGCCTCGGCTATCGGACGACCATGCAGGCTTGGGTATCTTTCTATCACATTGCAGTCACTGAACTCCGGCGTGCATCCGCATGTGTTGCATTGAAGTGTCATGTTGCTACCTTGTTTTAGATGATGGTTGTTGAGGTGTTCGCCAAGTAGCTGATTGAGACAACTTTCCGTTTGTCCAATCTAAGTCTTCTTGCAGGAGGGCAGTACTTTATAGGCAATGTTGGTGGAGCATTTTACGGTTCCTTGTGTTTCGTTGTACATGAAGGCTTCTGGTATCCTTCTCGATTGATGCTTCTACACAATCATCATCTAAAACAAGGCAGCAACATGGCACTTCATTGCTGCACGTGCGGATGCACGCCAGAGGTCAGCAACTGTAAGTCGTAGTAAGATACCCTATCGTGCACGGTTGTCCAATAGCTGAGGCTTTCGTGATTAAACTAAGGGGCGACGCATGTGTTAGTGATCCGTCCACAACACTAAGCAATGAAGAGATTAACTATATCTCATGTGCCTAGGTGCACCATTAAAATTGTAATCTTGTTGATCAACAGGTTTTAAACTTAGTATCATGATGTATGGCTTGACAGTTCAAGTGACTTTTCATCCTGCATTATTTGAAGCAATAAACAGTCGTTTGTTAGCGCTTGTCTTGTCTGTTATTTCTTCCTTTGTATCTTCTAGTTAGTGCTGTTTTACCTTTTACCATGTTCAACCAACTAGCCCAACGAAATATACTTGACAAAAACAACAACAAAACATCCTTGAGCTCAGCAGCTCAACACTTCAGCTGCTAAACTTCCGCAGCACGTGTTTAGCAAAATGAAAGGTGGGAGTGTGATAATGACCTTACAGTGTGTGCTGGCCTGCTGCAGCGTCTGGTTTAAACTGATGTTTCATATCATTGCTCGCAGGAGTTGCCATCTTCGATCTCTACCATGCCAAAACTCAAGATTCTGAACTTGGCGTGAGTAGCTCTGATGAACTTGCATGCTTCTGATGTCGAAGTATTTCAGTAGTGTGCTTTGCAAGTAGCTATTAAAGGAATGATGAGTGTAATATGTATAAATGGATCTAGTAGATTGTAAGACAATTAACTAACCTGTTTAATTGGCACTGTGGTTATGGCAGAGGAATGTCAATGTGAAATGAATGCTTAGGTGCTTACACGTGCGTTTGTGGAAATCGAAGTGGTAAAGATTTTTGTGGTTGCCTTGAATGCGCTTCTTAAGCACAGTGCAGGTTAGAGACATATAGATTATTAATGATTCAGTATGTTTTTGAAATGTGCACATGATTGGTTTGTAGTTTTTATGCGTTTGCATCATTATAGGCTCTTGCGCCTAGGGGGGTTTACTTAGATGTAAGAACTTCTATCATTCTGCAGGAACCATCTAGGATCTCTATTGATTTGACCCTAATTGTTCTTGCTATGCAGAATCATTTCCTGTTTGGACTGTTCTTGGGGCGTAAGTCATTGCTAATGCATGAGGGATATGCTAATGAAGGCAACTGTAGGGTTTATTTCGACACACCTTATTCTCAGATTGACCCTTGGTTGTGCTGA
This sequence comes from Rhipicephalus annulatus, assembly GCA_013436015.1. NCBI lineage: Eukaryota > Metazoa > Arthropoda > Arachnida > Ixodida > Ixodidae > Rhipicephalus > Rhipicephalus annulatus. The sequence goes on along the minus strand of WOVY01009998.1, from coordinate 137,576 downwards.
CATGTCGCATGCCAGCTTAGTAGTAACACAAAATTTTTTAGATTCATTGCCATGTAGCTGGAGCTTTTCACAATTGTATAGTTCTCCCCTCTCTATACTTTGACTGCGTGATTTGTACTGTTTTAGTATGCAACAAGTTGTTGCCAAATCGCCCATGACTTGATTGGAATAGCGTTCTTTTTTTTGTGTGGTTATCGATTTCGGCCATAGCTTGATGTAAATTTCCTAGGAGATGCACTTTTTACGAATTACATCTTCCTGTTCGTTGATAATGTTGTACAATGCACATTATCTGTTTTCTCTTGCTCAGTTGTGTTGTTCTTGTCAGTTTTTTTTTACATTTCCTGTTCTTCTAAAGCCGGCCAATTAATTGCAAACAATTTTATGGTAAACTTCGGTGACTTTGAGCGTATCTATATATCTATCTAGCCGCTTAAGACTTTTAGCTCTCCTGGCCGTTTAGATAATGGTATCAATAATGGCCGTTTCACTAGCTCCATATATACCAACTTTGGTATCACGGGACATGAATACACGAAGCTAAATGACACGTCCAAACCTGATAATCATAATATGCGTGTCATGTAAAACATGACCATTTGCTACGCTCATAATGTTCTTGCGGCCATTTCACTTGTTCACATACACCAAATTTGGTATTACGTAACATGAATGGACGACGAATGTAAATGACACATCCAAACATGATAATCATGATATGGATGTTATGTAAAGCATGACTACATGCTACGCTTATAGCATGCTCGCAGCCGTTTTGCTAGCTCCATATATGCGAAATTTAGTATTAGGTGACGTTAATAGATGATGAAGGTAAATGAAACGTCCAAACATGATAATCATGACATTGAGGTCATTTACAGCATAATTTACCTCCAATTCGTAATGTTGGGCTGATTTTAAAGTGACCTATCAACCTTCCTCATTCGTGCTTCGCATATCATAGATTCCCTCTGTACTAGGGATCTGCCCTTTTTTTGTTGTTATATGATGTTTCTGAAGCAGTGTTTAGGGCAATAGTCATGTGTTATGTACTTGAAGGAAGGTAAGAAGGATTACATTGAGCCCTGCACTATTTTTCAATGTATATAAAAGCGCGAGTATTGCCTGCATTTCAAAAAGGATTAGTGGCAGCTTGGGCTATTCATCTCCTTGTCGGTAAATGGATGGTTACAGTGATACATTTTGTGTGCTTTGTACTTACTGGATCCTTGAACATTACGGCCTAGTGATCAACACTTGACAGCCCATTGGAAATACATCTTTGCTGTATTGGTATAAAAAGCGAGGCTGTTATTGTGAAAAGTCTGTTTGTCATTTTCTTTTTGGCCTTTGATTGTGCTATTACTTCCTACCTCAGTGACATTGAAATTTACATTTTATATCTGGTAAACCCACGTTGTATTATCTGATGAAAAGCTCAGACTTTCCTCTTACAAGAAACTTAAATTTAAAGGCAAATTTTCTTGGTGCGGACTGTGCACATATAAGAAGCAGAAATCTATATGCATTGAGAAATCCATGCATTTTTAAAAGGACCCTGAAACACTTTTTCAAGTAACCATGAAATTAATTCACTGGAAGAGCTTATTGCCTCACTAATTCAATGCCACGAAAATTTTAAGAATCTGTCCAGTGCGAAGGGAGTTACAAAGATTTTTCACATGCTGCAATAACATTCTCTCTTCTCTCGTCCTGACGAAAGCGCTGGAAGCTAAGCAGGGAGGGATGGCAGGGCCGCAGAAAAACATCATGCGCGCTTCGTGACCTTGAACACTTTTTTCTTTTTTTTTCTTCGAATGTGCGACTTTTTTAGTGTGATCGCACATGCACGCGTGGACAAATAGCGGCCTCCCGTGGCAATCTCTGTTACGAGGGAGCGTGCCATGTTCAAATCAGCTAATGGCTGATAGATGGGCTTGCCACGTGTGATTCAAATTTTGGGCATATTCCGTGATTTGTTGAAAGAAGAGAAAGCAATTTTTAGATGACTTTGATGATTTATTGTGAATTCTAGGCTGCGTGCTGTGCTATAATATTTGGCTCGCGTGTTGTCGGGAGCCTCTACTACCGATCGGCAGCATTTTCTGACCATGCTCAAAAAGTGTGGCAGGGCCTCTTTAAGGTGTAAATAGTAACTGGTAAAAGTGTATTTTGACATGAGTGCTCTGCAATTTATTGGTTTCAGTGTCTTTGAAGCTGTAAAATCTAGTTAGTATTACAGAAACAATGCAGCTCTAATGTTGTGCTTATTTTTAGCCTATGTGTCCCATATGGGTATTGTGTACATGAAGGTCTTTATTTATAGCACTTGACTTGATGAATTAAGTAATGAAAAATTATGCCTTATTCGCACAAAATATGTGCTAGGAAACGAACGCGAGATAGTTTGTGCTGTGTGGGCTTCTAGGCTTCCTTCAAGCATTGGAAATTGAGGCAGGGTGCATACACTGGTGCTTTTGGAAGTGTCGTTTCCTCATTTGTCGTAATCTTGATCCTCTTACCCATGCTCTGTGTCACCTGCCCTCATCCTATGCCTGCATATTACCGAATTTAAAAACACTGCTATTGTTCTCTGCTGTTCTTAATGAAATATTTCTTGCCTTCATACCAGATTTGTTGCTCTTGATAAGCATTGTTTCTCTGTTCCACACATTACGGGCATTTTGTACGTGTGTACCTGTGTATGCGTGTGTGGGTACATGTGTATAATTCTTAACGTATACGCTTGAAATAGGTCTGTCTTCTGGCTGCTTTACCCATAGTAAATTCAATAGTGGGGTCGGAGCAAGCTCTTTTGCTCGCTTTGGAGCTTGTTTGTTCGAATGGCAGAGTGAGGAAGGAAGTCAAGCATTCAAATGATAGTCGAATTCCATTCAGAGTGAGATGTACTTAATGAAGCTGCTACTAAAATTAACGGAGTAAGTGGGAACTTCGTGTGGTGCTCTTCCTTTGACTCATTTTTGCCTGCTTGGGAGGGCCACTGGTAGTCACGTGCCTTTATGGTAATGGCAGACAACATGGACAACTGGGCAAATCGTGCAGCATTGCTTCCACTGCTAGAGAGCCACAGTTCCGAGCCGCAAAGCTCCAGTTCCTGTACAAAAGAGTGATTGGATAGTGATAGTAAATCTGAAACTGCCGCGTACAAGTGGCAACTTGAGTGAATTCTAGCATAATAGAATTACTACACGCAAAGTATTGTAAACTGCTTAAAGCCTGAAGGATAGACCTTCCACTTCCGCCTTCCTTCAGCAGTGCAGGTTGTATTCTGATTCCTTATTTGAAGGCGTCGCTCCACACTAGGGTAGAGCGCTCACTCGCGGAGTCTGACGGCTGCTTTGGCTCTGTCTTAATAGTTCCGTATCAAAGGGTCATGCTTATCTGTACTTTCGTAAAGCACTGCCAGAGCAGTGGCAAGCATATACTGTGAGTGGGATACAGGAAATTGCACTTAGCTTGGTGTAATGTGTGCACATTGTCGTCCTGCTCTGTTTCCAGCATAAACCGGCTCAGCAGCCTGCCCCGGGGGTTTGGTGCCTTCCCCGTGCTCGAGGTGCTCGACCTCACATACAACAACCTGAACGAGCAGTCCCTGTCCAACAACTTTTTCATTATGGGTAAGCAAGCATCACAGGCATCTCTTTACATCGATTTGTTGTCACTTTCGTATCGGCAGTAGTATCATGTGGGACAACATTGACACTGTTCTAAGGAAAAACTAAAGTAAAGAAACACCTGCTAATTGGTGGATCAGCAATGGCCACACAGCAGCCAGGGAACTCATCAAGAAAGCACCTGGCTTTCACTGCACATACAGCAGTAGCAGCAAATGCTGGACGAGTGGCCTTGTGGAGCCTGTTGTAAAGTCTCTCTTAGGGCGACTACTACAAGTACAGTAGGAACGTACCTATTGCACCATGAATCATCAGAATTTTGGTAAATAGGGAAGTAGCCAGGGTATCGTTATTCATCATTGTGCAAAGAAGTTAAAATCCCTCGCTCGGCACGATGCCTATAGGGTCTGTTTGGGAAGGACTTTCAAGCACTGCTGTTGCTCTGAGGTACAATATTCAAATGCCATGCATAGAGCCTGGGCTCAAATACTGCTTCATGATAGATATATTTTTCTAATAATGCATGATAGCAGTTACGGACTGCGGCGATGGTGGAAAACAACCATGCCACCAAAATTTGCTGCTGTGGTCTCTGTAAAATAGGCGGTTGGGTTGTTAGCATCAGTAGGGTTCAAGAAGATGTCCATACGCACACAGTTACACAGTATAGATTGCTTATATAACATACATTGCCGGAGTTGCAAATATCCACACTACAAGGGTTACTGCACTATAACCAAAACAACCTTTTTTAAAAGCTGCAATAGTACAAAATGCGTTGTGCATGTAGCGGCTCGTGTCTAAGATTCAAGGTATGCAGTGCGGTTAAAATTTTGGAATGTTGAAAAATGAACATCCTAGGACCCGCATTGTTAAAGGGCCACTCACCAGGTTTGACAATTTTGAGCTGACAAGCGCAATGCGTAGACGAGGCGTTCATGATCACGTCTGCCAAAATTTGCAACGCTACGCGCCGCGGAAATGCGTCAAATTTCAAGATGAACGCTGCTCCCCCTCCTTTTTGCCAGTGCGCGCCTAGAGAATGAGGGCATGACGTGGGCGTAGGAATGGCCCTATGTACACGACGATGCAGTGACGTCGGTCCTCTACGTAGACGACTCTGCTCTGACGTTGCAAACAGTGGCGCGTGACATGGCAAAAATTATTTAACACGGCATGCGTAGTTTATGTAATTGGTTGCTTGAAGAGATTGATAAAACTCTAGATAAATAATGAGACGTAGTAAAGGAATGTGAGCGTCTTTTTTTTGTTTTTCTTCCGTGAATTGCAACCAGATACGGGGCTAATGTGTCGGCGTTTCGCATGCGTTTGTGCCCCGCGGTCAGAGCATCAAGCAGACGGCCGCCGTGGAGCGCTCCTAAGCCTTCGCGCACTCATCGTGCATTTTGCTAATCTATTCTACCACGTCTAAGCCGGCGTTTTCAAACCACCCTGCAGAAACAGGAAGATCACAAAATAACGCTGGTCAACAAAGCAACGCCGCCCGCATGCTCAGGGGTTGGACTTGTTTGGGCACGTCAGGCGCATGTGACCTCTTGGTCGGATGCCGGAGATGGTGGGGAGGAGATTTGGCTTGCGAAGGCTACGCGCAAGAGCAGCAAGGGTTTCGAGCTCGCCTCCTCTCATCCTTGTTTCGCACCACTTCGAAAAACCTGTTTTCTCCGTTCCTGATGAACCGATTCAAAATTTGTGGCAAAATGTTCCTCATCGGACACCCAAAAACTTCCACTATCTAACTGAAATTTGGTATGGGGCCTGGTAAGCGGCTCTTTAATAGAAATAATGCAAGAAAAAAAACTAACAAAAGAAAGTGTCATCGTGAAAATTCCCACCGACTATGTTTCAGACCACCTTGATTGTGTGCATTACACAAAAACTGTCGAATTCCGCGTGCTGAATCACACCGATCCTTTGATTTTGCCGGTGCGCACGCGATGTCCAAGACATATCAATCAAATCACAAACCACCATTCATGTGTTAAACGTGCCATGCATGCCCTCGTTTTCATTAGTGGTACGATTTCAGCCAATGCATGTGCGGCCACCGCAAAGAGTGCAAATCTTCGAACAAGTTGGTGGTTCATTATATACTGAGAACAGCGCAGCAAGGGCTCCTTGTTGCGCTGCTGTCTGTATAACGCACCACAAAGAGTTTCGTTGCTTCCGTACCAGACCACTACTTTGATCGCGCATGACCACTTCCGAAAAGGCAACGAATGCTGATTAGGCTTTGCCTGCATGTTGGCGTATTGTAATAGGAAATATATTTGAGACAACATGAAGATTGAGCGTTCAAAAAATCGCACTTGTGCATTGATCCTAGAGCAGTGTGTATGATATGAAGTTTACCGTATTTTTGCGCGTATAACCCGCCCCTGCATATAATCCTCACCCCCACTTTCAGCTCACCGAGAAAGAAAAAAAAAAAATCCTCGCGTATTGCCCACACATTTGATATACAGGAAAGGCTGTACAAAAGCTACTGCTCAAGCAACATAGCACATATGTAGACAGAAAAAGCTTTATTTTGCAAGCAGAATACGCTGTCTGCAAGGCCAGTCACAATTCACTCACTGTCGCTGCTCTCGCTAGAGCTATCACTTGAGCCGCAGTCCTCACTATTATGCACGAGGTCATTTTCGGTTCCATTCATGTTGTTAGTGATGCAGCATTTCTTAGAACTTTTTCGCACCATCTCACCTGGAATGGCCTTCCATGCCTCGACAATCCACTTGCAGAATAGGGCAATATCAGTCCTTCGGACTCGTCCTGTCGGCGTCAAGTCGTAGCAGCCTTCGGCCATCCACTCGGCGTAATAGCGCTTGACATGTGCTTTGAAGGGCTTGTTAAGCGACACATCTAGAGGCTGCAACATTGACGTCATTCCAGCGGGTATAACAACTAAGTCGGTGCCGTTGCGTGAAAGGCGGTCCTTCACTTCCTCAGTTGTGTGGCCACGGAACGAGTCAAGAACGAGCATGGACCTCTTTGCGAGCATCGCACCGGGCCTCTTCTCCCATACCATCTTGATCCAGTCTACGAACAAGTCACTGTTCATTCACTCGTTCTCGTGTGCGCGCACCACACCGGCAGGCAAATGAACCTTTGGTAGAGTTTTCCTTTTCAAGATGACGTACGGTCGCAGGTGCATGCCGTCGGCGAGGGCACAAAGCAAGACTGTGATGCACAGTTTCGTGTTCCCGCCGGTCAGCACGCTCACCGAGCTGCTGCCCGTCTTCTCAATCGTTGTGTGCAACGGCATTTCAAAATAAACAGGAGTTTCATCCGCATTGCCTATTTGCGAGAAAATGTAATTGTGCTGCTTTTGCAGGCCAATTACATATCTCTGGTACTTGACCAGCTTCTCATAAGAAGCCGGCAAGCGTTGACATATTGTAGTCTGCCGTCTGATTGAGAGCCCTTGCCGCTTCATAAAGCAGTGCAGCCATCCGCGGCTCGCATGGAACTCGTGAGGTAGGCCTAGCTCCCTCGAAAGTCGCTGCGCTTCCAATTGGGCCATCTCGGTCGATACGGCGTGACCCCTGCTTCTCACATCTTCGATGAACTTTACTAACTCCGCCTCCAGCTCAGGGTAGGCACTGGTCTTGGGGCCACGAATTGACCTACGGTCGCGGTGCACAGCTTGTAGGCTCTCATTCTTCTTTCTCCACAGTTGCACGCAGGACTCGTCCACATCGTGCCGTCTTCCCACTTCGCGATATCCGAATTCCTCGGCGACGGCGATGATCTTATGCTTTTGCTGTGCTGTGAAGGCCTGCCGCCGTACGCTACTCATGGTGACAGAACAGATCGACTTAGGCTTGGCGAATAGGTCGAGATGTGGAGAACTAGCGGTATCAGCGAGGTAAAGAGTGCTCACACTCGTCGACAACTTGACAGCACTACCCCGTCTAGTACACTGTAACAGCACCCTGGAAACAACAGAACCGAAATGCATGCCTGCTACCGCGTCACAAAGTAGTACATTAATTTACTGATAATATCTCTATAGGCGCTATAATATCTCATTTGCCTTGCTGAAATAAATACTGCTTAAATTTATTATGAAACTTACTTTAATTATTTTGGAACTTTCTTAGACAGCACCACGTTTTCGGCAAGCCCTTTCCTTAAGTAAACATGGCGTCCGTGACGTAGGGACATGTGGAGGGTCACTGATCGGCCGCGAACGTCCAGAAAATATACTTGTGGTGTGACAGTGAGATTTTACACTGAACAATGGAATTGTCTCTCCTCAAATGTTTTTCTAAACGCTTCAACGATGCAAGCAAGCGAAACCAAAATCGGCCGCAAGCTGCCGTGCTATTTGCGGAGCAACACGAATTTGGGGAAACCGCCTCCGTAGCCTTCGCTACACTGTTAAGGGGTTTCACGGCACAACACGCATTGCTGTGAAGGAGCACTATAGGAAAAACCCCGCGTATTTTTCGCATCTCCACTTTGCCACTGAAATTTTTGGATTTTTGGTGCGGGTTATACGCGCGAAAACACGGTAGGTTTGCGGCCAACAGATCAACTGCAACAAAGCTGAAAGCTTGTGTCTTAAAGCCATAAAGCTTTTGAATTTGTGGACGAGTTTCCAAGGGCGATATCACTTGCGCTCTACGATTTCACTTGTTCTGACAGAAAATGATTGCACATTTCATACAGAGTGCATGACCAGCAAGCGGCCGGAGCCGGGCTGTTACCTAGGCAGCTAGCCTCCTTCCTCTCTCTATGCACCCGTAATATCCCAGCATTGCAATGCTACCACGGTCTTCTTTCCTTTCTTTCTTTTTCTCTCTGCTCTGCATTGATGCAGTGTGCATTTGTGCTGATATCCTAATTTTGTCGGCATTTGCTTGCAGATACTCTGCGGGCCTTGTACTTAGGTGACAACGAGTTTGAGAAGCTTCCTCCAGCCATTGGACAACTCAAGAATTTGCAAATTGTAAGTACCTTTTGAACAGGACAATTTCTTATCTATATGTTAACTGGTACCACTTACAGCTTCTTTTTTCATCGACATTTTGTCATTGAGTTTCTTACTTGAGCATAGTTGGAAAATGTTGCCGATCAGTAGTCGGGGCTCCTAACACACTAATCAAACATTAGCGAAGCGCGAAGCCAGGAATCGCCCCGCTGCGTCAGTCTGGTAACTAAGGTACTCGGCTGCTGACCCGTAGGTCTCGGGATCGAATCCCGGCTGCGGCGGCTGCCTTTTCGATGGAGGCGAAAATGTGGTAGGCCCGTGTGCTCAGATTTAGGTGCACGTGAAAGAATTCCAGGTGGTCGAAATTTCCGGAGCCCTCCACTACGGCACCTCTCATAATCATATGATGGTTTTGGGACGTTAAACCCCACATATTAAATCAAAATGAAGTCAGGAATTAACACTTAGTTATTAAAGTCCACTGGAAATTTTCTCTTATTTCTACAAACGATGTTATATATTCAAATTACTGCACCATATACCCACATTCACGGCCATTGGCTGATTTGAGCATTGCTAGCTTCATAGTTACTAAGGCTGCCACGTACTCGAAAGTATGCTCGCGATTGCACTGGAAGTAAGCCGCGCACTCGAAGAAAAAAGTGCCTACAGTCATGACGTGTGTGTGACATAGCTTCTCTCCCTTGTGCCATCTCTGCCCGTTTGCCTCCAACGTGCTCGTTTGGACGACCGACGAGAGAAAGCAATTACAGGGTACGACAAATCTCTCAACTCTGCTTGTACTTGATGGATTCAAAAAAGTTTCACCGTTGGATAACAAGCTTCTTTAATGAAGCCATTTTATGGTTCTTTAGAAAGTGTTGCATAGTTCTTTTAAAAGAAGATTCCGCTCTAAATGTTCATCGTGCCTGAAGAGATCACCTGCCAACTTTTGTAATGCTTAGTTTATTTTATTGCCATAGAAAGTTATATCTGTGTCACATAAGCACTTTTGAAAGGACATCTGGTTTATGGCCATCGAAACGCTGGGACTCTTTCTCCAGATTGAAATTGTTGCATTAATATATGACTGTTTTAAATGGTCGTTAAGTGGTTCAAAGTGGTTGTAGGGTTTCCTGCGAAAATGTTTAACACTGGAGAATCTTTGTTTTTATATTTATGCCACCAAAACTTGTAAAATATAAATCTGCCTAAAAGCACAAATGTGTATGTTTTTTGTTTATCTATTTCAATAAATTGTTTGTTGATGGTTATAAATTCATAATTAGTTTTTCAGTTCTTGAGCAGCAAAACTGTGGCAAGTCAGACACGCTGTGACAGTGCAATGAAGACAAGCATGTTGTTAAAAGTATGTGCAGTTCTCGCATTTCAAGGGGCAGAAATACTTGACTAAATTACAGTAAACCCTCGTCATAAAGAAGTCGGCAGGATGGCAAAAAAGTTCTGTATGAGTGACTACTCCATGGAATCTCGGCAAGTGCAGCTAAATTAGCCATGAGGACTTCCCTGAAGTGGTACTCAGTGAAGCAAACCTTTATTCACGCACACAAAAGTCAATCAGCTGTCTTTTTTGGTTGCTTCGGCTGAGCCTGAGGAGTGCCTGGTCCAGTTTGTTCAGGCAAATTATCAGTTCGTGGTCGCCGCCCGCACACTCCACTCAAGATCTCAACATTTGTAGATATCTTGAGCATCGTTACATACCATTTCACTCATTAAAAAAAATTACAGCACAGTCACCTTTCCTCCGCATGCTTCGCATAACATCGATTCCCAATTACGTGGTATCTGCAGAATTTTTTTTTACCTTCCCTCTTTTTATTCCCCACCATAGTCGCCACTTTTTTCTTTCTGCCACACAACTCATTCCCGTCCACTGTCGTTGCGGTGAGCTACGACTCTGCCACCACAACCGCAGGCCATAGACAGCCAGACTTCACTCCCTGATCTAACTGATGCTTTTGGCCATTGGTGATAAGCCACCCACTCTCCTGCTTTTGCTCTTTGGCGCTGGGGATCACACTCCGGATGCCCAACACACAGCCTTCTGCAGAGATCAGTAAAGATGCTGCCACTTTTTTTGAAAGATTGAAGGCGGTGGTGACATGGAGATGACGAGATAAGCATCGTCACGGAGCAGTGAAAACGGTGTCTCACTCGCTTACTGGTTTGGTTCACTTTCACAGATTTATAGCAAGGCTGTGAGCATGACGGGGGAAGAAGGGGGGAGGCAAAGAACAGACTTGTTTTGAGCGCGAAAACATGATGCAAGTTGAAGATAGTTGCTTTTTGAGGAGTTGACAAGAGAGCTTCATGTAAGGCTACTCAGCGTGGTGTTTTTTTTTTTGCCAGAAACAGCAGGAGTGCATTTTTTTGTTTTCTTTTAAGTTGCATTTTACAATAAATGAAGTTTGCAGGAGACTTGCCAGATTTACTCAATGGCTCCAGCTCCTATGCACTTTATATAGACTTGGACTTTTTCCCCCTTTATGGAAGTATTATATTTTGCAGTTGTTCTTTGAAGTGCCAAAATGAGATAGTTGCCTGGTTAGCACTGTGTACATGAGAGAGCCAGCTATGGACTCGAATTAAATTTTATATTGCCCTACAGTTATTTCACAAAAGTGTTATAAATGTAATTAACTGAAATAATACACAGAACTGGTTAAAGTTGTAACACTGAAAGAAATTTTCAAAACACGCACTTGAAAATTTCTTGGTGGGGCAAATATCAATACCAAAGATAGGACAGTGCTTTGTTTATGCTCAAGGCATCTTTGGTTGGAACCTGCCAGGTCGAGCTGGGCTCAATCCTTTCAGGCCTGGGCCAAGTACAGGTCATATTCAAAAACATCGAGCTGGGCTTGGGTGGGCTGGACCATGGATCTTTCGGGCCAGGCTGAGCCCGTGCCGGTAAAGTTGACTCGTGCACTGCTCTAATTCAAAGTTCCTGAAGAAGAATAATCAACGTCAGACTGGCAGTGGCCTCTTCAAATTTTTATATCCTTCGCCCTATCACACTCTTGCATTACAGTGAAGCTTCAATTCAGACTTTGCTTTGGTCACAAATCTATTGGCCCGAGAAAACGCTGGTTCCAACATGTAGATGCGCTGCGCTGTTACAATAACCCCTTCATATTTTTTTTAATATGTTTCACTACATCACATTCTGGTATTGTGGCAAAGCTGCTTGTAGAGCTCGTTTATGGCCGTTAATCGATCGACTCGCGAAAGGGCTGGTTCAAACCTAAGTGGCTGAGGTTGGGGCTTTCATTGTAATGCCATTTCAGACCGGAAAATCGGATGAAGATTGTCAGCATATGAAATTTCAGACATTTCTATACATTGGCACCTACAGGGCAGATTAGCAACTCTGAATTGAAGGGAGCATGCGCTTGTCCACCAAATCAGTTTGCCTCCTCTGAAGTTGAAGAGGAAAGAGGCAGAGGAAACAGCATCTTTTCCTTTCACATGTAAAGTGTCGTTAACACCAAATTGGTTGCACCATATCATATAAAAAAATGCAGTTCCGTTTCTGCGCTGCCCCATCCGCGATAAAACAACTAGGGAACAGCATCCCTCCATCACTTCACTAACGTAGTCAAAAGCAACACTTCCATGTTACTATCCCTTAAGAATGTGCTTCGTGATTCTCTGCAACCTTCTTTCTTTCTTCTTTCTGTAATTGCACTTTGAAGTATTTGACAGATATTTGACAACTATTCGAAAAACATTCGATTCAATTCACACTCAAAGTTTAATATTTGAGCGTGCTTTGCAGCCAAAATTTTGATATTTGCACAGCTCTAGAAATATTATTCTACGGTAGTTCAAATTCACCTATAGTGACCGACGTGTTCTACGAATTTCTCTGGAGAACTGTATAGCACGCTGATGCTCCTTCTTTTTTCAGCTCTCCGTGCGGGAAAATGAGCTTGTGGAGCTTCCCAAGGAACTGGGCCAGCTGACCAGGTTGAGGGAGCTGCATATTCAAGGCAACAGGCTGACGCTGCTTCCCCCGGAGCTAGGTAGGTACCGAGGTGTTGCTTGAAACAGCCAAGGCTTTGTTGAGGATTCACCGATTAACTTTCGGGCTGGCTGTCGTAACCAGTGTGCTGCTTCATAAAAGGCTGTCAATAAAGCTTTGAGATACACCTTTCATGATGAGTCTTACTTTCAAATAACTACTCTGCATCTTCTGCTTTTTTTAATCATGAGGGTAAATTACCTAATGGGCCATCGTGATTGGCTTGGTAGGCAGTCAGGGCTGGAAATTGCTTCACCTATGCTTTTCTGTCGAAGTTCTGGAATCTTCTGCCACGTCTGTAGTGAGAGTGTCTTGTAGGTACATATTATATTATATATTAGAACAGAATTGCACCCTAACATGGGCTTTTGAATTACGGCATGGTGCCTGTGGATTACATGCATAATGTCAAGGAATTAAGGATCTGACACTTCGTTTGGCCTTGTGTTGCATGGTGACTGTGGCTGTGGCATTGCAGTCAACTCCTTATTACGATGCTACCTTCTGATGGGCGTGTAATCCTAAAACACCTATGTGCTGCATGTTGGGGGCACATTAAAGAGCTGCTGGTGGTTGGATGTCGATGTCTTGCAGAGTAGTGGTGATAATGATAGCGTTGCACCGGATGTCTAAAAACTGGCTCCTTATTCAAGGCCAAGAGCAGTGCACTTAAAGCTAAGCATAACCCAATTCACCAAGTCAGCAGAAATGCAACATGGCAGTTTTGATTAGGTTTGTGGGAATAATGAATTTTAGGTTCAAAGTGAATTTGATGCGAATTGTGATTTTGGTCGAATAATCTCAAATTGGATTCGAATAGTATATATCACATGTTATAAAGAAAATAGGCATAATTGTCTGGACCTTACTAACCTGAGCAATATATATTTTTTTTTATGTTGAAGCGAGACCTGTGCAAATGCCATGTTTTGGAGATCCAAAGGAAGGGGAAAGAACTCTGAATAGTAGCAGAATATGACTTTCTGTAGGATGTAAGTGATAACCTCTAAAATGTGTTGCGTTTTAAAATTTATTATTCCTAGATCATATAAGCTAGTATACAAGCTTTTAACCCTTTACTGCCGAGTTCCGCAAATTCACGACAAACCGAAAAACTTCAACAAGCAATTCACCAAATGTGTGCTGCCTTTAATGCCAGCTGCCAAGTAATCATGGGGAATGTAGCTCTCAGCATGAAAAATCTAGCACCGTCTCGTACAATGTATTTTGTATGCTAGAAACAATTGTTTTGTTGCCGATGGTGGAAAGCACGAAGCGCATGCAACAGCTCTCCCTTCTTTGTTCTTTCTCGTCTGGGTGATGCAAGTTCTATATTCAATAATTTTGTTTATTTGGTGTCTAACGCACCCTAGAGGTGGCACACAACATGTTATGCAGTTCTAAAGTATGTTTTTTATTGCAAGGTCCTCACTTCTGTGGCATATGGAGAATTTGTGACATACATAAAGTATGCATTAAAGGTGCATTATAGATAATTTAACTGTGGAATCATCACGGTAAGCAGCTCGAAACTTGCAGCAGGCACCTCAACCAAAAAGTATGCATGAAATGAGCATGCACGAGATGAGTGTAGATTAACAACTGTTACAGCTCGGCACTTAAAGCACATTGCTCCAACAGAAAGACGCATGAAACAAATGCACAAGTATACACAGGACAAGTACGAACTGTCACAATTCGTACTTTTTTGTGTGCGAGTAGCGCACTACTTTCATAAACACGGTTGGGGTTGTGAGCAAGGTGACTTTTATGCTCTCTTTATCCACTGTAACTTCGAAGCACACTTGTAGAAAGTGTCTGAAGGTACAAAGTGTCTGAACCATAGGTACAAAGTGTCTGAACCATAGGTACAAAGTGTCCGAACCATGACATATGCGCGTGCACATAGGCAATGCCCTGTAAAATCGCACAAACATAGCGCAGGGCAACGACCTACAGAGCGCGCGCCCAATGCACGCCCTTTGCGCCATCTGACTACTGATGATGAAAAGGTGCTGAAGTTGCTGAGCTCTGAGGATGGCCAGCGGTATATATGTGTATAAATGGCTTGTTGTTAGCAAGCTGGAGAAAGTACGCTCTCTGGCTCAGTGGTTTCGCTTAGAAGTAGATCGCAGAACAACTGTATTACGGACAGCCGATTGTGTTCCTTCTGTCATTGTATCACGCTGTGCACCTTGGACCCCGCAGTAGTTTCAATAAGTTCCGTGCGCTGTCGAGCGAGAGGTTGTAGGTTCAGTGCCTGTCTATGAAACTATCTCTTCTCGTTTTTTTTTTTATTTGCAGTCTGTTGGCATGTATTTTACTCCGTAATATGGGTGATGGAAATAAGTCAGTGGAGCTGTGGTGGGCCCCGGCATAAAACATTTTCTTGTTGAAATGTCTGTTAGCAAGTACCAACTCGCCCAGCTACACGTTCTTCGGCTTGAAGTGGGGCTTTGCAGTAACGCAGATTTCTTCTGATTAAGTGTTGTTACGGTTTAGCTTCCCTGCACTGCAGTGAAGTTGTTATATTTACAAAAGGTTACATGTGTGTTAAATAGACTTCGATAGGTGCTTGCACGGCTTAGCACTCCTTCACTGCAGTAAAACCACTTTTACAGATGATAACATGCAGAATAATTTAGTATAACATCGTTAGAACGGTGCTGCTTACAACAGACACTTGGATACTGCATACTAATTGCAGGCATTGTGCTGACCTCCTATTTGCTCATTGGTCGAGCTTCGTTTATTAAGGATTTTGGTACAAAAGACATTTAAGTATAATTTACTAAAATGTAAGGCCAGCAAGGTGGTCAGCACTTTCTTACAGAGGACTGTCCTACTCGAGACATCCTAAATTCTGTAATTTGCAACTTCAAACACCACTTGGCATAATTTCGGGACGGGATTAGCGCCGCTGATATCGACGAACTAATTTAAGAACAAAGGCCACTGATCCCTGGTCTGTTGATGATAAGTTATGCTAAGCTACGGCAACGAAAAATCGGCATCCAGCATGCTGGGTTTTGCCCATTAGAGCGTTAACGAGCGAAATTGCTGGCCGCAGCCACCGCTGTTCGTAGTGATCAGTGCGGGGCAAGCTCTGCCGGTGTCCGCTAACAATGCGCAAAATGCCTATTCGCGGTTTTAAGGATTCAGCAACCCATCTTATTCGTTGCTTGTAACAAAGCACATAATGGGTTCTTCACTTTTGCATATGTGCTAGCATGACAGTCTTGCCCGCTAAAATTTGGGCGAAGTTATGCCTAGCCACGACTTCGAGCAGAAGGTGTGACTGCAATGTGCAAGGCTGTGGTTGTGCATGGCTGCAATGTGCATGACACGCTCGATTGTGAGTACATTTATTTGTCTCGCGGTGGTCTTCGTCACAAGGTCCGAAGCGCTGACAAGCAGAACCTTGCCTCCAACGAGTCAACGCTTGACGGTCGGTTCGAGATGGACGTGTGCAATGTTCGCAACGAGTGCAGCGCATAATCGTAATCTGATGACTAAATTTACACTCACAGACGCCTGAACTAAGGCGTAATTGTATCTTGAATTGCCCTAGACTCGTGAGTGAACCAGCATAATTTTGGACAGCTGCGACCTCGCAATGCACATAAAGCAGACAACGCTATCCCAGCGGCATATCCCGAAACGACTGTCGCACCAGCGAGGCATGCTGGAGCAACATGGCTGAAGCAGCCAATTAGAGGCCTCGAAATGGATTTTAAACATTTGCTTTTTCAACACAGAGTGCTCTTTACAAAATACATTTACAACAAGCCCATAATGGCGGTGGGCAGCTGTGACGTTGCAAAGCTATAAATTTTCGAATATCGCTGCTCCCCCCCCCCCTTTTTTTGTGGCTTCCGCAATGATGAGTGCAAAACACTTTTTGCAGCCCTTCTACAAAGTTTTCAGGGAAGATATTTTGGAATCAGCGGAAAAAGGGCTACAGAAACTGAAAATATGATTTTCAGAAAATCAATTTTTTTATGTCCCATTAAGAATAGATCTATATATGGCTCTAATTCTCTTTGATTCAAACAGACCCGTTAAAGTCTGTTGTAACAGTACTTGGATATTGCATATTCCTTTTACAACAGGTCAAAATCCTCTTCACTATGGAGGTCTGTTGTAAAGAGGTTATACTGTATGCATGTACTCATTCTTTTCGAATACTTCAAGATTTTTTATGACTTAAAATCAAATTGAAGTGGATTTTAGTACTCTAATATTTTTTTGAATACTTGAAGCATTCGAATATTCGCACAAGCCTAGTTTTGATGTTTGGGTGGCGTCTCGAAACAAATGACTTAGTCTAGGAAACGTAACCTTTTTTCTTTGTGGTTATGTGTGTATATATATATATATATATATATATATATATATATATATACACGCTGTGGCTTTTAATAAATCTCTGTTTATTACGACACTTTACATCTTTGAATTTTATGTGTTTCTTTTGTCTTGTGTGTTGTACCAGTATGACTAGCATAACTTCTGGGCTTTAATTCTTTCGAAAAATAAGTCGTGTGTATGCATCAGCTCTCTGGAAACTTTTACGATGCATTTCAAGAGTACGAAATATCTGTCAGGTTCATATTTCTTGGAGTCGGGGGAAATCAATCTGCAACTGCTTATTAAATTCAGCACCACAGTACAGCACTGAAAAATGGGCTTCTCTCAAGTGGCCTGCACAATTGCTTCTTACGTCATCTGAATTAGTCAGTTATATAGCACTGTTTTAGTAGATAGTGTTGAAAAGGTTAGCGCGAGAAACGAAAATACAATAAGCGCAACACTTGACACGTGGCTGTTGCTGCTATTGATGATTTTAACTCCACAACGAATTTGTACTGGTAAAATTCAACTCAATACATATATGTAATGTGGTGAAGCATACCACCTGCAGCCGTTTGTATAAAAAAGGATCACTCCAAGAATAGGGAATGAATTTCTGTCTGACACGCATGTTCCTCAAGAAGCCAGGAGAAAAAAAATAAATACTATTTCAAATTTCCATTGCTTCCTACGAAAAAGAAAAATACTCAGTACCCCGCAGGGGCGCCTGTGAAAACAGGCGTTTGGTGTGTAGCGACACCACGGACCCGAGCTAACGGGGGAGTTTTCACTCTCCCACGCCTAGCCGTGCGTGGCTTTGCCATGTCCTGGGAAAAGGGGATCCAGGGGGTTGAGCCGATGCTGGGTGATAGGACCTTTAAGGCCCCCCGGCAGAGGCAACACACCCCTTTGGCCCCGGCTTCACGTAGAAAGCACCTCTGGGCTGACCCACCCAGGGGAAATCGGCAGTCGCCTTTTCCTATTTCTCTTCCTACATTTTCGTCTTTATCTCTCACTTTTTATCTGTCTTGTCATCTTCTCTTTTCCGTTTACTTCAGAATTTCCTGGCGGCGAGGGTTAACCCTGTGTAGTTACCCAACCTTGGGTAGTTATATTCGGTTATAGCGGCGATGCATGGCTGGCGTCTCCAAGTGTTCACTAGTCAACCTTGTAGCGTCCCCTTGTTGGGCTCGGTGGTGGGTGGCCACCATCGCCGCCGAACTTTATTGTATTTTATGGCAAAAGCTTTTCCCCCCCTTCCTGATCGCTCCCTAAAAAGGTGGCGCACTGAAGATACTTTCCTGCCTAACACCCCAAAGCCGACATTCCCAAAGTACCATGTAATCCACAGTCAAAACGAAAAGAAGACAGTCCGAGCCATTTCACCTTTCCTCGTTTCCAAAACTCTCGCAGAAGCAATAGCCCCAGGTTATAAAGTGACAAAGATGGGAAGTGGCGATCTTCTTCTGGAGGTTCGTGACAAAGCTCAGTATGAAAAGCTGTCTAAGCTTGTATCCTTTGGGGAAACCCCTGTTTCGGTGGGCCCACACAGGTCCATGAACACTGTCTGTGGCGTAATTTCTGATGATGATCTTACTGAGCTTTCTGAAAGTGAGCTGCTCGAAGGTTGGCAGGACCAGAACATGGTCAAAGTCCAACGAATAACAATAAGGCGCAACAACAAACTGACCCCTACAAAACACGTAATAATTACTTTCGGAACAAGTGACCTACCAGAATCAATCGAAACCGGCTATTGTAAGCTTCGTGTAAGACCATACATTCCCAACCCTCGTCGATGTTTCAAGTGCGAACGTTTCGGTCTTGGATCGCAGAGTTGCAGAGGGCGTGCCACTTGCGCAAAGTGCGCATCCATTCAACACATATCCGACAACTACACCTCAGAAACAACTCATTGTTCGAACTGTGAAGGAGATTACGCTGCCTACTCACGATCATGCCCCGCATGGAAAAAAGAGAAACAAATAGTAGAACTTAAGGTTAAATTCAATCTCACATTCCAAGAAGCACGCCAATGTTTTGCAATACACAACTCATCTTATCCCTCCTTTGCAGATGTGACGCGCCGGGGCGCCGCGCCACATGCCTCGGCACCCGCGAATGTCACACAGTGTGTGGCCGCGGTCGTGCCGCCAGCGCCCCCTGCTGGAGCAGCCTGTACAGCTCCGCCACCTGACAAACAGGGCCGGCAGACCCCAGTGTCTGCTGAACCTCGGACCACTGCAGGCGCAGTTAGGTCCGAAAGTTCAGTGAATGTGCCTGCCCAGCAGGCACCATCCACCACCTCACAAGAGGTGATGGATACAAGTCCCACTCCTCCGGCGCCTCAGACGCCGAAGGATAGGCGCAACTCCTTGGAGCACGCCAAAAAAGAAAAACCTCGAATCACAGGGCCCTCAAAAGGCCCTGTAAACTAACGCAACACCTCTGTATACACAGCACCACCCTACATTAAAATGACACAAATACTACAGTGGAATGTCAGAGGACTGTTGATAAACCTCGACGATATCCAGGAACTTTTACACAAACATACACTTAAGGTGCTGTGCGTACAAGAGACACACCTGAAACCTAAACACGCCAACTTTTTACGTCACTACGTTATCTTTCGGAAAGACCGGAATGATGCCATTGTGCCATCCGGTCGTGTTGCCATCATAGTCAATCAAGGGATTGCATGCACACACCTAACACTACAAACATCCCTTGAGGCGGTGGCTTTTCGAGCAGTTCTTTTGAATAAGCTCGTCACCATCTGCTCTCTCTACATACCTCCACAACATCGTCTTGAAAAGCATGAATTCGAGTCCCTCATAGAGGAACTTCCAGAACCTTCTTCTGGGAGATTTCAATGCACATAGCAATCTATGGGGTGACTCTCGCTGCGATGCTCGAGGTCGCCTGATTGAACAGCTTCTTTTTTCTTCCGGTGCGTGCCTGCTGAACCGGAAAGAGCCAACATATTACAACATCGCTAACAATACGTACTCAGCAATAGACCTCAGCATAATATCCCCATCACTCCTGCCTCTACTTAAATGGGAAGTTATTAATGATCCATATGGTAGTGACCATTTTCCTATTGTTATCAGCACATCAATAACAAATACATGTCCTGCACAAGTTCCCAAATGGCTCACCGCCAAAGCTGATTGGGAAAAGTTTCAAAAAATGACTTTATTATCTTGGACTGACATGGCGGCATTGAGCATAGAGGATGCTGTATGCTACTTTACAGCTTTCCTGGTTGATGCAGTAACAAAATGTATTCCCCAAACATGTGGACCGTCAAGCAAATGACGAGTCCCATGGTGGAATAATGAGTGCCGTGATGCTCGAAAAAAACAAAATAAGGCATGGAGGTTGCTTAGACTCGCCCACAGCCGAGAATCTTGTAAACTTTAAGAACGTCAAGTCGCAAGCAAGGAGGACGCGCCGACAGGCGAGAGGAGAAAGTTGGCACAAATTTGTATCGGGCATTAACTCATACACAGATGAGTCGAGAGTCTGGAGCATGGTTGGTAAGGTGGCAGGACGAGGAGCACATTCGCTTCCTCTAGTGAACACACAAGGGGAGAGTTTGGAAGACCAGGCAAACACTCTCGGAGCGCACTTTGAACAGGTCTCCAGCTCAACACACTATAGTGAAGCGTTCCGACGATATAAAACCGCAATAGAAAAACAGAGATTAGAGCGCAAGCCCACAACACATGAGGCATACGACGAACCTTTCTGTTTGGCTGAACTGCAGGCCTCACTTGCCTGCTGCAATAAATCTGCCCCAGGCCCGGACCGTGGGGCATATAAAATGTTGAAACACCTGCCCACTGAAACCCAGAAAGCTCTCCTCTCTCTGTATAATGCGATATTGTCTTCTAGCGAGCTACCCTCAGCCTGGAAGGAAGCTATCATTATCCCAATTCTAAAACAAGGCAAGGACTCGGCCTCAGTTTCCAGCTACAGGCCAATAGCATTAACCAGCTGTATTTACAAAGTCTTTGAAAAATGATTAACAGGCGCCTGATGCACTTCCTTGAAATTAGTGGCCTACTTGACCCATACCAGTGTGGGTTTCGAAAGACGGTCCACCACTGACCACCTTGTCCGTATCGAAGCACAAATTCGCGATGCTTTTGTTCATAAGCAATTTTTTCTTTCTGTGTTCCTCGATATGAAAAAGGCATATGACACTGCATGGCGCTTCGGCATATTGCGAGCGAGACCTGTCACATTTAGGTGTGTGGGGTAGAATGCTGACAGTTATCGAAAGCTACCTGTCCAACCGTACATTCCGTGTCCAAGTTGGTACTGTCTTATCTCGAGTATTTGTCCAAGAAACAGGAGTGCCACAAGGAGGTGTATTGAGCTGCACACTTTTCATAGTTAAAATGAATTCCTTGCACCTGTCTCTCCCACGAAATATTTTTACTGCATATATGTCGATGATGTGCAGATTGGTTACAAATCGTGCAACATCTCAATGTGCCAACGTCAAGTTCAACTAGGGTTGAACAAGGTATCTCAATGGGCAAACGAGAATGGTTTTATACTCAACGCGCATAAGAGCACTTGTGTCTTGTTCAGCCGAAAGAGGAGCCTCCATCCTGACCCCGACATTGACCTGCATGGTCAACTTCTGTCAGTGAAGACCGAGCACAAGTTTCTTGGTCACATATTACACTAAGCTAACCTTCATCCCACACATCAAGTATTTAAGGGACAGGTGCTTAAAAACAATGAACATTTTGAAAGTGTTGTCACGCACTACATGGGGTAGTGACAGGAAATGTTTGATTAACTTATATAAAAGCCTCGTACGCACACGCCTAGATTACGGTGCTATAATCTATCAGTCGGCAACACCATCAGCCTTGAAAATTCTCGACCCTGTCCACCATCTAGGCATTCGCCTCTCTACGGGTGCTTTCCGCACCAGCCCTGTGGAGAGCCTGTACGTGGATTCGAATGAATGGTCGCTCCACCTACAAAGATGTTCCCTGTCCTTTTTGTACTTTTTGAAGGTGAAGGCAGACAAGAAACACCCTTCCCATTTCCCAATTAATGATCTGTCTTGTCCTGGCTTGTTCGAGAACCGTCCTTCGTTTAGGCAGCCCTACACGCTGCATGTAAGGAGCCTGGCCGAAGAAACAGGTGTGCCTCTTGAACACAGTTTGATGGCTCCTGCAACATATCTGCCACCGTGGCATTGGCAGCTTATAGACTGTGATGTCTCTTTTGTTGATGTCACAAAGCACGCACCACTTGCACACATACATACATACTTCCTAGAACTACAACATAAATACACATGCCTTGAGTTTTTTACCAATGCGTCAAAGTCAAACATTTCTGTGTCATATGCAGCTGTCACAGGTCCCATTAATTTGGGAGGCAATCGCCGGGCTAATTCCAAGGGCCGAAGTATCGGCCCCCCGAACTGCACCACGAAAGCGTGGACAATTTAGAAGTGGTCCCTTTTGGCGCGCCAGCGGATGCCGGCTGTGGCCCAAAGAACAAGTCAGAGCCGAGAGTTGATAAACAAAACAAAATTATATTCTCAGTTATGGCAGATCAAAACGATAAACAAGTATGCACGCTCGACAATAGTTGAATACAATGTGTCACCAATCAAACAATGTACTACACAGTACAATCAGCCACACTCGAAACAACGGACACAGACAACAATATGCACTACAATGCAGTCGCATGCATCGAACAACCAAGACACTTAAAGGCTAAAGAGTTAGAAAACTTATTCAATCCAAAGTTCTTGGAACAAAAGTCTGGATGATACTCTTCAGAGAATCACTCACTCAAAGTCCAGCGCTGTTGTCGTTCCGCTGCCCCCGAAGTTTCTCTTCCAGGAAACCTCGCGACTTCAATTGGCCGCTCTCCAAGCTTCAAACTTCTTCGTCCGAAACACGTTGGCTTCCCACACGCAGCTGTTGCCACGCGTCTTCGCTCGATAACGGTAGATACACGCTCTTGCCTGTAGCTCGAGTCTTCACATTTCGAGTGGAAATCCTCTTCTCCTCCTTTGTCACGGAAGACAAAAGACTTCGCCCACAAGGCGGAACACCCTACGCACTCTGGCGCATACGTTCTTTTTCTCCTGCTTTGTCACTAAGGACAAAACCTTCACCGACAGACGCGGCGGGATACCCTACGCACTCTGGCGCTAACTTCCTTCTTCTCCTGATCTCCCATCTCTGCTGCTCGGTTAAATACCTTCCGCGCGAGATTCCAGAAAATTCTCATCATTTCGTCGGCGCGATACGCAGCGAAGGCTGGGGAAAGGGCGAGACTGTACGAGGGCCGTCCGCGAAAGATGACGCAACCCTGCATCACCACGCCCCCTTCCATCGAGAACTCTCTAGGGCTTGCTCGGCCGTTGATGCGAGGAGGTTTCGTCGGCGAACCTACGCTTCCGAGGGAGAGAGGCGCGCGTCCGGGGAGTCTTTGGATGTTTGTTTTCTTTTTTTTTTATCGTTGACCTCTCGGTGCTTCGTCGCGAGAATTTGGTGGCTCCCCCTTTTTTGAGCGCTCTTTTTGTGACAGCAGCAATAGGCCAATCCTTTTCCGAGGCCGGCGTTCTTCATTCTAATGCAAGCATTTTCACAGGAGAAGCTTACGCAATACCGGCGGTCGTAAAACACATTAAACAGATAAAATTACAAAAGGCGGTAATATACACAGATTCCCTAAGCGTTGTCAACGCCCTGAAAACTCCTAAAAAACACAAGAACCCCGTGCTGGTGTCACTTTACTCACTTCTGCGCACACTCTACACATCAAAACAGCATGTCGTCTGCTGGGTTCCAGGGCACTGTGAAATACAAGGGAACGTTTTGGCTGACAATCTGGCTGCTTGCGCCAATGTCACTACTGCCAGTGCATCAACACCAGTCCCTGCATTTGACTTAAAACCTTTTGTAAAACGAAACCTCAGGGGGTATTGGCAGAGCATGTGGGATAAACACACAGATAATAAACTCCATGCTATTAAGCCGCAACTAGGTTATTGGCCGCCACTATCAAAATCACGACACACAGAAGTAATACTAACAAGGCTTAGAACAGGACATACACATTCTACACATTCATTTCTTCTGTCTACCGGTGATCCACCATATTGTGAAAGATGTGGAGAGCCCCTTACGGTTCTCCACATTCTCGTCCAGTGCAATGAGCTAGATGCTCTAAGATAAAATCACTTTTTACTGCCCTACCGACAGCAGCTCCCTCTACACCCTGGGATGCTCATCGGTAGGGATCCGCTTTTTAAACTGCAAACACTTTTCACGTTTTTAAAAGATGTGCAAAGCTTTCACCCGATATTTCGAGGTCATCCGTAGCACGACCTCTATAGAGTCGTCGTGGCTGCGGTGACTACATCTTCATCATGGTTTTATTATCATGACATTTTGCCATCCGCTATCACTACACATATGTCACGCCACTGTCATGATTTTATTACTTTCATGTTTTAACCCACGTTAGAGCGAGGAATTTTAAGGCCCCTTTACAGCCACGCACCATATCATTGTTCATATCTGTAGTCAATTGAAATGGCGCTCTTTGGCCATCAATTTGCCCTTGTGCCACTAAAAACTACTCATGATCATCATCAAAAATGCTGAGTAAGTTGCTACTTTACATGTTGTCAAGAGACCGTCTGTGACGGGGCGTAGTTTAAAATAAGCCTCAAAAAGGCAAATTCTATATTTTGAATATCTGATATGTTGAACTCGTATCTTGCAGTCTTTTTCGAGTTTCACATGCCCGCTCTTGACAGAAAATAGTGAATTAGGCCTCTGGAGTGACTCATATCATAAGTTTTGAAGAGCAGGCATTGAAAGCGCACAAGATTTTTGGTGGCTTTGGTTTTTATAGGCCTGATTGATATGTTTTCACAGAAATGGCAGCATATGTGCCAATGTAATCCTTTGTTTTGAGCAGATTTATGCACTTGATTGTATCCTGTTGATGCTTTCCTTAAATTAGCATTCCTTCACTAAACCGAAAATCGAATAATGTTTGCCATTGCATCTTGCACTGTATTTAATCTGCTTATGAAAGGCTCAAGGTGCTACTCAGTGTTCATTCATACGTGCTTTGCAGGTTTATTAACACTGTGCTGTAATGAAGTGGCGTTGTCTGCCTGGCTAATGGGTGCTCGGCTTACAAATCTTGTGCACGACATTCAAAACATCTTGAACACAGCGGCTCGCATTTTCAGAGTTCTCGATTTGACTCTTGCGTGCTTTGTTACATTTTCCTTGCTTCCACAAAATGTTTTCTTCTCTCCCAGAATACCTCAAGTTAATCATCGAAAAGTATGTCTTGTTTCATTTTACATTCAGAGCAGCTGAGATATTTAGGATGCAGCATATGTGTATGCTCGCTGAGCCACATACACATATACTTGTGGGCATTTTTACAAGGTATGAATAATATGAGGAGTAAGGGAGCTTGAAACATTGGACAACAGGGTGTGTCACCGTGTAAATGTGAAGGGAACAAGTGATGAAGGTGCTTGTTTCTGCAGGCAATCTGGACCTTGCGAGCCATCGTTGTGTGGTCCGCATGGATGACAACCCCTGGGTTGCCCCCATAGCCGATCAGCTGCAGATTGGTGTCTCCCACGTTGTGGAATACATCCGTAGCGATACCTATAAATAGTGAGTTCCTAAAATTTTGTTTTGCATTTTCTTAATCTGTATTCTTGATACATTTCTTGAGATTGTTACAAGCTATGACGAACAACATGGAATACTTCATCAAGGTGATGAAGACGACGCTTAAAATAGCACTTGTACTGTTATTGCTGCTCTGCCATCTTAGCTAAAGGACTCCGTACGTTTTCTAAACATATTTCTTTCTTCCTTTTGGTTATTCTCATCTGGTGAGAATATGTCTGAGTGTTCATGCGTAACAATATCAAATTTATGTGTCCCTTTGTTTAGTGTAGCTTAGTTATAAAGCCGAGTAACCAGCTGGCCACAGAAGTGACTTCAATCGGCGATTTTCAGCAAGAGTCATTCACATCGTACCTTTGTATGCTCATTCAAGTAATAAAAGCCAACAAAACCTTTATGAGGGCATGCTAGAGGATGGTAAAAATTGTGAATACAACCAAGGAAATCACCTACGTTGTTAGCTGGGTATAGATCTACTATCGCATTATTGTTTGATAAGCGGGAAAAAAAATGAAGTATTCCGAAATGAGTGAATGTTTATTTGAAGAAGACTGAGATCTTTGCCTGATGGGTGCAGCACAAGTGCTGCAGGAAGAACTTTTCAAAGTGTGAATCCTTCTTATGCGGTTCCAAACATTGGCATTAGATACCAATTTTTCGCATTGGTTCGCTCTCGCTGTTCAGTGTTGTCTTCGTTCTCGTCGTCTTTGATGCTGTCGATGTATCTGTGGTCAAGGTCGTGGGTTGGGCCAGGTTCGAGGCCTGTTGCACGGGAGTGGTTGCACTTTAGTTGGTTGTTGAGGGCTGAGCGGGACAGCTCCCTTCAAGGTGATCGTGTAGTGGTGTTTCATGGTGTGCAGTGTGCACTTCCACATAATGTAGTACAGGATCGGTGTGACCTCACACCATAGCTATTCGTGCCTGTAGGCGGGGGTGCATGCGGCATATTAGTACATACCACATATTACAATGGTATACCCCATGCCCCTTATAATAAACGTTCTGCTATCAAGTGTAGTGTAATTTGAGTCGGTTTTTGAGGTTGCCTGTTTAGTCTACGTCAAGTACATTTCTGACAGGGCTAGTTGGTTATTCAGGGTGAAGATAAACAGGTTAGAAAAAGCACGGCCACCAAAAGCATACATACCGAGCAAGCAAGTTTTGTGTGTATGCTTCTCATAATCATGTTATTTTGCATCGTTTGTCTTCCCCACGTGAAGTATAGGTCTCCTCAAACTTGAGTTTTTGATAAGGTGGTGGATAAAGATTTACTGTGTATTCTACCTTTAAGTAGCATAGTTGTGCACCTCTTTTCTAAACACCGCTAGCAGTCATGCACTGCAGAGAAACTGATGCACAGGCTGAGCTTAGAAAACATGGCCGTGCCACCGAAAGCTGTTGCCGCCTTCTTAAAATCTATCAAGTCACCGTCGTGCACTCTGTAGCCCGCTAGCTATGAACTGGTGCTTTTATTTGCTTGAAAGTTATGTCCTTCACCTGCAAGGAGACCGACAGTCCTATTCTATGCAGCATCACGGAATCCGCCAACAGTATTCACTCACGTGATGTATCCCTAGCTGCGCAGTGGGTACCTTTGCATGTGGCCATTGCAGAAAACGAAGAAGCGGATTGCTTTGCTTCGTCTTGCAACCATGATACTTGTGACTGTCTGAAAATTTTACGTACGATGTGCAACACTTGTCAGCACGCGAACACCTCCTAAAGCAGCACTCAGACCAGCGTGTGGCAAACGCAGCGTTTCCTTCCCATGTTCGTGGCCGTGGCTTGCCTTGTCGTTCCAGAGCGCTGTTATATGAAGTAAGAGTAGGCTCCGGGCTGGTGTGCGAGCAATTACACCGTCAAGGGCATGTTGACAGTCCTTTGTGAGCTACTTGTGGCTCCTGTGAAACACTTGAGCATCTAGTAATACGCTGTCCCGCATTTGCCGCGCAGCGGGCTTTGCTGATTAAAGAATATAAATTCCTAGGGCTTAAGTGCACGACCCTAGATGGTTATTTCTTTCCGAGAGGTTGTGCTTCCCGATGCGACCAGGCTCATCGAGCTCCACTGACTTTTATGGACAAACGAACCTGGCCACGCGTTTATAGATGTTTGTTTATTTCTAGTTTACTTATGCCTGTCTTAGTCATTGTCATTTTTTATTTCTAGTTTACTTACGCTTGTCTAAGTCTTCGTCATTTTTTTTTCAGTTCCCTCTCTTCTTTCCTTTTTCTCTCCTTCTACCTTTCCTCTATCTCTTCCCTCCTCCCGAGAGAGTAATTAGGTGTTGTGCCCCTCCAGGTGGCAGTTGCCCGCTTGTTCCCTTCCTCTTTGGTGTGTCCTTGTGTATCTGTGTATGCAAATCAAATGAATAATTAAAGCTTTGACAGCAAATTATTTACATCAATTCATCACTATTTTTAAAAAAATGTACTGAAAGAATCGATGCTGTAGACTTTGCTGTAGGCTTAGCGAATGGGAATTGATGCTCCCAGTATCTTGGAGGACGTATATTGTGTGTTTGTCAGTTGTTTTTTATGCTTCACAGCTGGAGCCACTTGATGTGGCGGCATCGGCGGCGCATGCTAGGCGGTATTATGCTACGCTATTGTATTATCAGACAAACTAAAAATAAAAAAATGTTCTTGTACTCCAATGCCGCATTCTCAAAAGCAGGTGTGTTTTTCATTGCCGGTCTTTGACTAGTCAGGCACGTCGATTGGCGATAGGCAACCCGCTTCGTCGATTGGCGACAGGCTTAAACAAGTCGCCTGCAAAAACAGTGCGGCTTTGCCATGTAGCTATCCTTACTAGCCAGGCAAAATGGCGGACCTATGCACAACTCTGCCCCCGTAGGGAGCATTTACAGTAACATTAGGTTGATATTGCAAGCAATGCCATCTGTGACAGTTCAGGATGCTAGAGGTCGACTGGGCCTGGGTCCTCTGCAGTCGGCTTGACGAGTGCTTGGTTATGTATGAACACTTGAGCCGTCCTGTCAGTCGAAGGCTACCTGTGATGTCAGTGGATGATTTGCTGGTTCGAAACAGCACTCATAGAAGCTGTGGGGGTTATGTCACATACTCAAATCTGCGCTCTTGTTAGCCAATCCGTTTGCTGCCATTATTCTCAAAAGCGGCTTCATAGCAATCCACGAGTGCTACGTGGTCGAGCATATGTAAGGTATTGTGGTGAAGCTTTTTAAGAATGGAAAGGGGCAATTGTTACGGGGCATAGTATGTGTTATTTAGCTATATATGCGTTCACTTTACACCTTCTGTCATACTACAACCTCCAAAACACATATTTAGTATACTGCTAGGCCTCTGTAGTTATTTGACTTTTATGTGAAAATTTTATTTTCAGAGGGTGGTGAATAGGTATGTTTTTGCTTTATTGAATAACTTCATAAACAAAGGGATTCAGGAACTCGGAACTTGACGTATATTTAATGATACCTTATGCTACATCAATACAAGGTCCGTTAGAATATCGCATCGATCACTTGTGGTCAAAGCTTTGTAAATATCAAAACTTTGGGTGCGAAGCGAATTCAAATATTCAAGTATGAGTGCGATTCAGATGAAATATTTGTAGAATATTTGTACATTATTTTTGGAAACTTCGAAGTGAAATCGTGGAAAAGAAAGTTGGAAATGATTTCCAAGCATATTCTTATGGGATAGGAACATGAAAGTGTTTATTTTTGGCTAGTTGTATGAAGTGCTGGCAAGTGGTATTTCATAATTGTATTATCGAGAATGAGGTAATGCAGAGGCTGATTTGTAATAATGTACACGATTTGGTGGAACTAAAATGTTGTTGACATCTAACTCATAAAAAACAAATGCGATTTCCTCAGCCTCTTTTTCTCTTTCAACTTCTTAGGAAGCCGAGCTTATGTGACAGATAAGGGTGAGCTCCTCGAGTCTGGAGTTCCAAATCTGCCTTGTACACATCAACATGAAAAAACTAGGCTTGTGCGAATAGTGAATTTTAGGTTCGAAGCGAATTCGAAGCAAATAGTGATTTTCATCGAATAATTTCAAATTGAATTTGAATGGTAGTATGACATATAATAAAAAAGGAATATTTCTTTCGAATTGAAATAAGGGCTCTATGCTAATGCCATTTTTTTCGTTCAAAATAAGTCGAAATAACTTTGAGTTGTAGTTTTGGTAGGATGCGAGTGATAACCTGTAAGATACTTAACGTTATAAAATTTATTATACTTGGAGCATATAAGCTGTCATAACAAGCTTAATAAAATGAATTGATTTGACGGAAACATGTTCTTTTAAAGGGGCCCTGCAACACTTTCTTTCTGGAAGCTATAGAGCCAGTAAATATGCTTATTGCCTCAAAAAGTTACCGCCGCAAAGTATTTAGAATACGTTCAGTACGAGTGGAGTTCCTAAATTTGTCGCATGCTGCAATTGCATTCTCTCTTTTCGTCACATTGAAATAGCTGGAAGTTAAGCAGAGAGGAATGTCACGGCGAAATAAAATACGTCACACGCACCTCATGACCTTGAGCGCCTCTTTTTTTTTTCTTTGAATACGTGGTTTTTCAGTGTGATCGCGCATGTACTCATGGAGAAGAAATGGCCTTACGCGGCGGCGGTGCGCCATGCTCAAATCAGCTAATAGCTGTAACAAGAGATTTTTGAGCTTGTAGTGTCGTTTGCCGAGGGAAGAAAGCAATTTTTAGCTCTGAAATTTTTTTCTGAATTACAGGCCGCGTGCTGTGCTATAATATTTGCCTCGCGTATTCTCGGTAGCCTCGACTACCGATCGGCAGTGTTTTATGACCATGTTCAATAAGTGTTGCAGAGCCCCTTTAAATTTGAGGGGGGGGGGCTTTGCGGCAAAGCGAATTTCCCCTGGATAGGTGCTTTCGCGGATTAGCATTCCTACATTGCAGTAAAATCACTTTACAGGCGGTGGCATGCGAATTAATATACACCTATTCGTATTACACCTATTCGTATTCGTATTACACCTATTCGTATATACACCTATTCGTATTAATATACACCTATTCGAATAGGTGTATTCGTAATATACACCTATTCGTAGCATCCGATTTGTGAGACATTCTGCTCGAGTTCCAGGTCTAGAACGGCATGTATTCAACTCCCACCTCTACAACATCTATAATCTTCATGTTGAAACTAGCGTTTCCTCGAGTCTGTACATATGCGGCTTTAGCAGAACCTAAAAGGCGGCTTGGCCGTTACACGAGCATGTGATGGTTATTGAAAGTCTGAAGGGGCTTCTGTCGATTTGACGTTCGCTGTATTTGCCTTTAGGAAGTTCGATAGCAAACTTCCGGTGTGAATCGAATTGAATAGCAAACACTATTAGAAAATTATTTTAAAAATTTAATATTCGCACACCCCTGCTTGTGGTGTTTATCAGCATATGGTGCCACGATAATTGTACTGTTTCGCCAGATGCTACCAATCAGGGCTGGTAGGTTGTATGGATGGTAGGTTATATGATAGGTAAGTTAGCAGCGAATTCATTGCATTCTTTGAAAGCGTAGGTTCATCTCCTGGCTATGGCAGGTGCACATTTATGGTGGTTAAATGCAAAAACACTTGTGCACTTTAATTTAGGGGCACAATGAATAAGCCTAGGCACTTAAAATTTAAACTCGCATGTTCGTGTGCCACATTTAATGGTCATATGATGGTTTTGAAAGGTGTACCTCTAGAATTTTCAGATCTGTGCATTTTTAATGGGGAAACCTGGAGAGAATCGCATGCCATAAAGGAAAATACACGCGAGGTGCGTGTATGAAACTATGCTTTGCATAGCAAGGGTCTTATTTGCATTATGTAGATACATTTGCTTTGGCCAGGTTTACTACAGCACAAGTCTGTCACGCTGTGAAGCATACTGATATAATTGCATGAAAGACTACCATGCAGGGAAACGTTCTATTCTAAGCCTATTTATATATCTTGTAATAAACTGTTCTTGGATGATATACGGATTTGATAGATCCGAGTTGGACTCTAGATGTACTTGTACACAGAATTCATCTTTCGTGCTTGCCATTTTAGTGTTTTTAAATTATTTAGTTGGGGTTAGCCGCAGAAGTTTACAGAAGAAGGCATTTGTTTTTATGGTGGCAATGGTGTTTTCTTCGGCTACACAGGTACGTACACAGGCAGATTTTTTTTCAAGACAGCAAAATTGTACAAAAACACTTTAATTAAGCTTCCATTGCTTTAATCGTACAGTTCTCACTGTTACAATCTATTCATCTAAAGCATCCACAGTCTTGTAGTTCTGTTGCATTTTTATTTTTCAATGCAAGGCCTAGGGCAGTCATCTAAGAGGGATGCAGGATCAATTAGGACTTTTTCTAAATTATCAACATTGCGGTGCAGTGAACCTACAGAAAAATCATGTTATAGAGAACATTTCATGATAGGGTTCAGCTGAAAACAACTGATAATAATTAATAAAATGCAGGGTTTTACATCCCAAAACGACAACATGATTATGAGAAACGCCGTAGTGGAGGACTCCGGACGTTTAGATCATCTGGCGGCCTTTAATGAGCACTGACAAAACAAACCAGGACAGAGGCCAAGAAGGCACACTAACACCAGCACTTCCATGCCTTCCAGTCCACCATTCCCCTGTTTGGCTCTTTTCTCAATAGTTATGCGCTGGACCACTCAACATTTTTTCCAAGCACAACATGCCCAAATGTCAGTTCTTTGGAAGTTATAGAGATTGGCGAATGGTCAGGTTTTGTGATCACTGAGGTCTACCAAATAAGTTAGGTTAGTGGTGACAGCACAAAGTGGAACAGTTGCTAAAAAAGGGCTCATTTGTAAACTAGATTTCTAATAGACCCGACCTTATCCACTGGCATGGGGAGAATCAGGCAAAAATGCTTTTACACTAGAATGTATATGCTTCCTTTAGTGCACATGCCCCTCTTTTAACACAGTAGTGGTTTTAAAAGCCTTTCTCGGTGAAATTTCGAAGGCAAGCTATTATTGCTTTCTGTCTTATGACATTGTAAATTTTGGTGGCCCGTGAATTGTGGGTGGGGTCCTCATTAACCTGCTTTCCCTGTAGAGGCTTCTACATAACGACTGATGCTAAAACACTTACCTCATAGGCCAGGATTTAGTTGTACAAGGGTAGGCACGACAGCACAGTTTCATAAATGGCAACAGCAGTCTTTTTATTAAAAACCACAATTCTTGTGGGACGCAGGCCGAAATGACGAAGATGTTTGCCCGAGTCAGAGGAGTAAACAAGATTTACTGGGTACCGTTCCTTTATCGTGGCTGGCAGTCTTTCTCCCGACTTTCACCAGGTCATGATAATTTTGGCGGTCGTATCTTGTTCCTTCACTTCGTACAGTGGTTGCAGGGCTATACAGAAGTTGTATTCTCTTGTTAACTGCCCCGCCGCAGTGGTCTAGTGGCTAAGGTACTCGGCTGCTGACCCGCAGGTCGCGGGTTCAAATCCCGGCTGCGGCGGCTGCATTTCCGATGGAGGCGGAAATGTTGTAGGCCCGTGTACTCAGATTTGGGTGCACGTTAAAGAACCCCAGATGGTCGAAATTTCCGGAGCCCTCCACTACGGCGTCTCTCATAATCATATGGTGGTTTTGAGACGTTAAACCCCACATATCAATCAATCAATCAATCAATTCTCTTGTTAACTCTGCAGTTCATGCAAGAGTATATGAAAATACTCAATTAGGGCAAGTTAGGCCATTACACAAAGAAAAATGCACAATTCTTTACAGCAAAAGCTGTTATGAGATCCCTTTTGGGTTCACGTGCAGTTGCATGTTGTCCGCCACCGTCGCGGCCGTTGTCCGTAATCACATCTCACGAAATTAGGAAAAAAACCTTGCACCAATGACACAGTGGGGCTTGAACCAGGGTCCGCTGTGTACCAGCCCAATATTCTACCACTGAGTTACGCCGGTGCTTGTAACTTGTCAAACTTGCGTTAGGCAGGCGTAACCTAGCACCAATGGCACAGTGGGGTTCGAACCCAAGTCTGCTGGGTGCCAGCCCAATATTCTGCCACTGAGCTACACTGGTTCTTGTGAGTTGTTGTCAAACTTGCCTTAGGTAGGCTTGATGTCAGGAAAGCAATTGCGTTAATAAGACTTGTAAAGCGTTTTACAACAGCGAAAGAACAACTAGTCGTCGCACAATACGAATAGCATAACGAATGGGCCATCCAATGCTCCAACCCATTACAAAATATTGTTCTTGTTTTCCTATTAACTGTGGTGCATACCCACTTCAGCTTTAATTCCTCATCATCCTCAGCCACTGCATGGACAATTAGC
Source organism: Rhipicephalus annulatus (assembly GCA_013436015.1). Lineage (NCBI taxonomy): Eukaryota > Metazoa > Arthropoda > Arachnida > Ixodida > Ixodidae > Rhipicephalus > Rhipicephalus annulatus. Next base: position 103,519 of record WOVY01009998.1, on the reverse strand, counting down.
ACAAAATTTCTTGCAAGTGTTTAGCGGATACCATGCTTCTCAGAAGAATGACGAAAAATAGCATAGAAAATGCCATCTCTGCTACCCAAAAGCTTATTATTAATGCCCTAGTTGGCACCAAGCAAGTGTGCTTGCAGTAGTTACCCAATGAGTGTTTTGAAAAGGCTCTGAAAGGCCACTCTTCTAGCTTTCGCTGTGACTGTGCTGCGCCTACCGCGCAGGCCTGACATTTTTTTTCTTACGTGCTTTTGGTGCTACTGGCTTTTATTAGACTGCTCTAATTGGGAGCAGCAAAAAACAACCTTTTTGTTTTACACGGTTACAGGGATGTTATTCCTTACCCTCGTCCTGCTCGTTCTATTCACTTGTATTGTCACCCAACTCTCTTTTGTCACAGACGAGGTCGTCCTCTGTTCTATTGAATTTTTTCAAGATTCCAGCAACCTTGAGGCTTTTCTACCCTATATTGAAGAACAGCCCACTCCAGGCTCCGAAAATACAGTTTGTACGTTCAGAAGGGATGGCCTCTTCAGCCGCCCAGTTGGTGCTGTCCGGTAGACGGTGGTGCTGCGGAGGCAGCTGCTAATTTCGGAGGCTGTACTTTTGACACATGGGGGTGCCGTGAACTCGGCACAGCTTCTCTATTATTCTCCCAAAAGAAGAAGAAAAAGAAAAAGCTTCGGCATACTTGCACCATGCAATGGATAAGGCTGCTAACCTGAAAAATTATGAGTAGATTTTTTAAAAGTGCCATGGTGCAGCATTACATGAGTGGGGGCCATTACAGGTGTATGTACTATTGCCTTCCCTTTTGGCATTGTTTGCCATCATGCCCAGATGCATAGGTCGGCGAACTCACGAGTCAACGCACTCGGACTCACTCTGATTCAAGACCTGCCACTGTGGTCTAGCGGTTAAGGCACTTGGCTGCTGACCAGCAGGGCGCAGGATCAAATCTGGCCGCGGCGGCCACATTTTCGATGGAGGCGAAAATGCTTGAGGCCCGTGTCTTAGGTGCCCATTAAAGAACCCCAGGTGGTCGAAATTTCCGGAGCCCTCTGTTGTAGCTGGCGAGCAAGGCGACGCTGGACTCAGTTGGTGGCGAAGGTTTAATGTGATAAGCAAGCGGATCGCATGCCAATATAAGTACAGGCACATGACGTAGCCTGTGACGTCAGTACGGCGCGTCATACGTTGGCTACTACATCTCTTCCCCCTTTATTTAGCAGCATAGCCAAAACGTTCGGGAGGATTTCGAATTTTTGTGCTTCGTCGCAATTCAGGTGGCGCGACGTTTTCTTGGGAGCTGGCGTCAGGCGCCTGCTGTGATGGCAGTTCCGTCACGCTGGCTCGGTCAGGTGGCGGAAGTCGTTGCTCTGGTGCAGGCCCGTCTGGCGGTGATGCGGTGTCGCTGTCGCTTTGTGACGGAGTGGAACCCGGCTGTGCCATGCGGGTTTGCTCAGGAATCCACACGCTTCTGGGAAGAGGAGCAAGGCATGTGTTAGGAACAATATCGTCCGCATGCAGAAAGCGCTCGTGGTCTTCGATTCGGACTATGTTCCTTTGCTTACTCGTCGCACAACTGTTCCTTCCAACCAACGTGGATCACTCGGTCGGTTTCCTCGCACACGAACGTTGTCGCCAACCATGAACTCCCTCCATGAAGTCTGGGTTTCCTGACCCTGTCTTCGAGCTATATTTGCTTCGGCACGTTTCGCTAGCTCCGGATGCAAGATGCTCAGCCTCGTGCGTGGCCTCCATGAGAGAAACAGTTCGGCTGGCGTCTTACCGGTCGTCGAACACGGTGTGTTTCGGTAGGTGAACAGGAACTGGTCTACCCGATGTTGCATCGTCCGAGTCACTGCCGTGTTCTGCTCGTCCCGTAGCTGTTTGATGAAGCTTCGCTTGACGGTCTGGACAAGCCTCTCCGCCATGCCATTTGAAGCTGGGTGGTAAGGTGGTGTCTTGGTGTGCTGCACTGCATTGGAGTTGAGAAAATTTGTGAATTCAGCAGACACAAATTGCGGCCCATTGTCAGTCACAATTCTCTCGGGAAGCCCAAATGCAGCAAAAACAGTGCGGAGTTTTTCAACTGTCGCCTGTGCTGTAGTGGACTTCATGTGCAGAACATCCACCCACTTGGAGTGCGCATCGACAAGCACTAAAAACCAGTCGTTCTTGTAGTAGGCAAAATCCAGGTGAACTCTCTGCCACCTGCGGGTTGGTCATCCCCACGATAACATCGGCACGTGGGGCGCAGAGTTCTTCGTTAGTTGGCAAGTTGAACAACCTCTTACAGTTTCTTCAATGCGGTCGCACAACTTTGGCCACCACACATGGCTCCTTGATAGCATTTTCATGCGAGTGATGCCTGGATGCCCTTCATGCAAAAGCGATAAGACTTCAGATTGCACCGCTTCAGGCATAACAACCCGAGTTCCCCATGTTATGCAACCACAGTCTACTGACAGTTTGTCTTTCCGCGAGAAGAATGGGGCTACGTTGTCTTCTGACACGTACGATGGCCATCCATTCAAAACATACATTAGCACCTTAGACAGAACTGGGTCTTTTTGGGTTTCGTCACTGATCCTTTTCGCAGATAGTGGTACGGCTTCTACTGCTGAAAAGAAGTGAACGTAGTCGCTTTCGTCGGTGTCGTTTGGAAGCGGTAATCGCGATAACGCGTCCGCGTTTGCTACTTGGGCTCCCTTTCTGTACACCCATTTGTAGCGATATGCAGCTAGCACTAGCATCCAGCGCTGCATGCGTGCTGCTGCCATTTGCTGAATTGGCTTTGTTTGCCCCAGCAGTCCCTCCAGGGGAAGGTGATCGGAATAAATGGTGAATTCACGGCCGTAAAGATACTTGTGAAACCGTTTGATTCCGAAAATCACAGCCAACGCTTCCTTTTCTATGTGTGCGTAGCCACTTTCGGCCTTGCTCAAAGTGCGTGACGCATAAGCTATCGGCCTTTCTTCCCTGTTCACGACATGAAACAACACTGCGCCAACCCCGTAAGGAGAGGCGTCGCAGACTAATCCAAGAGGCTTCTTTTGGTCATAGAATGTTAGCACGCTCACTTGCGTAAGGAGGCTCTTACTCTGCGCGAAGGCTTTTTCTTCTTTTGCGGACCAGACCCACTTCTTATCCTTCTGAAGCAGGGCATACAAAGGCTTTAGCCTCGAAGACATGTTTGGCATGAACTTGGAGTAAAAAGTTATCATGCCGAGGTACGCTTTAAGCTCACTAATGTTCTTAGGTGTGGGTGCTTCCCTTATGGCTTCAACCTTCTCAACGCACGGGTGCACACCATTTTCGTCAATGATATGCCCAAGATATTTGACAGAATTCAAAAAAAAAAAAACTTGCATTTTTCCTTTCTCACTTTTACGCCGTGGTCCCTGAAAACCTGCATTACTGCTTCTACCCGGGCCAGGCATTCGGTATGCGATGCTCCCATGATGAGGACGTTGTCGAGGTAGCATACCACTCCCGGTAGTCCTGGAAAACTGCAGGTGCACTTGAGATTCCGTACGGCATTCGAACATACTGGAACAACCCCATGTGAGAGTTTATAGTCAGCAAGGGTCGCGAGTCAGGGTGCACCTCGATTTGCTGATATGCTGTCGAAAGGTCCAGAACGGTGAAAACGTTGCCCCCAGCCAGTGTCGTGAACAAATCCTCCACCGCGGGCAGTGGGTAATGGTCGGTCTTCACACATGGATTCACCGTCAATTTATAGTCTCCACACAATCGTACTGTGCCGTCTGGCTTGTGAACAGCTACCAGCGGCGTGGCCCAGTCGCTGCGGGTTACGGGCACCAGTACGCCCTCTTTTTGCAAGTTGCCTAGCTCATGCTCGACAGGTTCACGAATGGCATACGGCACAGACCGCGCCTTGCAAAAGACTGGCATGCTTCCTTCCTTAAGCACCAGTTTTGCTTGGTAACCCTTTATTAACCCTAACCCAGGTGAAAAAACGCTGGCATACCTTGACAGGATGCTGTCGACAGACGGTTGTGCGTGCACCTCGTGAATACTGTTTAGGTTCATTCCGAGGTTCGCAATCCAGTCGCGGCCTAGGAGTGCTGGCTTCTCTCCTGGTACCACGATGATTGGCAGGACTTTCCGCTGTCCCTTAAAATCGACCAAGACCTCCGCTTGGCCTTTCACTTGTAGCGTCGCTCCGCCGTAAGTCTTGAGCTTCATCTCGCACTTCGCAAGCTGCGGCGGCTGCTTTAGCTGCCGGTGAACACATTCCGGAACGAGTGATACGGCTGCGCCCGTATCTACTTGCATCTTCACAAGCTGGCCTGCTATCTGTACTTCAACTTCATATGGTTGTTCCGTGCCCACCAGATACACACCGTGCAGCAACAGCTCTGTGCCTCCGCTCGCTTCGTCACTCACGTTGTGGACGGTGCCAGGCGCCGGTTGCTTGCATCTGCACATGCGCGCCAAATGTCCCACGCGCTTGCAAAGATGGCATTTGAATTTACGATAACGGCAGCAACGGGCGTCATGCTCTTGACCGCATCGATAGCAGCTTTGCATTGAACTGTTCTTCGGCTTGGTGGCAAACTCCGGTTCCTTCCCCGTCTTCTTTAGAGCGTGAATGTCGGCATCCGTATTCGCAGTTGGTCGGAATCCCCTCGACTCCCGCTCCGCTAGCTCAATACTCTTAGCAAAAACGCAGGCCGATTCGAACGTCAGTTTCTTCCTCTTCAGTAAACCCGTCTGAATGGTGGAATTCCGTAACCTAGCGACGAACCGGTCCCGTAAAGCGTCGTCGAGAAACGTACCGTAGTTGCACTTGGCTGCCATGTGCTTCAGCGTGACTGCAAATGCCGCGACGGACTCCCCTTCTCCTTGGTACCTCCTGTTGAATTTGAAACGCTCCGCAATGACTTGACTTGAAGGCTCGTAGTGGCCACTTAGCACTTTCACCAAGTCCTCGAACGTCTTCTCTTCAGGTTTTGCAGGTAGAAGAAGGTCCTTGAGCGTCTTGTACGCTTTCTTTCCTATGGCAGAGATGAAGGCTGACTTTTTAAGTTCTTCGTCTTGTACGCCGGCTACTTTGCAATAGTGCCCAAACCGTTCTACATACGATGCGAAATCTTCGTCTCCTTCTTCTATGAAGGCGTCAAATTCCCATATCTTCGCCATACCTTGCCTTTCGCCTTCCAGCTGTCGTTGCTCACAGGATCCGCCCCCGTCGTTCGGTGCAGCCTATCCCATCCTCGTCGCCATCTGTTGTAGCCGGCGAGCAAGGCGACGCTGGACCCAGTTGGTGGCGAAGGTTTAATGTGATAAGCAAGCGGCTCGCATGCCAATATAAGTACAGGCACATGACGTAGCCTGTGACGTCAGTACGGCGCGTCATACGTTGGCTACTACACCCTCCACTGCAGCGTCTTTCATAATCATAGGGTGGTTTTAGGACGTCGTACCCCAATAATTATTCGTTCTCAGATTCATATCATGCCCTTGGAGAGTCTGAGTGAGTCCGGGTGAGTGATATTTTGGCGAGCTTGAATTTGAGTGAGTCAGGTAGAAGAAAATTTACGTAAGGGCAAGTCTGAGCGAGTGCCGCTCTGGAAAATTTTCGGTAGTCGGCATATGAGTGAGTCCAAAAAGCAGGATATATTTCTTCAGTCAGTCTGAGTGTCACTACATTTTTTTGCCGACCCATGCCCAGATATAACGATAATGGCTAGGGCTATGGCCCGTATTCGCAAATCAACCTGGGCCTTACCTCGAGTTTTTCTCAAGTTTCTTTAACGTCTGCATGCATTCTAAAGGCACAAAAATGGTTACGAGGTAAAAGATTAGAACAAGCTGGGTTCATGAATATCGCCCTACTTCGCACATCAAGCGCAATAAAGGCTTACAATCTTTAAGAAAAACTTAAGGTAAGGCTCAGCATTGTTTGTGAAAATGGGCCTATGTCCAGCATTTTAATAAGGGAATTTTTCCTACCAGACACTCTATTTGAGTGTGGTGGAACAGTAGACCAATGCACAGTGCAAAAGTAATTAGTCTGCTGTGCCACCATTTGGGTCACGCACCTGGACTCTCTTCACCCATTCCTTTCTATTTGTTTATTCTTTTTCTTTCGGAAGTATTATTTTGATACTAGCATTATGACTTTGAAGGAGCTCTAAGCTGTTTTTAACAGAGAATCGAAGTGATCTTGGCGACCGTTGCACTAGTGTCCCTCCCAGGTGACCCTGGCTCTGGCAGTAGAGACGCATGCAGAATGGTGAGAGCACATTCACACCCCAGATTGGCAGACCTGTATTGCTGGAACTCGGCGACGTGGGCTGGCCTTTGACACTGGCAGAATAACGGGAGGTTAACACGCATCATGAATCAAGATGCTGGAACCAACCTTAGTGATTGTTTGTTACGTGAGGATGTGATGACAGATGAAGCTTTCACTTATAACGTAAATTTGAGCTTTGAATTTTCTCGCCAATGTCTGAATGAATGAAGTGACTGTGCTTTTTCAGCATGGGTGTTCACTTCTGACATGTATTTTGTAATGCTGTTGTGTGATTTTTTTTTTTGCTTTATCCAACAGCGTTTATGGCCGCAACACGCACAGCAGCCTGTCTCCGCCCCCCAAGAAGACGGACAAGAACAAGAAAGTGAGCAAAAAAAGAGACCACAACTGAGCGCGCGCCAGATGGGTAGCTCAAATAGTTGAGACGTCTTGCTCTAATGGTGGGCTTTTTGCTGCTTCACTGTCCTCTATTACCTACATGACAAAGCAGATACTGTGAAGTAGGTCTCCATCATACTGTCAAGGTGTTATGCACAAAGGGCAAACTCATCCAGTGAACACGGAGAGCAATCATAAAGGGTCCTACCAGTGCAGTAATTTCAGAGTGCTGTTTCAAGAAGGTTAGTATAATGTGAGTAGGCTGGTTCACAGTGGAGGCTATCAAGCTCAGGGCCCCGGGGGGGCCTAAGCCTCCCTAAAACTTTTGTGGAGGTGTGTGTTTGACTGAGGGCATATAATAAAAATAGGTGTTTTTCAAGGCATTGAACAAATTGCCCCACCCCCAAAAAAAGATATATTCTCAACTGATAAGTTATTGAAAAATCACTTATAGTCGCCCATTGTGTTGGCTGACTTGCAATCGCATTATTCTGCTGGCCCTATCACCAAATGTGACTGCTGAAACAATCGCAAAATGTGACAGTTTATTTATTCATTGTGGTGGCTTTAGAGCATGAGGATATGGATTCGACTCAAGTTACAGTTGCACCATTTTGATACTGGCAAAATGCCAAAGTACTCATTGGTGAATTTCATGTGACCAAAATTAATACATAGTCTTCCATGATGTTATAATGTGTAATAATTTCATTGTTTTTGGCAGGAATTAAATTAAAAGAGGGATGGACTGAGCATAAAACCCCACTCTGTTTTTATCGATTTCATTGACGTGAAATGTCTTTTCAAGGTTTGTGAAAAGCATTGAAAATGAAGCATCCAGTTATGTTTGTTTATTTGAGTAATGGTTGGTTGACTCGTATGAAATTTGGTGAGTTTGTCAAATGATGAGAGAGTTTGGACAATTACAGCATTTAGTCAGTTTAGCTTTTCTGGGATTTTAATGGCGGCTCTCTTTTCGACAACAGATAGTTGAGAGAGAGGCGAAAGAAGCCTCTTGAGAGTACGGTATGACACGAGCTCTGCTCTGACCTGGATGTGGACACTACGTTGATTGACTGCCATTTCTTTTTGGTGAGACTTGATTACCTGTAATGGCTGGCCTGATTGTTTAACTAGTAGCTGTGCCATTACCATTGAAGTGAGCAGCTTCGGTTCCTATTGTTAACGCTTGCTTATCGTTCTCCACGCAAGCTTTGCGACTATTAACATTGCACAAGGCATTACACGCTCAGCCTGTGTGCATGTTTTCAGCGCGTCATTGGTTGTTATATCCACCTTCCGTTCCTACTACGATCCGTCACTAATTTTTGTCTAAGCCTGCCAGTACTTCCAGTTCCTGCCATACCTCTCTGGACCCTTGGGATCGTTTGGTTCTTGACGTGGGCCTGGCGACGTGTTTTATAGAAGGTGAATAGGGATGTGCCATCCTCACAGTCATTTATTCTCAGTGAGGAGCTGATTTCAGCCATGTGCTACGAGAGATTGCTGTCGTCGCATTATAAAATGTGCGATCTCGCTAGATAATCTGCATGACCATGATGGTGTTTACACCCTTTTTGAAAAGAAACGTGTGATTTTTGCTGATATTGAATACATGCCTTATAAAGTTCTGTCGCATATACCTAGTTCTCAGGCTCTAGCTATTGCTCGCTGAGACAGACTTGTTTCTGCATTGGAGACTGTCATTTAATGTTGGTTAACAGGGTTGAAACAAGCAGTGCCGAATGTGCATCACATGCATGCCACTCTTCATGGAAAGTGCAGACAATGACTTGTCAACAAGTCTCCATCGATCTTGTTTGCTGCACCTTCGTTTTGTGGCAAGCTATTACATTTGTTCAGCTGTTGAAATGCACTTTAGCATTTGTCTCATACACACACTATGTAAAAGTTCTTGCCGATTGAAGGAGTACTGACACATAATTTTTTAGGCATGATGACTTGTGAGATAAATTTGTGTGTGCACACATACACATGCAAAATCAATATGAATGGCTAATATAGACCAGAACATATCTAAAATCGGTTTTTAAGTGTGTGTCATTGAACTTAATGGAAATGCACCACCTTGCGGTATTGAGACCAACTTTGTTTGATTATAAACAACCGTCAACACCAGCAGAGAGGAGATTATAGCAGCCCCCAGGAAGCCTTCCTCGAAAAGAGTTTTCAAGTATATCTGCGCATGGTTTTGTGTGTTCTCATAGTCAGCTATGTTTACAGTAAACCTACTCTGGGTCCTGCCTCTCTTGGCGCTCTCTAAAGCTGAAATTGACTGCGTGCTATAAAACTGTGCGAATAAGTTTTGATTGCACACACGAGCTATCGAGGTTCCCAGCCATAAGTGGATCATTAGCTAATTGCAGCAGAAGAAGAAAACAAGGTGTAAAATTTTTGTGTCAGCCCTTCTTTAATCGTTGATGATACAATAAAGGAACACAAGTGCTAGTGCTAGGTGGTTTTAATGAAGCGTCGTATTTACAGCATTCAGGCCTTACGCAATGTCATAAACACACTGTGAATGAAGTTGTTGCTCTGTTTGCAAGTCAATGTTTTTTCATAGCACAGAATGCATAGGATTACCAGACTTGGCGCATTCAACCAACGCACATTTTTCAGCCAAGATTGTCGAATATGTTATTATATGTTTAGATATTGTTGCTGTTTGAAAACCTTTCACGGCTCCTTGTGCTGTTTTCAAGTGCTGTCAATATGAATGTGCCTTAGCAATGTTTATTTATGCTGGTATTACTCCACTGATGAGAGGTGGCGTTTAATGCAGGCTTTTTATTGTGCCTGTAAAAATACTACTGTATTGTTGCCTTGCGTGAAATTTTCATTACAGTGTTTTGGTGCTGTGCCTTCTACTTTTTCCGCAGTGCTTTAATGCCGCTTGCAGTACTTGCTTTACCAATGTGCTTGCTTTGTTATAATATCCATTTCACTTCAGCAAATGAAAAAATAATATCATGCAATGTTTTTAAGGTTGTATACGATACATGTAAGTGTTGTGCAAAGAGTAATAACAAAGATTATAATGCAACCGTCGGTAGTCATACTCGTCTCATATTTTTATCGCTGTGAACAGACATGTTTTGGAATTGACTTGGCACCAAGCGATGGTGTCGGTGAAGGTGAGATATTTGAAACTCTCATAAAACAAGGAATCTCCCACACTTATTCCTGCATTATTTGTCAACAGTTGAATTGCATATTTACCATACAATTTTTACGATTATTTTGTAGCAGTGAGCCTAATTACTCACAAAATGTACTTGGTTGTCAGTCCTTGCTCATTTGACACCTTATCCTTGTGCAAAAAGTATGTCAACTGTCTTTTGTATTTCTTCTGCGTACACAATATTATTGCATGATTTCTGTCACCTAATGCGGTAGACTACTGACTGTAGGCTTTTTTTCAGTTGCATGCATCGTAGCACTGCTTGCACATGCCATTGCGAGTTGAAAATGCACAAACGTCAACCAACGCTGACGTCTTGGCAAATCCAGCTTCACGGCTGAGCTTGCCACGCTTTCAAGGTGCTGCTGAAGTCTGCCTCATATGTCAAGCAGCACATCTCATATTTGACTACATAACCAAGAGTCTGCTTTTCCCACCATTGAATTTGGCGATTTTGTATCTCTTTCTGTTCCAGATAAGGAGCAAAAAAATGCATTGCAATGATATGCATTATTGCATTTCATGCTCACAATGCATTAATAAATGCCAGCAGCTGCTATTGACCTCGCCGGCATTATCAGATGGGCTCCTCGTCTACTTTCATCTTTGTCGGGGTGCCTTTGCATTTGTCTTCTGGCGTATTTATTCACTCTGTGACAGCTGAATCGCCTATTCAAAACGGCAAACCGTAGTGGAAACAAGACATTGTAACAAGGATAGGAGGATGTTGGCAAAGTAAATGAGCGAGCAAGAATGAGAATAGGGGTTATAGCTTTGAAGTGTTTGTGTGGGAAACCAAGTGCATTTCAAGGGTAGGCATGTCGGTGCAGACCTGTCTACCGCATTTTTTTGGCTGTATTCAGATAGTTCTATACTTGATATGCAATCATTACGACTGCTGATATGTAGCGGGAACGTTTTATTAACGTGTTTGAAGTTCGGACGTGCCAAAAGGTCACTGCTGAAGTTCGAACGTGCCAAAAGGTCACTGCTGAGTGTAGTAATGCGAGACTTTTTACATTTGAAGACGGCAAAACTAGTAGTAGTGCTTGTTTGGCTATAATCAGTTTCATACGTACCAGGCAATGCTACAAGCTGCTGTGGCAGTACTGCAGACATAAATGCTATGCTGTGCAGTTGTTTTTAATCTTTAATGCTTAGCACTTTTTATAAGTGTCACAAGTGCAAAATTTCCTCCTTTGCAGCTACAGCTCATGAATGCAGGCCTACGTCAAGTGACATGTTTATGAAGTACTATGCTTGGGTTGTCACATCAATTATGTTTTTTGTAGTCGGTGTGAGAATATGGCCAGTAGTCTCTGGACACATCAACTCGCATGTGTGCTGGTAAATCGGGTTCATATTTCCAGTGCTTTCCAGTGAATGAATGTGTCACAAAACTATGACGCTTAAATTACATTGAATTAGAAGATGCATACCAAGGTGTTTCTTTCATATGTGGTATTCTGTTTTTCAGTCATGAATAATAACAATTATGGCAGTCTCTAGCCTTCGTAGCATTGCCTGATATCTATGAAATAGAGGTTCCTTATAGTATATGGGTAATAGCTGATGTACTGCTATATTCTTAAGCTTATGTTCACATAACGTTAATCCACCTTCAACATTAGTGTGCTGTTGATGCTTTTGCACCTGCTTTGTGCCTATATACATTTAGTTTATGAGTATATTCTTTCATTTTTGTGTACTTATTCATCACTTTGTTTACTTGAGAATTTCTTGCAAACACCCTGTGGTTCATCTTGCACTAAAAAAAAAAATCTGGTGTCCATCATATCTTCCTTGTTTTCACTCCTTATGTTTTATTATTGTTACGTTATTTTATAAGAAACTGCTGCCCTTACTCTGCATTTATGGTCAGTTTCACATCAGTGTCTAGAAAAAAAAGCAGTATCAGGCAGTTGTCTTGTTTACTTTTGTGTTGAACACAAAGATGCTTTGTTAGTGCAATATGTCCAATTATTTCACGCATTACTGTCAATGTTGCTGTACACGCATAGATGATTGTTAAGTAAGCGTCTACAAGTTTTAAAATTACTCGTTAGCCGTTTTAACCTTACAAGATATTTGAGTCTGCTTACAGTTCAGAACCTAATGATTTCCGCTAGTCGCACAAGTTGAATAAAAGTTTTAATCTATTTACGGCTGTGTGACTCTGCTGCTTCTCCTACACTTTTCTTTGAAATGCGAGCCACTTGGCATGCTTGAAATTGACACTTTGCAATATAGTGAGTGCCTTATATAGTGAGTGCCTCTAGGTACACTTTTCTGAACACACCTGTAAGATGGCTTCCTTGAAATAACGTTTTGTCCTCAAAACTTCGTGTTCCCCCAGTGCCTTTCTTGCTCTAAGCATGTTCACCTGTCTACATTCCAGAGAAGGTCCTGGAGCAGCTTGTTTCTGTGGAAAACATAGCTGCTAGTGCATGTGCAGTAAATATATTGAAAGCTGTCAAATGTGTATCTATGTGTCTAAACAATGCCAAAAGTCTCATTAACATCCCAAAACTAACCACAAGCCTGACAAAGACATCTGTTGGATTATCAGAAGAGCTATCAGAAAGGTAGACAGAAAACTCCATGCAGAAAACTTTATTTGCCAAATTTGGGAATTTTCCAGGGAAGACATATGGGTGCATTGGGGGGCCGCGCTGCTCAGGTCGGGATTGAACCCAACTCTGGGCGATTTAGCAGGCTAACGAGCTGCTGAGATGCGCGTTCTCGCGGCCGGCTTCTAGTCAGTAGCCCAGCCCCCGGACGCCCAGCCCGGAAATGGGCCGAAAATAACATGTTTCGCTCACTTGTTTTTTTAAGTTGTCCAAGCGATGCTTAAGCATAGAATGTTTTACAGAGGAGCTTATAACTGGCGCACCTGGATGATTTAGCGATGTCTGTCACGTATCTCGAAAACTGTGGACATCCTAGTGACGCCATTTGATGACGTAATCGACATCATCGATCGGTCGAAGATTGGTCCTGTCGAGGTTGCTAATCCAGTGTACCTAGAGGAGTCGTGATAAGCGTGGCTCGACTGCGCAAAAATGCCCGAGGAGCGGCACGCTTGCGAATTAAGAACGCCGGCGGGAGCAGAGGTGGGAACTCACCCGTCAGTCCCGCTGGTCAGTGCTGGAATGGTCAGGATTGAATGGCTGCAACTTTTTTGGAGCAAAGCTCCTTAGGCTCTCATAATGTCTGTTGACTCCGTTCTTGTAGCTTCCCATCGGGCCGAAAAACAGCTAGGTGTTGCATATGCCATGTATAGAGCGTTCATAGCGTGCATATAGGTTTAAGATAGACCGTACTCTGTTCGTGCATCTGCCTGTCCGTCCGTCCATATGTCTGTCCTACATGCTAATCGGTGACTTCAACGTAGACATTATAGACATTAGGACCTAGCGTCGCTCTATCATCAGCATTTGCTTTATAGATGTGTAGTCATTCTTGTACCTTGCAGCCGTTGCAGCAATGTTCTTGTAGGCCAGCGTCGGCATGGCTTCTTTTTCCAGCTTTTATGAGCGTCGGGTGGCCCCATGACATGCGTTTAGTCATTGTATACAAATTTTGTCTTGCATCATTTTTTTTGCAGTGTAGGAATCACCCTGGTATCTACAATCATCGTTGTAGGTTTTATACCATGCCTTGCAGTGGTCTAATATTTTATTCTGCAGCTACGTAATTCAACATGGCCTTTCATAGGAAAGGTTCTATATCTGCCTTTAGTTTTCTCTGTTTCTAGCCTAGCCTAAAGCGCTTCATCGCGTCTACTGCTGCCTTTTTAAGTAGCGCCGACCATTGTTCCACCACCGCCGCCTAGTTCCGGTTCCGGAGCTTACGAAAGGAAGCTATTGAGCCACTTCCTTCCACTTTCTACCTTTCATCTTGCTTCTCATCACTTGAGAAAGTACATGTCTTCTTCGTTCCACAAGTGTTGTCTCGGGTTTCATCCTAAGCTCGCAAGGAATGCCACCTCCCTGCTGCGCACGTGGCTGCCCGACTACATCGAAGGCCAAGCGGTGGCACAGCATGAATGAGGCGCGGTGAGTGCGTCAAGTGGTGTGTTTTCCTTCCTGCACCCTATCCGTGGTAGGCCTAGCCGTCAGGACTGAAATGCCGTGAGGTGTGTCATGGATCGGAAAAGCAGCAGAAACATCATGGCGGCACCTCTGCTTCATAGTGGTTCTTAAAGGAAGAAGAAAAGAAATAGGTGTGGTGCCGTTACTGTCTCTCTATGGAGGACACCTCCACAGCACCGCGCAGGGGGGGTGGAATGGGAATTAAAGGGGCGAAGAGAGTAAGTATGCTGGTAGGAGGATAGGTGTAAAAGGAGAGGGGAAGAACGAGTTGGCGTTACTTAACCTAGCCGGCAGAAAGCGCATGGAGGGGCTTTTGTAGCCCAGCCCAGTGGTAAGACGCTTGCCTTCAAAGCGCGGCGGCTTGTATTCGAAGCCTAGAACTGGAGTAAAAGTGTTTTTTTTTATTAATTCGGTTCTTCATGTCGACGGTCGTCTTACGTGACACACGGACAAATGGTATTCTTGAGTCGTCGTAGAAGTGCTTATTATACGCTTTTAACGTGCACCACTGCATTCCACTCGCTGAGCAAATCGACGTTGTGCGGAGCTGTCGGCGAGAAGTTGCCGCATTGTTTAAGCCAAGTTTTACGAGGTGAATCGACGTATTTATGCAGACAGAGTGCACTGGCGTGTATACCGTGTGCATGGACACATTGGTGCGCGTATTGTAAGTGCTATAGACTGAAAGTGCTATAATTATATTAAATATGTAGTGTTTTTTGTGAGTGGGTAGCCAGTACGGCACGGCTGCAATGAACATAAGGCTATGCCAGCTGTCTTATTTAAAGCGACATCTGCATTGTGAGGTTCACACGATGTGCCAAAGTCTGTGCAAGAACCATTCGAGAGCTTATTACATGTTTAGAACAAAGTGCAGCTGCTAATTAGCGCTGCCCAGGTATGTGACTCAGGGAGGGCGGCGAGGCTCCGCACAGATGAGTTGAGGGGAAGTGTGTGAGCCACCCAAAACCCTGCCCCCCCCCACCTGCAGGGTGAATAGACGACCGCTATTGAATCATCAGTTACCCATCATTTATGTCGCGACCTGTCATTGATGTTCCGTCACTCGGTCAGCGAACTTTTACCAAAGGGTGATGCCGCACGCGCTACTTAGACGAAGGTTTGTAGACTGCTCAAACCCTGTACGTGCTGTGCTTGCTTCATGTTGAAGCGATAGCATAATAACCGCTTCGCTTCCTGGGGCGGCTTATTCATTTACGCCAGCGTTTTGTAGAATTAAGCTTCATCGCATCTTGGAGTTAGCTGCTATTGTTACGTCGTATGATATTACAGTTTGTAACTCGCCACGGTAGGTGGCCAAGGGCACTCGGCTGCTGACCCGCAGGTCGCGGGATCGAATCTCGGCTGCGGCGGCCGCATTTTCGATGGAAGCGAAAATGGTGTAGGCTCATGCGCCAAGATTTGGGTGCACGTTAAAGAACCTCAGGTGGTCAAAATTTCTGAACACGTCCACTGCGGCGTCTCTCATAATCATTTGTTGGTTTTGGGACGCTAAACGCCAACAAATACTTATAATATTCCAACTTGCAGATATCGCATTCATTGATTCGCCGTTCGCGGCGAAACTGCGACATTTACAGTAGAGTTATGGTCGGGGTTTTTCGTGTATCGTAGATGGAAAATTTTAATCGTGAACCGGCTAGTCCCACGTGGTGTTCTCCCCTGCGTCTTTTCTGGACTCCGATAAAGTTAATTCATTATTATCATCATTAACCGGCCCCTGTGCAAGCACCGCCCAATTAAGTATTCGGCTTAGATAGTTAACAAAATATGCTCGAGCTGCGGCCCCTAACCGTTCTTTGCCGGCCGCGTACGTGTTTCCTTCTTTTTTTAATACGGATGCTTTTATTAGTCGGGCTATGTCAGGCATCCGGTGTTGTCCGCGCGCCGACAGGTGTATCTCTCCGCTCTCACTCCCCCTCCCATAGCAATAGCTGCGGGCGCGCACGCTTATCCTCGCCCCTAGCAACTGGAGCGTTTGGTGGTGGTGGTAGTGGTTAGAAGATGAGAAAAGGCACCTGATTTCTGCAACCCGGTCGTGAGCATGGCGCAGTGCCTCGTTTGGTACGAGAGAACATAGGAGAGCGTAGGTGTAGTGCTTCGTTGCTCCTTCTCTCGCCGTTTGCTCCCTCTCCTCTCTACGTTCCAGCGACTCGCATAAAAACTTTATTAGTGAGTGCGTTTGGACCCGAAGGTCTCTGAACCACCGCTCAGTCCCACACCACGTCTACATGACCATGCCTCTCGCCGCGATGACATGATCGGCTACCCGAGTCACCGCAGCAAGCTGCAACAACGCCGTGTCCCCAGACTGGAGCAGGACCTCCCAGTCCTTCCAGTTTGAGATGGCAGGCGAGGTAGGATCAGCAGGGCGGCCGAATAGGATGTTGGAAATGGTGGCGTGAGGTTCGCTGCAAAGGGAACATCCAGGGGAAGTGCCACAGTAGTAGGACAGCAGCTGAGGGAAGAAATAGTGGGAGTCTGAAGACTTCTCCATGGGAAATGAGCGTAAGAGAGGAATTTGGTGGAGCGTAAATCCGATGGTTCAAACGGGCTATTTGCGTGAGCTCTGCAAAAGTGTGCGGCCGCTTCTTCGAGAAGCCCGAATCGAGACTGTCCTGAGCCCGACAAATCAAACCTCGGGCTAATTTATTGGCCGCCTTGTCTCAGAAGTTCCCTGAATAAGCTGGTACCCACTGAAGTTCTACTATTTGCGGTAAATTTTGTGTGAAGGTGTTCAACAACTGCCGGGCAGAGGAGTGTATCCTGCCCCTAGCATAGTTGTACAGAGCAGTTTTTGAAGTAGTGAAGACGTATTGGGCATCTGATTGCGCAAGGGCTAAGGCGATGGCGGTCTCCTCTGCCTAGATAGAGCCTGAGTGGAAGCAATCAAGGAATTGGGTAGAGTAGTGTTGTAGGCAACTGCTACAGCATTCTTTGCTGCACAAGCGGCGTCTACCTAAATGGCATCCTCAGCTTGCCGTAACTCTTTGTGAAAGGATTTTGCGTGAGCTACGTGGTGAGCGATGTGATGCGGAAGGTGGACATTGCGTGGTTTCTGTGCGGTTTAATGCGGCTAAATGTGGAAGCATGTAAGACTCTCATGTTGTCCGCTTCGTCTAAACACTTGGGCATAGAAGACACGCGGCGTAAAAGCTGCAATGCAGATTGCGTGGAAGCCTTGAGTGTTTTGAGGGTGTGGTCATTCCGTCCGGAATCCTGCAAGTAGAGGCCAAGAATTTTCAGTGTGGGCGCATTCGCTCGCTCCCCACTCTCGACCGTTTGCTGGCTGGGCGCCTCTAAGGCGATGACAGTAGTCGATAAAGGCGAATGTCGGACGGCAGCGGTATCCTCTCCCGGCGCGAGAAATGCATTCGCATTTCCTCACGATTTCCTTCGGGGAGATGGGCGCATTTTTAGGGGCGAAGCTCCTTGAGCCGTGGGTCGTGCGTCCGCGATGTATGTAGTAGTAGTCGTCGTAGTAGTCGGTTGCCACCATTTGTTTAGTCCTTGGAATGTCCGCTGCATGGTGGTACTTCTATATGATGAATATATGACGAAAAGATTCGAGATGGCGGTACTAGTGTTCACTAGATGGACGGACAGACGGGTGCATGCACAGACAGATGGGCGGCCGCACAGACAAACAAACGAGCGAACGCAGGAACGGACGGACGGACGCTTCGGCCCACTCATCATCATCTACTCCGCGGATATGCTGTGATTTTTTTATTTTATTTAGCGAAGCCGTGGTGGGTTTGCTATAGGAGAGAGCAAGCATTGGCCGCGAGGGACTCCACTAGAGAGGAAAGCGCTGCGATCGTTTTGACGTCACAGATAGGATGTGTAGTTGTGTAATACGGCAACTTTGCTTTCGCGACACCACTTACATCATGCCCGATGGCTGCACCGGTTCTTAGTCACGATATTACGATGCAAATTAGACACGGCTCTAGAGTGCCACCGGGGGCACCGATTCGTAGTTCGCTTGCCCGTATTATCAGGTCTTACCGCTTCTTTAAGCACTGAGCTTCAAAACAAAGAGAAGCACGCACGTTTTCCACAGCAAAAGCGCTGGAACTGCGGTGTTCTAGCAGACAGTCAACCCGGTATCCCATGAGTGACGTCATCACGTAGGTGGCGCAATGGTGTGTCCTCGAGGCCAGTAGCCATGGATGCATGTGTAGTATAGTATAGCAAAGGGTAGGAGAGGAAGCTTAGCCAAACGAGGACTAGCTAAAAGCCCACTTGCTGTGCTGTGGCTCTGCACGGCTTATTACAAGCTGTGCCAACCTTTTTTTTAAAAATTTTTTCTTCAGTGTCTACAATATACATGCGCACATTCACTGCGAACACTTTCAACGAACATTCAGCCGATATTTTTATACTAAGTTTGCGCATATTTTGTCGTTAAGTCAGGAGCCATACTGCAAGTAACTTGTAATCTAAAATGAAAAGTTGGAACTTTGACAGCTACTCTACTTGGTATATTAGTGACATGCTTTAGTGCAAGAATGAGTGAAACAACTTTGTTTGGTCCACAGCGGCGAAAATGATTGACGCTCGTGCACTAAGGTTTGGTTGAACGTCGAGGAACCACGGGTGGTCGAAATTTCAGCAGCTTTCCAATACTGCGTACCTCGTAATCGTATCATATGGTTTCGTATCATATATCTCGTAATCGTATCATATGGTCAAAACCCCAACAGTTATCATGTTATTTTTAACCAAAGACACGCTGTAGCCTTTGTGGCCAGTGGCGTCGCCAGGTTGTGGCACACTGTCCACACACTCCTTTTCGGAAATTTCTGTCTCCCATGGGATACAAAGCACGACATGACTTACGACTTCACTGGTGCCCGCACGGCCCCCACTTCAGTTCACGGACGTGCGCCCTCCTCTTTCTTTCTCAAACAAAATTTCTGGCCACGCCTCTGTTTGGAGCATGCTATTTTCTGTACATATGAACATATCAAGCAAGCTTTAAATACCAGATATTCTCTAATTAGAGTGTGAAGCAGTGAGTACTTTGGGGCACATCTTGTTGTCATACTAAAGCAGTGGCGTAGCTGTAGGTGTGGCACACCAGGTTCGTACCACCCTTGTCGAACTTTTTTTTCGCCTTGGCATACAGAGCGAGAAATGACTATTTCAAGGAGTTACATCTCCCGAAATCAAAAAGAAATGACCCCCCCCCCCCCCACCCCGCGCGCGCTCTGGAAAAAAAAATTCTGACTACGGTCTTGTACTATACCAGTACTCTAGTTATGCACATAGTACGTTCTCAGAATCATATGCTTTGGGCATAAGTAAGCCTGACCAGGAAACTTTTGTGAATAGTGCGGGAGGATAAACGAATGTCTTGATATCAACGCCCCACAGTCTCGCTTTGTGGAAACTTTGCATTGTCGAGGTTGCGACGTGTGTTGCAACGTTTTTTTTTGTTACGTTATTAGCTCCCGTTCAAGGAAAACGATAAAAAGAAACTTAAGTGTGACGTGCCAACGATTATGCCGTTACCGATGCTAATCACAGTGGCGTAAGATCATTGGAATCGTCTCTGAACAAAACTTGAACCTAAGGGCTCGCTTATTATTTTTTATTTTTTATGTTAAACGCAACTGGAAACCAGCAGGCAATGTCTGTGGGTTTTCATTCTGGTTAAACTTGGAGCACACGCCGCTTGATGGCGCTAGGTAAAGTTTTGGCCTTATGGGCAATGACTCATTCTTCAGTGTAATTTTTTAATGGCAGGAGAATTGCTTTTTGTCTCCCAGATGCAAGAAGTGCAACCACATATCATCATCACCATAGCCATTTTCAAAGTGCCGTACCCAGGAACTTTTTTTTTCGCGGGGTGTTTATGTGTATAGGGTGGCTAACTTTGGCAACTTGGGTCGACGGGAAGGTGTATAAATGCTTTAACATCACCCAAAAAGTTAAAGCATGAAATAAATTCGGAGGGGGTGGGTTGGAACCGTTCAAACTCCTCCCTATAGTTACGGCCGCGCATTTTCATCATCTCCCACGTTATAGGCGCTCGGTATCACGACTGCGGCGAACAGAAAGCGTCTACAGAAGCAGTGTGCACGGCAGGCGCAGGACGTTATCCGAAATGAGTGCCGAGTCGCTTGCTGGCAGTATTCCATTTGCGCCCAGGGACGTCTGCGAGAGGACCACGCAGAGAGAGTAGCTCAGGAAAAAAGCTCGCGCTGCACTCGTGACGACAGGTGACTTGTTGGAGCCAGGTGCATCGGACGCTGCTGGCAGCCGGATTATTAGCAATGCGCCGTCGGTGTCTGCCGGCTGCCCCGTCGCGACGGACACTGCATGCGGCATGGATGGCACTCTGCCGAAGAGACTTCGCGTAACTCGTATTATGGACGAGATGAAAGACAGAAGCGGCGGAGCGTTGCACATGGCCCGCAGGAACAGGCCGGTTATTGCCGATAACGCCGAGAAACGGCAAGAAAGACAGATGAGCTAATTAGGTACGCTTCATGTTACGCTTATTCCTTGCTTATGCTCGCACATGCACTATAAGGGCTAAGAGGAGAGACGCATTAATCGAGGTAACAGAAAGTATTTGAGGTAAACGTCCCCGAAAAGCCTTGGCAATACCGACTAGCCCATCAGTCTGTCTTTTTATAAAAAGACTTGAATTCGGTTTCTCGAACTGTCACAGATGGCGCTGCGCTTAGTTTATCAAGGTGAAAACCATAGTTGCCTCTTGAAACACGACATTGACCGGCGTCGACGCGAGCCATGCTGATACTGAACAAAAATTTTGCCGCCAAGATTTTCAGCTGCTTTGGAAAATTGGATAACGAAATCCATAGACACAATCTCCATTTGAAACAGAAACTCCAGGAAAATTATGAATTTAGTGCGTTTTCTATACAAACTTCCGCGCCTAGCGGCTGCGCCGCGAACTTGTGGGGGTGACGTTTGGTGAGTTCACACATGACCGAAACAGGCTAGCCTACACAGTTCCAGTCATCACCCGCGTCTCTAAACCCGCTCAGCTCCGTGTAGGTTTTCCCAGAACCACTACGAACTGTACCGGTAGAGAACAATGCGAACAACGCAAAATCGTTATGAGTTAACGGTGCTATAGCGTTTGTTACCTACACGAAGCGTTAGAGCATTTACAATTGAGTATCGTGATTACAACACGCAAAGCTATTATTTACTATAAAAAGTTGTTTAGAAAATTTTCGCTGTCGGGGCTCCTTTAACCTCTCGTCATTCTTGAGACTTGATGTTATTTAGTATTCGCATCTAGAACACATGACGTATGTACTCGAAGAATCACCGCAGTGTTTGTGAACGCCATTCGGACGTCTAGTTTCTTCTAGAGCTCGTGGAAATATTCACAGCACTGAATTGCATCACGAGAAGAAGAGACATAGGCAGAATCAAGATTTTTCAAGCTACTTGGCTTATACAAGGGTAAATGCGCTAGACGTTATAGGACGAAACGAAGAAATGAATGCATACGACACTTAGAAGTGCAGCTATAATTAGGTGTCGTATTTGTTTCTTCTATTTGTACTACCCTGTAGCGCAGAGTACTCTTATTTCACTAGAAAACATCTTCCATTGAAAATCGGGAAGCTCATTCTTGAAAAAATGACTCCTATCTGCTTCGCTAATTCGGCAGGGTACGCCTTGGTTGCCAAGGTGCGTCTGGCCATTGCCGAGGTAAACAGGTGGACCTCTTTTCGGAATCTGCTCACACACTCTTCCTGCGAATAGGATACCAGTCATCAAATAGCGTATTTTATCATCTAACACAAATTTAAGCTCTCCTAAGGTACCATTTATATGAAGCGATATAACTATATTGTGCATGCCCAGTGAGGCAACGAATAATTGAAATGATTTATTATTAAAATAATCATTCGTGCATTAAACAATCACTTGCAAAAGGTGGCGCATATAAAATATGATATGAATATGGAACTCTTGGAAAACATTTTTTTTAATAGCACTCTTGAATAAACCGTCGTGCCCGCCGTGGTGGTCTAGTGGCTAAGGTACTCGGCTGCTCACCCGCAGGTCGCGGGTTCAAATCCAGGCTGCGGTGGCTGCATTTCCGATGGAGGCGGAAATGTTGTAGGCCCGTGTGCTCAGATTTGGGTGCACGTCAAAGAACCCCAGGTGGTCGAAATTTCCGGAGCCCTCCACTACGGCGTCTCTCATAAACATATAGTGGTTTTGGGACGTTAAACCCCACATATCGATCAATCAATAAACCGTCGTATATATTTTTAGTTATCTGCAAACCGTGCACTTTAAACGGGCAGTTCATTAAAACTTTTGCAGGCAATATTCTTTCCTATTAGCAGAGCAAACGCATTAATGCTACACACGCCTTGTCCGCTTTCAACGTCACAACAAACTTAACATTCTCTGCCTATATATATATATATATATATATATATATATATATATATATATATATATATATATATATATATATATATATATATATATATATATATATATATATATATATATCAGGAACGCCGGCGCGCACTGAAAGAGCGGAAAACCGGGCCCTCCGATCTCCGGGCGTGGCTTCTCTCTCTCGGGGTTCGCGCGGTGGGCGCGAATGCGTGCAGAAAAAGCGCGCGCACCGGGTGGGCAGTCGCGAGAGAAAACGTGTCCATTCTCGCGGGAAATCCGGAAATCCGTTGTTCTCAGGAACGGCCTGCGCGCTGGACGGTCTCTGTGCGCCGGATATCCGGGTTCGGCTTCCGTCCGCACCTTTTGTTAAACGCGACCGCTGCCCTGGGCGTGTGTTCCTTGGCGTGTACAGAAGGAGGAGGAGAAACGGTAAAGCTCCCGATCAGTTTTGCGTGTATAACCGTATACGAGAGATGGAAAACCTGAAAGCGCACGTGTATATTCTCATACTGTGTTTGATTGCGCATTTGCCTGTTGATATCTGATGACGTTGTTGACACCTTGGTGACTCTGCATCTAATACGGCAATGTGTTGAATGACTAGACATTGTAACTAAATAAATGACAAAATAGCTAGATAACTAACAAAATAAAAAGTATCGTAGTTCGTTCACACGAACTAACTGTGGTTTGATAGAAAGAGATGAATAGATAGAAACGACCTTATTGAAGGGAACGAATGAAGGAATAAACTTCAAGTCCAGCAGTTTCCTTCGGGTGAGACGGGGAGAAGAGGGAATTTACCCCTGCGCTATTCCACGCCTCCGTCGATGACGATAGCAGTGCCTCAGGTGACGGCTCGAAGATCTTGTCACCCCGGCAAAAATAAATTTCAGCCACGATTGGGTGTCGCTCGGTCAAAGACCGCCAACTCCTTGGCTTGGTTAACGGTCCGGCGTTGCACATCGCGGCTTGAGTCCAGAAGCATGTTGTCCCCCGGTTCGCGTGAAGGAGTGGTCAGGAGATTAGGAATAGGTTCAGCGGTGGAGAAGTACAGCTGACCTTTGTCAGCATACCCAGTCGCGTTAATCTCGCACCCCGCACTTATGTATAGAGAGCGAGTCTTATCCCTCAACTCGCCAGGTGAGTTGAGAGATAAGACTCGCTCCTTGTACATACGTATACACTATATCTGCCAAGTCATCTGAGGCTTGCACGAATCGTTTACTGTTGTATACATGACCTCATTACCACGTATATTAGGATGTAGTCCGTCTCGAGAGGATCAAGGGAACCGTTGGAGTCTATAGGTATCTTTCACGAAAGTTGAAATCTGTCTTTTTCAACTGAAAAAAGAAAGTATCTTGTTATCTTCGTTTAGCTGCAACTAAAAGTATGTGGTTTTGACCCCGCACCTGCACTTAGTTTACACTCTACTGAAAGTGCCTGCATGTAATCTTCAAGCTAAGTAATCGCGCGAAATCGGTCATTTTAATTTTTTTTTTGCAGTTTTAAGGGTTCATTCATGGAGGTTGGCATATACAGGCTAACCAGCAGGCGGGTCTCTGATAGAAATGTTAAACGCACTCCAGTTTTTATCTTCAACCTGACCTAATTTTTTTTCTTTTTGTTTTTCGCAAAGGGATTATTCACTGTGATTTCACAAAAATGTCCTAAGTAGCTTGACGTACGGGTCTTTCACGTTAGTAGAATGACAAATATTTAAAAAATGCTGGTAACATCAATTGAAAGAAACCAACGACATACGGTATGCCACCATGTGACACTCGTTAGGGTGTTTTTAAAATATTTGACTTAATTAAATGACTGAGATCAATATCACAAATATTTTCATTATTAACTATGTGTTACCTTAAGTCGTAAAAGGCATTTAAAAACTACAAATGCAATTTTTTGGGGTAAGGTATGGGTTTCCAATATTTACCAAGCTGCACTGACGTATATGAGAACGTAGAATAGTGACCTTAGAACTTCTGACCACCCCTTCACATGCTACAGGGTGATTCTTTTTCCGGCATTTAAACAAATCCGGATCGCCAAGTCTTCTGTGCTGCTAACCGAGAGGGTATATAGAAATCTGGGCTATTTTGTCAGCAGTGTGTGACTGGCGAAACACCATGACGAGCATTAGTCGCGAATCAATTAGCTTAGTGGTGCAGGTCGATGACTCGAAAGATCCGATGCGGACGGTTCCTGCTTCGATGGACACGGCCATGCATCTTGCCACACCTTATACGGATTCCCTTGCGAGCGTCAGCGTTGAACCAACGCCCCCTTTATGGAGGAGGTGGGCGTTGAAGGCTAAATTCCCAGAATAACACTCGTATGTCGCAATAAAGCTCGGCGTGCGTTGACGTTCGGCGTCCACGAAGTGTGGAGCACTCAACGCTCGAGAAACAAACGCTATATTCTTGAGTTGGCTGTTTGCCGCTTTACTAAAACTATATATCATTGTCTCTTGCGTCGAACGATGGCTGTAGATAAGCGTGGTATCCGCCAGTATACTGAGATGCGAACTTTCCACCTTTAATTGATTAAGCTTAGTTCCCGAAGCGATGTTTCCTAGCTCGTAATATTGGGGTTGCTGTAGGTTGGAGAGCCTTCCATTCGAGGGATATTCTGGCCTCGATTACCTATAGCGGGCCCTGGTGACGATCATTCGTGGGTCATCTAGCCTTTCTGAGGCCCGGGGGAGGGGGAGGCCGAATTTAAAATGTATATTGAATAAGTGGATAAGCCCTAGCTTATCCACATCTCCATTGACACTTTATGAAATGGTTAGTGAAAACGTGCGCTGAGCAAATGATAGAGTTCTAAGTGACCAGACAATTCAATGATTAGCGCTAATCATTGAAAAATTCCGCCTTCTGAAGCCCTTCAGCGTTATAATATGTTGTATTTAGATGAAGGTGGGAGACGTTGGCTGCATAATTGGCGACGGGACTGAGAGCGTGGACACGCAGTCAGAATGACTTTGCCAGCAACTGCACAGCTTTTAGTGACCAAAGTGTCGCACATCTATACAGCTCGAAGACGCGGGTTTGATTCCTTGCTATGCAGTGGCTGCAATTACGACAGTTCGCTTAGATTTAGCTGCGTGTTAAAGAACTCCAGAGGAATAAAATGAATTCCGAGTTACCAGTGTAATCATATGGTATTTTGACACATACAGGAAGTAAGGAGGGAGACAGAAATATCACCGGCATATCCACAAAGTGAATGATGTTCGAGGAGCTTGCTAGGAGATGATCGCGGGTAACCCGCGGATCCTCCGTACGCATCTATTACCGTCGTTCATAGACGTGACGACGTCGTAATATATACATTACATACACAATGTTTATTAATTTACCTTTGGATGCACTATATACATTTATATACACAAAATATGTTCTCTTGCTTATAAGTACAAGAAGGGCGTCCCTCGAGAAGCCCGGGAACTCATTTCCCTCTAAAGATGATTCTTTTATGACGCATGAGCTATATACCTTACATGTACACGAGAGATGCTATCTTTTTACAAAGTACACCACACGCAGGACGCCCTGCTTCTTCGGTGCAGACGACTGGAAAGAATATCATGGATGTGCATGTTTCCAGCGTTCCACATATCCGCGAAGCAGTGCACATCGGGTGCGGTCAGGACGGGCCAATGTTCGACGGTCATCAACGTGTCCGTTGAGAGACCGCACGTTCAGAAGAGCAATGGTGAACTCGGGGGAGTGGTCGACGTCTTCCTTTTCGCAGGGCAAGAAGGTACCGTCGCTTTGGTGTGGGCAAGCTGTGGTGCTTTAGAGAAGCCGAATTTCAGCGAGCATGTCCTTGTGTTCGTTGGAGGTGTTGTGTTGGTGGTTCCGGTTGGCGTTGGTCAGGTGCTTGTTGTCGACGCTGGTACAGCGACTGCATGCTACGTACACGAGTGTCTGCTGGTACGTCTTGCCGTACTCGTATACTACCAAACAGTAGGTTACACCGTGGCACTTGTACCCGTTATAGCACTGCACGAGAGAAAATGTACGTTATAGCTCTGCACGAGGGGGCTTGCATGAGGGGGAACTGCTTGCGTCTGCAGGGAACGTCCGTCTCGCAGTCGAGAGTGAGCGTGACCGTGAGAGGTTCGATTGATATCCAGGACGGTTCTACATCGTGGCTGTTTTGCGCAGCTTCGCTGGACCGTAGATAGGGGTTTGATTTGATATGTGGAGTGCAACGTCCCAAAACCACATCATATGAGGTCCGGCTTTGCTTAGTGGCGAGCCCTGTTCGTTTCGGCCTCTCGAACTGTTCCCGCAGGGTCTCGGTGGTGAGCCTGAGCTGCTGCTGCGTTGCGAGCCCGCCGCTCTGCTGCCTAGGCTTTTGGGCTGTTCGTGCGGCCGAATGGTAGCCAAGATTTTTAACTGCGTGAGCTCCAGCCGAAGAGAAAGGAAGTGCACGTGCTGAGAGCATTTATGAAACCACCGAAGTGTACACGCCGCCGCCGGACAAGGCGCGAGCATAAAAGCTTGCCCAGCAAGCTCCTAAAATAATTCAACCAGCGCCACTTTGTGGACAACGATGAAACAGCGAAGCTGACGGTAGCGTTCTCTTTGTCAGAATGGAATGAAAAAAACATTATTTCAGTCCTGCAGGACGCGCTTAGCGCGTAGCGGGCGTCTTCCACGTAGAGACCGACAGGGAGTACCTGGCGGCCGCTTCGTGGGCCTGCTGGACGGCCCATTGCTGGTCGGCGAGAAGTGAGCTCCTGAGGGACCTCTCCCACTTGCTTGAGGTAGAGTCGGGAGGAGTTGTTCTACACTCCCAGAGCATGTGTGCGAGTGTCGCTGTGTGTCCACATGATGGACATGTGTCGCTGGGGTATGCATCGGGATAATAAATGTGAAGCATGGCAAGGTTTGGGTACGTGTGTGTCTGTAATAGGCGTAGGGTTAATGCCTGCGGTCGGTTAAGTTTCGAATGTGGGGGTGGAAAAATGCGGCGTTCCAGGTAAAAGTGCTTTGTAATTTCATTGTACGTAACTGGTGCATCCCGATTGGTATCTAACCCAGCAAGATGAGGTTGCCCTGTGGCAGTGCGGTTGGTAAGTGCGCGCACTGCATCATGGGCGATCTCGTTTATGTTGGATAGGGCACCCGGCACCTGGCCGAGATGGGCGGGAACCAGATAACAGTGTGGTGCTTCAGGGCACTCGGGTCCGCATTGCGCAGGATACGTTACGGCTGGTGGGAGATGATTCCGCGTTCGAAGGCTTTGATGACCGGCCTGGAGTCGCTGTAGATGAATTCCCGTTTGCTCTCGAGCATAGCTATAGCTATAGCTACTTGCTCCGCTACTTCGGGGTTTCGTGTAAGGATTGTGGCTGAGTTAAAAGTCTCCTGCGCGGATGACTGCGGCGAAGGCTTGGTTGTTGCGATAGGCAGCGGCGTCCACGAACGAGACGTTGTCCACTTCCATGTCTATGCGCTTGAGAATGGCGGTCGCCCGCGCAGGGTGCCTGCCTCTGTTGTATTCGGGGTGTACATTTCGTGGTATGGGAGCGATCGTGATAAGGTCGCGGATTTCACGGGGAATTAGAGTCAACTCTGGGGGGTCCCTGGCCCTCGAGGAGAGGAAGTCGAGGTCGCGCAGAATATGGCGGCCCGCCTTGGTGGTAGTGAGTCGGGTCAATTGCACGCGTTCCTGAGCTTCGGCGATCTCTTCTAGCGTGTTATGTACGCCAAGCTCAGACTAACGCGTTTTTAGGTTTTGCAAGTCTTTCATATTTGTTTTGTCTCTGCTCTTTATTAAACACATTTTGTCAAACTTTGAACTGGTAGGATAGCTTTTTGCATCTTGACAATACCACTCTCATACACAGGTTTACAGAGAAGCCTTCGCTTAAGATGCCCCGGCATGTTGTACCACTGCTCTCTGTCAAACACTTTTTGTGAAGATTTGAGGTAGTAGTATAGACACCACCTTTTGTAACCGCAAGTTATCTCGTGATGACGGCATGATCATGGTAACGTGCGCGCCATTTGTTAGGCTAGGTGTTGCTTTCTTCTTTTTTAGTCCAAGTTATATGGAGTAGGATTTACCCAATGTCTGTGGTTCATACCCGTTCATGATTCCCACGTGTTTTATCGTGGGTCACCGACATTAAAAGCTCAACCAAAAAGCACTTTCTCTCACTGTTTATAGGCAAAAAAGCTTCCGGTTGGCTACCCTAAACTGAGGGATGAAAGATTGAGATAGAAAGACGAGAGAGAGACCCTAAACTTAAGGATGAAAGATTGAAGTAGAAAGACGAAAGAGAAAGAGAGAAGAAGAACAGAAGAAGAAAAGAGAACAAACCTAGACTAGAGATTATCTTTTTCCAAAAAAAAATTGTTCGCCTGATACAAAAAATCCACGCATCTCCACGAAGTAAATCATAACGAGTGGGCGATGCTCTGGAAACCGTATTGGTGAATAACCCTTCGTTACTCAAGTGATGCGACGTATAGTATAAATTGAGTGAGATAAAGGGTCATAAAGAGTCGTCGAGAAAAATAGGTCCTAAGGTCCATAATGTCTATAGGTTGAAGTCGTCGACTAGTATAAAGAGTTTGTGCTTGTAGAAGTTTTACATTGCTCCATTGCAATTATGACTGATATCAGTCTATTGTTAAACCTTTTGGTGTGTGTGTGTGTCTCACATATGTTTAGACAGCACCCGTGACAACGGACACCGTGGACGGACAAGCCTTTTTAAGGTTCTTCGTCACTGAAAAAAAAAAAACAGGCAGCACGCCTGGTCTTCTCGGGATCGGCATCGAGTCGTGCCATCTGCAGAAAGACCGTCCTGTCCAGTTCCCGAGTCTTGCGCATCCCGAACCGGAAGGGGCTGTCAATACCCGAAAACGAGTGCAATAATTGTCCCATCGCTCGTGCGCGCTGCGAGGAAGGAAGCGTGGTGGTCCTTGTCTCTCGGCTTCATCTGAAAAGCGCGGGGCCGGATGGGGCAGGTATACGGCAGCTGCCGCTGTGAAGCGAGGAGCACCGGCGAGGCAGCCGGTCCGGCGAGAAATTGGCCGGCTTCCGGTTTCGCAATGTAAATGTGCGTGCGTGCACGCGAGTACGCGCGTAGCCTATGCACACGTGTGTGAGCGTGCATTTGTACGCCGTGAGCGCGTACATTCAGCCGCCCAGTTCATATGTGTTTTTAAATTCTTGGAAACGAAGCTCCACTGCCATGCGTCGCCATTAAAGCGAAGTTCGCGCCACTCCGAAGCCCGCTGGAATCTAACGCTGTCTGTTCTCTTGCGCAGGCGCGCCTAGTGAATAATAATAATAATAATAATAATAATAATAATAATAATAATAATAATAATAATAATAATAATAATAATAATAATAATAATAATAATAATAATAATAATAATAATGTAGCATCGAGGCTGTTATATACAGGCTGTTGAAATAATTCCTGCGTTTTAACGCACGAAAGCATACTTATGAGATAGCTGAGGAACTCACATGAATAATATTGACCACCTGTAGTTCTTTAACAAGCGCGTAGATTTAACTGCACGGGCTTTCTCGCATTTCGCACCGTGGCAGGTGTGGCCGAGAAATCAACCCGTGCCCTCCAAGCATAGCATACCTAGCCAGAACAGGAGTTGGCCTCCCTGATGCAGTTGTTGGTGTACCTCGATCATGACTTGGCTCATGGTCCTCACTGATCTTTATAACGACCCAAAACCATATTATGAATATGAGAGACGCCTCTACCGTTTCGCATCCTTTGAAATGCGACCACCGCGGCCACGGTCGAACCCGAAACCTTTGGAACAGCAGCCGAACACCGTAGCCGCTACACTACTGCGGTGAACTCCTCATTCATCTTCTCTTCTTCCGCGTATATTTTTAAATAGAGAGAGGGAGAGAGAAAAACAAGGAATAATAATGACCAAGAAGGCAAAACTGATGATGATTAATTTTACTGTATTAGTAGAGGCCGCATTCGCACAAGCAAAACTACACAGGGGGCAGCAAATAAGGGTTGCTCAAGTCCGCAATCGTCACATCTGGACGACGATTAAAAGTAACTGTAGGTAGTTGTTGAATGCAATAGTGAGAAAGGTTTCAAGTCAGTGTATGCAACTTTGAAGCGCGGTATTTTCAGATAGTTGGTTTTCTTGATTTTAATGGCGGTGTATCTTAGTTGCGGACGGCTTCAACCCGACAGAAAAAACCAAAAACAAACTGACGAAGAGGCACTTGGTCACGACGGCAGCGACTCTGAATACCACAGCAGAGGATCTTGTAGAATTCATCGGAAATAATAGATTTCTTGCAGTTGGTGTACTCAACCGGAAGCGGAATAACACGAAGTTGGCCTAGAAAAGCTTTTATGAAAAAATAAAAAAAACTATATAAGATTTCGTGTTCTCTATCGGCACATTTTCAAGTCTTCAAGACGCAAAATCGTCAGTCAGGGCAGTATTCATGGGTTAGTTTGGGTCAACAATGACTGTTCATTATTTATATTTATTTATTTAATTATTTATTTATTTATTTATTTATTTACAAATTTATCACATACTGCAGACCGTTAAGTGCATGCAGGTGGGCAGTCTCATTGGTCTCGCAGAAGAGGACAATAATTGTTTGGGGTTGGTGTGAGATACAGTCAGCATTGAAGATAGAAATAACACGTTTGGTCAAAAGAAAACTAGCCCACCTGAAAGCAATCTGGACGTAAAGTAGAGAAACTCAGGCTTGCGCACAAAAAAATGTCACTTCTATAACAGGAGAGAAAAATGGCTCAGTTCCAACTGTACTAAACCTGCCCGGAACGGTGGTCTAGTGGCTAAGGCACTCCGCTACTGACCCGCAGGTCGCGCGATCGAATCCCGGCCGCATTTTCGATGGAGATGAAAATGTTTGAGACCCGTGTGCTTAGATGTAGGTGCACGTTAAAGAACCCCAGACGGTCGAAATTTCCGGAGCCCAAAACTACGGCGTCTCTCAGTATCATATGGTAGGTGTGGAACGTTAAAACCCAACGATTATTAACTGTAATAAACCTTTTGTCACGAGCAAAAGGTATGTCTTACTTGATTTTGCAAATGCTATGCTCGTAAGCAGCGGCTACACCAGCTTCAATCCGGGTAGCGCTTACGCATGATGCGCTAATCTGGCCTCCCTTTGCTTCGGTGTTTCAGCAAGCAACCTTGCCTTTACTTGAGATTTCTCAGCCTGCTGCGGAATCTTAAGTACACGCAAAGTTGCTCGTATATATTAATAGCGAGACTCGGCCGTTTTTACAACCCGTGGTCGACCCATACTTCACACGTATGGCCGCGTCAGCGCCGCATCTTAGACTCTACTGATGATTCGAAACACGTATGAAGCGCGTACCGTGCCACCAAAGCTTTCGGAACCAATTTGGACCAATCCAGGATACCTAGTGATGATGTCACAAATTTTGGTGATCGGTCAGATAATGAAGACATCCCTCGAAGGAAATCACGCAGTTCTTTTATTTTTCTGTACATGGACGGACGCAGAAACATTAACCAGGTGTACAACTTGCAGCACCGCTCTAAACTCAGATGAAGTTTTGAACAAAAAAGAAGTCAATTTCTTTCAAAAGATTATTTCTCTGGACGGTAGCGGATGGATTGCAATATTTAGAAAAATATTTTTATTTTTTGGTTTTGCTCCGAGTATTGTATTGACCCCGGAGTAATTTTCTGCATTTTAGTAACTGCAATTTTATGAATAATCTACAAAGATTTCTATTTTGATGGACGCCCCAGTGCTTTCACGGTTGGTACTGTCACAGCCTCGCTGGGAAGTGGCCTACCACGCGTACTCAAATCCAATCCTTGCTGGGGCACTGTACAGATGCTACCGAAAGCAGGGAAAGCTCAATATTACCGCGATGACCCTGCAATACGCACTGTCCTTCTGAAATGACCTTCATTAGGGTGCGTCATCATATTCCCTAGCGAGACAGGGTACGAGAAGCACCCCGACGTGGGTCGCGTGAGCTCTTGGCGCCAAGACAGCGTATAGCTTGAGAGCGGAAGCAGAGGTGCCGTGAGGAAGGCCAAGTCTTGCGATTGCGTGCTGCCCGGCTTTGCCCACTGCGCGGAGGCGCCATTCTCGAGGCAGGGGCACAGCACTTGGGGGGCTGCAAGAGGGGGCGGACTGTGCATTTCCTCTCGGACGGCGAGTGGGATTTTTTTTCTCTATCCATCTTTCTTTCTGGCGTGGGGCCGTAGCGCGACCCGCCTCACGTCTGCCGGCCGTCCACGACGCAAATCAAAACACCAGGTGCTGTGCCGGTGCCGCCGCAGATGGCGCAGACTGACTACCCCCCTGCTGGCCCCAGCCAGGTTTGCTCGTCTTTAGCGCGGAGCCCCGCGCGCTGGGCTGTCGAGGGAGAGGCAACAAAGGACCACGACTACGGCGACGACTAGAAAGACGACGGTGACCCAAAACGCGGCGGCCGCCTCCACCGAGGGGAGCAGATGTTCGGTCCCGGGCTGCAAGCCTGCGGGAGCACCTGTGAGGAGCCCATTGGGGATAGCACTGCGACGGCTGAGAAGACCGTCAAAGAGAGGGGAATAAACGCTCACAGCGCTTGTCCGTGTTTGCTGATGCAGCGGCACGCGCCCTGTTCGCGTGCCGGGCACGTGCCGTCGCTCCAGCACAGTCGGCCTTCTGCCACCAGTCGTCGCTTCCTTCTCTTTCTTTTTTCCGACGGGCAGGCGACTGACTCGTGCGCGGGTCAAAGAATAAAAGAACGCGCGTGTGTTTGTGCGCATTAGCGCGTGTGTTGGCGCGAGGGCAATGCAAAAGGGGGGGGTGAGGGCGCAATGAGTGCTTGTGGCAGTGTGTGCTGTAATCCTTGAATCAGCTGCCGCGCAACAACCCACTCATACGCTGGTACTCACCTCTGCTGTGCCCGGAACTGTATACTTACTTCCGAGAGCCGCAGCGAATTCGGTTGGAATAGTTGTAACTCGAGAAACGAACGTTGTAACAAAGAAGCGACGCCCCGTAAGAGAAGCGAAAGCATCCAGATGTCTTTTTGTGGACTCCTCTGTTTAGGAAGAAAACGATGAATGTCTCAAGACATTTCTATGGTTAAAGTTTATGAACACTTCGACACTTCAAGCAAGGTAACATCTACAGGTAGAAACAAAGTAGGCTTTTGACTCGGCAAGCTTCAAAGCGCACTACGTGAACATGCTGTCGTAAAAGTGATTTTGGGTAGAGAGGACACATTCATTACATCGTAAGAACGGATGCAATTAATAGCAGCATGTATACATTGGCCCTTTAACTATTCTTTGCGTCTTGTAGTATAGTAAGGCACGATCTTTGAAAGTGTTCCCCGAAGTTATACCCTTTGAGCACGGGGATATGGTAATATCGGATGAAACCGGCTTTGATATTTGATCCGCACAATATTTTCCTGCTTTCTTTATGTCGAGTATATACAAGCGTTAGGTTCCACATTTTAAACATTCCTTGCGTATTCCGAGAAGTCACGACACCGAGGTTTTTGAAAGTGCTCGCTGATGAAGTTATGTCCACCGACCTATGAATATGGCATGGTTTCTTTTGGGATCTTTTTTTTTTTTTCATAAATACTAAACGTAAGTAGAAACGTGTTGACACTGATAGAAACACCGGTTGCTTCTCTGCTTCTACGTGCAATGAAGAGAAATTTAAAGCCATAGCACTGCAAAAGCACTAAAGATGGTCTGAATGGAGGAATGAACTTTAATTAAAGTACGGCAGTGTTCTTCGGGTGAGGCGAAAGGGAAAGGGAATTAACCCCCTGTTCCCTCCCACCCTCCTTCAATGATGATGGCGGTGCCTGATTGATTTTCTTTTTTCCAAACCGAACACATGGCGTACACAAATCTTTGGGACCTCCATCATATATGTATATATTCCATACTTCTCTTTTGAATAACTATCATTGAAATAGTTTTACGGCACAGTCTTGCTCGCCGAGCTCACTAGAATTGTTGCGTGAGAACGCCTTGGTATTATCCAGCTTGCACTGCCTTGCTTTCTTCCGTGTTCCTGCACGTAAGATCAAACCAGTTGACATACATGACAGTCACTTAGCCTCTGTATAAAAGATGGCGTCACTTTAATTTGTGACCATTAGTTTCTTCTGCATGAATCACCCGCATACTAGGAAAGCTTTCGTCAGTCACAAGTAACTGCTGAGAGTATGCCTGGATATTCCGCGCCTCAGCTATATGACTGCCTGAAATTTTAGGAAATTGGACATGTATACTTTGCGAAAATATTACGCTGAAGGAGCCTGGGTTTCCTTTCTTTCTTTCTTTCTTTCTTTCTTTCTTTCTTTCTTTCTTTCTTTCTTTCTTTCTTTCTTTCTTTCTTTCTTTCTTTCTTTCTTTCTTTCTTTCTTTCTTTCTTTTGCATTTCTACTTGCATTTCTATCCTTTTCTATTGCAGTATAGTCATCAGCACCGAGTATATATCAATCAAGATTAAGCGAAAATGCTGTCGCAGCTCCATCCGTACTCTTTACGCTGTACTAAGATTCGGGGTTTTATTTCCCGCTGATAAGCTATCTTTAAACCTTTAGCAGACCGAGCGTTGACTATATACGGCTGTGAAGCTGGAGCGGTGATGCCGAAAAGGTACAATCACCTTCACTTGCGTAACCGCAATAACGTCCCTTGGTCATTAGTCCATCTTGTGATGTGTACACAGCACTGTACTGTAAAACAAAAACAACCACAAAACAAATCAAAAACTTTTCATCACGATCTCAGTGGGACGCGCGTCGTGCTCTGCGACCGAAGCACGCTAGGGGGGACCCATTTTTCTTTGTTTTATTTGTTTCCTCAAACGTCGGGGAACCGCGAATAAAATGGCCGTGCACGTCAAGCCAACCATCGCTTTCCTTCCGTCCTACATTCCTACTTCTGGTCGGTTCCACCCTGCGGCGCCTTCTATATGAATGGCCCTCCAAGCGTGTCATGTTGGCCGCTCTGGGGACTTCGAAGGAGTCAAGTGGGGCAGAACAGTCTGCCCGACGTTGCGTCTAGACGCTGTCAGGGTCAAAAGGGGCACGTCAGACGAAGTGGTCGCATGCCAATGCCACCGCGTCTTGTGATGCAGTTCCATCGAGGTGCTGTCGAACAGGTCTCGGAAGACAAGGAAATGAGAAGGTTCTCCACTGTGCAGCTAATTTCTGCCATTGAGATGAATATGTACACGCAGGTTTAGATGAATTCACGCGTGTACGTGTATACCGTTTTCTTTTACGGAAGAATTCATTCGTGAATGCATTCGTATTGGTCGATGAAGCACTTTGTGCGGAGCTGGAAATTGTGACCCTCCGGATAATGGTGTATGTTGCCAAACTAACGACAGCTTAAGGAAGATGATATCTGTCCCTTTATTTAGATATGTGTTTGACATTCAGGGATGTTTGCGAGAATACATTCCTTCCTCCAAGCCACCTCCAAAACACCATTCACCAAATAACACTCGCACATTGTCTTTACTGTCAGGTATATCACTCCATCGCGGCGTTGTACTTGCAATTTACAAGGAGGCGTCTCATGGGAGTTTTCATTTATTTTGCGTATGCAGCCATGCTGAAATAACGCAATTCTCTGCGCCTTTACTTCCTCGGCCGTGATGACCTACGAGTATAGTATTGAGACAGAGAAGTAAACGCTTATTTGGAAACAGTGCCCCGAGCAATACCCGGTGTCACCCTGAGGTGGGAGGGCTCCTTAGTCCAGGAACCCTCTGGCTTCTACTGCTCTCTTGGCCCTGGCGACGAGTCGTTGTTGCTCTTCCAGGTCCTCGAGGGCGAGCTTCGCCTCCCACGTTTCGGTTAGGTCTTCGTTTGTCCGTCCTGCTTCATTGTCAGTCGTGTGTTGTTGCAGATTGCGCCTGGCAATACACTGGCATGCAAGAAGCAAGTGTGCCAGGGGGTCCGGTACGTTGGAAAGCGGGTACATAGGGCTATATCTTGTTGGGTAGAGACGGTGCATTAGGGCCCCATGTGTGTATACTGAGCGTAATACTGAGACGCCTTTGCAGGCGTCTCAGTATTACGCTTTCCTCTTTTGTCAATTTTGGGTGTGGCGGAGGGTATACTCGTCGCTCCAGCCTGTAATGCTGGAGTAGCGACGAGTAGGTGTTTTGAACAACTTCCGTCTCTTCAACGACGGGTCGAATGTCCTGTGGGCAGGGGGCAGCCCGGCTGACGTGCTCGCGGGCAGCGGCGTGGGCCGCCTCGTTTCCCTGCAGACCCTCGTGTCCTGGCACCCAAAATATACAAGTGTATGGGAGTGGAGTGCTTTGCCGTTTCAAAATATTGATGGCATTGGCTGAGATACGGCCCTTAGCAAAATTCCTGCAGGCGTCTTGTGAGTCGGTGAAAATCACCGCGGCGTCTGTACATGTTGTGGTTGCTAGAGCGATTGCCGATTCTTCTGCGGCATCTGAATTGAGTGCGTTGACCGTGGCTGACGCTAATTCTCGGCCTTGAGAATCTACGACGCTGACAACGTACGCGTTTCTATGCGGATACTTGGCCGCGTCCGTGTAGCGGGCGTCCGGGTCTTGCTTGAACTTTCATTGAATAGCGTTAGCTCTAGCCTTGCGTCTACTTTTGTGGAAAGTAGGATGCATGTTGCGTGGAATAGGTGCGATGGATAGCGACTTCCTAACGTACAGCGGGATGTGCTTTTTCCGGTCTGCATCGGCGATGAACGGGCCGCTGTAGTTGAGGTACCGGAGCACCGACCCCTCCCCCTCCACCCGTGGGCGTCAGCTTGAGCCTCTCCAGCTGACTGTTCCTATGCGCTTCGATGAGCTCTTGCCACGTGTTGTGGACGCCCATCTTCAGGAGACGTGCGTTAGAGGCCATTGTCTAGTATTGAACACTCAAAATAACACTCAAAATGTTTTCTAAGTAGGCACTCTTTTGACGGACTATGCATTTAACCGGAGCTTGTGGTATGTGTGGTGGTTCAATAGCGCTTCTTTGATAGGTTCTACATCGCAAGGCCATGTATTCACTAACTCTATGCGAAAAGCATTGACCACCCGCGGTACATGCTACTGTCCATTTCTTAATTGTTTCACCTGGAAATAGTCACTCACCAGGAGGACTTCGTTTGAAACGAAGCCTCAGCTTCGTTTCAACTTCACTTTAGACCCACTATATATTTTGCAGCCATACTTCACAGCTATATCTTGCAGCATGAAACTATAGAACTTCAAACTCGTATTAGCATCCAGAGTGCACTCGTGTGCCTTCGCGTGCAGCTCCGAGCACAGGCGGAAGGAGAAGATTTTTCTACCAGGAAAGAAAGAAAGAGCGAGAGAGAGAAAGGTGGCGACCTCACCCTAATCGGGGAGAATAAAAACGAAAGATAAAGCAATGAGATTCCAGGTTTGGTCCTTTCGTTCGTGTTTTCCGCAGTGGCAGAGACGCCCAGCGTGTACGTATTCTGTTAGATGCACGTGGATATCGCGGATGCAGCGACTCTGTACCTGAGTGCATACGCACGCACGCTCAACGCATTGCTATGAGTGAGAAGCATGCTTCGACGCTCCCGCTCGCCCCCACCGCATCCGCGTAGAGCAACCCTAGCGGAGAAATTCCGGTCAAGTCATTCTAGCGTAACCAATGAATTCACTGCCGCTCTTAGTACGTGTGGCCGTGTGCGCGCGCGCGCGCGCGTTGTGTGTGTGTGTGTGTGTGTGTGTGTGTGTGTGTTTGTACACGTGCGCATAGTACGCTCTTGTTCCTTTGCATACTAATCAATGTGCTACGTTTTACCTTTACTTTCTTCGTGAATTGCAGATGCACGCAAGACATCAACACGTTCTGTCACTTTTTTTTATTTGTTTGGTGTGATGCGCGCAATAACACGGCTGCATGTCGTGGTGTGTCCTGGACTCTACGCGTTTAACTGCTGTGCCTCAGGCGTCAAACTACGGCGCCGTTAACAGTTTATTAAGGCAGGAACGAAAAGAGGCAGAAAGGCAACAGGGAACGAAACATGCACGATATCAGTACAGAACCTATACCCGTCAAAGAAACCCGGGGGCAGCTATAGACACCCCGCGAATGACACCTTTCCTGTACCAATGATGTGCGGGGCGTCACGTTTTCGATAGGGTGCACCTCTTGAGCGGAGAAGAGAAAAAGATCATTTAGAAACCAGCGCTCGACGTAAGTTTGAACTACTAGGAGGGAATGTATACGGTGTTTCTTTTCCTTATAGTTGTAGCGGAAAAAGGAAGACCTCTCTGGAAACGGGGAGCCGCGCATTAGCACTTAGATGCAAATGTTCGTGTCCTTTCCTGTCCTTCACGTGTCAAAACTGAACAGACGCGCCGATGAGCTGGTCATGTACGGGAAAAGTGCAAGTTGTAGATGTAGACCCGGAAGCAAGCAGCGCGAACTCGCAGAGCTTGGTTGTCATGGTTTGACAGTACAACGAGACGTTAATACAAATCTTTCATGCGCTTGTGTGTCCGCAAGCTCCGGCAGATTTAACCGGACATTTACATTGAGTTTGTATTCCGTGGCTGCATATTTGCACATACCAGAGGATGGGGTATGACTAAAGCGAAAGACTTACCTGTACGGTAGCCTGCAACGAGGGGTGTACCGTGGCGATTGCCATGGAAATTGGAGCTTCAGTTAGCCATGTTGAAGATAGAAAAAACAGAAACCCTGCAAGATTTACGATTATCATTACTATACGTGTTTGTTCACCTGCCTTTTTTGACGTCTACATAATTTTACCGCACTGATTAATTTGCTAGTCAGGGAAAACATCTACGCATCCCCATGAAGGTAATCATGACGAGTGGGCGAAGCTCTGGGTATAGTATCGGTGAGTAACTGTACATTACTTGAGTGTTGCTTCATATAATGTGAATTGATTGACATAAATTGTATATAGAAATGTAAGCTTATTTTGCCTTCCAGTCGTTTCAGGCAATCAAAGGAGAATTTGGAAATTGGAGTAAAGAATGTTCCTCGAAAATGAATCCAAGAACCCGCCAACCTACTTGCGGCAAGATACCATTTTAATATCAGTTAATCAGGGTGAACTGTGGAAGTGCCTCAGACGTTTCGATAGAAGGACCTATCTTTGTCTTTGACAGGCTGACCGACATTTCGATAAGATGACCTATCTTTGTCTTTCAGAGACAAAGATAGGTCCTCCTATTGAAACGGCGGTCAGCCTTTCTGAGGCACTTCCACTGTTCAAACTGATTATCTCACTACGTTGTTTCCATCTGTCGGCTTCCATCTTTATTTTAGATTTCCATTTGAATATGAGTAATCTGTTGGGACATGTAGTGCTTGTCGTGCGCCTTTGTGTGACAGGTTTCCTCGAGGAACCTCAACATCTAGGCCCATTATAGTATAGATCAAACCATCAATACTCTTCTCGATAGGTGATTTTCGTCGAGACAATGATCTTGCATTTTATAATTAGCCTATGTCTACATTGAAGTCCATTGTAAACGTTTTTTTTTTGTCTCGCATATGCTTTGACTATATATAGCAACGGTTCTATACCGCGACCACAACGGAAGACAAATCCAGGTGCTAAGGAGCTTCACCCCTAAAAATTAAGAGGCGACCTTAATCCTCCAATTAGGTGCCTCGTAGTCACATTGGCGCCTTGGCGTTCGCTTATCCTAGCGTATTCACTGGGCCTCAACTTCCTGTTTCGTCGCACTGCCGAAGCGGATCTCGGAGGCCACGTGGAAAAAAGCGCATGGTGGGGATTTTCTTTTGCATGTTCCGCAACGATCCAAGTGGCTCACAAGAAAACAATGTGCTTTTCCAACGAACCGATTCAATTGGCTTACATTAAATATACTGACAGCTCATTGACCCTTAAATTGAGCAAACTTACGTTCCGTTGTCATACGTGTTCATTATAACTCTAATCTTGAACAATAGCCAGAGATGTTGTACTAGTATTGTTTAATAACTGTCTTTCTGAATTTTCCTGGGAACCTGAAGTGTTCCAAAGGGAGTTCTTGGAAGAGAAACAACAGTGTTACTCGTATTTAGTGTCACTAAAATTAGAAGTTGATCATGAAACAACTTGGACTATAAAATGTAGTACCTCCTCACAGACGACATCACTTAAACGACAGTTATATTTAGCATTCGGGTGGTGATAGCGAATATGACCATTCATAAACGACAGAACAAAGGCGTTCATTTTTTTTAATCTGTGCGTCTATAAAACCACCTTTCTCAGTGGCTGTTGGGCATGTGATCCCAAATCATCGTGTACAATTTAAATTGCGCCTGCAATCTGCGTATGCAGAGTACACTTGCTGTACATTCTAACTCACAAAAGAATATAGACTCCGGGTGTCTAATTCAGACAGCACAGTGGTACCTTGAACACACACGAACAACTCGCCCTACTCGGCTGCTCCGCCTTGGCGGGCGAGAAGGCCCTGGTCGACAGAGCCCGAGTCGCGGCGGTCGCCAATGGGCTCCTGTAATGAGGAGCCAACCTATAGTGATTGTGAGGGGTGGCCCATTTGGGCCTTCTCAAGCTTACTCCTATTTCAGCAGCAAAAAAAGTTTTTCAAGCAAACAAGCAAACTCTAGCGTAAAACCAGGAATATTCGAGTAGATAAACACGTAGGTCATCATCATCATCATCATCATCATCAGCCTGACTACGTCCACTGCAGGACAAAGGCCTCTCCCATGTTTCGCCAGTTAACCCGGTCCTGTGCTTGCTGCTGCCAATTTATACCCGCAAACTTCTTAATCTCATCTGCCCACCTAACCTTCTGTCTCCCCCTAACCCGCTTCCCTTCTCTGGGAATCCAGTCAGTTACCCTTAATGACCAGCGGTTATCCTGTCTACGCGCTACATGCCCTGCCCATGTCCATTTCTTCTTCTTGATTTCAGCTATGATATCCTTAACCCCCGTTTGTTCCCTAACCCACTCTGCTCTCTTCTTGTCTCTTAAGGTTACACCTACCATTTTTCTTTCCATTGCTCGCTGCGTCGTCCTCAATTTAAGCTGAACCCTCTTTGTAAGTCTCCAGGTTTCTGCTCCGTAGCTAAGTACCGGCAAGATACAGCTGTTATATACCTTCCTCTTGAGGGTTAGTGGCAATCTACCTGTCATAATTTGCGAGTGCTTGCCGAATGTGCTCCACCCCATTCTTATTCTTCTAGTTACTTCAATCTCGTGGTTCGGCTCTGCGGTTATTACCTGCCCTAAGTAGATATAGTCTTTTACAACTTCAAGTGCACTATTACCTATCTCGAAGCGCTGCTCTTTGCCGAGGTTGTTGTACATTACTTTTGTTTTCTGCAGATTAATTTTAAGACCCACCTTTCTGCTCTCCTTGTCTAACTC
Source organism: Rhipicephalus annulatus (assembly GCA_013436015.1). Taxonomy (NCBI): domain Eukaryota; kingdom Metazoa; phylum Arthropoda; class Arachnida; order Ixodida; family Ixodidae; genus Rhipicephalus; species Rhipicephalus annulatus. The sequence goes on along the minus strand of WOVY01009998.1, from coordinate 61,686 downwards.
CGTAATCATGAGTTGCAATTCGTCCCCCGAGTTGCTCAGCAATGCAATGTCATCGGCGAAGCGCAGGTTACTAAGGTATTCTCCATTGACTCTTATCCCTAACTGTTCCCATTCTAGGCTTCTGAAAACCTCCTGTAAGCACGCGGTAAATAGCATTGGGGAAATTGTCCCCCCCTGCCTTACACCCTTCTTATTTTGTTGCTTTCTCTATGAAGCACTATGGTAGCAGTTGATCCCCTGTAGATTTCTTCCAGAATATTTATATATACTTCATCTACGCCCTGATTCTGCAGTGTTTGCATGACGGCTGATATTTCTACTGAATCAAACGCCTTCTCGTAATCTATGAAGGCTATGTATAGTGGTTGGTTATACTCTGAGCATTTCTCTATTACCTGATTGATAGTATGAGTGTGGTCAATTGTTGAGTAGCCTGTTCGAAATCCTGCTTGTTCCTTTGGTTGATTGAATTCTAATGTTCTCTTTACTCTGTAAGCAATTACCTTTGTAAATAGCTTGTATACTACAGAGAGCAAGCTGATCGGCCTTTAATTCTTCAAGTCCTTGTCATCTCCTTTCTTATGTATTAAGATGATGTTAGCGTTCTTCCAAGACTCTGGTACTCTTCCCGTCAGGAGACACCTCGTAAACAGGGTGGCTAGTTTTTCTAACACAACACGTAGGCAGCCTCACATTAAAAATGGGTTTTCCGATGGCTGGCACCCTTCACCAATAGAGAGAGTGGTGAGAAGAGCCAGAGGCGCTAACTCTGGTTGGATATCCTGCAGAGATAAAGGAGTAAATGAAAAAGATAGCTTTTCGTCTATTAAATGGACAACCATAATTTGAATACTTCTCTCTCCATCGTCATTATAGATATTCTGCCCATCCGTCCATCCGTCCGCCCAAACATCCGTCCATCTGTCCGCCCATCCTCCCGCCGTCCATCCACCCGTCCGCCCGCCCGTCCGTCCATCCATCCATCCATCCATCCATCCATCCATCCATCCATCCATCCATCCATCCATCCATCCATCCATCCATCCATCCATCCATCCATCCATCCATCCATCCATCCATCCATCCATCCTTCCGTCCGTCCGTCCGTCCATCCGTCCATCTGTAGCTATAGAGACAGAGACGTGAGGCGGCTGCCGTGCCGTTGTCTCGTCATTTAATTTGAAAGGTCAAGTGGAGTGTTGGCAGCTTCCGCGTCCAGATATGAGCTGCACGGGAGGCACGGCATGGTGGTTGGTAAGTGATAATGATGAATGACGATCATGCCGCTAAAGATTACTCCCCACCTCTGAGAAATTGAACCCGGAATAAAAAAAAATATTTCGGGACGCGAAACAAAGGCTCCATGGCAGTCCAAGTTATCCACGAGGTTAGACACGGGGTTTTTATAAGGTTTTCGGTGGGTGGCGCTGGGAGAAGGGCAGGGGTTGAAGAAGACTCCAGGACCCTGTGGTCATAGGCAAGTGGGTCCCACAATGATCCGGGGAGGGGGGTCGCTCGAGAGCACACCTGTCGCGAACGGTCGCGTTCTACCTGTGGCCACAGGTTCCCACCGGTGTAATTGTGGAAAGGCGCCGAGGAGAATATGCCAATGATGTGGACGAAACGGTGTGACGTATCGCAGTGGAGCCAGCGTCCAGGTGTGCTCACGCATTTGGCGACTACGTGAGCGGTACGTGAGCCCATTCTAACTGCTCGCGCCTCGAGCTATACATGAGCTGAGCGAGAGGCGCGGCGTGGTGGTTGGTAAATGATGATGATTAGGAATGGCGATGATGCCGCAGCACATCCATCCATCCATTTATATGCACACCCGTCCGTCCATCCATCCTTCCGTCCATACTGAAAGCGGCTGTGCAGCTGCCTGCGGGAGAAAAAAAAACTGAAGCTACCAACCACGTTCTTGCCTGGACATCGCCCTGTTGCGTGCGCCATACTGCATCCGCCGGCGTAATGGCAGCTATTCATTCTCGGCAGCCTCCATTGTCTCCACGCATACCAGCCTGCGAGCGCGCTGGTCTAGCTCTGCTGGGAAAAGAGCCCACTTTGTCTGACATAGAGCTGTGTCGTTCTCGGCTGCGGGCACGATGCCGGTGGCTTTTGTTCTCCCTATGCATTTCTACTTCTTCAGTGCATTTTTTGATCACGCTGTGTTTTAATGTATTCTATCTCCTGAAATTCACTCAGCTCATGTGAGTCCATCATGGCCCCAGAAATTTGTGCTTAGCTCACAGTTAAAAAAAGTTCAGACGTTCTGATAATATTGGCAAGCCGTTGAACGTTCACATATATTTTGGATTCCCGTTACCATTCAGATATACTTCCTGAGCGTTGCTTTACCTGTTCAATACTTTTTCTATGTGTGAGTTTCTTTGTGCGCTCTTCACGTTTCCCATTCACTGAGTTTTGTTGGGAAGCCTGTGGTAACCGAAAGCCCATTGTTCTGTTATAATATTACTCCATATAACAAAACAAAATTAGAAGTATAGTAATGGTTGTTGTAGTAGCAGAGCTATGCCCGCCCAGTGAACAAGTATGCAGGAGCTTTCAGCAGGGTTCTCGAAAAATTATCATGTTTCCAATGCTTCATGGAGGTCCGTTTTGTGCAAACTATCTCACGACACCGTTCTCGTTGGGGTCAGTTATTGGCGAGTTATTGAACTTCAAGCGTGTGAAGCGGGGGACGCGCCTTTAGGACTTATCCTTCAGGTATGAGTGCGGAGCTAGGCTTAGCTTCGAGGCAGTGGCGGGCCTCGTCAGGCCCTTGTCGCACCTCATTAGGCAGCGAGTATGCCCAAGATGGTGACAGTTTAAGGCATGGACATCACTCCGGAAGACTTCGACATAGCAGGGTGGATCACCGTTCTTGGTGCCCGGCGGAAACGAGATCCGACAAGAGACGCAGCGTCTGGTACGGCTGCCAAGTCTATGGCGAACACAGCAAGGAAGCATGGTTTCGACGCTCGCTCCCGCTCGACAGCTCAGAAGGTTGTGGCCACTTCGCGACTCCCTCGGCTGCTGAGAGATCAGATAAAGGTTCTTGTACGGCCCCGCGGAGGGCTTGACGTTTCGAAGGTGTACTTGGTACTGCTGTCGAGGGCCCTGACTATGGCAGCTGCGCTCACCGACCAAGAAACATCGAATGATACAGTCTGCCCAACAAGGTACAAAATACACTTGTTATTTCGACTCCGGTCAGATCCAACGCAGTCGCATATGCTGGAATCCAGAAAATTCACACAAAAGTCGGCGCATTCGATGTTTCTGCCTACTTAGCCGCCCCGGAAAACACTTGCAAAGGCGTCATCAGGAATGTTGACCCCTTGATAGAAGAGCACATGCTCAGATGCATGATTGTCAACCAACGAAACCCGACCGCTATTGAAGTCAAGAGAATAAGAAACACGCATGTTGTTATGATACTCTTTGTTGGGCTTCGAGTTCCCAAAAACGTAATGTGCGGAACGGCCTTAGTGCCGTGTTCTCTTTACAAACGCCAAGTCGATGTTTGTCATGCCTGCGGCCGAGTTGGGCACTGGGCCGACGTATGCCACCAGAGCAATGAAGAGAGAAGTAAATGCCACAACTACGGAGAAGCACTCTCCAACAATGCTGCAGAAGCCCACCATTGCACTCCGAAATGCAAGCTCTGTGAAGGTGATCACCCCACAGATGACCGTTGCTGCAGCAAAAGATACCATATCCCATATGTCGTGCGACGACTCAGAAGACAAAGACACAACCACTGCGAGAAAGAAGCCAGTGCTGACGAGGTTAACGACCCCACGGAGATGCAACCGGAGATGGCAGATGGTTTCATTCCGAAACGGCGCTCCAGCTCCAGAAGGCGTTCCCGTTCCAGAGGACGCTCCCGTTCCACAGGGCACTCTCAATCTGGCGGGTGCTCCTACTCCAGGGGCCGACCCAGGTCGAGATGTCCTGGCAAGAAAATGACCTGGGCCGACATGATTCGTGACAGCGGCTCTGCACCGACAACGCCGACAACTTCAAAGCAGGGTAAGGTACAGCCAGACGATGTGGCAGATTCACAAATACACGCACTAGAACGGGAAAACAAAGCACCTAAACAGGAACTAGCTAAACTGAAATCAACTCTCGCCAGGCTAGAAGGACGTATCCTAAACGACACACCGCCACCCATCCCTAAATCATCAGGATCCGTGGTCACGTCCTGTAGCCCAAACAAACGCAGGGCCGTCAACATCCTGACAGATGACGACACATCCGACCTAGACGACTTTATGCCTGACGTCAGCGAGACTCCTTCTAACGTCTCAGATAGAGACATCAAAGCCAAAAAGCACCGCAAGACGAAGAGTAAGTTCGCTAAGTTTCAATCGGCAATTGCTGACATCGAAGAGGCACTCATACAAATTTGCGGCAGACTCGATCGACTGGAAAAAGCAATCGCTCAACGCAGAGCCACGAGAACAATTCCCATGCCAAACTCGCGGTCCATGTTTTCCCAGGGACCCCAACATGCGCTGCCGACACCCCCTCAGCCACAGGCCCGATAGGTGAAGTGAACACACAGGGGGCCATGCTAAGTCAACACATGGATAGCACACCACGATTTTTCAAGATCTGGCAATGAAACTGCAATTCAATCAACAAAAAGATAACCTAACGAAACTAGTGAGATAATCAAAAGAAAGCCACATGTCATCATCTTACAAAAGTGCGGAGGGGAAAAGAGCATTCAAAACATGTCCTTCTCGGGGTGCAGGGTTTCCAGGCCAACTGGGGTCCTCGACTTCAGACAAGCGAGGGGCATTGCCACCCTCATCCGTAAGGACATCAGCTTCATGGAAAGGGACACACCGACATACAAGAGAGGCCTGGAGTCCATGCTAACAGAAATCATTCCGAGTCGAACCCTCAATGCCCATCTTTACATACTGCACGTATAGAGTTATCCGACCGACCGACTCAAGAACTTTACCAAACTCCTAACACGGGCCACGTGGCAAGCCAAGGAAAGGCCGTTGATTGTTGCCGGCGACTTCAATGCGCACAAGAACGTCTGGGGCTATGGTACCAATGACAGGAAGAGTCTTAACCTTGCAGTGTGTGCGCACAACCGCAGCTTGAAGTTAATCACGGACGCAAGGTTTCCGACACGCAGATACAATTCTGTTCAGAGAGACACCACCCCCGGCTTGACGTTCGTAAGAAACGTGGAAGGGTCGTGGGGCAATCTGCAAGAGAACCTTGGCAGTGACCAATTCATCCTAAAAATCAACGTCCGTATCACACCCTCTCCACCTAAGACGTACAAGTACGTTGACTGGGACCTTTCCGAAGAATAAGGGGTAGAGAGGACAGCCAAGGAGAAACCTTCGAAGAGCTTCTGGAAAATCTGGAATGCACGGTAGCAAAAGCCACTAAAGAAATAACCTTGGACCTGGAGGTGCCAGCCGTAGACTCCAGACTTGCACACTACCTGGAAGCGAAGAATGCGCTGAGAGAACGATGGAAAAAGCAGAAGCTAAACGGGAAGCTGCGATCTAAACTAAGGGAAATAAACAAACAGATCGAAAAACCTTTCAGAAAGCTGAGTGCACAACGATGGGACGAGGCTTGTAATGCGGTGGATGGTAGAACGAGACTGGGAAGCAAGTGGAGCCTTCTCAGGAACCTATTCGCCGACAGCAACAAACCCGGACCAAGAGCAATGCCCAGATAATGCTCGATAGACTCGTACATCGGCACACGAATGAAGGCACTAGTCCCAGGACTTTGCTGACACCCCGGCAGACATATGCCTGCCGACAGAAAGCAAATCAGTCTCCTGGGACGACCCGACACGCACGTACCAGGGGGCACCTCAACGCTCACTGGATCGTCCATTCGAGGTCTCCGACATTGTGCATGTCCTTCATGGCCTAAACGATCGCTTGGCCCCTGGTCCAGACGGACTAACAAACTGCTCAGAAATTCAGATGACCAAGCCATCCAAATCAATAGGAACAAAATAAACGATGTATGGACTGCTGGCCGTGTACCGGATGAATGGCAAACTGCCAATATAATTTTCATCCTGAAACCCGGAAAACCGCTCCATACCGAGAACTTGAGACCAATTTTTCTTACTTCATGCCTCGGTAAGGTCGCCGAACATGTCATTTACAATATAATTGCAGAGCACATTGAAGAAAACAACATTTTTCGCTACAATCTCATAGGCTTCCGAATATCGCTATCAACACAAGACGCCATGCTCCTCATCAGGAGTGTTGTTATTGATAATAAATCAAGGGACGTAAAAGGCATCCTGGTGCTCGACCTAACCAAGGCCTTCTACACGGTCAGGCACGAACACATCCTCAACAAAATCTTCACTTTAGATCTTGGAGTAAAGTTTCACAACAATGTCAGATCATTTTTGGCTATCTGGACGGCCACCATAAACATCGGACAAATCAAAAGCCGAACGCGCAAGCTGGGGAACACCGGCACCCCCCAAAAGTCAGTGCCTTCTTCGCTTCTTTTCAACATCACAATGCACGATCTTTCGAATATACTCTCGAAAGTTCATGGGATAGGACACGTGATTTACGCGGACGATATTACCATCTGGTCCGAAAGTGGCCCACTAGGCATCCTGGAGCATAACCTACAACATGCGCTAGACACTACACAAGCTTCCCTTCAAAATATGGGGCTGAAGCTATATCCCAGCAAATCAGAGCTCTTTCTGTGTAAACACGGCCCCAGGAAGGGAAAACTCCTTAGCTGCATCCCAGTTCACCTACAGAACAAGGACGGAGGTAGTATCCCAAGATGTAACACAATTAAGGTCCTGGACATGGTCGTTGGGGCTTACAGCGGTGACAACGTGGAGGCCCTCTAACGTTTAGAGAAGAGTGTCCTCAGCTTCACTAGGGTCTTATCAAGGGTCTCTAGTAGGAGGGCTGGTCTGAAAAATACAATCTCATGAAAGATTTTCACGCCTTTCTCACCAGCCACGTGACGTACGCCGCCCTCTTCCTCATCTGGAAGAAGACATAGCTAAAAAATTGATAGATTAATTGGAACAGAATTGAAAAGGGTCCTGAGCCTCCCTCGTAACACAAGTACGGAATGACTCCTCCAATTGGGCCTGCACAATACACCTACTGAACTTTTTGAGGCACAGTGGCATGCACAGATTAGTCGGCTCTCACTCTCAAGGGTGGGCAACGAGATCTTGTTAGAAGCCGGCCTTTGGCCCCTCTTCATGCCGACAGAGAAGTCCCAACTTTGCACACATGCCATGAAAGCGATAAAAGTTGACCCGATTCCCAGAAACATACACCCAACCCACAATGAAGGACGAAGAAAAGCAAGAGCCAAGGCCATACTCGCCAAGATCATGTGCAACGATACGAAAGTCATCTTCGTTGATGCTGGGAAATATTAGAATCGAGGTGCCTACGCAGTCTCAGTGGTGGACGTCCATGGCTCGCTCGTCAACACAGCCACGGTAGTTACCAGCTTCACCCTCGAAGCAGAGGAACTGGCCATTGCGCTAGCCCTTCGAAGCTGCATGTTAGCCTCTGTCATTTACTCGGACTCTAGAACAGCCATAAGAATTTTTTCGGTGGCCCTAGTCTCTTCGAAGGCCACTACGGTCGTTAACAGGCTCTTCAACCAAGAGACGAAGGAGGAAAATTTTTCGTCGTCACACATCGCATGGTTCCCGGCTCACATTGAAAACATTTCCGGCTTTCCCGGCAACCCAAACGAACGGGCACACCAACTGGCGCGAGTGCTCACTTTCCGCGTCAGTGGTCCACCCCCTCGCTTGAATGTAGCCTGCAGGAACCTCGAACACAAAGACCCACTCGTATCATATCACGAACTCACCTCTCATCATAGATTAGAACGTCGAAATTTTGCTCCTCCTCACGCAAACCTGAACAGAGCACAAGCAATCACTTACAGACAGCTGCGGACTCATACATACATCACACCAACGACCCTAAGCAGGATCAATCCGGACTTCTCCACTGTATGTCCTTACTGTGGCAACGACTATAACAATTTTGACCACATGCTCTGGCTGTACCCTGCCAACGTGGGGACAGAATTTTCTGACCAGTCCTCTTGGGACTCTGCCCTTCGAAGCACAGAGCTCACCGCTCGGCTCAAGGCTGTCCAGAGGGCCCTGGCCCGTCTCCTAAAGACTCTGTCTACCGGTCCCTACCTGGGTGGAGCCGCTGGATTGATTGGCGGGGCTTTCGGCACCTGCTTCTTTCCTCTCAGGTCAACAGCATCTCAATACCAAGAGGACCCCAATACCAAATGTTTCCCACTCCAACGCTCCATTCACACTTCAACGAACGCTTGGTTTGTGGAGTTCTGACTTTGGAGAGAAGCCTTAGTGGGTTTATTGATTGAAATAACCTTATTGAATTTAAATAACTTCATTGATAACCGTAGTGGAGGGTTCCGGAAGATTTCGGGCACACGTGGTTTTACTTGGGCTTCCAACATTTCGTCAACGTCGAAGTTCGTGCGCTATCGAATCGGTGCACTGAAGCTTAGCAAATGAGACTGTCCAAACGACGCTACTTCGCGTATAGGACTGTTCCTTATTTGTTCGCTTAATAGACCGCGATGGCATTGTAAGCTATAAGAACAACACAACTTGAAATAAAAATTTATCATTTCTCGGAGAGATTAAAATAAATGCATGTTGGCGACTTGTAAATAAATATGAATCAATTCCTAACAAAAATATTTTGAAAAGGCTATACTTAAACAGGAATTGTAGAAACTAGCATGCTCTGGTAACCCTTGCTTTTTGTTTTATTTAATTTCGTTAAAAAAATGCTTTTCATTTTTTCTAGAATTGACCCGGTCATATGTTCAGAGTTTTTCACATTAGTGCCACTATTAGTTACTTTCTCACTTGAAGATCTGCAATTGTGGTGGAATAATACAAAGAACTGTATTGTTACAATTGTCATTTCATGAACGCACGAACTCTTATCGATCAGCTTTCTTTCCATTCGTTCACTGTGATTCACTGTGATTCGTTCACTGTCAGCACATAAGGTGACAGTTTACCGGCATGTTTTCACAGCATTACTATAATACATCTTGATGCTACTCATTCTTTCAGTAACGCACGCCACTCAAAAGGTATTCAAGGCAATAAAGAAAAAAAAAACAGTCCTGGACGACACTGCATTATGGAAATACGGCTCGCGTGTTGTCTTCTCCAGTGAGCGCACAATGTACGCGACTAATCTATAGTGTGCGGAGTGGTTGCCAGCAGCAACGACCGCAACGCATTAGCTCCGGAGGCGCATACGCGCATGACAGCGGTCGTCGTCCTTTACTCGGCGCGTCCGTCGGTCCACGCATTTCTGCGTGGTCACGTTAATTGCGCCGCGTACTTCTGCCAGGAGAGAAGCTCTGCGCTTCGAGGAATCGCGACACAATGGACGGGTACTCCCAACACGTGCCAGCGAACAATGCCTGCAAGAAAGAAAGAGAATGCCGTATAGCCTCCTTGCACCTAGCTCTTCTGGGAACGACAGGCCTCAGACCGTCGCGAGCGTACACTTCAAACGCCTACTGCATTGCTACGACCGCAACATTCACTATATATGCTTGTACGTGTCAGCATATGATCTTTCAATAACAGCTGCGAATTTATTTTCTTATTTGCAATTTGTGTTCGCGAAATGCTTTTTGCAACCTTTGAAGGGTTTTCCCGGCACGCTTCGCCAAGTAAAAATTTTCACAACGCGTTGGAAATCGTGAGACGTCGTTGATAGACTGGGTTGAAATTCAAGAATTTTTCTAATTGGCTCATTGTTGTACAAGTTATAGCATGCATAGATAGTGCTTTTACTATGACTTGAAAAGGAAAGCTCAGTGTCTGAAAGGAAGATCTGTCTTTCCTTTCGCTTGCACGGGTTCGTAAGGGCTGCGTACTCCGATCTACCAGAGGGGGGTTGAGCTTGGAGGGGAGGAATAAAGGCTACTTCTGCATCCCTATACTTGAGCGCTGTCAGGTTGTGCGCGGTACTCTCGTGTGGTGCGTGGTGGTTGTGCATCAATGAAAACAATAAAAAGACAGACCGGAAGAAAAAAGAAACAGTGAACAGAAGCCAAGCCGGACAGGCAGAGAGAGAAGTGAAGAAATAAGATGGTTGTTGGAGAACGTGACTGGGAGGCAGTCGCAGGCCATGGCGCTCGTCGCGTCTTGGTCCCGAAGCAGACCGCTGCCTGCAGTCCGTCCATGGGTTGTTTGCCTCGACTGGTGTTCCGGTAGCCGGCACCGGTCCCTTGTGCTGGAACCCGGGTGCATTCAAGACCTGAGCCTACCATTGGCCCTGAGACGAGTTCTCTCCACGACAGTGATTCTGCTGGATTTCAACCGCGCCTGGCCTGTCCCTGCTGTCGGCGTGAGACTTCCCGCAGCGACTCGTCGACCAAGCAGCCTTGACCCTCATATGGTGAAATTTTGCCAGCCTTGTTTAGTGCAGTGCGGAACTGCGTTAACCGACTGAGAACAGTGCTCGTCATTGTCGTCTTTTTGCATTGTTTGATTACCGCCAGCTCTTACGTCATCTCTAGCGTCATAAACCTCTTTTCATCCTCATGAAAATGCCTTCGTCAATCTTTGCAACACGTATTGAAGTTGCCGTAATTAATCGAACCTGTCTTCGCAGGCGTATGCTTGCGCACCTCTAAGAGGATGGCGTAGTAGACAAAAAATATGAGAAATGGAGCAGAGGAGCGAACACTTTCCATAGCCCAGAATATGATGGGTGGCCTTTTTCTTGAGGACCTCCTTGTGATTGCGGGTGGAGCGCAGCGGGTTGCTTTGTTCGGTCACAAGAAGCTTTGGCGACCAGGCAACTTTCAACCTCAACACGGGGTGACTCGCTAGGGTTGAAGGAGCAGCCATACATCCAAGACATGCTCCAGCGTTTCGTTCGCTCCCAATTCAGTGCAGGTATACATGAAGAATTCTTGCCAACCTGATGACTCCGGGCAGCGGACCAGCACTAGCCGATGCAAAGCCGCAAATGAATTGACACCTCTGCTCCTTCGAGCATCTGGCTGGGCAGTTGAGTGAGTGATTCCGACCTGTTCACAAGGCCATCAAAGTGGCAACTCGATAATGGTATCCTCAAGATGAGCCTTGTGTATTCTGAGGCGACTTCTGCGTGGCTGACCGCTGGGATGGGGCGATGGGCCTCCATTACCAGTGCGTCGGCATGTTCGTTTCACAGCACTCATATGTGTGATAAGACTCAGAATGGTTCATTGCTGGGATACACTAACACCATTGACAAGGAGGACCCGAAGAATGGTGGACAGGAATTGGACACTCGCGTTTCGGTGTAGCTACGGCTATGAGTAGCTCTCGAGTCACCCACGGTGGATACAGGGCGGGCTACTGGATTCTTCTGCGAGTACGTCCGGGCGTATAAAGCTCCGAACGGAAACCAGCAGGGAGCCCTCCAGTCGAGGGCCGGAACGACGCAGGTGCCATGGCTACGACTGAGCCGGTGACTGCGTGGGTTCAGCGCAGATGAGTGCAAGGCGTTTCGAATGTCATAGGTCAGTGGTCACTGCCAGGAGCCTCCAAATCAGTGGAAACTGGCGGGTGGCAGGGGTAACCTGCCTGATGACGTCCCTAATTGGTGTAACCCACCCATTCTTGAGCCTATAGACGTCTTTCTCGCCGCCAGGTGTTCGGGCTAGCCAGTCGATATAGAGCAGTCAAGCTGTTAAAGAGGCATGGCTGCTGGAATCCAGGGTGGTTGCCACCTGTTGGTGGCGGGCAGGCCAAGATGGTGCGCGTGAAGTCTTTACTCTGTCCGTGTGTGGCTGCCAGACCCTTCCACTAGGACGTACTACCAACGATAGGCCTAGTTTGAGCCTTGAAGCATCTGTATCCCTATATAGAATCATGTTTGCATAGGTTAATATAGATGTCACATGTCACATGATATAGATGTCACATGTCTGTAATGTAAGTCATTGTTAGTGCCACTTACAAGACTCATATGTCAGAGCAAAAATATTTAATTCGCTACGACATTTTATTATTATAGGCTGACGTTCTCGATGACATCATGTTCGTTATACGACGAGTTGTCTGCGCTTGTTATGCGCAATACTTTGGCTCACCAAGGGCTTTTGATGCATGTCTATATATGCCAACTTGACGGCATATGGGGGAGGAGCATATGCCTCAAAAGTTAAAGGCGTTCACATAGACCCGTTGCAAGAATACTAATTCGGAAACGGGTAGGGTGGGTCCGACCACTGTTCGCGTAAATGCCTGCGCTTGTTTGCATCTAAATCTATCACATCGCCTACCCCACACCTGGCTCCGCCTATGAAATCTTTTGTTCCGCCTTGAGCTTACGAAACCCCGAAGAACCAATCCGCTTAGCAGGTTCGTCGGTATAGAGCAGCCATTGTCGAAACAATTCGTGTCGTTCCCTCTGAAGTCATCGTCTATGCATGTAGCGTACAGCACAAGTATACACGTTCGAAGTATGGCGTCGCCCTGCAAATGTCGGCAGATGGCTGCAGGGGTTGCGCCATCCGAGTTGCTTCATCCAGGCATTCACGTATACAGACGCGCGCTCACGCAAAGGGGCATGGGCTTTTCGTATTTTGCTGGGGCTCTTGCTGCGAACATGAACATGTGCGCGCGTTTTTTTTTCGAATACGACCAAGCCTAATGAGCTTTACGATAAGAACGAACAAATTTCACCGGTAAGTCCACAAACAGACATCGTGTCACCACGCGATACACGACATTGCTCATGCCCGGTTGGTGCACGGTTGCAACGGAGGGAGATGATTGACGCTCTATAGATCACACAGAACGGAGTGCAAGGTGCCTTAAAACGTTTTTACAGAACAGCCATGGTTACGGTCATTGGACGCTAAATGTAATGTCTGCCACACTGTGAAATGATTTGGAACACTTGCGAAGGATTAAAGTGAACATGAAAGTTTCAGGCAATATATTTTTGCACAAGCTGCCCTAATTCACTTAACCCTGTAATGTCCATTGTATCATACTTGATATATTGAACATAATACCCCAATGAAGCTACTAAAAGCTACTATACACGTCACAATAAGCAGCTATTGCAGATTTCACATGGTATGAAGAAGGTGCAGTAGCTTACATATTATACGACAGTAATGAATTATTTCCAATTACAACTAAGTAAATTATGCCTCAAACAAAATTTCATTCATATAATTTTTAATTACCTGCGCAAGAAGAATAAAAATAATCAGCGTTTTCTGGCAATTTTTCGGAAGGCATATCTGATCGTGGGCATTAAAGGGTTAATTATTAGTAAGTTTCTGTTTAAAAACAAATCAAAGAGTGCTGGAACATGGTGATAGCGAAGAGAAAAACTCACAGGTTCTTGTGCATTCACCAAAATCAACTACAAGTCGAGAGCCATCTTTTCTTCTCAGCTTTGTGAACCAAACCTGGTTTTGCACTGCCTTAGAGATCGGTAGCAGTGAGAAACCACTTATATCGTTTTGCGTTGCCTCCGTGATCGTTCCAGTATTGAATAAGTTACAATGTCATGCGATGACCGCGACACCCTCCGCTTGGGTGCGGCAGGTGTGCCGGCACGTGCTTTGTGGCTGTGCGGCTAGCGCATGGAGCGGCCGTTACGTAAAATGGCGCCTGCTGAGGCGAACTCAGCCGGACCAAATGTAACAGAGCTTGGAGCAAAAACCCTTTTACGGGTTAACTGCGCACTTCCTCCACAAAACTTTTTAGAGTGCAATTCTAACCCCGAAACTGTTTGAGCTATATAGTCAAAATTTGTATGTGCTGCAGCCTTTCAAGAAACTGTCATTATTATAAACGGATATGTGCAACAGAAACTGGTTAAATCACTACTCGCCAATGGCGGCGGAGCAACGGCAGCGAGCCGAAGACCACGAAGTGCCAGAAGGCCTAAGCAAACGATGTCGTTAGCGTAGATCTATATGAGATGTGTGAATGCAATTGGTTGCAGCGTGAGAACCTGTCTCTGAAGTTTGAAGATCCGTGTCGCGTCTGTGAATGTCTGTGGTTTCATTCGAAAGTCTCTGCGCTGAGAATCAACGTTAAGGCAACCTAGCATCGCCTATAGCAAATGGCTAGCAATGACTTCGAAGCAACCTATAGAAACAACGTGCATCACCTAGCTAAGGTCTATAGACACTAAATAGGGCAACCATATTACTCTTCGGAATGACCGAGTTTCGCTGTTTCAAGACTTGCGCGGCTCAGGGCAAGTTTGGCCAATCTTTTAAAGGCGATGATGAAGTTTCATTGGTACGAGCAAGCGAATCGGCCCCGTCGAAAACTTCCAGAAAGCTGCGCCGCGCTAGCAGCTCTCGAAAGCTATTCAACACTGCTGGAAACGCTGGTCTTTGTAGTTCAATGTGGATACCTGCTTCTTTCATGTCTCTGCCAATATATTCTTTCGAGGCATGTCTTTAACGCCCAAACACTCGCGAACATGTGGTATAGAGTGTTCAAAAACACCGGCAATCGTATGAAGTATACTGAATTGCAAGACATGAATTATTTGAGATAGATTTCTTCAGAATGAAATGTAATCGTTGAAGCCTTTGGGGCTGCTCTCGGAGCACCTGGATGTGGACTCGGGGTATATCAAGTGGGCCGATTTCGCCAGGTATGAAGAACCTGTGCCCGTATTCACAAAAACGTTTTGTGCTCACAGTGTCCGTAATAAAAAATTTTAGCCAATCCTGATGGGGGGCATCTTGTAACACAGCATGGAACACACCCTTTAGCGGAATAAAGTGGTTGGGGAGAACTTGTGGTCGAGAAATGAATAAGGCAGAGAAAGCCCTTTTGGCAGCTCCAGACCACAGTCTATTTTTGACTCGTTCCACACTTTTATCCTTGTTTTGCTTGATCTCACGTGGATCGCATGCAGCTGCTACGGAATGGATCTTGTAGGAACGTGCTACTTGCCACATTTGTTCTTTGTTTCCCAAGTACACCGTAAACAATCGAGAGGGCGTAAGAATCGGTAAGCGCCCGTAGTTTGAAGGCATCTTGTGTCATTTCAGTGAAGCCGGCTATAAGCCTATGGCAAAAACCACTTACGAAAGGTGAGTTTTGCGAACTCGGCCCTGGTACATTCTACTGTTACTCATTGTTACACTGATTGGCAATGTCGTACGGGGGATGCTAGTTAGCGAATTCATCTCCGTGTCGCAAAACAAGCATTTCAAACGCGTCACTCACGCGTGGACAGCCAGCCCTTGCGCTGACGGTCGCTCCATCACGCGCAGTCCGTGAGACGCGGCCGGCCAGTGGGCATCGCGTGGTCCCTCATGCGGAAACAATGCGGCCTGTCTTCGCAGGAAGTCGGTGACGCGCGAATAGCGAGACCACGGCGGGGACCCCCGCTGCTGGCCCCGGCTGCCCGCCGTGGGCGAATCGTCCCGGCGGTGACAAAGGCGCTCTTTACCTGGAAGAAGCTGCAGGGGCGCCCCGGTAAGCGCCACCTCCTCTCTTCCTGTGAGGCAAGCGGGCCGAGTCCAGGACCGGTCTTGTTCGCACAGCAGCCAGCGTACGGGGCGCGCTGGGGGTTCCATGCAGTGCGCGATACGACGCCCGCTGTTTGAAGCCACCGGACAGCGAAGTCTCGTGTCGTGAAATTGGCCACCGCGCTAGCGAATCGTGCCCTTATGCTTCGGCCAACTTAGGAAGGTAGAACTCGGGAAACGTCTAAACACGGGCTACATTAGATTCGGCTATGCCGATTGGTATGTCATCGTGGTATTGAAAAAAAAGCACACAAAAAAGAGAAAATCTTCACAAAATATAAGAATAACGAAATATTCATTCAACCTGCCATGATGATGAACATGCAAGTAGCGAATGCTCCTAATCCTAATTCAAATCCTAACGGCTCACTGAAGTCAGCCTATGAAGACGTAGTTAACGAAGATTTTTGTTTGTGTACTTGCCATTGGTCGGCTTCTTTCGCGAACGAAATTTCTAGAATCAAGGATTGGGAAATTTTTGTGTGAGGGCCTCGTTTCTTTGCTATAGACTCAACCGAATGAATCTAACAGATAGTTAGGACAAGAAAGTTCGGGAATATAATTGTTGTTTTATCTGTAATGCAGCAATTATGAAGTAAATCGAAATGTATTAAAGTAGGCGGAAAAATCGCCCTTTCCATCGATGGGATCCGTACACAGAGCCTTCGAATTACCCGTCCACGAATCTGGATCAAGATTAATCCTAATGTACCTTACATGTAATTGCACGAAGCCTAAGTGCTCTCGTAATTAAGACAACACTAGTAGCGCTAAAGGTACAAGAAATAAGCAAAAGAAGGGAAAAAAAACCTGGCGCGAGGTGCTTTGAGAACGTCCCTTTAGTGTTATTCTAAATAAACAGGCTGTTTGTGAGGAACCGTAAGGATACAGAGTAGAGCGAATGTATTAAAATCTAGCGACTTTGGATAAGCGTGAGAACTATGGTCTGAATCTGAGCTAATTGGTACCGGAACAAAATGAATGAATGAATAAATGAATGTATTAATCAATCTTTATTTCTCACTGAGAAATATAGCTGTCAGGGAAATAAAAGCCGCAGTACACAGTGGCTTGACAAAGCTTCAGCCGTCTACAAAGTCCGGCAGCAAAATGAGCCAAATACAGGAAGTAAAACACATTTCAACTGAATGCACTATATGAAAGGAAGGGTCAAAATAAAGCGGAAACTAGATAAACACCAAAGGATCTGATTACACAGATGCAGCATGAAGAATACATTCGTCTTAGCGAACGAGACAAGCAAAGCTCTCACAAGCGAAACTGTCACATCGGTGAAAATGGAGCCGTTTGGGTCTCCTGAAGAATATAGTAGTGCAGCCACGCAATCTTCTAAAGCATGATTTAACAGCAGGAATAGGGGAAAAAAGTTGTTCGCACGGAATGATAGTATTGAGGACCAAAACAGGGGCGGTGTCACTTCGGCAGGGTAGATGCGTCGTGGCGGCGTCAGGGTAGACAACACCATGTTAGTATGACCTGTAAAGAAACAAACAAACAAACAAACAAACAAACAAACAAACAAACAAACAAACAAACAACCAAACAGCTAACTGTTTGATGTGAATTTCGGGAAAAAGCTGTGACACTTTCTCAGCCTTCGCTCACAAATGAGCAGAAAATTAGTTTGCATTCGGCTGCCAGGACTTGCGTTCAAATGCTAGCATTCGAGCATAGCTCAGTATATGTGGCATTGTGCTCTCTGTTAGTGCCAGCATTTCTTTCCGATGTTATACACAATTTTACGCAAGACATGTGGGCGTTGCCACCTTCGGTTGGTAAAGCCGGAACCGGTCCGTAAACTAGTCTATATTACATCAACCGATGGCATAAAACGAAAACCCACGCTACACCGTGTACCCACAGACTGCCTTTGAACGCACGTTGGCGTTCTTTTTTCTTTTTCAATTTGTTATTCACTGCATTTCTTCGCGTCACGTTCAAGCGAAACACCCGTAACATAAACGAAGACTTCGCAACAGTTCTGTAAGGATCCGGAACGACTCGGCTGCGTCACAACGCCAGTTCACCACGTGACTCATCTACGTTACGTCTGAGATGCGTGCTGCTGCACGCATTTCGTGAGAGCGCAGCATACGGCGCCGGTTGCAGCGGCGCTTTTTCTCTTTCGCCGAGTGGGCAGTCTAATTGCCCGTTTCACAGAAGGTGAAACGCCGGGGCCGGATACCATTAACCCCGTGCGCCGCCGCCGCATGTATACACAGCGCACCGCACTCGCCGCTGAGCAATCGCCTGGCTCGCTTGTGTATGTACGACGCGTGTCTATACCGAGCTTTCTTCGGCTCTTTTGGTGCGCCGTGGATGACAGGTTACGACAGCGACATAACACTGTTCAAGTATCGGTGGATGTTTGAGCGAAAGCCGAACGGTGCTAGCGGAGAATCAGAGGTCGCGAATCACTCACACGCACAGATGCTGTAGTTAATCATTTGTTGAGGAATCAAGCGACTCCGCCAGATATACATCAATATATGGTAAATGGAAGCCACATATGCTGACATATATGCCTATATGTGGCCACATATGCTGACATTTATGCTTATATGAGGCCACATATAACTTATATATGGGCCATGTATGGCATTTCCGTAAGAGATACTAGCGCAAGATAACATGAATAGGTGACAGAGCGCGGCTTCCAACAGCGGTGACCACTGACGTAATAACACAGTGTTGATGACAATGGCGATGGTTTCTTCGTGCATTAGCGGCTCGGCGTTTCCACAGCATGGTGTTGACGTTCTATTTTAATAAATTGGAACGACAACTTTCGCTTCAAGATTTTTTATTCTGTAGTACGTGGTGATGAATGAAACATTGCCGAATCATCGGGAGACTTCGTTTTGTTTTGCGTGTTAATCATAACAACTGTGCTGCGAAAATTGGGGAACCCTTAAGCATTCGCCTTTAAAAGTTGAACGTGACAGCGATATTCTGTTGTGCGTACTTCAAACAAATGTATAAAATCTTTTCGAACTTGCTATGCTTCGACTATATGGCCTTAAGGGTGTAGTAGCGTGCGTGCCTTTTGTAAGGGTTGACTCGCTTTAAAATATAAAGTCGTCATGATAATTCCATGTTCTGACACCCGATGGCAATGTACACTTGTACGACACGTTATTACACGTAATTTCATTTTGTAAAGTAAACACACGCGTGTGTTCGTCATGCATGAAATTTACTTTCACCGCATTTCCTTCCAAGCAGGAGAAGTTATGTTCACTGTATCCACAAGCAGAGCCGTGACTGTGTGGTAGAACGCCCACGAAATATACCCGAGTTCGGACCCCACTATGAACCTGAATTTTTTATATTTATTTTATTTGCATCTTTCTCAATATTTTGGTCACGCAAAGATGATGATTTTTCGCTCGCAAACAACGACGCCGACACAGACGCCAGGATTTCTGTGAAACGAGCTCTTGATTGATTGATATGTGGGGTTTAACGTCCCAAAACCACTATATGATTATGAGAGACGCCGTAGTGGAGGGCTCCGGAAATTTAGACCAGAAACGAGCTCTTTGAAACGAGCTTCTGCGAAACGCACATCCAACGACTGGAACCACCTTCCCTCGGACATGGTTTCCATGTCAAATCATGACTTGTTTTCTTCTACAATAAGCACTTACGTGATGATGCGTGAAGTGTATATTGTACATATATATTATTGTACTCTGTTTCCCCGATATTTCTGATGATACTTACACATACATTCAGTGTATTGCCTAACATAGAATTTTCATGTCTTGTAATCTTTATTATTTTAATGTTACTATGTTTTCTGTTGTTTATAGTTAATTATTTTCTGTACCCCACTCCCCTCTGTAAAGCTATGTGCGATTGAGGGTAAAATAAATGAAATGAAATGAAAACACCATCGCCTAAATATACAGCACAATATTGTTTTCTCTAGCTTGAAGACAAACTCCGACATGAGTGCCGATTCACATAATCAGTACTGAATCCACATGAAACGGGAACCCTTAGTCTTTCTCATGTCATATAGCCGAACATAGCCTAGCACCCAACGTCAGCCGTGGGATACGGGGCGGAAAGAGAAATCACACGCTGATTCGCAGAATCCGCGAGATAACGTTACCCTGGTCTCGACTCCGTGCGGCGACGGAGCGTGAAATTAGCGGAGCGCGCGTTGCTGGACGTAAAACACGGCACACCTTGCATCCTCTCTCCGTCCTCCTCCGCTACCGGTCCTGGCGCTGTCGGAGGTGGCTTTCGCTCTTTCCGAGAACCGCGGCGGTGGCACGGCCGGCCCGCTGCTCCGTTTGCCCTTCCCCGTCGACTCGCAATCCCTCTCCTCCTTTTACATCTCGGCGGTGCTGCCGTAACGGTGCTGACCTTCGCCGGTCGAGCGGCTGCGCTAACTGTCCGTGACTTTGCCTGCTCGCCGCCGCCACTGTTCGCCAAGGTCTGCTTTCGCCCGGTCCGCCGCCGGACGCTGGTGCGGTCACTGTAGCCACCCCCCCATATGGTGGCCCCCTCTCCCTCCTCACCGGCGATAATGAAAGTCGCCGACCTGATTACGCCGTACCGCCCCCTGGAAACGCACGCGCCCGAGGACCTTGATTCCAGCGTAGTATACGTGGAAAAAGGGTGGATATATATATATATATATATATATATATATATATCTATATATATATATATATATATATATATATATATATATATATATATATATATATATATATTATATATATTCACCCTTTTCCCAGCCGTGGGTATTTTTCATCCACTTTTCTTTCTTCTTATTTACATTCCATTGGTTCTAATAACTTTCCCTGTACATTCCTTGGCAGTACTGTCTGTTAGATCTCATTATTATTGCGTTAAAACACGGAAAACGAGCCCTTAGGTACACACTTCTTTCCCTATATATATATATATATATATATATATATATATATATATATATATTATATATATATATATATATATATATATATATATATATATATATATATATCTATATATATATATATATATAGATTACACACACAGACACTCTGGAAGGTGAGAGGGGGGCTAACTCAGGTGTGCCCCTATTGCCGAATAAACAAGCCGCATAGGTAGTAAGCAGGCCGATGCAGGAGGCAATGAAAACTTACACAGAAAAAAAATAAAAGGTAGTCGCTTATCTCTAATCCCAAGACGCGCTTCAATATTGAACTAAGGTCCCGCTCCAGATATTTCGTTGCTCGGTCTCGGTGGGGCAAGTCCTTATTTATCGAATAAACCATTCAACAACTTCGGCTACAAAGGACCCCACCTACCGTGTGAGGCGCTTAGCACGTGACGTAATAGCGATACATGAGAACTCGGAAGAATACGGAAAGAGACAAAATGGCTAATACAAAAAAAAATTGTAGGAGGCATGGAAAAGAAGTGTACTTGAACCGTGAGTTAGGGCTCGGTTGCATCATGCAACAGAATATCCGCCGTATCCGGAAACACTCGCATGCGAGCCGGTAGAGAAACTTAATCCCAGAGGTGCGTTTGGAAACCGACGCCGGTGAAACGAGGAAGGAGAACGACCGAACGAACAAAGCAGGATCGAAGCGCGTCTCCTATGGAGGCGGGAAGGAGGAAGGGAGGAACACCGGCCCCAATCTCTTTTACAAACGAGTGCGTCTTCAATGACAAGCCGGCCGCCTGCACCTTCGTCGTATGCATGAGAGCGGCGCGCCCATGAACCTCTCACAGCCAACGTGCGGCGTTGACAAAGGAGAGCTCGAGAGAAAAGGAAGAAGGTGCTCCCCAATCGACGACAAAGGTTGGATGAAGAGAGAAAACGTGTGGCTGCGCGAATGCTGGGTGGGGTTGGGTGGAGGAGAAGGTATGTGAGATATACGACGGGGGACGATCTAGCGGGGCGTCGTGCGGGCACGACGATCTCGCAATGTCGTGGTTGATCAACAGGACCCCTCCTTCGCCTCCGGCTCTCTCAATAAGCGCAGGGATGGAGATTGTTCGGGGAGGACGACGGTGTGCCCGTCCACACTCTGTAGTATGTATACGTCCATGAATGCGCAAGAAAGAAATCGGGGAGGTAGGCAAGAAAGGTGGCTCTACCGAGTGGTGGTTGTGTGTGTTTGTAATCCGCGGCGACCGATGAGCGCCGAAGGGTTCCTTTATTTTGTTCCCAGCTCGTCAACGCTTGAATGAGCGGATATTCTTGATTCCCGAGAGGCGGCGAAAGAAAGGTGGTTCGGTCTCGTCCGATGCTCTCGGCGCTGGTCGCTGCCATTGTCTCGCGAGTCGCCTTTGTAGTGTCTATGGCTGCAGGTTGTGCAACTCCATTTGAGTTGAGGTGAAAAGGTCTGCTCCGCGCGTGTGTAGGCCCGGGGGAGACATCACCTCGACATGCGCACATAGAAGCCGTGACCAACCGCATGGCGTACACAGAGGTGTGCCCGTTCGTGGATGTCCGAAAGCTCGTGAAAGACAACAAAAAGAAAGGAAGAACGTGGCCGATTCGCGAGCCGGCGTTAAACGGGATGTCGTCGTGGTGGCCACGGCGTTGACCGAACGAGGCTGCACCGACAGCTTCGCATGCGCGTTATATCGCGTGACTCGCTACGACGCAAGCGACGTCATCACAGCCTATTGTGCGCGTTTGAATAACGAGTGGCTGAATTTCAACAGCCTATAGTTTGCGTAATATGCCATCAATGCCTGAACGGAAGGTATTGCTGCTAAGGCATCATCTGATGGTGCGTACCGCGCCTCTATATGAGAAGAGAAGCGGTAAAAACAGCATCGCATATCTGTGGCTTCGGATGTCTAATTAGGAGACCCTTGTGTGCCCAACAACGGCGTAGATATCAGTATATGCACGGCGCAAGAGGCCATCGTTCTATCTACGAGCCGTAAGCTTTAATTTTTAGGGTGTTTACAAGCATGCACGCATGTTTTCGGGAGGTTATTCATTGTTTGTCCCACAGCTACCGCGGCTATGTGGGTCTGCACTCTATATAAGTTTTTCGGAGGAACTGCGCAGTTACCCCGAAAATGGCTCTTTGCTCCTCCAAAAGACGAAATGTACGCAAAAGATTGCACACGCCACGGCAAGGAGAAGTACTTTCTCCGTTGCGGAGTAAAGCGTTTTACTGTTTTACTTTTCGGATCGTGCCTTAGCGTAGTGTGGTGTAGTGGTTAGTGTACGCGCATGCTGACTGAGTGATCGTGAATTTGAATCCTTTGTGCTTGCTGTAACTTTTCCTAATTTTATTTCTGAACGTGATGCTTGCGCATAGATTGCATCTCTAATCAAATGCTTGCACGTGCTATGAAATGCTGGTCAAGTCAGCCAAAACCTGATATTTCTTTCGCGAAAAGTAACTATTGCTCCTTTTAGGAGTAACCGATACAGCGTGGTTACTCCTTCGCAGTTACTCCGAAAATGGTGCAATGGGTGTGGCAAGTTAGTTTATTTGTTTGTATTTCAAAACCATTAGCATGACACCTTTCTGGGAGACTGGATAAGAATGAGTATTTGAAAATGTGACATCTGCAGGTCGTTCGAAATTGTTAGGAAATATGAACAAAATAATTAATATGGTAGTGATACGTATCAAAATGAATTATGACTACAATTATGCTTTTGAGCTCATATATCAGACTACAGTGAAAACCTGATCAGAACAGTTTTGAAGAGATTAGTCTAGTTTTACCGCATTTTAATAACGAATATATCTAAAGGGAACTAAAATGGTACCCGTTTGATAGTTTGAATGAAATCACACACGACATCAAATACCCCACTGTGGTAGTATCCCACAAGCTTAATACAATTTCTTCAGTTAATGCTAATCCTATTTTGAAAGGATACTAATGAGAAATCGTGTTCTAACAATGAAATAACGGCGAAATGACAGAAATTTGTGCACACGAGGCAACTGCAAAGACAGAATGACCATAGGCATGGGCAGGGCTCTCTTTCAGCGAAGGCGAATATTCACTGGAGTGCCCCCCGATGCAGTTGTTTTATACGTTTCTCTTGAGGGATAGTGGCTGATCACCATTCATGATTTGAAAATTCTTGCCCATCTTTATTCTCCTAGTTACTTCAATCTCATGGTCCGGCTCCATGGTTACTATACCTGCTCTAAGTAGCTATATTTCATTATGACTTCTAGCGTCTCGCCCCCCTATAGTAAAGAGCTGTCCTCTGCCAATAATGTTGCAACGATTACTTTAGTTTCGTGCGTATAAATTTCGAGACCTACTCTTCTACTTTAGGTGTCCAATTCATTAATCATGCATTGTATTCGTTTCCCGATTTACTCATCAATGTAATGTCATCAGCGAATAGCAAGTTACTAAGGTAGCCTTCCTTAACTCTTATCCCAAACTCTTGCCAATCTAGATCCCCGAAAAGCTCCTGTAAACAATCGGTGAATAGCATTGGAAAGATCGTGTTTCCATGCCTTACAGTTTTCTTTATTGGGAATCTTTCGTTTTTTTTATGAAAGGCTGTGGTGGTTGTAGATTCATCGTAAATTTATTCTAGCATGTTCATATATGGGCTTCGTCGATCAACCTTTTTCGACGACCAACCTCTTTCCGAAGAGCACTTCGCCTGCACGTCAAGATGATGTGACAGAAGTAGGCTGTGCAATCGGTACTGCAATCGTGCGTCGCACCGGCCAATCTGAACGACTCTGATTGAACGCTTTTCGTATGTGCATGCGCGCGTGCATTTCTTCCATTCAATTTATCTTCCTATTTAATTTTAGCCCTATTTTTTTCAAACATGTGCGGGGTAGTGAACCAAATACTTGTGCACCGCTAGCCTCCCTGCTTCTCTTTTCTCCTTGCTCTCTTTTATTTTTTGTGTTTGCTTATGGGATTATAGGACCTAGGACGTGTGCTTCGATAGCGCAGAAAGCAACTAAAAAGAAACATGACAAGTGTTAGTGCGGCATAGGGGAACAATGGTCGAAACAAGGTGAAACGTATAATCTGGTGAAAGGAAAAGATCGTTTTTGAGTGTTGTATTGGTGTAAAAGATTTTGTGGAACAGGATTAGGTGGAAGTACTTACGATGCGGCTGAAGTGTTTGTAGACCTAAGGTAGCTTTCGTTGAGGAAACACTGGCGTAGCGGGAATAATTATAAAGCACAAAACGAGCTGCACGATTCTGAATGCACTCAAGGGCTGTGGTTAATGCGGAAGTAGATGCATCCTTTACAGGCATATTGCAATTTAGATCTAATGAGTGTTGTGTGCAATGTAAGTTTTAAATCTGAAAGAACGGATGAAAATAACAGCCAAGAAATTTAAGCATGCGATTAGCGTTATTAATTACATGTTGAAAGTGCACACTCCAGGAGGGGTTGTGGGATGCACGCCAAGATAATTAACGGCAACTGTCTGCGGGATTTAAAAGAGGTTTTTTATGAGTACGAGAAATGTTGTCATTAGCTTTATTATGATGCATTACTCTCATTACTTTGCACTTACTAATGTTTAGTCTCATGAACCACTTGTCGCACCAGTTAGAAACCGCGTCGATGTCAGACTGTTAAGTAGAAACTTTATGGGTGTTATGAATTTAGTTTTGACCATTATCTTAAGGTTAAAGTTCCCTTATGCCGCACTAACGCTTGTTGTCATGCTTCTTTTTTTTTTTGCCACAAACGAGCAGTGACTGGAACCACCTTCCTGCCTCCGTTGCTGCAATCAAAGAACCTGCCGCCTTCAAAATTGCTGTTATTGATGTATTGTAGTTAGACCACTCCTCTCTGTAATGCCCTCGGGCCCTGAGAGTATTGAAATAAATAAGTCAATAAATAGATAAATTGTAAATTGCTGCTGTAGTGTCTTAACTCAACAAATCTGGGCGACCACCTGTAGATGCATGCGCTTCCCAAAGCGTGCTCGTGATTCTGCATATCTTTCTTTCCTCTCTTCTCCTATCTTTTCACCCCTTGCCCAAGTGCAGGATAGTAAACAGGACATGTGTCTGCTTAACCTCCCTGCCTTTCTTTGCATTTCTCTCTTTCTCTCTCTACTCCCACAATTTGTTCACTATGGCACCGTGAGGCTAACACCAGCGAAAAGCTGGCACCCGTTCGCACATACCGCACTTGGACTTGGCTCGCATGTATAAGCGTGCCATACATGTCAACGAAGTGCACCAGCGCCGATATACCGAGCGGCCGGACAAAATGTGTCCAACCAAACTCGGGAGGGAGACAGCAGAGAAAGATTTGCTTTAGAAGGGCAGTAAGCACTGACGAAAGCCACATGTTATTTTGTCGTTATGTTTTGCCTTCCGTAAAACACTGTAACTTACCTTGACCCCATTTTCCCGATTTTCCGTGTCCGCTAAGCACCACAGTTGTCCATTTGGTGAGCAATCTTGTTGTTGCCGTGTTTCTGTCCAACTGGGACCTCCGTCTCCAAGATGTAACGTGCAAGTAGAAGCAAAAGGAACAGATAAACGTTTCACGCAGCACGTACCAAGCATTCCGAAGCGCGTTTACGTACAGCTATATACGACGTGGCGCACATTTCAGTCTCCAGGCAGGGAGTGTCTATACGTAAGTACGCACACCGTCTGCGATCCGCGCCTTACAGGCCAAGCAAGGCCCTGCCTGCTGCTTTCATTACCCGAGACTGCCTTATTCATCAAACAGTTAGTGTTATGGTATACACAAGCGTCCGTTTTGTCGGGCTCGCAGCGCTGAGGAAAACACGGGACGCAGAAACTCTCGTCACTTTTGCGAACACACGTGGCTGCCTTGCACACAGCATGCACAGCCGACTAACTGTGTAGCTGCGGGAGCCGGACGTTCACCTCTTCAAGCACAAGAAATTGCGCAAGACGCCTAAAGTGGATAGGAATGAGGTGCTCAAAGGGGAAAAAAATGACGATGCTCTCACAAGTTCTATACACGTATATAATAGTACTTTGTTCAATGTCCGTTACGCACTGTGAATGCTGAGTCCGTGAAAATTATTGCTCACTTCCGTTTCTCACCGTGGTAGCGAGTTTTCAACATCGCTGTGTTGCAGTAGACCGGGGCCAGCTCCGACGCCACCCATTCAAATGCATGTACAACGTAGAAATGTTTCCATGAGTTCACCCCGTCACAGACTTTAAGTGTCGATGGTTGCTATAGAGAACTCTAAGTTAGAGTGATCGCAGGATACAGTATTCTGATTTAGGGTTAGGAGTTCTTTTCAAAAACTTTCCAATGTAGACAAAATAAGAGGTCGGCTGAAACTGTTTTAGTGATACATAGATAGATAGATAGATAGATAGATAGATAGATAGATAGATAGATAGATAGATAGATAGATAGATAGATAGATAGATAGATAGATGACAAAGCAAGCAGTAGACGAAACTCATCATTACTACTGCACATAGCAACTGTGGCGCATAAGACCATCAATTGGATTAAATGATGCAGCCTTTATTAATTGCTTCACGAACGTCTTCCTTCGCAGAGATTACAGCAAGTGCACCGGCGGACCATACTGTGCAAGCATCGTACCACGCGCTGTACGAGCAGAGCTTAATCGTCGTCGTTTTTCAAAGAAAAAAAAAACATACACTAAACGTCAATTATCACAAGAACCTTGTCTCTGCTGAATCCCCCCCTCCCCCTCGCGCCCTTTTTTTCACATGATCACTCTGACATTATACCATGCTAACACATCAACGATGCTAATGCGAGTACGAAGCGAATGGCATTGGAAAATTGATCAGCGGTGTCACAACCAGTGGCGTGCACATCGAACACGTCCCGTCCCCCCCCCTCCGATTTTTTTAGTGAATATAACCATTTGAAAAAAGTGCCTCCCCCCTCCCCATTAAATTAAGGAGGTGCCCCCCCCCCGCAACACTAATCCAGTTATGGTTGACCCAATATCCCTGACGGCTGCCCATCATTACTGCGCCGGAAACGCGCCCCTCGCGTAGCAACAAACGAGCACATACGGTACGCTTACGAAGCTAGAGAAAATCATCGCCCTCACTCACACCCTTTCCCGAGCAGTGACGCTGCACATTTCGGCGCACGAGTCACATCTGCAAGTGGCGTCGACCGGTCGTGGTTGAACGGACCCATGACGGCTTCGCTGGTATAACGTTCTAAGGAACGGACAGACAATGCACTCCTCCTAGCCAGCCGGTTGCTACCCGGCAAAGCAGCCGCAGATATCGCCGCTTGTCGTACACTATATGCACGCCACACGTGGGCGCAGGTGAAAAAGCTGCAGTGTACATGTACACGGGGATAGGCCGCATAGGTCGGCAGCGCACGTCAGTTCTTCAGAATAGAGCCGCGGTTCTTCGGCGCTGTCAATGGAGTCACTGCTCCCTTGGCGTCGCACAGCACGCCCATCCGGCGCAGCAAAGTCGTCGGCGCTCTTATTGTCAGCGTCGGACAGCGCAACCCGTAAATCACTGCACTGGCATAGCAAATATCGTTATCCGGGCATGCGTATATAACGAGCGAGAAAGAAAAATAAAGAGGAGAAAGGTAACAAAAACAGGGAAGTGGATAAACCTGTCGTTCGGAGGGGTCCCCAGATGGTAAGAAGCATGCTGCATGGGATCGAG
Source organism: Rhipicephalus annulatus (assembly GCA_013436015.1). Classification (NCBI taxonomy): domain Eukaryota; kingdom Metazoa; phylum Arthropoda; class Arachnida; order Ixodida; family Ixodidae; genus Rhipicephalus; species Rhipicephalus annulatus. The sequence goes on along the minus strand of WOVY01009998.1, from coordinate 33,440 downwards.
TTTCCGCACGCAACTATAGGGGCAACAACATGGCTAGTTCACTGCGTCGCTGTTAAAACAACAACAACATGAAAGTGTGACGTACTTTGTGACGTAAGCGATATTATTGTCAATATTCTGAGCGCTTACGTATTCCGTCCCGAGTCCTTCTTTTTGGGTCCACCTTTGAATGACTGGTTAGTCCCATACGGTCTCATCTCTCCATGTGCATTTATATATGCGCAGTAACTGCAGCACGCAGTTACTGAGGCTATTATACATGTCTTCATTAGCGGGTTATGTATGAAGCTGTCGTTATGTATAAAGCTCCGCTAGTATAATGGCGTTAAAGGACAGCATACCGAAGAGGCCGAGGATGTTTATTATCCATATCATTCATATATTGTTCAATTTTCCTGTCTCAGAAAGAACGCGGGACCTCTTGTGTGTTTTGACACCCATAGATTTCTCCCTCATGTGCTTTCTCTGACATGCACTGAATATGTAGGCATGTGTCGTAGAACAAAGTAGGATACTTTGTTCCGAATGGCAAAACCAAGTACATTAGCGAGCAAGAAAATTCACCGACAATTACGTTAATCTCTAATGCTAATTCTGAACGCAGCTGTTTACGCGTTTTCAATTTTTGCCATAAGTTGAGGCTAACGTTTGGAGAGAGACGTGTATAGTATGCAAAGTAGCGGACCACGCCATCAGCATAGCGTGAATGGCGCGGACAATTTTGTGCAGCCCATTGCTCACCAATAACCACAGATTATACCTCGCTACCCGGGGGACCACAGAAGGAAGGTCGTGCTGGTCACGTGTTCGCAACATGCACGCAACTTGGCCACTCCGCTCAAAGCAGGCCGAACGAAGGACAGAGCGAAAACGCACATAAATAAGGCAAAAAAAAAGACACAACACGTCCGCTCTATTTGTACATTCCGCTCGCTACTATGGTTGGCAGGCGTTTGCCATAGAGGTCGTTGAATAGAGACGGAAACCGTCAGAGCATGACACGTCCACGAAGCAGAGGAAATGGCGATCGCGCTGGCCCTGCAAAGCTGCCGAGCCCATTCCGCAATATACACCGACTCCAAGACGGTGACACGAACATTCGCGGCTGGCCTATAAATAGCTATAAGTGTGGCAAAACTCACTGTAAACGCAATGAGAGAATACGAGAGCAAATAAACGCTCGTGAAGATGAGAAAGCTCAAATCCACGCACCCTGATTCTCAGCCCACATGTATGGGCAAGATACCGGGACTCGATCACTGCAATCCCAACGAAGAGGTCAACCGCTTGGCACGTGAACTCACACGCTGCGCCGTGGACAACGACCCCTCTAGGGGTCGATGGTGTACGAGAATCTTCGCAGCCAGGACAAAGCACTCACATACCTGTCACGAATTTTGTCTCGGGAGCGCTTGCGAAGGATGGAGTTGAAAGAGAGACGGGAAGACGTGCGTGACAACAACAACAACAACAACAACAACAACAACAACAACAACAACAACAACAACAACAACAACAACAACAACAACAACAACAACAACAACAACAAACACTTTATTACACCAAACGATCACAAAAAGAGTCAAATATCGAAAGCGAAAATGAAACATTTGCGAGTATACAAAATTACTCCTACAGCAACCTGTGTACAGTCAAACCAAAACTGACTGTAGCTTATTATGAATCCGTTACTTGCCTTGGCCGCTAGTCCCAAGCCAATATGGCTTCAACAATAGAATGTTCTTACAGCTCGTCACGTTGCGACTCGTTGTCCTTTGCTGCCTCGACGTTTAGTCAAGTTCTTCGTCGTTCACGGGCTGCTCCACATCTTTACAGGTGCCGTGGGTTGATTCCGCCGCATTAACCGCTCCGCATCGCCGATATCCTGGTCCTCGTTTAAATACTCGGCCTCGCTAGGCTTAAATCGTCATATATTCCTCTGCAGACGTGTGCACTGTGCTGACTGGTGTGGGCTACTACTGTCCCGCCTCTAAGTGGGATAGCTTTACGTCAACCAGGAACTGCTGAAAAAGGGTGCGCCAAGTTCGGGCAGCCTCACTCGGGACCTCCATGCAAGGTGGACGGCGACTTCCCGGGCCTCTTGACGTGGACATACTTCAGAACCAAGTGGTTATGCTGCTTCCGCCACCGAATAGCGATGCTCATTTCCCACTTCTTCGAATCTCGGAGCCCTCACCCACAGTGACAGCTCATCCTCTGCGATTTTTTCTTTCACCACGGCTCAAGCCGCGTGCCACGAGTCTTTTTTCGACGAATTTTTTGCGTAGACTTGGCTGGTGCGCGTGCCATCGTGTGACCCTTTTTCTTCTCGTGCACCGCCGCCGCACTTCCACGATGATAGTTATAGCGCGAGAACAAAACGACGACACAGCGACAAGAAGTACACGAAGGAAGGGGTACTTCTTGTCACTGTGCCGTCGTTTTGTTCTCGCGCTGTAACTATCGTCACGCCATACCAACTAGCCCAAGCTGCCACGCTTCTAAGTTACGCACTTCCACGTTCGGTACGCGCCTCGTGCCTCTTACTCATTACAATACCACGCGATCACTTCACATTACCGGGGACAAAGACGCGCCTTCCCTGGGCCACACCCAAAAATTAACAAAGCACGAGCTCTTACTCAAAGATGATTTCAAACACGCACGTACATAACTCCATCTACCTTGCACAGAGTTAACCCCGACACACCACCCACATGCTTGCTTTGCAACCATCATCGTTGCAACTTCAAACACACGCTCTGGCTGCGCCCTATATATATACCCCCAGCGCAGCACAACTAAACACCCAAGAGGCTTGGCAAGAAGTCCTCAAGAGCAACGACTACAATCAGCAACTACAGGCGGTCCGCAGGACCCGGGACATCGACAAGCTCTCGGCTGCCAGCGCCAACGGAGCCCCCAGGCTGACTCAAGTGTCGGAACGGCCCTTAGTCAGGCTCCTCTGGGTATCTTGAATGAAGTCAATCTCACTCACTCACTCACTCACGCCCGTGCCCGAGCACCGTCCTGGCTTCCTTACAGTGCATACATAATCTGGTACTTCAGTACAAATCACACGCAAGCAGCCGTGGCTGAGCGTGATTTCCTCTGCATTCCACTCTGTAAGAGCTTTCTGATCGCGTGTTCTACGTGCATCGTTTTCGAACAATGACGTTTTTCGCACCCCGTTTCGACACTCAGCCTTACTGTAGGTGGTTAATCACGACTGCAATCAGTGTACTCGCTGACAGACCTGCTCTTTTGCCCGACACCGCTTCGAGCACTTGAAGGCGTGCCGCACTTGGAGCTGTATAGTTCCTTTTTTTTCTTTTTTCTATGGCTTACTGGCACTCGGCACAGTTTTCAGTGCGACATTTTGGTCAATGATCTGTGCGATTGCTTCGAAACGTGCGCTGTGGATTCGCGCGCGGGCTTTGTTTAGCGACGTGTCCTTGCCGGAAAGTGAGAGTCGTTGTGTAACGACCTGCGAGGGTCCGTTGTGACGGAGATTAACCTGCATATTCTCCTTCAACGGACATTCACGACCGGTTTCGTGAAACTGCGTGACAATGAAGCCCGAAGAGGTTGCTATCACGTGGCACTCAAATGCTTTTTGGAACGCAGGATCGCCAGCGTTCAAGAGCGTTCCTATAGCCTTCCTGCAGTTTTAATCGAGCAGTTAAACGTAACCGACGAGATTGAGAAGATTTATTCATTTCTTTTTTTGTATGTTGTCATTTTTCTTCTTCTGCTCCTTCTTCCTATTATTATTATTATTATTATTATTATTGCTGCAGATGAGGATGATAATCACGATATATGTTTAAGAACACGTGTTTGGATAAGGCTGACAAAAAGATTACAGTTTACAGGTGAGCCAATTTCTTGCCATTGCTTAGAGGAAACGAAGAAACAAGAAGTCTGTGAAGCTTATATAAGGGTGCTTGGATAAAGTTCATACTGAATGAAAGTTACGTGGAATTGTTTCAATGGGACGGGGCCACCGCACCATATAATGAGGTTAGTGATGATGCCGCTGATGACAGCATTTCAGAAACATTAATTTATATCGAACGTTGGCCCCTTTAATTACCCTCGAGAACACCGACGTGAGCCCAATAAGCTGCTTTACGAACGCCGGAGTAACCTTGGTCGCTTGGGATTTTTTAACGTACACACAGACCTAAGTACTTCTGTGTTCTTCCCATTTCATCCTATCGACTTGCAACCGCCGAGTGCGGGAATCAAACCCGCACCATTGAGTTCAGCTGGGCAATATCTCACATGGTGAGCCACCATAATGGGCGCTTCTGAAGTACATTTTGCAAGGGTTAAACGAGGAAGACATATCGCTTGTCACAGTTGGCAATATTTATGTAGCAGATCAAACGCTGACAAACGTGCTGCAACGGCACTCATGCAGCTAGCAATCACGCGATCCAGACCAGCCCACGATGTGCATGCATGGAACTACAAAATTTTCATAGAGACGTTGATCCACATTGCAAGACTTGGCTGAAAAAAAAAAAAGCAGCATAAGCATCGCGTGAAAGCGTTGTTTAAAAGCTAGCAGGAGGAAGATGTTTCTCTCACTTAAAACGAAAAAAAAGCACTGGAAAATAGGCACACGTCTCATGCGCTATAGGAAACACACGTTGTGAAAATGGGATAGACTCACTAGCTATAATAAAAAGCATATCTTAACGCCAGAGGATACTCCCACCACCGAGTCCAAAAGTAAGCTGGAGGCAGGCGGTCACCTGGAGACAGCTAAACGAACACATTTCCTAACCCAATCCACCTATATAGGATGGATATATTCGGGCAAAAATTAGGAAGACATGGGCGAATTGTGCCAGTAAGGACCAGCAGCACTCAAGCATATGTTGTGGGGTTGTCGTGTAGTAACCAGAATAATGGCAGTTACTCCGGAGACCCTGTCATCGATATATATGAGCCGCCGCTCTGCGCAGCTCCGACCTCGGCATCCAAACAGCAAGCCCGCGAGGTGGCGTTGAGGAAGGCTTCCCGCTCCCCAGTGGCAAAACTAAGTCCCTGTTGTGATAAACCTTGCCTAACGTTCAATAAAGCTGTATACATCTGTCCATCCATGAAGGCTAAATTAGAGCTGGCTATTTCATGAACATAATAGGATTACTGAAGAAAAACACCAACAAAAAAGTCTGACAAATAAAAAAATAAGAACATAGAAAAAATTATCGTAAACGCTATGTGCTTATAAAATATGTTGTGCTTAAGGAATCACAAAGCAAATGGAAAGTGGTGTCATAGATTGCCACGATAGTGTCCGTAGAGGTAGTTTTCTATGCACGCGTATACATGAGATGACTATGAAGTATGCTAATTAATAATTAAATACTAATAAAAGAAGCAGCATTAACGATTTTATACAGTGCATTAAATCTGCATGAATAACAATTCCTAAATCTTGATGAACACTCACTGCAAGTCTTTGACCGGATCATCCTCCTTGGTCTAGATACGTCTACGGCCGAAGCACTTGCGAATTGCATGCATGTCTTTATTTATTTATTTATTTATTTATTTATTTATTTATTTATTTATTTATTTATTTATTTATTTATTTATTTATTTATTTATTTCCTTCTTTCCTTCTTTCTTTCTTTCCTTTTTTCTTTCATTTGCGAAGACCCGCGAGAGTTACCATTGTAGCAGAAAAACAAATGTGCTGTGTTGTGTATGTTACGGGAAAATGCGTGTAATTTTAAGCGCCTTCCGGCAGCTTTCACACTCTTTGCTCCTGCACGCGGGGCTTCCCTTCGCAGAGTTGCGCATTTATGACCATGGAGGAACAATGGGGGCTTGCCACGATTAATGTAACACTTCGTAGGATATAGGGAACAGTCGCTACTGTGCGCCTTACAATATGGTATACGAGAACTTAGACGCAGCTGCGAGGTCTAGAAGAAAGGCTTCGTGAGCTTCACGCTTCATGTCACGCCGCACTTTCGTGGAACGACGTGCATTTAGATCTCTGCGTCATTCTCAGTGCGAAGTATTTATTTTTGAAAGCGCACACCTTTGCATTAGTACCACCTTCGATTTCACTGCCCCAAATGTCTCCGAAAGGGAAAAGCCTCGGCTGCTGACCCGCAAATCGCGGGTTTCATCATGGCCGCGGTGGTCGCATTTTCGATGGAGGTGAAAGGCTAGAATCCCGTGTGCCATGTCAGTGCACGTCGAAGAAGATTGATCTGATTTCCGAAGCCCTTCGATACGGCTTGGCTTATAAGCTATGATTGGGCCATGGTTATCAGACGCAAAACAGTGCCAAATATTTTTAGAGAGGGAAACATGGAGGACGTTGGAGCTTTCTCTTCAAGAGTACACGGCATTTTACATGACTTCATTCATTTGCCGGGTTTTGATTCTCCGTGAAAAACTCGACCGCGCCTCGAGGAAATACACGCATGTGCTCATGATCGAGTGGGTGAGTGAATTAATAACTTTGTATTGGGCCCAGCAAAACGAGATAAAACGCGCACTCAGCTGATCCCATGACGGGACCGACAGACCTAGCCTGCCGGGCCTATCACGGGCATGCTGGACGGCCAGGATTTGGTTTTCATAGACATCTCTTCGTAGAAGCGCGCCCCATTCTTGTTTGAAGAACTTCGGGCCCTACGACACGCACTCAGAGCATGTAAGACAAAGTAGCAGCCTCGCCCCAGGAAGCGCAAGAATTATTCAGGTATAGACTATGGATGCCGGGTTGGGGAGGTTGTTGCAAACTTCTCGGTGCCCATCTGCAAGTACTACAGTTGTGTAGCGCCCACACCTTAATTTATCAGTTAGCGAAGACAACTACTGTGCGTCCATGGAATTAATACGCACACTGAATAATATATGGGGTTTAACGCCCCAATACCATTATATAATTATGAGAGACGCCGAAGTGGAGGGCTCCGGAAATTTTGACGATCTGGCATTCTTTAACATGTGCTCACATAGCACAGTACACGAGCCTCTGCCTTTTCGCCTCCATCGAAATGCGACCGCCACGGCCGCGATCGAACCCGCGACCTTTGTGTCAGTATCCGAGCACCGCCAGGGTGGACATACGTGCACCTACGCAGCTACACACTTTTGTGATGCTGAAACTGCAGATGATAATGAATAATCGGCGCTAAGCGATTCATAATGGAAAGTCCTTTACATCACTCACACGTTCAAGCAACTCAGGTGGCATAACGTGTTCCGACTCTTCTGCCGCGAAATGTTACGTTCGCTCATCTATCTATCTATCTATCTATCTATCTATCTATCTATCTATCTATCTATCTATCTATCTATCTATCTATCTATCTATCTATCTATCTATCTATCTATCTATCTATCTATCTATCTATCTATCTATCAATCAATCAATCAATCAATCAATCAATCAATCAATCAATCAATCAATCAATCTATCTATCTATCTATCTATCTGTCTGTCTGTCTGTCTGTCTGTCTGTCTGTCTGTCTGTCTGTCTGTCTGTCTGTCTGTCTGTCTGTCTGTCTGTCTGTCTGTCTGTCTGTCTGTCTATTCTATCTATCTATCTATCTATCTATCTATCTATCTATCTATCTATCTATCTATCTATCTATCTATCTATCTATCTATCTATCTATCTATCTATCTATCTATCTATCTATCTATCTATGACGCCATCACACGATGATGACGCCATCACACGACATCATCGCTTGTTCATATATAGCAGGGCCGATCTGGGAGGCAGTGTGAAATATTGTGTTGTGCGTAAAAGTTTCGGGGCGAGGTTAGGATCAGTACAATCGGTTTAGATGAAGAATAAGAAAATAATATAAAGATGGCTTTCACTTAGGAGTCGCGTTAGGTGAAATGTTGAGAGACCGTGTGACTTCATATTGATACAAGCCCTGATGGACTATTCCTTAATGTTTATCATGGCCTATATCAGGAGCTTCGTACTGATTGTATACAATACGCCTTAACGAGACAGCAAAGTTTGCCGATGCATGGATGGATGGACGGATGAGAAACTTTATTGTTAGTCCTGAGGTGCATGGTTCAACGCGCAGTGGGCCGCTCCCACGTTGGGACAGTCAGGCCAAGCCCGTCCTCTGAATCGTGTACCTTGTGGACAACCCACAGTTGATCCCCGATATCGGGGCTCTTGATAGCAAATTTAAGCCACGACTTCGTTACCATACACCCCTCCACCCCCCGAATCTACTTCTTTGCTCACTTTTTTGCATTCGTCTTTATCACTTCTCTGCCTACGTGTTAAAGGATCACTTGCTTGCCAAAGGCCTTGGCATGTGCCCGGCCGCAACACAAGCGTTCCGCTAGGCCTTGTAGGCGAAGCGTTTACATTAGCATAATGAGGGACAACGCACAATAGTATACGGTGCTCAGCGTTGCGGCTGGACTGAGCGCGTTCTTACGCGAATCGACAGAACACAGCACGACCCCGAAAATAACGAATATGGCGAGGATGTAAAAGAGAAAGTAAGCAACAGACGATGGCCAAGCAGGTGAGCGATTTCGGTCCGGCCAGATTTTCGACCGTGGCACTGGCAGCAACAGACGGCGTGCGGACAGCATCCAAGGGCATCTGTCTACATCCGTCCCTCCGTTTCCGCTGGCCCACGTCACCTGTAGCGAGCGGGCGGTTCTTCTGTGGCGGTTCCAAGTGCGCAGGTCTAGTACGGTGCACTCGTTTTGCGTCTGCGTCATGTTGGCGTCTCAGCTGCCTCCGAGCACGGCGCGTCAGGGAGCCTCTGTGGGTTTCAAAGCGCATGCAAGTATTGAGTGGTCAGCGCCGGATGCAAGCAAGACACGTGGAGAAAAGTAAGACTGGGAGAGATTGAGAGAACCAGAGTCGGGAGGTGTCAGTACCTCATAAAAACTGGGGCTTGCAAGAGAGGCTATAACAAGTAACTGCGATTGCGGACATCTTTTTTTGGCAATGAAGAAAAGGCTACGGAGCCAAAGCGGGCATGTGCCACCGCTGAAGAATGTTGCCCCACAATTGCTGCCGTAATTTTCGCATGGCAATTAAAAAAAGACAATATTATTTTCTACGTGATGCTGTTTATAAAGGGACGCAGTACGCACCAAGGGGATATTATTCTTTATTTAGTTACTTTATGCAGTATCATTTCTCGTTTTTGCGCGTGTTAAAACTTCCCACATTTTACGTGCACCTCGTAATCAAAATTGCGTCTTCGTATTTGGGTGAGCTATAATATATTATAGGCACTACGGGTAAGCGCTTGTCGCCCTCCAGTGTTTCGGACGACTTACCGAAGAAGCTCGTGGTAAATTGCACTCACAAATGACTGCCTAAGCAGACGAACCAAATTGTATGCAGTGTTCTTATTTAAACGCTTCACTTCTCTTCACTTTATTACCTTAAAGACCCTTTGGTAAGGGTATTACGTAAGGCGTGGGAATATATTAGTACGTAATTTGCATGAACATAATTGAAATTACAAAAGTAGAAAAAGGCGGTGGTCTAGTGGCTAAGGTACTCGGCTGCTGACCCGCAGGGCGCGGGTTCGAATCCCGGCTGCGGCGGCTGCATTTCCGATGGAGGCGGAAATGTTGTAGGCCCGTGTGCTCAGATTTGGGTGCACGTTAAAGAACCCCAGGTGGTCTAAATTTCCGGAGCCCTCCACTACGGCGTCTCTCATAATCATATAGTGGTTTTGGGACGTTAAACCCCACATATCAATCAATCAAAAGTAGAAAAAGAGAAAAAAAAAACACATGTGCTAAACATTTGCATAATGCATAACTGAACACCGTAGAGGGAAAAAATACAGATCAGTACATGGGCGGATGTGTTAATTACGTCATCACAAATACCTATATACATAAACAGTACTAAGTAAAGATGAAATAGCGCTTTCATTGCGAAAAGTGCGCTGTTACACTCTCCGTAAACACACAGGGGCAAGCGATGGCAACGATCTGGTGAGGTGGTTATGTCTTTCGAAACGTTGATTGATTGATTTGTGAGGTTTAACGTCACAAAACCACCATATGATTATGAGAGACGCTGTAGTGAAGGGCTCCGGAAATTTCGACCACCTGGGGTTCTTTAACATGCACCCAAATCTGAGCACACGGGCCTACAACATTTCCACCTCCATCCGAAATGCAGCCGCCGCAGCCGGGATTCGATCCCGCGACCTGCGGGTCAGCAGCCGAGTACCTTACCCACTAGACCACCGCGGCGGGGCTGTCATTCGAAACGTGAGCCAAGCTGGACTACTTTGAGGAGTACTTGGGCAGTAGCTTTCCATTCATTGCCAGTAAAAGTTGTCCGCGAGTATAAAAGGTGTTGTGTGGGACTGCGACAGATGAACCAGCACCTTCGTTTGTTAAAAGGAAAAGAAGGCAAGAATACTATTGGGCACTATACGAAGTAAATATAAGTCAACCAATCAATCAATCAATCAATCAACCAATCAATAAGTCAGTCAATCAATCGATCGATCAATCAGTTATTCTATCAATCAATCAATCAATAACTATCTATTTAAATAATTAACATGAGAATGTGATACCAATGGCATAAATAGATAAAGAACTTAGCATTATGTAAAGCTCAGTGAAAAGGGAAGCTTTTCACGGTATTTATAGCCTTGAAATATATTTCGTCATCGTGATCTGCGTGCTATCGAGATCAAAGGCTGTTATGCGCTCGCAGTGATGTCGAGATGAGCGTATTGGGGGTATATATTACAGCGCGTGCAAATACACTAACACCTGCTACGGCCACTGACAGGCACTTGAAAGTGCAGGACGCGCATTCATCACGTCAATCTATTCGTAAATGGGCCAACGTTGCGTTATTAGATGTCGATGACAGCACCTCGTTCAATACAGACAGCCTCTTGCATGGTACCGGCTGTGTGGCCGCATTAACCACACACATATGCTGCGGCGCTGCCTAGGTGCTCCAACAGATGTGGCGATCGCCGTGATTCCGCCGATTGCTCAGCACAAAGATTTACCCGAACCTGTGGTGTAAGCTGTAACGGTGGCAACGTGGCGTTCTACACAACTCAGAGCAAGGCTCCTGATAAGTCGACGGAACTTACGATAAGTGGATTCGCACAGGCATGGGGCATGCGTGTATGTGCGCGCAAATCTTGTCGAAGTACGTTTGTGAAACTCGCTTATGATGTCTCTCAGTTTGACTTTTTTTTAAGGTAAATAACGCTTAGTTCTTTAGTCGATGGCTCCCGCTTTTGCTTCTTCTTTGCCAGGGAAAGTCACACGACGGTTTATTCGTTCACATAAGTCGACTGAAAGTGGAAAGCCATATTATTTCTTAAATACAATAGTTTTTCTGCGGATACGTGAACGCAAAAATTTTGCTCTTTCTCTCGTTTTGTTTGTCTGTCACACAATTCGGGCACACGGCAGAAGTTTAAGCATTTGCTGAACGCCCAGCCATTTTGAACTGGTGGATGCGTTCATACTTGGGAACATTGTCGATCAAAAAGCAAATATCACTCAGGCACAAAATCAATGCGTATATATTAGGTGATGTGTTCATCTACTAGAAAATACATAGATGAGCGATTCTTAAGATCTCAATGTTTCTTACGCTGCTCTGAAAATGGGATGCTACGCAAGAAAAAGAGGAGGGAGAGGATGAGGAAGGAAGGAAGAAAGGAAGGAGGAAAAACAGGTCTTCTTCTGACGATATGGTGCTGCCATCTGACAGGATAGAAATGATACGAGAACAGCATCATGGGTGGCTGCGGATGAGACCAGAACTCATGTGGTACGGCCGGCAGAACACTATCACCTTTCGACAACACATGTAGCGAAAGACGCAGGCACGTTTTTTTTTCTTCTGAGGCTGTTGCATTGATATGTTGTATTTGCGGCTATTCTCTATTTATTGATTTTAATCTGCTGACCTTCTTGACTCATAAGAAATATACACCTTAATAACTGCACCGTACAACCAAGAATACAAGTGGTTACAGTACATTAGATTCGCTGTTTAATGAAACAGAATACACGCGACACTCATAAAACTGGCGTCAGTCGACAGTGATCAATGAGCCGAGGTCGGGCAGACATCGCTCTTGAACATGCCAGGAAAGAAATATTCTGTAGTATATGAGGGCGGATAAGAATGAACACAAACTAGATCGCACAAAACAGAGCATTCACATTTCTGCCGAAAAAAAAAATCTAAGCTATAGCACGCATGTGTACAAAGACGAGCAGGAGAAGAAATGCCTTCCGCCGCTAAATTAAATACAAAGCGATGGAACGTCGACTGCCATTAATATTTCTGCGAACCCGGGCTCCCTGGCTTGCCGGGAAGAAATGGAATGACACTTACTTCGCGAAATGAAATCTGCGTGAAGCGAAATTCTGAAAGCGGAACAGCGTAGACTCTGCTGCTGTCGCCTGACAGTCGACATTTGTTTTAACGCTCCCCGTGCCCCTATCTCGCTGTCAGCCGCGGGCCCAGACCTGCAGAACAGAAATGTACTTCACATCAGGGCTGGAAAGTGGAGCAAGGCTAAAGAGAACGCCGAACAGCGCTTCACATGTGGGAGGGCTTCCGTGTTGAATGCTCCTACAGCTTTGTATTCAACAACCAAAGGGACGATATCAAGAGAAAAAAAAAAGCTTTACATTTACGAGCAAATAAGGAAGGTTTTATACAGCGCCAAATATTGAAGAACGGTGAAAGAAGGGCGCAGACAACGGCGCCATTGTCTCTGTCCTCCGTTTACAGATATTTTGCTTATTAAACTGTTCTGAATTATAGTATATACCATCAGATAGTATAACAACAGTGCAGAGAAGTCATAGCAGAAATGTACTGTTGTTACAACGACACCAGTATTCACAAACACAATACAGCACACAACGCACCCACCCCTCTGTTCCTACTCTCCCTCTACTCTAAAAAAATCACCGCATATCCATGGAGGCAATGATGATGAGTGGAGCGAAGTGTCCATCCGTCCGTCCGTCCATCCATCCGTCTGTCTGCCGTTCCATCTGCCTGTCTGTCTGTCCCTCCACCCGTACGTCTATCAATTATGCGAAATCGCCAACTATATACGAAAACCATTAACGTCATCTATTGAGCAATTGATAAACTATAGTTGGCTACTACTACTACTACTACTACTACTACTACTACTACTACTACTACTACTACTACTACTACTACTACTACTACAAAGGAGGGAATGACCCACACCCTAGCGAACTTCACCCCTAAAGAACAGAAAAAAAAAAACGCCAGGCCTGCGCGAAAGCGCAACACAGTCACAGCGAAAGCTAGAAGAGCGGCCTTTTAGAGCTTTATCTAAACACTCATTGAGTAACTGCTGCAAGCATACTTGCTTGATACCCACTACAGCATTAATAATAAACATTTTTGGGTAGTAGGCTGACATTCACTATGCTATTTTTGTCATTCGTCTGAGAAGCGTGGTATCTGCTGAACACTTGCAAGGCTTTTTGTCCTGATTGTTCATGCAGTGGCTGATGACGATAAGAAATGGTGCTCGAAGTGGGTATGCGCCACAGTTAATTGGTGAACAAGAACAAGTTTTTCTAATGGGAGCATTGGACGACCCACTCGTTACGCTATTCGCATTGATCGACGACTGTCTGTTCTTTCACTGTTTTAGAACGCTTTATAAGTCGTATTAACGCGATTGCTTTCCCAACATCAAGCCTGCCTGAGGCAAGCTTGCCAACAAGTCCTAAGCAACGGCGTCGCTCAGTGGCAGAATACTGGGCTGGCACCCAGTGAACCCTGGTTCGAGCCCCACTGTGTCATTGGTACTAGGCTTTTTTTTTTCTAATTTCGTGCGATGTGGTTACGGACACCGGCGGCGGCGGCGGACAACTACGGCGCCTTGCGGGACCCGAGTAGTGAAATGTGAGCGGTAACTTGAATTCAGTAAGGTTAGCGATCGCGGGGTGTTAAGCTGTTAAGCATTAGTCTTCGTCTCAGCTGGGATTTGAAGGCTATTGTTTCATAGTGTTCTGAAATAAATAAATAAATAAATAAATAAATAAATAAATAAATAAATAAATAAACAAACAAATAAATAAATATAACACGAATCTTGCGTGACCCATTTCTTGAATGGCTTCTGGCAATCATATTTGGCTACACGACGGATGCATCACTTGCTCTCCCTCTCATTCTTACCATTTTTTTTAGGCAGGTTCACATTTGATCTGTGTAGGATAACAAGAGAGGTGCCACAAACTTAAGCTCACTGCCATTAAGTCGCTCTTTTTCTTGAACTAGCTGGGGAGCTATCCTCGCGTTATACAATTCGTGGACATGTCCGATTCACCGGAGCGCGTTCAGTTACGCAAGAATACGGCTGGTTGTGACGTCATGGCGCCCTTGACCACGTCAACGCACCGAACCCGCCAGCTTATTTCCAGCGTAAAAAGTGGACGAAATGTACAGCAACAGCACTAATGAACAAACTTGACAAGCCTTAACACGCTTATGAACGTCTTGTGATGTTTCAACAGCGATGCGGTAAACGTGTAACGACCTTCCAGAGGTGCCAGGTGGGCGGCCGCGTTAAACCTAGTTCAAGGGCTAACACTGATCAGAGTTCATGCATGGCCTTAGAGATGTGCGTTCAAATGCAGATATCTGGAGGCAGCACTGGTTGCGGCGAAGCGCATTCTGTATTTCTCCTGTGTGGCGTGGCAAGAGTTATGAAAGCTTCGCGACGTCAAACAGTCTGGTTGTTCAGAGCAAGCTCTGGAAAAGAAAGAAAAATATAACAAAAGAAAGGATGGTAATAGAAGGCGCAATCGCGTCCCGCCGCCAGCGAGAGCATCATCCTTGCATGGGAACGCAAGAGTTGGTATGCGGGCACTTTCACTCCGCGTATCTCTTTCCGTTCCATGCATTCTCCCCCCTTTTCCCGGCGGCGATGATGGTGGTTTTGTTCTCGTCAAGGTCACGTGATGCGGCGGTCCTACCTCAGCGGAGCCGTTCTCTCATAACCGTTGAGCGAGCGAAGCTGGCTGGATGGTAAGTGGCCGCGCATTTGCCGGGCGGAGCAGGCAGTGGAGCGGCAAGCACGCCTAGTCGGCCGCGTCATGACCGGCTTTTTGGCGGCACAGACTCGCCACGCCGGATGTAGTGGCGCACGTTGCCGTAACTCGCTTCGTGCTTGACGTCACCATACTGTTGCTGGCACGTGGGGATCTCGAACTCGCCTGCGGCGCCGCTTGCAGGTCCCGTCTACTAAAGCGACTACAAGTGAGGCCCATGGCGCAGTCCGAGGGTTAGGTTGTACGGAGTATCCGAGTATTATTCCAGTCTTACCTATTTATAACTTGTCTTTCATCTGTTCCTGGTCGCACCACCTTCCTCACCGGTGACAGCAGGCGACGTGGAAGCTTCAGGTCTGTACGCGTCGTTTAGTCAGTTTTCTAAGCACGTAAACATGACAGAAGAAAGTTTACGGGACGTGGACTTCACTGTGAATGGGAATTTCTGCTCTGCTAGTAAATGACGTTGCTAGCCTCGCGGGTAAATAAAAGTGGTAATAACTTTTCCAGGCTGTGTTCCCGGACAATGCGGTAATATAGGTTTTTTTCTTTCGTTCCTAAAATTTCACGTACCGGAAACTGTTGCTGCTGGATGCACCTCTTGCTTAGCGCTTTTGCAACGGTAGTGGGCGCACAGCATAAACGTGCGTAGACTGAACCGTGATGTCTGGTGTGGCTTGCTGTGGGGCCTGCTATACTACTGCAGTGTTTCATTTTCGTGATCATTAATAACGTGCTTCGCTTTTGTTATATTAACATGCCTGACAGCGTCGCGAATCTTTGCTGCAACGTAAGCGTGATTAGAGTTCAGAAGCATGCCATTTTACTTTCATTGTAGATTTCGAAACTGATTCAATCATTTAGCCAAAGAAAGGCTGCCATACAATATCGTGTTTTAAGTAAGAACTGAGCAAACCTCTGATTTGGGCAAGAAAAGACAAATAAATTGGAGGAGAAAAAAAAATTGATCTTTGTTTCATGTATGCTCATACAACGTGTTACTTTCTGGATGTAATTCTACTTTGCCACTATCTTTAGTTCATGCCGTGCATGTGACAAAAAAAAAAAAACGTTCACCGTGCAAGACCTTGTTATCGCGTGTTTCGTTATCGTAATCCGCTGTTCTCTAAAGTTCTGAATTGCGAAAGCCCTGCTGCACCATAAATGTTTCACTCAGCGAAGAATGGGAACCAGATGATTTTCCTTTCGAAATTTTCTTCATAGTTCTTGTTTCTTTCGGCCGGCTCACCGGTATTCTCGTTCCTGCACTGGTAGTCATCGCCAGATCGCGGCGCTCCACATGCCGCGATGCTTTCATCATTCGAGAGCAGCGCTCCGCCGAGACAGATGGGGGCAACACGATCCCCTCGTCTTTTTTTCGAACTAGGCGCCCAGTCGTGCTGGGGGCCAAGCCAGCGACGTCGTCGGCGACGCGGCGTCAGGGAGCGCAGATGCATTCCTGGGGCGGCGGCAGCTGCAACCAGCGACATCTTACTCGCAGGGGGCCCTGTTGGCTTCTTCGACGAGGGCGAAGCGGGACGAGAGAAACAAAAGCAAAAAAGTACACGAGCGGGGCAAACCGGCCGGCTGCCTTCTCGCCGCCGATGTATCGGGCCCTGGAACACCTCCCGCCACTAGTCGTCCCATTCCCGGCCCTCCGCACGCAAGCCACGCTGGTTCGGCGCTCCACTCGCTCGGCGACGGCAACAGGTAAGCGCCCACACGGCTTCTTTCGATCGCTGTCGCGAGAGGGGGACGCCAGGCGGCGGCCGCATGCGTGAGTTGGCCTCGTGCAAGTCGTTTTCATTTTCGACCTTGAAATCGATAGAAAAGAAAAACAGTTGGGGTTTGCTGCGACCTGTCACTAGCTTCGTGCTCGCCGCTGGTTTCTCTGCATAGGGACGCGTTGACTGAGAATCGCCTGAGATTTTCGTTGGCTGCTCTGTTGAGTGGACGCTGTTATTCCCGTTTCTCTCAGGTGGGTCTGTGCGGTCTTGTAAGTGCGCTCAAGTCTGGTCTGGTCGGCGACCGCCACGAGTTGCTGCGAGCGCTGTGTGTTTGGCGGTGCGCCAGCGGAGGACGTGATAGTTAAGGGCTCGCGCAGAGTGTTTGTCGGTTAGCGGTTATGGTAATGAACGGTTTGACACTGCAGTCGCTGACCTGGTCTTCGAATTGGAATGAAGCCAGTCGCGTGTGCGAACCAGCTGTCGTGGCCTCTGTGTAACGTCAGTGGATGACGTCGTCGTACGACGGCAGTTTTAATCATTCGTTTTAAAGTTCGGACAGAGACGGGAAGATACGAAGGAATGAAGACAAGGTAGTTGAACCTGCATGCGCGTACAGTGACAAATAGATCTTAGACGTTGCGGGGTCGCAGATTGCACGTGTCTACTTGTTAATGTGCAACTGAGTTGTTTACCGTGCCTTCAATAGTTACACCTTTCGTTACGCTCATACATTCTGCATCGTCGAAGCTGTTATGTGGATCACCTATGCTAATAGAGAATACAGCCCATACAGTTCTCGAATGCTAGAGTAAAATATTCGAAGCACTTTCTTGGTAGGCATATTTTTGACGTTTTCGGCTACCTTATAGCATATGTCGCATTGGGTGTTGATTTACTTGGCGTATAGGCCTTGTGTGTGAGTATGACTCAAGTAACATAACTGTGGTATCTATATTATTTAGAAAGGCGTTGTTTGTACTTCTCACTGTTGTTACTATTGAAGACGCTGATTTAATGCATGCGATGCTTAAGCAATTGAGTTTAACGGGTCGATTAAATACAACCATTCTCGACTCACTTGTTCTCGTTCGCAGTGCACTATCACCAAGACGATGTTAGAATTCACAGTGTTAAAACATAACGTTTAATTGAAGCGTAAGTAGCAAAAAAATTTTGTGCTTACGTCTGGATATCAGGAAGCATGCAAAACGACGCTCAGCCACAGGTAAAGTCTATGTTTGACATGGCAAAACTAAAGTTTACTAGATAGCTTGTTCGCACTTATTTCATTGTTATGCGATGGCGTATATCGCGCATATACGTATAAACAGTCCGTATAAGCATATCGTATATGCGACAGGATAAGCGCCTAAGACAGCGTGAACGCGACAAAACCATGCCTAAAGCCTTGCTATAATACAAGGTGGATACAACCACGCTTCCATGTGCACGCGATTTCTAAGCGCGAGATATGCCACCGATCCTCTTTTGACGTGTTGTCTACATTTTCACTTTCGTTCTTGTTAAAAACCTTTTCTTTTTTTTTGAATTGTGCTATGTTAAACAAGCTTTTCTTCCACAAGTAACTGCATATGTTTACATCAGTAGATTTACTTGTCGCGATTTATTGCAAATAATTTATGAACATAAGTAGAACATAAATATAATAATAATAATCATAATATAATAATTTAAGCTTGAGGCTGTGACCAGCTTGCTCACAATAAACTATATATATATATATATATTATATGGGAGTAATAATTCAATGGGGCAGTGAGTCCTTTCCGTGAAGGTATGAGATATGGCTGGAATATATATATATATATATATTATATATATTATATAATATATATATATATATATATATAATATAGTGTTTTTTAAATGGGATATGGCACAAACGGGACGTTGTCACAAGGATAATATATTTCCAACAGTTTTCGGGAGGGGTCCTCCTTCATCAGGGGAATGAGTTATTATATAGAATATATAATATATATATATATATATATATATATTTAGAGCTAATTATGAGAGCTGTTTAATTAGCTTCGATTATTTCGATTTCGCAGCCGGAAGTCACTGTGGTAGTTTGTACGCGAAAATTCAGCGCAGCACTGTTTGAGCAGTTTTAACTTGTACAGACGACACAGGTCACCTATCGTGCCTCTTGAGTGCCTTTCCATTCTATAATGAGTTGACCACTCCTCCCCTACGAATAAGGCTGTTTCAGAGCGGACACCTCATTTATACAGTATGAATTTGCATATCGGTGTAGTGAAAGACACTTTCTCTTACTAATGGGTTCGGCTTACCTTTTTTAAAAGAGCGGACCTTCAAGATGAAGGACACAGCCACACTTTAGGCATAGTGCTAATCACTAGCTTTACGGGCGCCTGGCCTCGCTGACTGCGTAAGGGGCGTTCGCTGTGGAAACGAAGCCGGGGATACATTCGGCTCCATTACTGAGACAGCAAGACTCTTGCTTACCAGGCATCGTGTCTTTTCTTGTTTTTGTCGAGGCCACCTCAGTTGGTATTCAGGCTGCGCCGTGCTCATCCGCTATACACGCCATATCTGTCACACTGCGACTTCTCAAAAGCGTACCGTTACGTATATGGATGACGCCAGAGTCAGATACAGATCGCATGGAGCGTCAAGGTAGTACAGCTGCTTCGTATCGGCGCGTAAATATAGCTCGGCTTTGAGCTTAACTTCCTCAAGCGAAGGAAGCCTGAAGCTTAGCGAGTGCTCAGGGAGACTGCGTCTATCGCGACGAAGTCTTGGCACTCGCTTAATCGGCACGACTCACTGCACCAGCGACCACGTGTTTCAATGTCTCAGCTGCAATCAAAGCAAAGATGAAAGATAATTCATTCCAAGCGAACACGTTGGAGTCTACGCACAGCGGAGATTTCGATATACGGGGCTTTGCTAAAATGGCTTGCAACCGTCTCTACTTTTGTGCCATACTTCTATCTTTATTTATCGGTTTGTTTAGAACAATACTCAGATTGTCCAAGGGGTCACTGTTAAAAGCAAGCATTAACTGACTGGGCCGCGCCACCCATACAGCAGCAACAGCATAAAGACGATATATACAACCATAGTAGAATACATGGAAACCAATCACTGCACTTGTTTTACGCAGATAATTAAAGGCAATAAATGAAAAAGTAAACAAGACATTTATGTTTTACAGGGTGTTTCATTCATTCATTCAGACTTTATTCAAGACAATTTACAAATGTCTTAAGAGACGCAGAAAACAAAAAAAAAGAGAGGTGCCTCATTTGGCTGACTGCTATTTCGACCGCTTAATAATTTTGTTGTCTCAATTTCAATAATTAGTGCCGCAGCAATGTTTGTACACACCTGAATATGCCTTCTTACACATTAAAGGGAACGCCGCAGGTAGCACGCACATGCCTGCTTTCTGTAATTTTTCAATAATAGTGGACACATTTCTTCAAACACCCTGTATACTTTGACAGGTGCCCAGTGAGCTCTGCAAGAGTAGAAGCACAAACACACAACAAAAGAATGCAGGTATAACTCTCGTATTAACTTTTGTTCTAGTCCTCTGAGAATAATCATTCTCATCATTTCTTTTTTAAATGCTTGCTTCAAAATTAAGGCATAGTCGTCGAGGAGATGAGAAAATCCCGCCGCTAGCTTTTGTTCGCCGCACTTAGTTCTACTATGGTGGTGTAGGTACCAAACTATTTCTGAAATTATAGCCGGCCGTTTTTACGCAGTAATTACTCTGGAAGGATCTTTGTCACTCTGAAATCGCTGCATAATTTTGGCAAATAACTTATATGTGAGAAGTTTGGACACTGTTAATATATATATATATATATATATATATATATATATATATATATATATATATATATATATATATATATATGCTCACGGCAAGTTATCTTTTCACCCACTTTTCTTTCTTCTTATTTTACATTACATTGGTTATAATAACTTCCCCTGTACAATCCTTGGCATTATTGTCTGTTAGATCTCATTATTATTGCGTCAAAACACAGACAAACGAGGCCCTTAGGTGTAGACTTCTTTCCCTTATATATATGTATATATATATATTGCCACGTATTGTTTTAGTTTCAGCTATTACACGGTATAAGCAACGCTGAAATACAAGCAGCACTTCAGTGGCATTACAGCTTCTAAAGGCGGGCAAGTCGGTGAGTGGCCGACCCAGTGCCAAAATAAAGCGTCATTTATTTCACAACCTTTCACTTATTCCTCACCTTTTGCGCAACACTGGCGTGGGCTCATTTCATTATCCTGCCGTGAAGCCGTGAATCTATGTCATGCCGCTCATCTATTACTAATTACGACCTTGTTTCTTCGCCTCTTCTCTGCAGAGCAGCGCACTAGACCCAGTTAACATCTGCATTTTCTCGCATGTTGTCTTTTCCTGGCTGACTACTTCCATTAATTTTGACTGCTTTTTCAGTGTTAAAACTGAGGATCGGCCTCCCATATCGCAAGCATAACAAACGATTATGATCTCGGTGAAAGGAATTGGCAAACTACACCAGCAAAGGTGCCTCGACGGTGGCACGAAGGTTGAGCTAACTATACATAACAGAAAGTTGAGTAGACAGCGTACGTGCAGCAATGACCAGGCTGCAATTTTTAGTTACGGTAACTTTAAACGCGTGCAGGACGTGAAACGCGCTGAAAAACGGAATTGTCTTTCAGTGCACGGTTCTAGCGCGAACAGGCATTGCCGCCCTTTGCTCTCTCGTTACTTGCACATTGCTCCTCCTGTCGACGCGCCGATTTTGGCCACATCCCGCATTCCGACGTGCTACTGTCGTCGTGATATGCGAGTACACCGCTGCATTCGTTCGTGCGTGTGACATAGCTACCATTACACCTCGGTACCGGAAGACCTTTGAAAGTTAAGCAGTGCAACTCTCTCTTCTCTCTACCCCAATCCAACTTCCCAGGACATGGCGCTGCCCCTAACATAGCTGAAGATAATAGAAGGTAGTTTTACATGCATACTACTCTCCGAACTCTTTCTTTTAGTTATTTGCGGAACGCATTAGAAAACCTGTCTAACTCAACTTTTCCGTCTCAATCGATCAGTATCGTATGCATGCTTCTATAAGACACGTTATTCGGTTTCTCTGCACGTCAACTCCATTCTGCAGCTCCTCGCGCGATGCCTATAACTTATCTGTAAGTTTGTTGGTCGTTCCTCGAGTTTCTGTGTTCGCGATCGGTTTGCATGCATAGAGAGCTCTCAGCGTGCCCAAGTCACCCACAAGGCAGCAGCAGCGGAGGCAGAGCGGTCGCGCGGGAAAAACGGATGCGGTGCGGTCGGGAGTGGAACAGGTAGAACCGCTTTTCCGCAGTTTTCGGACGTTTTTATTTTTCTCTCTTTCGCAAGAAAAAAAATAAAAGGTGAAAAAGATGTAATGAAATAAAGTAGAAAACGTGTTTCTTGGTTTCTGGGGGCCTCGGCTCGGAGAACGTGTCTTTTACGGCTGCGCATCTTCTTCCGGAGTTTCGCGTGGAGGCCGGCGTACCTCTCAACAATGCCCCGCTACCCTCCTGCGTGCCCTTTTCTCTCTCCGGGCTTGCTCGACGACCGAGTTCGGGGAAAATGGAACCTTCCCCTACTTTCTCCGGGCGCCATCTTCTTCGCTTTTGCATTGTTTCGCTTTTTTTTTCTCGCTGTGCACCGCTCCTTTTCTTCACTGCCGTGTGCAGGCGTTTGTTGTTTCACAAAGGCTGGGGCAACAATGGGAGTATTTGTCGCCTCGCTGCGTTGACGACTGTTGATATGTAGCAGAGTACCGATCAGGGTCTTACTATGTATGTATATATATTATATAATACACGTGAAAGAAGGAAATTGATGAAGGATTTGTATTCTTTGAGCGAAGCCTAATGAAACTAATAGACAACGAACCCAAGGGAAGTATAGGGACGTTATTTGTAGTCGTCCAAGATTACGAAAAAATTACTTGCCTCTCTATGGGCCAAACTCTCAACCTTTGGATGGGGCCCCTGAGTCCAGCAGCGAGTTGCTTTTCGTCCACTTCAGTTTCTTCACATTTACGTAATAATTACCACATTACAGCGATAGACTGCAAATAATGCTCCTGTGCATTCTTTGGCTTCACTGCATGTTGCTTTCATTAGGTTTTAGGTGTAGTGATTTAACATTATTCTTATTTGAAAAAAAAATTACTTCAACCGGAAAGTATAGATGCTGTACCCTGCCCTCTTAGTACTGTCATTTACGTGAGTATGAATAAACTCGATACACTTCACGACCTGACTCGGTTGGCCCTGGAACTGGCTATTATTTAGTTGATTGACTATGAGAGCAAATTAGTGGATTTACTTCAGCCTGGATGATTATTACAGCCTGAATTATTACGCTATCAAAGAATTAGTGTTAGGTGTGACTTATCGAACGTCATTCATGTCTATGCTATACGATTCTGATGTAGTTTAGCCAAGATTCATACATTTAATAAAAAGGGGTGAGGGGGCGTCTACAACGCGCCTGACGTAGAAGGAGGCCAAAAACGAACGCTTCTTCAGCTTCGAATGGGGATGACAAACTGTATGTGCACAAATGTACAATAGTTATTACGCTGCTAATTAAACAGCAGCATCGGGGACTGCATTGCATTTCGAGAAAAAGTGCACCGTTGCAGCGCTCGCACCATTTTTTTTTCTCACGACTATGGCGAATAAGTGAAGCCTAGTTCGTAGCTCTCTTTGTGATGGTTAAATGCGTATCAAAGGAAAGAAAAAGTCGCAAAGCACCACAGAGAAATGCTATCGTTGCTTTGACACCAATGGCTTCACAGCCAACGAGAGAAATAGCCGTACCGTGGCCTCCGAGATCGGTGCCCCCGCCATCTCGAAGGCTATAGTCATACTCGGTTTCATACTTTTCGCGACGAAAGGTAATGACATGCGTCTCACAAAAAAAAAAAACACCCCTCCAGCGCTGCGAGCTCGTGCTTAATTTGTTTCGGCGGATCGGCCAAGAACGCGCCGGCACCGTCTGGCACGCTTTGAAGTTGTTGCGGCGTAAGGCTAACCGAAACACTGCCGCGAATATGAATGCCAAGACGAATAAATATAACTGAAGGGGTTTCCCGTAAAGTGAGCGGAATGATTTCGATCTATCATGAGTTTTGCTTCCCCTGTGAAGCCATAACCAAATAAAAAATAAAAAAAACGAGCTGCCTGCACTAGTGGCGCAAGGCTAGAAGCAACGATGGAGCTGGGTGTCCCTTGTTTCTTTTTAATTTTGTCTCTATTTCTTCCCCTCTTATCTTTAGTTTCACTCAGCTTTTTCTCTTTGTTGTCTCTGTCTCTCTTTCTTTCTCGCTGTTTTCTCTCTTCGCGTTCTCTCTCTGTATGACTCTCTTCCACTTCCCTTGTCTCTCTGTTCACTTCGTTCTCTTTCATTTCCATCCTGGGTCGCTGTCTATTGCTGTTATCTCTCTCGTGTGTGTGTGTTTCTATTTTAACTCTCCGTCTATCTTTTTCTCTTCCTTTATTTCTCTCTTTCCTTGTACTTGTCCTCTGGCCAATCCGAATTATGGCATCCGTCGCAGGAAACATGGGCGCCGCTGGAGCTCGCGCTAGGCGTACGGGTTCGGGGAGCGTAGCAAACGATGAAAAAGAGGCCCAAGAGAGGGCGTGCCGGCCGAGTTACCGCGTTGCACGTGCTAGGCGCAGCTATGCCAGGTGCTATACGACGCCAGCTTCGCAATAAGGTAGATGCCGTTACTGATGCTGATGGTTTCTTGTCGGTGTGAATGAGGTGTGTGCCAATAATACGCAGCTACGCTGTTAAATGCATAGCATAAGCTATGGTTAAAAAGCGACGACGTGGCTGCAAGTAAATCTAAACAAAGAAAACCAACAACAATTGAAACTTTACACACACAAGCAGTTTGAGCTGATCAGAAAACAACTAATTATTTATTACCTCCCTGTTTTCTAGTTTGTAGTTTCATTTTCCATATTATAGTTTTATTGTATCTTTCGGAGGTGAGTAGGTCCCACCTTTCCCTTTGCTTGTATTATTCGGTCTTCTGAAAACTGGCTCGACAAGGGTGAATAACTTCCGTCACCTCGAGTATTGCGGTTAGCACATAGGCGCGTATTCGATGCACACAGTGTTAAGTAAATGCCGTGCTTTTGTAACAAGACTCGCGTGTTGTCCTAGGCCGTCAAAAATAATAAAACTCGCTCAGATTCACTCAAGAAATATATTTTGCTCTGAGAGATCACTCGCACTCACTCTCCAAAATTTTTCCCAATCGGACTCATGACTTATCTTGAGTCTTAGCGATCCTGAGCAAGTCGACTTATGAATCGGCTGGCGTAAAATCAGCTTTTCTGATCATGGTGTCAATGCTATTTAACGCCAATAGCGCACATGATCGGTGCTCTGCGATGCGCCTTGTGATCTTGTATCTTAATATGCGAGTTACCAGAGGTTGTGATGAAGTAAAAAAAAAACTTTCTATGAAATACGACTAACACGCCCCGTGCAACAGTTTGATGGGGAAAATCATGACGTGCAACTGCAATCGAGTCCTTGGAATCACTATGCGAATAACTTAGGGAAGCCAACACACTTTGCTGCAGCGCCAGTTTGGCGACATGTGCTGATTTATCATTGTCAACCTCAGAGACTAACTATGACGTGAAGGCTTGCTTACGCAAGAAACGGCATTTCTCGTGCTCTCGTTTTGCCTCTTAATAGCCTCTCCCCTTCCCCCATTGTGAGGCGGCAGAATGGACGATTTTGACCTCCCTACCTTCTCCCCTTGCACATCTGTCTGTAACGTATATTCATTTCTGTGTTTTCTACAATTATCTGCACTCGTTCACCTATCCTTCAGCGAGAAGTGTAGCTAATTGGACACTAACCAAAATTAATAACGCCTTTCATCGCATTAATTCACTAGTCATCCATGTTTAGGCTTTGATAAGTCGTGCATTAACATTCATACATTGTAGATTGAATGTTAATGAAAACTAACAGACAATGATGCCAATGAAAGTACATATAAGCGATGTTATTAGATGCAATCGTAATGTAAATTAAAAAAAAAAGTAAAAGTGAATGAAAAAATAACTTGCCGCTGGAAAGGAGCGAAGTTACTGGCGGGAAGTTATCTTTACGTCGACGTTTATTTCTTCACATTTGCATTACGATTATTACTAATGGCATCTTCTATGCTTCTCTTGGTATCACTGTGAGTTCTCATTAAAACTGTGTACAATAATAAACGATTACTTGAATTCACACTTCTTTCCTTCATTGATGCTTGAAGACATTAGAGAGGAACTGAACATAATTAAAAGCTGTACGCTCCCATATGACTGTGGGAAACGTTGTGACGGGAAGGCTGCTCGAAACACTGTAGCGTGAAGGTCCACTTCTGGGCTCTTCGAGGCTATAACTTTGCCCCAACGGACCCGCAGCTCTGATCTCCTCGCCATCATCACAAGAGCGAAGACGGTGTTCTCGGAGGCCCGAGTTCGTTGTTCTTTTTCCCGACGTTTTTTCCCCGTCTTTGAGTCCGTTGGGCGTGACGCGAATGGAAAAATAAGAGAGAGAGTGGGTAGAGATGGATGGATGGCATCATCGGGCGTTCTCGCCGCTTGATTGACAGGCGTGTCCAGCCGACGACATCCTCCTCGCATTTCACTCGGCACGACCCTTTTCGCCATTCAATACCCTTACCGAAATAAAAAACCGGGCCTCGCTTCGCACCGTGGATTCGCGAACGCGCGGCTAGAAAGACATGAAACGAACAGAGAAGTGCATAAAAATATCTTGCACACATAAAGTGTTCGCGATTGGCCGATGATTCCCAGCGGGGATTGTCGCTGCAAGCTGGGAGGGAGACAGCGCCAGTTCCTCTGTCGGACGGCCCGTCGTCGAGGGCGAGCGGCCGGAAAAAGGAAGCGTGTAGAAGCTCATTAGGTTGTGGCCACCTGCGCGACTCGGCCCAGGTGAGCAGATGTCGACGCAAGAGGACCGGCCTCCTCCTCGGAAAGGAGCTACGGCCTCTTTGTTCGGCGACCATCTGCTACCACCTCTGCCTTACTCGGAGTTTGCTTCGCAACCGTCCCTCGCCCCTTCCTTTAATTCCGGCACTCGTAGCAGAGATCCTCCTCGCCCCGTCCCGGGGTCTAGGTTTGTCTCCTGTCTGTGCGTGCGTTCGTGTGAAAGCAGACAGTCAGGGTTGATTTCATTCTTTTTCTTCTTTTTTTCTCGCCGCGTTGACGTCCGCCGTCCCAGAAGCCATCTGGCGATGGGGCAAGCCAAGAAACGCGGCTGCGTCGGGTCTCGGACGTCAGACTTCGCCTAGACCTCGCGGCGGACTGGTCGCAGCGTCGTAAGCGCGTCGAGGTGTTCGCCGTCCGTGGTGTTGGTTTGTCCTAGACGCGGCCTCTCCTCGCTCGCCGGCACAGTGCGCGGGACTTCGAGGCTGTTTGCGCTACCGGCCATTTCCAGGACTTTTACCGATGGACATTCCCAAAGCCTGCTACGTTCTCCTGGTGTCCTGTGCTTTCAGCGTCCAGCGATCCCAAGCGCCGTTGGCGTCGCGTTGAAGGAAGGCCACGACAAGTGTACGCCGAACGTGAGATCTTTACGAATTTCTCTTCGCTTCCATAAGAAAAAGATACTCTGCCCAAGGATTAGGATATGCCACAATTTAAGTTAACGACTGTTGCTCTCTCTATATTAGTTTACAATAAGCGCGTCTGATTCTGCAAAAAAAAAAAGGTTCCCTGTCCTTTTGACGTTCAGCCTCATTACGTTGTTAGTAGATAAATATTTTACGTTGCCGCGTATTTCATTATTCAGAGAAACAGTCTGCTTGCGGTAGCACATACAAACAAAGACGTGTTATACTCAAATAAATGTATAGCGTATAGATGTATATGTAAGAGGGCTACGCTTGGGACAACGGAACGGCCTTAAGGATTTAGAAATGTCTGGAGCACGTGTACGTCTAAGGTATTTCACAGCGCGCGCAGGTATGAACGTCACTGACCGTTCATCGCTTGCTTGAAGCGAGTCCGCTGTTTATCCTACCCCCTCTTTGAGACCAATGCGTACTTCCATCATCACTTAGATACGTTATGAAAGCAAAAGCATGGCTTCTGCGAGTGGTTGGAAACGCGACCGCCGATAAAATTTATTTTTCTTACGACATCTCAACCATGAATCTGATTTCTGTTGAAGTATGCTGTCTGAAGGTATGGCCCCGCCATGGTGGTCTAGTGACTAAGTTACTCGGCCGCTGACCCACAGGTCACAGGATTGAATCCCGGCTTCGGCGGCTGCATTGTTGATGGAGGCGAAAATGCTGTAGGCCCGTGTGCTCAGATTTGGGCGCACGTTAAAGAACCCCAGGTGGTCGAAATTTTCGGAGCCCTCCGCTACGGCGTCTCTCATAATCATATGGTGGTTTTGGGACGTTAAACCCCACATATCAATCACGTCTGAGGGAATGGTACGCTACACTAGAGCTCGTGAATTCCGCTAGTGCATACTGAAAAGTGTAACCAATAACATTTCTTAGCATATCGAGTTAGCTCAACAACAAGACTTTTTCTCATCCGCAAGAATGACACATGTGCTGAACCATCACAAGTAACCATTGTTACTTGTGATGAGCAAGCGGGTGGTAGCACTAAAGGAACGCAGGCGAACCCAGATGACGGTGCTTGATCGCCGATCTCGTGCCTTCTTCTTGTGTTGATGATAGCTGACCTGATGGTAACATCGTCTTTCTTATTCACTACAATTACCCCCGGCGAAAAAGGTGAAGCCATCCTGGCGATCTAACACGTGGGGACAAGCGGGTCAAAGTACGGCTTCAGACGGTTTACGTGAACGATATCACGTCCACGCCGACGACGGTCGCTCGGTGGCGTGAGGGGTTCAATGGCGTAGTTCACGGGTGAAGTACGCTCGACCACGCGGTAGGGACCATGATAATTGGAGAGTAGCTTGGGTGATACACCAGGGGCGCAGGGCGGTACATGAAGCCATACAAGTGCTCCAGGAACGAACGTTGGTGCAGAACGATGGTCGTCGTCACGGATCTCCTTCTGGCGCTGTTGGTCGGATGTAGTAAGCCGCTTGGCTAGCTTGCGGCACTCTTCTGCGTAACGAGCGGCTTCCGAGACAGGCTTGTATTCGGAGGGATCTGGCGAGTATGGCAGTAAAGTGTCGATGGTGTGTGATGGTTCGCGACCGTACAGGAGAAAAAATGGGGAAAACCCGGTAGTGACTTGCGTAGCGGTGTTATACGCGTATGTCACAAATGGGAGAACGAGGTCCCAGTTTGTTTGATCAGAAGCGACATGCATAGCGAGCATGTCCCCCAGAGTACGATTAAACCGCTCAGTCAAGCCGTTCGTCTGCGGGTGGTAGGCTGTACTCTTCCGGTGAACCATATGGCACTGTTGAAGAAGTGCTTGAATTACATCGGAGAGGAAAACACGCCCTCGGTCACTGAGGAGTTCTCGAGGAGGACCATGACGAAGCACAAAACGATTGAGTATGAAAGTTGCGACGTCTTGTGCTGCAGCTGTGGGGAGAGCAGCAGTTTCAGCATACCGTGTTAGATGATCCACTGCCACGATAACCCATCGGTTGCCTGCCGTTGTTAATGGTAGTGGTCCGTAGAGGTCAATTCCTACACGGTCGAATGGGCGGTCTGGGCATGGAAGTGGCTGCAATGAACCTGTTGCAGGATGTGGCGCGCTTTTCCGCCGCTGACATTCGTGGCAGCCGCGAATGAACTGGCGGACGAAGGTAAACATTCCGCGCCAGTAATACCTTTTTCGTAGGCGCTCGTAGGTCTTGAAAACACCGGCATGAGCACATTGCGGGTCGGAATGAAACGACGCGCAGATGGTAGAGCGCAGCGTTCGGGGAATGACTAGTAGCCATTTCCTACCATCTGCTGAATAGTTGCGCCGGTACAAAAGGCCATCCCGAATACTGAAGTGCGGAGCCTGGCGGCGCAGGGTTCGAGTGGTTGGAAGTGTCGGTGCCTCGGATAACGCGTCAAGAAGCGAAGCGATCCATGGGTCATTGCGTTGTGCAGAAGAGATGGTATCCTCGTCAAGCGCTGACAACGTGTCGTCCGAGGACACAGATGCGATGTCCGGGGATACGGGAGATCGTGACAGTGCGTCAGCATCGGCATGCTTGTGGCCGGAACGATATACCACGCGAATGTCATATTCTTGAAGCCGAAGAGCCCAACGGGCAAGACGACCTGATGGGTCTTTAAGCGACGATAACCAGCATAATGCGTGGTGGTCCGTTACTACATCAAAAGCACGGCCATAAAGGTATGGGCGGAACTTGACAAGCGCCCAAACAATCGCCAAGCATTCCTTCTCGGTGACGCTGTAGTTTGATTCAGCCTTGGTAAGAGTTCTGCTGGCGTAGGCGACGACATACTCGGCGAATCCAGGCTTGCGTTGCGCGAGAACCGCACCGAGGCCGACACCACTGGCGTCGGTGTGGACCTCAGTTGCTGCCGTAGGATCATAGTGACGCAGTATTGGTGGCGAAGTGAGGAGACGACGAAGGGTACAGAAGGCTTGGTCACACTCAGAAGACCATGACGAAATATCAGTGGTGCTGCCTATAAGTTCGGTCAAAGGCGCAATGATAGAAGCGAAGTTGCGCACAAACCGGCGAAAGTAGGAGCATAACCCCACGAAGCTCCGTAACTGCTTCATAGTCGTTGGTTTGGGGAAGTCGGCGACAGCACGTAACTTAGCCGGGTCTGGAAGTATACCGTCCTTTGATACGACGTGCCCGAGAATCGTAAGTTGCCTAGCAGCGAAGTGACACTTCTTGAGGTTGAGTTGGAGCTGAGCATTCTGCAGGCACGTGAGGACGTGTTTGAGGCGCTCGAGATGTGTTCCAAAGTCTGGCGCAAAGACGACTATATCGTCGAGATAGCAGAGACAGATTTGCCATTTCAAACCCCGAAGAACCGAGTCCATCATGCGCTCGAAGGTGGCAGGCGCATTGCAGAGGCCGAAGGGCATGACATTAAACTCATACAGACCATCCGGTGTCACGAAGGCTGTTTTTGGTCGATCGGCATCTGCAAGGGGGACCTGCCAGTACCCTGAGCGCAAATCTAATGATGAAAAAAACTCGGCACCTTGTAAAGTATCAAGGGCATCGTCAATCCTGGGTAAAGGATACACGTCTCTTCGAGTGATCTTATTTAGGCGCCGGTAGTCCACGCAGAAGCGAACGGAACCATCCTTTTTTTTAACGAGCACTACAGGCGAGGCCCATGGACTTTGTGAAGGTTGAATGACGCCACGTTGCAGCATATCGTTCACCTGTTCGGTAATAACTTGGCGTTCTGCTGCAGAAACACGATATGGTCGCTGTCGTAGTGGCGCATGGGAGCCGGTATCGATGTAATGTAGAGTGGTAGAAGTGCGGCCAAGTGAAGGTTGAACAACATCGAAAGATTCGCGGTACTGGTACAGCAGTTGGAGGAGTTCAGATCGTTCAGATGGTGACAGTCCGTCTGCGATCGCCGAATCGAACACTTTTGAAGCCTGTAGATGAGAGTGGTTAAGAGCACTGACGGCGGCGAGGTCACTTTGGGATGATTCTTGCGGCACGGTAAAAATTTGTCCGTTATCAATGGGCTGTACGCATCCAAGAGACTCGCCTTTAAACAGTTTGATCGTATGCGGAAAGGGATTGGTAAGGCAGAGAGCACTGGCTCCATTAGAAATTGAGAGGGCTGAATAAGGGAGCAGAAGTGGTTTCCGGCTTAGAAAGAGGCGTGATGGCTCGAAAAATGCTACTTCATCACGCATGCCGTCGGAGACCACAGGGAGCAAAACAGCTGTTGTCGGTGGAATGTCAGTGTCTTCTTTGACAACTAGCTTGTGCGCGGCTTGATTAGTGTGGTCGTAGGGCTGGTCGAAGAACGGAAGCAGTTCAAGTTCGGAACGGGCACAATCTATAACGGCACGATTACGGGATAGGAAATCCCAGCCAAGTATGATGTCATGAGAGCACGAGGAAAGGACTATAAATTCAACAATGTAGTGGTGCTCCGCAATTTTGAGTCGGGCAGTGCAGGCGGCTATAGGTCGAACAGGTTCTCCATTTGCTGCACGTAAGAACATATCAAGCGGCGTGGTCACCTTTCGGAGCTTGCGGCAAAGTTTGGCGTCTATAACAGACACAGCGGCACCGGTATCCACAAGAGCGTATGCATGGGCGCCGTCTACAAAAACTTCGACGATATTTGACGGCAAGGTGCGAGGACTTGAACATTTCGATAGCGCAGTTCTTGCCCCTTGAACTGCGACGGCTAGTTTCCCTCATTTTGAGGGGCTGGTCGTGGACGCATGGGTGACAAGGAGCGTCGATTGGGTGAAGGTGAGCGACGAGACGAAGTTGCCGGATAGTCACGGGAAGACGTGTTTGACTGACGATCCGAACTTTCATAACCAAAAGGTGGTCGGTTCATGTAATTGCTTCGTGGTCGGACGTCTGTGTAGGCGGGCACGCGACGACGGCAGTATCGGGAGATATGGCCAGGTCCGCCACACGCAAAACAAATCGGCCGGTTATCGCGCGTTCGCCAGGCATTTGCAGCAAGGGGCGCCGCCCACGCGGCATACGGCTGAGTCGAGGCTGTGGTAGTGAGGGGAGGAGCCCAAGCGACGGAAGACTGAGTAGGAGCGGTAACATGCGGCAGTCCATTGAACGGCGAGGGCTGGTGTGGCTGCTGCCTCTTTACTGCGTCAGCATAAGTAAGAGGCGCGGCGACAACTTGCTGCTGAAAGGGCACTGGCATAGCCTCGGCAATCTGGTCCTGAAGTGCATGTCGGAGCATGGGAGCTAACGGTGTCGGTGGTTGCTCTTGCTGCTGCTGCGGGAGCTCTTGGCGCTGACAAAACGGCAGGAGGGAAAGCTGACGTGCGACCTCCTCACGCACAAAGTCTTTCATTGTGCTAGAAGGCGGGAGTGGTCAGGTACGACGTCCAGTGCAGCGAGTGGTTGGTTAGGCTGAAATGGACGACGGGTGAGAGCTCGTTGCCGTCGCAATTCGTCGTAGTTCTGGCACAGAGTTACCACTTCAGACACTGTGCCAGGAGACTTCGCCAGGAGCATTTGAAAGACGTCGTCATCAACACCTTTCATAATGTGCTGGATCTTGGCACTTTCGCTCATTGCGGCATCGACGCGCTTGCAGAGATCGAGTATATCTTCGATGTAGGCGGTAAACGTTTCGCCAGGTTCTTGTGCCCGGGAGCGCAGGCGTTGTTCGGCACGCAACTTCCGCACGGCAGGGCGACCGAAAACCGAGGATATTGCCTGCTTGAAAGTGGCCCAGTTCTCGAACTCGGATTCGTGGTTTGTATACCACAGTTTCGCCACATTAGCCAAGTAAAAGTTGACGGTGCTCAACTTAGCAGCGTCATCCCACCTGTTTGGTCCACTGACTTTTTCGTAGGACGACAGCCAGTCCTCGACGTCCTGGTTCTTCGGC